>JAPDHF010000001.1:1975380-2723411 GCA_027945245.1 Fusarium irregulare
TCTACATCTCCTGGACTCACAACTGTTCTTCTTATGGGCCAGTAAGAGATATCATCTACATCTCCTGGACTCACGACTTTTCTCATAACCCAGTAAGAGATACCGTCTCCATCTCCTGGACTCACGATGCTTTTCACGACCCAGTAAGAGATACCGTCTACATCTCCTGGGCTCATATCATTTTGGATACATTTTAGATAGCGATTCCTCTTCAACGTCTAATTTACATTCGTTGTTTTTGGATTCATACTATTGTTCATCAAATTTGACGTGACATGTCATTATGCTGTACGCAATTGCCCTCTAAGGCTTAAGCTGTCATGATAAAATAGCCCAAGTGTCAGTCTAAGCTGACCATAAAGTGACCAAACTATTTCGTCCCTTATGCTTTCAGCGGCCAATTCGTCTATTACTCTGCAGGGGTGACATGGATGACTCCAATGCGTGCATGACCTCTTCTTCTTGCCATGCCTTGACACAAGGTTTCGTTGGGGCACGTGATGACAGCTTCAAATATGTTCATGAACAAAGTCCATCGACCTGTAAATAACGTCCTGGGTATAATCGTGATCATTGTAGGTCTATCATGCTTCGTTTATAACTGTACTTTTACCAAACTCCTCTAAAAACAATCCCTCCATAATCCCCTCTTAGTTGCTCTTCTCAGTGTAAACAAAAGCATCCAACTCCTGGTATGTCTTCTCCAAATCATCGTTGACGAGGATCTTGTCAAACTCAGCCGATCGCGCCCAAGCAAGCTCGTCCTGCGCACGGGTAAGACGTTGCTGGATGCTCTCCTCAGTCTCAGTACCTCGGCCTCGGAGTCTCTTCTCAAGCTCCTCGGTGTCGGGGGGAGAAACGAAGACGTAGCGGGCGTCGATGGTGGAGGCCTTGACTTGCTTGACGCCCTCCATCTCGATGTCGAGAACGACGACCTTGCCCTTGGCTGTTTGCTCCTCGATGGTCGCCTTGCTCGTTCCGTAGAGGTTGCTTCCGAACTGGGCGCTATGAGGTGTTAGTTATGCGCTGTGCATGTGATTGAGGGAAACTAGGTGGGTAACAGAAGAATTGTTCTCCAAGGCTTAGGCTACAATAATAAAGTAGCCTAAGCTAGCATAAAGTGACCAAATTATTTCGTCTCTTATGCCTCTAGGGGCCAATTCTGCTGTTACCTTGAGGCGAGGGAACGCACTGCTCGACGAAGCCGTCCTTGGCGATCAAGTCGCGGAAAGCATCCTTGGTGACAAAGTGGTAGTGGACACCATCGCTCTCGCCACTGCGAGGGGCGCGAGTGGTATGCGACACGGAGAGAGTGAATTGCTCGGGGTGACGGGTGAAGAGCATGTTGATCAGCGTGCCCTTTCCGACACCGCTAGGGCCCGAGATGACGATAGGACGACGGTCTGAAGGAGAAGCCATTGTGAAGGAGCGTCTAGAGGGGAGGTGTTAGATTGGATGTATATGCAGATTAGAGGTGGTGAGACTCACTTTGGTACTTGAAAGACAGGAATTTGCTTGATTGAAAGAGTAGAGTTGCGCTTCGCATAACCCAAAAACCACCGCATCGTGGGAAAATGCTAACGATGGCGGGGTGCTGGCTAATCTAATGCAGGAGTCAATGCACTGTGGGGTAAAGTGTCCAATCACGTGCTGTCTTTGGGTGGCTGCAGTAATGCCTGCGGTGAAGACTCATGGTACTCCCAGTTGAGTAAGGCATATATAACCAACAGACATCCAGATATTAGGTGCCTTGCAGTATACATGTAGATTGTGACAGTAGTAGAGACATGAAAAGCGGCTAGGACACGGCACTGGGTAAAGAAGCAAAGTAATGTCTATTATTATATATCAACTATTCTATATATCATCGCGACTTCATGCCATACGCTGTCATAGTCGTAACACATCACCCGTAGACTCACGGGGCATTATCCATCTCTTACATTCTCATCCTCATTAGGCTGTATAATTCCATCTCATGCAGTCATATCACCCATCATACTCCTTTTTAATCAACTCGATGCTTGTTGCGCGAAGGCCCCCTTTCAAGCTCAGGTGTTCTCACTTCACGAACTCGTTCTTCTCGAGGCTCAACCGCCTCAACAGTAGTATCCCAATGGATGTAAAACAGTCGACCTCGCCAGTTGACGGTGTTACCAAAGACAACTGCGTAGGCCCAGACCGGGAGAGCAAGCCCCTCACGTCCAATCCAAGCTGCCAGAAACTCCAGGAACGGGCGTTTCTTGATCCCTCCCGGGTTCACAAAGCCTCTGGCAAAAGAAGGTGTGTTTTCGTCAACCTCGACAGTACCGCCGGAGTGCAAATATAAGTAACCAAGATAGTCCACAAGCATCCAAAGAGTAGTCATCGCAAACCAGGCAATCGCCATAGCTTTCCATGTCTGGGGAATACCCCAACTTTGGTTGAAGAATGGTATAGTCGTAAGGCAGAAAGACATGTAGGTAGAGAACAAGAAACATTCGGTAAACGGTTCGAGAATGGTCGCTGAAAGTACTGTATACTTTCTAGCCCTAAGCCACCGAGATCGTCGTGCTGCGTAGGCCTTGACAGACATGCCCGCCATAGGTTGAACAGCAATATCTCCCCAAACAAGTGCGTGACTTTTGTAGCCGGGGAAATCCGTGTTCCACAGAGCCTCGCCGATTAAATGATCCTCGCAGATATTGTGTGAGAAATAGTCAACACCTGTCGGGAGGTTCTTGTCTTGGGGCAACTTCGGGTTAAGAATAGCATCTGTGGCTTGATCAAGTTGAGACTTGCGAAACATATTGCTCTTGCCAACAGCGCATGGTGCTGCGCGAAGGGTGTTGATAGCGCTGTAAAACTTGGCATGTGAAGTTGTCATGAACATTTCGTCGATGCGTCCGCCGCCCTGAGCCATAACTTCGGGAACTTCCTCTTCATGACCTTCGGTAGGGTAGTGTGCCTCAGATGAATCGTCCAGCAGAGACTGACCCTCTGCCGTGAGTGGCATGGAGTAGTCGATCAAGTCCACAACAATAGGTAACTGGTGGACGAATTTATAGGGTTGAGAGGCGCCACCAACTCTGTAGCCCATAAGCTTGTCCACCATACGTCCCAAGACTCCCTTGGCCATCCATACGTTGCAGTCGGCAATCCATACAATATCTCCCTTGGCTTCTCGGTAGGCTCGGCTGACATTGCGGATCTTGGGATTAGGTCCCATGTTGACAGTCTCGCTTAGGACATGGTCCTCCTTTTCGAGCATAATACGCGCATCGATCGTGGGGAAATCCTCGATGACCTTTTGCAGGATAGGGTATGCTGTGTCGGATTCATCTTCGATACAGAGACGGATCGAGATCTTGTCGTGTGGGTAGTCCTGTCGAAAGGACGCAGCGATGCAGTCGTAAAGCCTGGGCTCTACGCCCTTGACTGGTCGAATAATAGTAACGTGCGGCGCATTTTGGCCAAGCTGAGAGGACAACGGAGGAGCAGGGCGGCTCTTGAAATGGTAGATGCTTGTGTCGCGTGTCAGGGAGAGGTCAGATAGGTTGAAGGGAAAACTTACAGCGCACGCACACCAATGACGACAATGGTAACAACAACGCAGCCAAGGATAAACAACGCCCCAGCGATACACAATGTTATTGAGTACATCATGATGGAGTCAAGTAATGTTTGAGCAACGGGAATGCCCGCTGACCCTGAATAAAGAGGAAGGTTTCCTGTCAAAGGTTGCTCCTACTCCGTAAGGTAGGAGCGAGGTGTGACCTAATTAAACAGATCGGCCAGGGCATGCACTGATCCAGTGGAGGGAGGTTGGATCGAGGCCCCGCTAGACATCACTGACTAAGGTGAACACATTAAGGATCTCGATCTTGAATAGGTTGGTTGAATCATTATATTTCAAAGATAGAAGTTGGGGAAATACTGCAAAGTTAGAGTTATGCTTTTGTTTATCCATGATAAAGTGACTTATGTTGGTAAGTTAATATCGGCTCATGAAAACACCAGCTTCTAGGAAACTTTCTAGAAGGCCACCTGTTTAGCTTTACCCCGGCACTTGGGTAAAATGACATGGATTCATATACGATATACGAGCAATCAGTTTGACGATGTCTTTCTGTATCTACCTTTTGTTTGCTATCGTTCAACACAAAAAGCCTTTGTTTTCTATGGTTGACAGAGAGACGAGGCACTTTTTTCCAGCCCATAAACGGGTTTGACCAAAGAATCGATTACTTATTATAGGGTAGTCCACTTGTCATGGTGCATCTTCGTGTCCACAATGAATCAAGGAACAGTTCTCTTCTTTTGTGGACGAATACACTGGGCTCTTGACGCGTGAATTCTGTCTCTCTCTCTCCCTCTCCAGAGCCAAGCAATAGGCAGTATCTGCAACTGATTAATTCGTCATTATAGCTTCTGATTCGCTTACCAACTTAGGTAGTTGTTTTATCTTGTGGGAGATCCTCTCTTTCAGCGCACAAGGGTGTAGAATGTAAATTGGATTACGCAGCCAATAAGAAACAAAGTTCTGACAATTTTATGCGGCTCAAAAGTTCCTGTCCTGAGCTTGTTAGACTTGACCTTCAGGCAGAGTTGGGTTGGTCAAATCTCCTTGGTGGAGAGAGTTTCCGGAAGCTGAAAGTGTGGCCTTGCGCACAAGGCATCAAAGTGGGGAGCTCCAATTCCAGAAAACCTCGATTTTCTTCGCTCATCAACCTTTCTCTGTCATCATCCTCACAAAACACAACAACAAATTCTCTCACAGCTCGTGGAAGCTTTCGCACCTCAGGTCGAGCTTCACACTTGAGCAATTGACATTGTTCACCCTTCGAGGTTGAGCAGTGTGTTGCTGTGAATGGCCACGAGGATTAATTCCCAGCCAGAATCGTGCCTGGGTCACGTCCCTGATAGGTAGGTCTCTTTGGCTTTGCCGAGCTTTTTCTTTCTTTTCAAGGTTCAAATGCACAGTATGCATTGAACTTGAAGCTTCTCGAGCTTCATATGTTGCGGTGATGACACCATATCAAAATGCTTAAAAAAGAATCGATTCAGTTCGTTCTACCTATGAAGCACTGTGTATTAGACTACAACGGTATCTGAGCAACATAACAAAACTCATTTGGCTTCTGTTCACCATTGAGAACTCAGCTAACATCTGTCGCAAGACCAAGATGACCCCGGCGAGAAATGGCTGAGATTCAATCATCAAACACAGAGCCCGTTGGTACCCCGCCTACCACGGATTCTGCCGTCCAACGGCAATCCGAGCAGCGAGGGCCGACATTGCATCAGATCTACGCCCTTCCGGCACCGATCCGCACTTTTCCTTTGCCGGCGTTTTATCCGAACAACCCCATATCCTTCTTCCATGTCGTGTATGCGTGGTTAGGCCAACTATGGTCCCCGCCTAAGGCAGAACCTTCGGCTGTGCATATTGGAACATGGTCTGCTGCAACATCATCCGTTCACATCACGGATGATGTCTCTACCCGTGCCTTGTGGGAGCAAGGCTTCTATGGAAAGGGTAGTCTTAGTCGCAGTGAGCCCAATTGGCTCAAGCGAGAGCAAGTCCGCCAAGGACTTGCCGAAGGACACGTCAGTGAAATTATGACTGTGCAAAGACGTGAAGAACGTATGCGCGCCAAGTGGGAGCGAGCACGCCTCGAGCAGGAGGCGATTAGAGAGACACGACTGAAGGAGGCTGAAGAAGCGAAGGCGAGAGAAATCAAGGCACGAGAAGCCAAAGCCTTAGCGGCCAAGGCTAAGGAACAGCGAGCTCAAGAGTCGAAAGACATTGCAGCACCCGAGTCTGTCAAGCCATTTTCACTATCCGCCGCTCTTCCGACCTACGAGTCACCTACCAGCCCACTTGCGTTGCTGTCTCTACCGAACTCATTGGTAGATATCGTGCAGCCAAAGGCTCAGTCCGTCACACCCGCCGTTGCTATACCATCCTATGCCTCACCAGTGAGCCCTGCGACGCTTCTTGCTCTACCAAACTCGGCGACACATATCGTCGACGAGCCTGTTGTTGAACACAATGACAATGGCCTTGGTGTTTTGGGAATTTCTGGACTAGGTTTGCCCGTGGATACTGCGCAGTCCGACTCGGTTGTCACCAATGGTGCTGCCTCTGTAGTCAGTTCATCATCTGATGATGAAGACACCACGCAGCCGAAGAAGCGCCGCAAGAGTGTTCGATTCTCTCCTACTATCGAGTCAACCACGTTCCACTTTGCCGACCCTCCCAGCCCCAAGCGTGCAGAGTCCAATGGAAAGGTGAATGGGTTGGCTGACGCTCGCCCCATCTCACCCGTGGCTCTGAACGGACAAAAGGAAGTCGCTTCAACCGAAGTTGCAAGCAAGCCTGCACTCAAGAACATGGAGCACCTTCAGCTTATGCCTGAGGAAGCTTTCTTCCTGAGCTTTGGCCTCGGAGCCTTGCAAGTCAAGGACCCTGCCTCCGGTTCCCCATTGTCACCCTTGGACCTGTTGAGACTTTTCAGACAGCACTCTTACTTTCCTCCCCGAGTCGAGCCTGCAGACCCCGCTCTTCAGCCCGACGACAAGTTCCTGGTTCACTATGCTGTGTATCATCACTTCAGAAGCCTTGGTTGGGTTCCTCGTGGTGGTATCAAGTTCGGTGTTGATTGGCTACTGTACACTAGAGGACCCGTCTTCGATCACGCTGAGTTTGGGTTGATTGTCATTCCGTCTTACTCTGACGCGCAGTGGAAAGAGGCAGGAAAGCAGAACCCACAAAAGACCTGGCAATGGCTTCACGGAACTGTGCGTGTTCTTTCACATGTCACCAAGAGCCTTGTGCTTGTATATGTGGATGTGCCGCCTCCGTCGAAGTTCGAGAAGGCACTTGATCAAGGAGTGGCTGAGGCCTTGAAGCTTTACAAGGTCCGAGAAGTAATGGTCAAGCGATGGTCAAGCAACCGCAACAGAGGATGATTGAACGTTAATGAGCAAGCTGAACGGCTTAAGATATGTGTTTGTATTATATCGGTGGATGATATGTAAAACAGGCGACTGGCGTTTGTGATCTACTGTACAGCACAATATCGTGTATTATGAGATTAAATGAATATATGGCTCTTTGAAGCCAAGAGATGAACTCAAGCAAACTACAACTGTTCTATTGACTGTGAAATGTGTGAACTGGTCCATGATAGCTTCTCAGTATCAGCCCATTCTTGCTTTCGGAAAGCAGTTCCAATGACGCGGGGTCTAAGCCCCACATTAAGCATTGGTTCCTGTCCCGCCTGGCCGAGGTACGATGCAGCTTGCCTTTCTTATACCGAGCTTGACGTTACTTCCTTCCCTCAATTCTTGTTCGTTTTCTTTCCTTCCTTTATTGTTTCTGAGGCGTATTGAACAGGAACGGCAGTAGCCTCAGATTCAACCATCATGTTCACTCGTCGATTGGCGGCTCGAAGCTTCAAAGCAATCTCCCGTGGGTATTCAACTGCTCAAAGAGGTCATCGCCCATTTGTGCGTCCTGCGAACCAACCTCCTCAGCCCCAATTCGAAGCCACAAAATCGTTCAAGCTCAGGCATGATATGGTTACAGTCTCCAGTAGTGACCGTTTCATTCAACTCCGTGATAATACAACCGGTGGCTGGACGAGACTAGACGCTATTCTTCTTCGCGATAGCTGTACTTGCGCAGCATGTGTTGATTCAGCTTCTGGTCAAAAGAGCTTTGCGACAACGGCTATTCCCTCAGATATCGCGATCGGGGAGATTCGCTCGGCTGAGGAGGGGTTGGGAATCAAGTTCAAGAATGATATGTATCAAGATCATGAGATGATACTTCCCTTTGAGAAGATCGACAGAGTACTCAGCCTTGAGCCCATGAGCAGGGAGTTTTTGCCGCGCAAAAAAGCCGTGCTTACAAAGACGGGACGGACATTCTGGGACAAAGCTACTATTGAGCAGCGTGTTCGCAAGATCGACTATCATGAATTCATGAAAGGATCCGATGCATTCTGGCACACACTTCTCGACCTCTCCAATCTGGGTCTCGTATTCCTCGAAAACGTGCCGCACGATGAGAATTCGATTGTCAATATCACCACGCGTATCGCCAACATCAAAGAAACCTTCTATGGCCGCACCTTTGACGTTCGCGCAAAACCTGATGCTGAAAACGTAGCCTACACGAGCGGCTATCTAGGTCTTCACCAGGACCTCTTATATCTCGAAAGCCCTCCCGCAATCCAGCTACTTCACTGTATGGAGAATTCATGTAGCGGTGGAGAATCACTTTTCAGCGATGGTCTTTACGCAGGTAGCCTGCTCTCGGAACAGCCCGCCCGTGAGTGGTGGGCCATCCAGACCCTAGCCCAAGTAAAGGTTCCGTACCACTACAAGAAACACGGATACCTCTACGGTCATAGGCGACCCATCCTGGAAAGAGAAAAAGACGGAGAAAGTCCTGCCTTGCAAAATGTATACTGGAGTCCCCCTTTCCAGCAACAATTCCCGATCCTCTCACCGGATGTACGACACTGGCTTGAGGCAGCCAAACTTTTCGACCGACTAATCAACGAACGTGATGCGATGTACGAGATCAAGATGAAACCTGGAGAGTGTGTTCTTTTTGATAACTTGCGCATTATGCATGGGCGGAATCAGTTCGATGTCGGTGGTGGATCGAGATGGCTGAGAGGAGCATACATCTCCGGAGAGGACATTGACAGCCGCATGCTACATATTCCTGAGGAACTCGCAAAAGAGTATCGCGCCGGCAAGGAGTGGCATTACAGAACCGAAAAAGAAGAACTAATAGCGTCAGAACGGTTTGACAAAGTTACCCGACAGATTCGCGAGATGAAGGAAAGGCTGGAACAGATGAAAGCTCCCAGGTTTCGAGACAGAGACTTTCTGCGCTTGAATGCACTGGGAGGCATGGGGGGTTTAGAACATGCATGGCGGAGCGAGGCTACATATCATAGAATTGGTTGAATTAAAAACTCAAGTGCTAAGAACTACTTTTCCAGACTCCTATACCGAGACGCCTAACCGATCCTGAGTCAATACCATGAATCATCCCTTTCCATCATTACCGCTTCTTATAAAAAGATTTACCACTTTCTGGCTTCAACTCCTTCAGGAGGATGTGTCTCCACAGTGCGGTCCTTGACGTCGTTCCAATCAGTGCTTAGAGAGGTACCGTTGCTCTCGATGAAGCTCTTCATCATAGCTCGTTGCTGCTCTGGATTGGAACCCTTGTAAAGCTTCTTGAAGAAAGCATTGACATCTTTCTCTTCGTCGGAGTCAATATCGGCGCCGATGTTGTCCCAGTCCTTCTTTCCGGTCTTGGAAGATGAGGGGTATGCTGCTGGGTCGGCAGGACCCTTTCCTTTATCCTCGACGATGACAGTTGAAGCCTCTGAGGGGGGTTTGGTGGCTTGGACGGGCTTGACAGTTTCTTGGGCGGGAATCATGCTCCTGTGATCGGGTAAGTAATAGTCACTAGAAGTTAATTTTGGTACATACTCAGTCTCTTCAGCAACGGGATTAGCACTATCCTCTCTCTTCAGCTGTTTCCACATTCCTGGATCTCTCTTCTTAAGGGTCAGCTCGACCTTGTTGGGTGTGACCCTGTAAGTTGACGTTTCGGTATTGATGTGACCCCAGAGGGAGAAGCTAAGAGGCTTCTCAGAACCATCAGGCCAAACGACGGAATCGAGAGAGACAGAGTCGGAGCCGAATTTGACCTGGAGCTTCTCCTTGTTGACTTTCTTGGAGAAGATAGAGACTGACATAGTATCGTTATTCTGGAATTCCTGGATTCTTGGTGGGGAGTTGTCAACCACGGCGGGCTTAGGAGCAGGAGCCTCTTCGCCGGATTTCTTCATTCCAAGATCAGATAGACCTGCCAGCTCCTTGACCTCTGGCTTAATAGTTGTGGTGAGCTTGCGTGCAGGATCGTCCTCGGGGAGCTTCTCCATAGCATATAGGATCTGCATCCTCAAGGTGCTAGCAATACGCCATTCCTTGTGACCGGGGGGATCCTTCTGATCAAGCGCAGATTTGTTCCCAGGGTTATTCACCACATCGGTCTTCGATTCCTCCTGTGCATCACTCAAAGCCACCTTGTAAAAACCATTCTCGTCGCATTTAGCCCTGGCTGGGTCCTGCTTCTCGACAGCAGGGAAACCCTTGACCAAGCGCATAGCGTAAACGCAGCATGCATCAGCGTTTGCGTATTGTCCGAGACGGAAGTAGGCCACGGCACGTCGGTAGTGGGCTTCGATCAAGAGCGGTCGCTTATTGCGCTCGTATGCAGAGTGCCAGGCGAGATTGGCATCGTCGAGGGCCTCTTGAAACTTCTTACGGTTGATGAGGGCTTTTGATCGGGCGATAAGCCAGAGGGGGTTCTTTGAGGTTTCGAGGGCTGGTGTAAGCTTGTCGATGGCTTCGTCCCAGTTTCGCGCTTCGGCGGCGGCGAGGCCCTGTTGGGCTAATGTGGTATACGACATCGTTGCTAGATGTATGTGGTAGAGACTCGATGTATGTGTGTAAATGGTCTGAAAGAAAGATGTGATGTGCGATGGTTATATACTGCAGCAGTAAGAGTCTAAAGTTGGAGATGATGGTGGGTTCTGGAAGCTTTGGTGGGGTCATGAGCATGATGCCGTCTTAGTGGGGCGCGTCCTGGAAAGCTTAAGGCGCCAAAATAGAGTAGCCTATTTCATGCAGTAAGATGTCTCAAGTATTCTGTCCCTATGCTAAGCCAATTGTCTAAGACGAAATCACAAGGCGACTCGATATAATTACCTACAGTCTGTATGGTACGTTCTCACAAAGATGTCATGAATGAAAACACGAAAGTTAAAGTAGTCATCATGATGTGTTTGTCTATTTCCTTCTCTGTAATACAACAAAGTACCTCTAACGTAAATACGTGCTGCACGAATGATCACTTTCTATCAAGGGCTAATATAACAAAACAGGATCGCTGATGAGCGTATCCTTTATACCAAGTTTCCCCAAACTCCTAATACAAAGTGCTTGCTGAAGTGAATATAAACAAAATAAACATGCCCCGAACTGGGCGAAGCCGTTCTGACCCAAGCAGTAGAGCCGACAAGCTTGTTTGTGCTGACTTCCTGAGGATAGAAAAGGTAGCACTGAAAACATAAGAGACGAAAGGGTTTATGCTCGTTGTGCTAAGTACTTAGGCCACTTTATGATAGCAGCCTGAGACATAGAGGATAATACCTCTCTTGCCCGACTGCTTCTCCAGTCAGGATACAAGACTGATGTCGGATCAAAGAATGAAGTTAGACCAAAATACGGAAGATATCCAGGCTTCCAGGTCCTGACTAGTTGTGGGCCATCCGGACTATGTGAACGATTCCCATAGAGTACAGCCCAAGCAGTACCATAAAGAAAACAGCCATCCAGAAAACAGATATCCATGTATTCTGCTTCCCACTGAGCAACTCGGCGATAATAAGCGTGACGGACCACGCCTTCACAATAATCCAACGCAAGAACTGACCGAGATCGTGGCAAGCTTCGAGAGTTGGAAATAACGGAAAGCAGGAAAGTATGCCTTCAAATCGGGTTTCTTGCCCGCCCTGAGGAGCTTCCGGACGGGTGCATTCCAAGTCAGCGTCACTCACATCGGTCGCTTGAGTCTCAGCAGCCTGTGTCTCCACGGGAGGAGCCGTTTCCTTCCTGGAAAGAAGAGCCTCCACGTTCTCCCAAGACACAGTCTTCTGCTTGTCGAAGTCAATCCGCGAGCTTCGGATGTTCTCTTGCTCCATGACATCCAGTTCCGCCCTACGTTTCGCCGCCCAATTCAAGACTTCCTGTTCCATAGCAAGCAGCTCCTTTCTGCACTCGGTTACCCGGCCAAAAACGAGTCCCGTAGCAAATTGGCGTTTCAGCGTCGCGAGTGAAGACAGCTGGTCCTTAATAGCGTCTCGAATTCTCTGAAGCGTGTATACGTGCGCGTGCTCTGGTGTTTTCAGTATGGTGCAGAGCGCAACAGCGTGTTCTGTCAATTGTACGAGTTGGGCTGCATGAAGCTCCTTGCGATGAACTGCAAAGTGACGAATGTTGACGCATGAGCTGAGAATCGCTGAGATATGGATCTTAATACCGTATGCGACAGCGCGACGTTCTAGTATTGCGGTCCTCTTCCTAAGATGACATGCCCAGATGTTCAATTCGCCAGCTTCAGGACAAGTCCACCCCATTTCTTTGAGGACGCTCGGCATCATGTCTTTAGCATACTCGAAACAAGCTGCCTCCAAGATCCGCTGCATGCGGCTGAGGATGAGGATCTGGGTGCGATGGGGAGGATCAATTTCCTGGGGCACAATTGTGTCTTCATAGCTCTGAGGGGTATCTGAAGACTGGGAAGTGGTGGATGAGATAGCGGATGAGGCATCGGAAGAAACATCGGACGAAAGATTTGATGAGATACCAGACGAAATATAGGATGAAGTAGGGGGTGTTCGAGGAGTTCGGTCGTTTGTTCGAGTATAGAGTGTCAAGAACTCAGCCCAACTGACTGGGGACTTGCGAACAGAGACAGGGAACATGTTAGTGCTGCAAGTGAAACTTGGACAAACTTTCTTGTCTTCATCTGATTCGGTATCAGAAGACTCGGAAGTAGGTGGAGAGATCGTGCCGTCTCTAATCGTTTCGTCCTTGCCCGAGGATATTCCCAGGAGCTGATCTAAGTTGGTAAAGGCCACCCCTTTTTCCATGTCCGAAGCCACTGGCGCTGCTGTTTGCTTCTGTTTGTCGACAGTAACTATGGGCTTAGGAGTGACGATTTGAGTATGAGTAGTGTTGGGTTCCGGGGTTGTGGCAAGTGACGGCTCTACCGTCGTAGGAGGTGCCGGCGGTGCTGAAGCGAAATATATGTTTGCCCTTTCTTCAGACTCAAAGACCTTGGCAGACAACAACTCGCGAAGAATCTGTACAAGCATGTATCGGTCGTACTTCTGGAGTACGTCCTGAACGCTAGGCTGATTTTTTGTTTTGATGATGCGTTGTTCGATGGGCTTCTCCCGTCGCAAGAGGGCGTCCTGGCCGTGGAGGATTTTCTTGTAGGCAATGTAGATTTCTCGTTCTTGCTCGTTAGTCAAAGCCATCTTCATCTTGGAAGAGATACTAGAGAATCAGCTCTAGATTCGAAACGAAGAAGGGGACGGTAGACAGTTTTATATGGAAAAGAACAGCTCTGAATCTGCATCAACTGAACTCTAAGATCAACGACGAAATCCAAGCTGACAAAGAATGAACAAACGTTTGTCCAAGTATGTTGGAAAGAAAATAGAACGAAGAAATTTGCGAGACCCGGCTTTATGTGACTCTTAAATTATATTCAGTCATATGTGCTTAGTGAACTTTGATGTTAGCGATAAAGTCTAAGTTTGCAAAAAATGAACAGATACGCAAGATATGACTTTTCATATTACTGTTCCGTTAAATACTCAATTAAGTGTGCCTAGAAGGAAGTGTATTTACTCCCGGTCTGCAGTTGGGTCAGTGTTGAACAGTTGGGTTGGTCGATACATGGCCGCATATTGAGCTGCGCCTCGATACCCCCAGACAGTCCCCAGGGTATCAGAAGAACTAGCAACCAGAAACATAATAGATGAAATAATTCGGTCACTTTATGTTAACTTAGACTGACACGTAGGCTGATTTATTATTGTAGCCTAAGCCTTAGAGGATACTTCTTCTATGATCTACCACAGCGACGTTGATTTCAGCACTGACAAAAATGAACGCGAAAGGTGAAACGTCTAAGTTTTGTTATTCTATTAAAGTATATAATAATGAAGAGTCTAAACCCAGATTTTGTCATGCATCATGTATCCATTCAAGCTTTCTCACCATTCTCGACCACAGCCCAGCTTGGCACGAGCTTCTCCTCGGGGAACCTCTTGGCAAACATGCCCAGGGCCTTGATGGTAAAGGTAAACTTGTAGTTGGGATATGAGATCATGCATGACTTGTTGAAGACACCCTCGATGGCCTCCTGCAGCCACTCTCCGTTGGGTTGTTGGCGGTCCATGATCAGCTGGATGCCTCTCCTCAGGGGCTCCACATGGGGATAATCAGCCTCCATCAGACCGATCAAAGCCCATGCTGTCTGGACTACGAGGGATCCTGAAGGATGCTCGACGTATTCCATGGTTTCGCAAGCCTGTGCATGTTAGTAAAAATCTTCAAAGTGTATTTCTGAGTCATACCTTGTAGCTTTCCGACCAGCCGCCGTCGGCCCTCTGCTTGGAGATCAAAAAGTCACAGCCACGTCTTGAGTTTTCGCCTGTGGTGTATGTCTGGCCGATGTGCTTCATGCTCTCGAGCGCAAACATGCCCGCGTAGGTGAAGCAGATACCCCAACTACCGTACCATCCACCATCAGGCCGTTGGTTGGACTTGATCCACTCGGCAGCGGTTCGGATCAGTGTCTTGACTTCTTTCGTGCGATAATCAGGCCAGTGCTGGTTGAACAGGGACATAGCTGTCACGCAGGCAGTTGTGCATTCGGGGTAATCGTATTCGATCATGATACGACCAAAGACCTCGGCGGCGTTGAGCATTTCCAGCCATTCGCCTCCGCGTCTCTTCTCGTATGAAGACATGCCCTTCGTATCGTCGTTTTGGTATAGCAGCAGAGTATCGACGGCGTCAAATATTCTTCGTTCCTCGAGGACTTCGGGAAAGCCGCCAACCTTTTGAAGAAGGATAATGGCCTTCATGGCTTCTGAAATACAGTCGCTTACACCATAGCCCTGGTCCTTGTTGCTGAATGGCCAGCCGCCCTTTCGAGGTTGACGGTAGCAAACTTCCTGGTCAACACAGTTGTCTCGGATCTGCTGTCTCTCCAGGTAATGAAGCGACTTCATCAACATTGGTCGCCACTTCTCATTCTTGTGAAGACCGGCCTCGAAGACCGCTTGAATCAAGAAAGCCGTATCCCAGCATTGGACACCATTCGTGCCGTTAACCAGCATACCCTCGTCCTTAACCCAGAGAAATTCCTCAAGTCGCTCGACATGTCGTTGAACACCGTAGTTGTCAGGACCGTCGCGAGCGTAGCATAGTACTGTGTTCATAGTGGCGTTGACGGGTGCCAAGCATGCGTAATCGGTGTTGGCGTCCTCCATATCGACTTGCTTACTCGACCATTCTTCAGCCTTTTCCTTAATGATGTTGGGTCGCAAATAAGGGTTATAGACGTTGACGATCAGCCAGTTAGCTGTGTTGAGTAACCATGACTTGGGGTGATAATTGTCAACGACTCCAATATCGTTTCGGTGGTTTGTCCAGACAATCTTCCTGTAGTCTTCAAGAAAGACTTCCTTCTTCAGTGATCGAGTAACGGCGGTCTCCTCGCAACTCCATCGCTTGGAGTACAGCCAGCCCATAGGAAGGAACACCATGCGGATGTGAATCCACCATCTCCATGGCGCAAAGGGAACCCAATCAGGGAGAAGCCAAATCTCCGGTGGCACAGGATTGACGACATCCCAATCCATAACTCCCAGCACGGCCATCCAGAATTTTGCCCAGTGCGGCGCATATAGTGCTCCTCCCATTTTATGAAGGGTGCCTCTGGCCTTGACCAATACAGGGTCATCGGCTTCAACACCAACAAGTCGCAGGGCCACATAGTTCATGAGGGTGCCAAACACGCTGCTCTCGCCTTCGATATGCAGACCCCAACCACCATCTTCTGGGTGTGCCCTTGCCGATATGTATTTGTAGATCGCTGTCGCTTTCGCAGAAGAAATCGGTGTCCTGGTGACGTACCAAGTGATGACAACGCTGGGAAGTAAGAACATAGGACCTCCATATTCGCAACCCCAGTGACCACTGGGTAGTTGAAGCTTTTCGAAAAATTCGAGACCATTTTCGGCGGCATCCAAAGGATTATCGGGGGTTGGAAGATCGGGGAGATCCTAGCATCATGATGTTAGCTTCAGCTTGACAAGAAAACCCAATGCACACATACCAGAGATTGGTTCAAGTACCACTTCTCAGCATAACTTTGAGGCCATTGCTTCGCAGCTTCGTCGTCCTCCAGGTAGTGCCACGTGTGGCGGCTGTCATCGTCCTTAAGCCTCCATCGTGTCTTGTCCAACTCTGATCCGATGCGCGGCTGCTTGGGGAATGGCTGGCCCTGTTTCAATAGTGGTTCGCCCTCAGAGTCAGCAGCGCGCTTACGTGACTTTAGCGCGCTAGCGTCACGTCCACTAGAATTGGCAACCATTTTGAGGGAGTTGACCTTCAATTGAATGTAAATGTCAAGTCAATTGAAAGACGTAGTGGAGTGATGTCAAAATAAACCCCTTGTCATAGAATAAAGGCAAGCACATGCTTTAAACTAAACTAACACGGGGACGGAGTTAATCAATTTGGGCTAGAGGAAGGACCCGCGGGTGCCCGGTGGCACTTGCCAGTACGGGGTCTAAAGACATCAAAATATCCCGTCTTAGCGGTCAAGCCCCTGAAAATCAATTCCGGCGGGCGCGGATTCCACCCTCCACAACGACATTACCCCTGCGTATTCGGACTTGTATCGATCTTCAACTTCAACGATTCTACTCTGTATGAAGACTCAACATTCCGGCTTGAAGCTGGAATACTCAAATCTCGAGTGAAAATGGACGAGGAAATCGATTTTTCTCAAACAATTGCTATACCAGGACCGCCTCGAAGTCAAATTAATGTTCCCTCATCAGCGGCTGTCACTAATACTGATACGAATACGATTACCAGCAACACCAACGTTGGAACGGTTGTGGCTCGCATTGAGGGCATCCTCGAGCAAATCATTGACGCTTTAGCTGCAGGTGAAGAGTTGGCGATTGGTTTCTCTCCCAGAAGGGCTGTTCGACAGGCTGCCAATGTAACGACAGAACAGGTTCACTTCCCTGGTCGCAATCAGCAAGAGGCTATCAAATTTGGTAACATTTTGCGACACTTACATGTCGCTTGACTAACATGCCGCAGCACGCATACTTCTCATACTTCAGCTTTCACATGATGCACTTGTATCTGGTACAGTCCTGACCAAGCGGTTAGTGTGTTGAGCCTAATGCAAGAAGATACTGATGGTTTCAGCCACATCTTTTATCAGCATCAAGACCTTTTCGAGAAGCAGAGAGAAGTCGATGATCTTGTGGATGACATCGCATTCAATCTTGGCATCGGCCGCGCAGACTTGAACATTGTGCGCCTCATCAGTCAAGTTCTCATAAGTATTGCCGCTTACTATAGCAGGTCGCCGCTTCAAAGGGTCTATTGGCCGGACCCTTGACTATCGGCCTTCAAGATGGCAGTACGCTGAACCCATCTTCAGGAGACCTGGTGGGTGAGGCTATATGCTATCTAGTCATGTGCTGATTGGAGTAGGGAATGGCCGTCCCGCTTGTTCAGTCAATTTGGGGCCTCGACATCCAGGATTCCAGATAGATTCTGGTCGTGGAAAAGGATGTAAGGGTGCTTACTCTTTCCCAACGTCGGCGGAAGCTGAAATTGATCAATACAGGCTGTCTTCCGGTCACTTTGTTCCTCTCAATTCTGGAGAACGTCTCTGTATGGTCCTGGTATACTCGTCACTGTACGTATCCCTCAAGCCCTACGAGACATATGCTTACCCAAGTAGGCCAAAGGATACCCTGACTTGACCACTCGTTCATTCTTGAACTTTGTCAACACCAGACATCCTCAGTTGCCAATTTTGGGGCTCTTCGACTACGACCCTGACGGAGTCAAGATCATGCGCTGTTACCGAGATGGATCTGACAGACTCGGCCATGAGACCGATCTTAACATCCAAGGACTGCAATGGCTTGGTATCAAGTCTGCACATCTGTTTCGAGATTTTACTGGCGCCACATCCGCTCCGGTTAGCCAATCTTCGCAAACGTCCATCACCTCGACTTCATGCCGTGATCCTGTCACTTACATGAACACAAGAGAACGGAACGCGGCGATCTCGACACTCAAGAAAGTCTCTGACTCATCAAACAGCGACATCGAAGTATCAGAGACGGTCCATGAATTGCAGGTGATGATGGCGCTTGGTGTCAAAGCTGAAATTGAGTGGTTGGATGAGTCGGGGGATTTATGCTCATGGCTCGATGATGAAATTGGAGAGGCATTGATCAGCGATATGGCTTGAAGGTCATTGAAAGAATGTCGGAAACATATGAGATGGTGTAAGGACGGATTTTGAGCGCTGATATACTGTGAATAACCTCACAACTGATATCAGTAATAATTAAGACAAACATGATTACCCTGCACTACGAGGCTACGACCCACCTCACACCGTGCGAAAATAGCGGGGTATCTACCCACACAGTCCCCTCATCTTCACAAAATTTTATATCCTTGACATTGAAAACATCACCAAGCGCATCATCATGGCCCCCAAACTCACAGAAGAAGAGATCGATGATCTCATTTACTTTTCCCGAGCCGGAGAGCAGGAGGACTTGACAGAGACCATCAAGTCCCTGGCTGAGCGTGAGAACGCCAGCCCTGCTGAGATTGTTGCGGCTGCTCAAGATGCTTCCAACAAGTCTACATGCTTGCACATGGCTACAGGAAACGGCCATCTAGGTAAGAATGAAATTCTGACAATTCGGAGGCTCCATATGTCCTTGATATCAGGGTCTGGGCGTGGAATACGTGCTGAATATCAAACTAACACTTCTCAGAAATTGTCCGCCAACTCATCTCATACTTCGACAACCGACCAAAGGAGCAGAAGCAAGCCTTCCTCGATGAATCAAACGAGGCTGGTAACACAGGTCTTCACTGGGCAGCCCTAGGCGGTCATCTCGACGTCATCAAGCTGCTTCTCGAGCAGGGTGCTTCTCCTGCGCTTGCAAACGAGCAGAACTACGTTCCTCTGGATTTGGCTTACTTCAACCACAAGAACGACGTGGCCGAGTACTTTTTGTCACAGGCTAAGAAGCTGGAGGATAAGAACCAAGAGGAGGGTGGTTTGGATGCTGCTGTTGGATCTGTAGAGATTGAGGATGGTGAGAAGGCTGAGGAGAAGACTGAGGAGAAGAAAGAGAGTTCATAGGGGATCATTTACGCTAGAAAAATGGATATGAATGAAGGATCTAGATGAGGCTGGGAAAGGGAAAAGGAAAAATTGGGAGTTTAGGACATATATGAGAACAACGAAAACACTTTCACATCAACCACCACCGGAGCACATCTCGAAAGTATCGATTCCCTCGAAACCAGAGTGTTATAAGTACACAAGGTCTAGCTAGCACTCGAAAGCCATTGGCAGCGATGAGTTACTTCAAATAAGTGGGCTGTGATTCAATATATGTAACAGGACCAGCCTGTTTATTTCATTGTCTTCTTGTTTATCCCAATGTCAACGTACCAACTTGAAGACAATCCCTGAGCACGACATTCTACTCCATACCAACAACATCCATATACATCTGTGTCTGATGCATAGTACAATAAATACTCATAGGATCTGCAATTCTGAGACCGCAACCAAGTCTACTGCAGGTATGCGCGGAACAGTAAATTGGGCGCTGATTGCTGTTCTCAAGCGTTACAGCATCCAGAAGACAAGACCATTCTTTAGCACTGCAGGTGTGTTCTTTGCAAAACATTCCCTTCTCTCCATCGTCAGTGACCACTACAGGTCCTGTACAAGAACCAGAAGAGCAGATGGTTTCAGGCCGCTGAGCGACTTCCCCTCTACCATATAGTCGTAAACCCAGGATTTCGTCGGGTGTTTCTACAAGTATATTGCGTATCCTTCTGGAGAGTCTCTGACCTCTATTATTTATCTCCTGTTGACGTTCTCGAAAGCTTCTTTCTTTCTTCTGGAATCCCTCTTGAATCTCTCGATAGATTCTGTCTTCTTCCTGAAGCTCCTTTTCAAGCTCTCGAAAGACTCTTTCTTCGTTTTCAATCAGCTCAGTCTTCTTCTTCGCGCATTCTTCACAATCGCCACCGATCTCATAAACAGTATACTGCTCTGTTTCTAGGCCTATCTGTTGAGTCTCCCGCCCCGGCTTCTTGCGGTCAAGCTTCTCAAGCATACAGCCAATATAGTCGTCGCATTGGACGAGTCCCGTAGTGCGCAGTCGATGGGGGTGCTCCTTAGTGGAGCAGGAGTACTCGAGTTCCATATAGTGACACATGATTGCTAACGATAGAAATGATATCAAGAATAATCTTTTGGACTGCGAGTAAATAGAAGGTTATTGAGAGTGAAGTTATTTTGACCAGAGATGCTGCGCTTCTTTGGCCCGGCAGAGAAAAGACCTCTGCCCTTTTTATAGGTTGTTTTGTATCTCAATAAAGACGGACAGTGAGCTGAGTACTTTGTTCGCGCAAGTTTCATTGTCCAAGAAGTGAAACCATTGCTTGTATGGGAGGTAACAATTGAGTTGTTGTAGAAGAACAAAGACGCTGTTCCGACCCAGCGTTCCAAAAGGTCCCTGTTCTCATTGTTTCGGTTTCGCAAAGTAACATAACATCATGTACCGTTGTTTAGGTGTTCACTCTCACTTTGGCTAAGGAAACAGAAAAGTAATGTGCTCTGTGAATATATGCGAAGTTGAGCTGGCTAGAAGCTGTCATCTGTCCTCAAATCTAACCGTGGCAATCCAACTCTGAGAGCTTCCTGGGCAGACCGGACCAACATCAAGATACAGATTCCTAATATCAATCTGTGCCTAGTTATAGCCACAACAGCTCGATATCTGCAGCCATGTATCGGTGCTATTAAATAGAGAGCTGAGAGAAACTTGACTAGCAATCTGTCCTTCCTATAAGTATATCAGAAACGAGCACTACGGTACCTAGAAATCGTCTGTCCAGTCGTTCGTGTCCAGGCTGACATGGGATACATGGTGCCTGCTTTTGGGATGATGGCCAGCGGTTGCCTGAGATAGATGACGCCACTGCGAATACTCGAAGTGTGAAGCATCGTGCTTGATGGTACTGTCAATGTTGACTTTGATATCGATCCCAATTCTCTGTTGGAAGTCGAAAAGGTCCATCACTCATAGCTACTGGATGAGTCGCCAAAACCAGAGTTTATGACGAATGTTGGAGGGGCGGGGCTTCACTGGCGGTGGTCAAGACGGTGCTGGTTTCTTCGCTTGTAGTTGTGTCTAGCTCGAAAGTGGCAGTTGTGTCGATTGTTGCAGTTGTGTCAATGGCTGAGACTGTAGTTGTTGTATCCTCCCCGGTAACGTCGGTCATCGTGATCAGTTCGGCAGTAGCACTCTCAATCATGGCGATGGCCGACTCCAGAGTTGAAGATAAATCGTTGGCCAGGAGCTGAGTAGTCGCAAGGCCATTCTCAGTAGTAGATGTCTCTGAGCTAGTTGAGGCCTGCACCGTTGACGTAGTAGGCGCTCCTGTTGTCTTGTAGTCTGTTGAAGTGTCGGTAACAGTTGAATCTGAAGCAAGTATTGTAGCTTCAGTTTCACTGGGAATCTCAGTCTGTATGAGGCCAGTTGGGATACTACCGATGGTGAAATCAGCAGTCAAATATGTCACCAAGCCGGCAGAACCGCCTCTCGTAGTCTCGAGGTTTGCTTTGCATGGGCTAGCGGCGGAACCATCAGCCATATAAGTCACGATAATCGCGATGGCTATTTCGTCCGACAATATGTTGGACGATGCGTTTAGCAAAAGGTGAAAAACGTGCGACGTGCATATTGGAAATGGGCGGATTCACTTTATTTGTGTCGTTCGTCAAAGTAGAGGTAAGGAAAACAGGAGCTGTTAGTGTGTTGACGGATTATTCATATTGTAGAAATGTCCGACTACATTCGATAGTCCCTTCTTAATGAGATTGACCCTGGCATCACCCCAGGAACCCCCTGCTATGTCAGTCTTCCTCAACATCCAAAGTAGAAATCATTTCACTTAATTCACTCACAAGCCCCTCGTATACTGCTTGCTGTAAACGTGGCTTAGTGAGATCGTCGCCGTATCCAAAATCGCAATCCAGACATTTCTTTGTTAAATCTCGATACCTCGGACCCAAATTTGATGCTTGCCTCGACAGTTTGCGAACAGCGATAACGTCTTCCAGGGATCCTAGTGTAGACCACCGTCCGACTTGTAGCAGAATTGCTCCAAGACTCCAAAGAGTCAGGTTTCTCACGCCATATAACAGCTTGGCATCCTCGAGAGCATCATCTACTGCTATAGGGGTCGGTAAGCCTGTAGCAGTCACACTGTTTTGCTCTTGTGTAAGGAGTGTCTTTGTGAAGTCTGATACGACATGCAGTGTCTTGAGACTTGTCGTGAGGTCGTGCCCTGTGCTGTAAAGCATAAGATGGTAGATGTTGAAATAGTCATTGAGCCAAGGCGTTGCGTGAAGCTTCAAAACAGCAGATGCAATCTCGCGAGCTATCTTGAGTTGATCCACGATGCTCATGGTTGTTTCCGCTGACTGATCCAGGGCTTCGCCCATTGGTATCAATGTAGGGCATGCCTCGTCAGACTTTGCACGTAGAGTTCCCCGATGGCTGTGTGTTGAGCTCCTGTAGAAGTGGTGTCGGAACTTTCCGTCCACGCCTCCGTCAAGATACCCAAGCCAATACCCCTCAGCAGACGAGCTTTGTGTCAACAGATCGTCGTTGTATAACACCGAACAAAGGTCGACCGTAGACAGATCAAGAGGCAACTCCACTTCTTGCGGCTTGTTCGAAGAGCAGCAAGGCTGATTCTGATCCATCAATACACTTGCTCCAGCTTCAACAAACCTAACCTTTCTCCTTTTCCGCTGAACGTTATGGGAACTTGGGGATTCGTTAGAATTTGGGGGTGTGGGAAGCCTAAATGACGGGTTACGATTTTCCGATCGTATATCAACGCGGGCCGCTCTCTCTCGAGTTGCACTACTTGTACTTCCATTAGTCAAGTAGTGTGCAGATCGCTGGGTGATGGAAGTATACCTAGTGTCCATTCCCTGGCCATCGCAAGCAATCGCAGCTTTCATGTTGATATCCTCCTCAACATCAGTGTGGAGGAAAAGCCGTACAGTATGTTGCATCTCGTGACTTATCCCATGTCTTGCATTGTTTGACCAAGCCATGGTGAAAGCTTCATGCAAAGCCTTGGCTGCTTCCTTGGTCTTTCTGAATTGGTTGTACTCGGGATCAGTTTGCATTCGAATAGTCCTTCGTGACGCTGTAGTGACAGGCTTTCTCAGTTCTTGCGTCTGCTCTCGAAGTTGTCTTAGCTCCTCGATAGATTGGTTCAGGTCTTTGATGTTTGCTTCAAGTTTTGATTCGTCGTGGGCGATTCTGGTTGCGTCGCGTAGTCGTCGTATAGCATCCTTCGGGTGCTCATTCTATCTTCGTTAGCTCTTTCCTTTAAGATCAGTGACTCGTCATCTGCTTACCTCATCGCATTGATCCAATATCTGATCGAAGCAGTCGAATACTGATTGGAGATCCGTCATAGTGGACCCAATGTCCTCGATGAGCTCGCGGCAAGCGCTATAGCTCTCCCCCAGGCTCCTTCTCATTCCACCTTCAAGCTCTTTGCTAGCCCACTTGGGATGACTTTCATCTTTCAACATTAATTCCACAACATCTTCATCATGTAAACAAGGCCTCAAAAGGAGATGGACCTCATTGGTGAAGACCTGCGATTGTCGGCTGACTCGCCTCTGGACTCGACGTAGCTCTCGAGAATAATGACGAAAGATCTTGAGCTTCTTGCGAACAACTTTACACGTTTTAACTACTCCGCCAACAATTGGCAAAACACCCAAAGCAAGCGACACGGGCTCCATTTCTGCGGAATCTAGTTTCGATGGTTGAGGCGAGGGATGCGCTCATCATAATTAAACTCTTGTCGGACGCCTTGTGAGGCTGAAGATGGAATGAGAGTTGTTAAGCGCTCAAGGCAGTGCTTAGGGGCTGAGCCATGCATGCGACAATTGTCTCACGCACTATTGGCCGCTGCAGTCGGAGCTGAATGCACTTTGATGCCTACACGTGCCCATATTCTCAAAAAGACGGAAATTTGCTGATCTTTCAAAGATAACGGGATTACGCACACGATGGAAAGTCTAAATGAGCGAGACGGATACGATCCAGCAGCTAAAGTTCGACTGTTTCTGGATGCCTTGGCAGTCCTCAACGAAAGGCCTTTGGACGAGGAGAGCATTGTTGCGCGCCTATGCTCTTTGCTACTTGTTGTGTTTCGCGACATTATCCAAAAGCTCACAGACTCGAAGCTCCACACGGATGGGAAAGCCCCGGTCAGCATCAGTTTACAGAGAAGTCTAGATCGATTAAGACTATGGTCCGACGGCTATCGAATATGCGCGGGCGATCAGGATGTCAATTTTATCAAGTCTAGACGTCTAAGGCGTACTACCATCGAGGTTCTGGTCAGCATCAGCGACACTTTGTTAGAGAGTACGTGCTTATTACTTAGTCAATGGACTCAGAGTGGATTTTGTTTGCTTATCTTATTACTAAATATTAACAGGGCTTGAACCTTTGACGAGTTCCAAGAAGACTCAAATATCAAATACGGCTGAAGAATCAGTACAGAAGTTGAAGGATGTCCTTGAAGCAGTCCGCAGTGACCTGGACCAAGACGCTTCCTCATCAGATGGCAGTTCATACTACGGGTCGGATAGTCTTGAGGAGATTACAAAAGATCTAGAGACCGATACTTTATCTCTTATGGGACTCGATGCCCTATTTCAAAGTACGACATTAGAGTCAGTTGCCGAGAAGGCCACCTTTGCGGATGAAGCACAGACTTGGCTACCACACGATGTATACAAGGATAAGATTCGGACGAGATTTCCAAGAGCAGAAAGTTCTTTGGTTTCGAGACTCTCCAAAGCGTCCTATGATCGCTATCTCAGGTGTCAACGAGAGCGAGAATCACAAACTGCAGCAGTTGGTGACGTCAATTTCCCAAGGTTCACTCAATTGGACGCTGCCAGCTCCAAATTCCAGGATTCTGGCCTTGGAACGTCGATTCCCTCTTCGGCCTCTGTGGCTGAAACGGTCATGTCTTACCGTGCTGAAGGAAGAACTTCAGTTCGAATTCCACCTTTATCCAAAGAAGCTAAAGAAGGTCAACCATTTGAATGCATTTCTTGTGGTAAATTTATCTCCATTCGAAACAACTCGGCATGGAAAAGACATCTATATCAAGACCTACTGCCCTGGCAATGCATCGATCCGGACTGCTCGTTCACTACCGTCTTTCGGACCCGCGAAGACTGGACAGCACATATTGCACAAGATCACAAGCTCGAACCAGACTGGCAATCTATCACATGCCCTTTGTGCTTCGAAACAATCCCTTGTGGCAAAATAGCTATCACAAAACATCTTTGCAATCATCTAGAAGAGATATCTCTTGCTGCACTTCCAACAAATCTAGATCTTGAGTCTCATTCAGGGTCTGATAATGATTCAGAACCTTCAACATCTCAAGAGGAGAGCACGGATGAGACGAAAGGGGAACCGAGGCATGGATTACCCACAGGAATTATCCAAAGTCAAGAGCCAATTCTCCAGGATGCACTAGATTATCTAGACCAGGTCAAACTAGCGTTCCATGACCGTCCTGCTACGTACAATCGATTTCTTGACATCATGAAAGATTTCAAAGCACAAGCGTCAGTTTTTCCAGCCTATATAATGTCTGAAAATGAGTCTAACACAAACTTAGAATTGACACGCCAGCTGTAATGCGGTTGGTGACAGACCTATTTGTAGTTGAAGACCAAATGCAACTACTTGACGGGTTCAACAATTTCCTGCCACCTGGATATACTATCGATAAAGACTTGAATTTCCGGATGCCTGGGGATCCGGTATCGAACTTTTATCTCGGGAAGAAGAACGAGCCCGATTCTGGTTATTACGGTCATGGCAAACCTCCCATAAGAGGTAGTCGGTATAAGATTTGGGGTAAGGACCAAAAGCCCGATCACAAGACAGAAGAAGAGAGGCCTGTCGACATCAATACTTCTATAGCTTATGTAAACCGGGTGAAGGTAAACTGGCATGCTGATAGCTATCGAGATCCTAATGCTGACTGCCTACCAGGAACGATATATGAGTGAGCCCGAAAAGTATCGGCAATTCTTGAAAATCGTGCAAGCCTACCACATAGAAGACAGGCCCCTAAAGGAGGTGTATACTTCTGTGGCTTCGCTTTTTTCGTCAGCGCCAGAGCTTGTTGAGGATTTCAAGCTCTTCCTACCTGCAGGGTCCTCACCAAGTTGACGGAGTCAAACCTGCCCGGACTTGCGAAGTAAATGAGAATCTGATCAAAATCAGCCATTTACTACCTAATGAACAAAGGTCACTCTATCGTTGGGATATTCGATCGGCCGGTATCGTTTATGACGGGGTATCTACGTGGGCAGTTGAGAACCAAGAGGTCCCCGAATCAGCTGTCACTATACGTGGTTAAAGGTGGTAAATTCCTTAGCCAGAAAAGGCCCAATGCAGTGAAAAGCCCGCAGCGAACAGAGAGAGTTTCCTACAATAAATCACTGTCCCAGATTCAACGAGAAGGGCTGCATATACAACTGCGGTGAGTTTTGGTGGACTAATGCGAGAGGCCATCAGGGTTCTCGCCGACCGAAACCCTTTTGTCGATACCTTGAGAGCCGCATCCTGTTCACGAACATACATTTTACATCTCCATATATACTATAATTCATTACAAAAAAGACTCCTAGGTATCGCATATATATCACTTTACAACATGGAGCAACCTGTCGAAGACATTCCCCACTGCCACCACCACCACCACCATTTGCAGTATCATACTCATCATCACCATGGTCCTCCCCAAGATGTTCCTAGGTCTACGGGACAACACAATAAATCGCACTACAAGTTTGTATCTCTAAATAACCATGTTTGCTTCGGCTGTTGACTGATTTAGTAATGTTCCTGCTATGATGTTTCAATGGCCGTGGATTATCGAATTATGCAACCAAGTATCGAAAGAGCTTCGACAGAACATAGACTGGATTGGCATAAAACCTCCTGCATCAAGACCTACGAAAATGCTGGACTATGCATGTGGAAATGGCGTGGCTTCCAGAGTAAGCTCACACATGTCGTTATTGTCGTTAGTGATTCAATACTGATCATAGCAGGCACTTGCACCTTTCATGTCCACTGTCAGAGGTATGGACATCTCGTCAGCAATGGCAGAACAATACAACGAAATGGCGCTCAAATCAGGATACACTCCAACAAAGATGCACGCAGTACAAGGGGACATCATCGAGCCTGAATCAACGCCATCCCCAGAGCTTAACACACCCGCATATTTCAACTTTGATTTAATAGTCATGTGCTTAGCTCTGCACCACATCGAAGACCCTGATAATATGATTTTACAGCTATCGAGACGTCTTAGACCAGGAGGAATCCTGCTTATCATTGACTGGGTTTCTGATCGAGAAGGTATGGACTTTTCGAAACTTGGTGTTAATAGAATGGGGTTTGGAGAGGACGAGGTTAAGAGTGCGTATGAGAAGGCTGGATTGGCGGATTGGTCTTGGAAATTGACTTCGACGCCGTCACCTGTTCCTAGGGAGATTGGCGGGAAACAGCAGTTGTTCTTTGCTCGGGGGAGGAAGGGTGGTAGTTAATCAAATAAACGTTCGTGTTCTAACCCAGCGCTTTATCAAGAACTCCACATACATACAAACAGCTCATATATGTCCTGGTTACAGATGACAAACCCTGTCGTCGACATTGATTCATGTTTGTATTACGAATACTCTTCGACTGATTCATAGCTCTAGAATGCGTATATATAGGCCTGATGCCCCTCCTAGTTTGACCCATATCATACTAGCCATACTAGATACTTAAAAGCTTCAAACAAGAGACTTTCTTGGTATATCTGACCGCCCTATCATTTCAAACATGCCTAGAATTAGAATAGAGATCCGTCAAGCTACAACAGCTCCCGCGATGGACTCATTGCAACATACTTACAACAATCTCATGGATTTGGACGAGGCATCCCGACTTATTGAGGCTTGTCCCGGTATTCTCGACAACCTGGCCAACCTGCTTGTCAAACATAAGCTGCATGACTTTTACGAAATCCGTCTCAACCACAAGCATTTTGACATCACCAGAGGTGAGAAGGTCGTTACCTTCCACGGCAATAGGAACATGTCCGTTTCAGTCGTGTGTAAAGACGCCGAATGTCCACGCGAACTTCTTGCTTCCGAAGGTATCGAACCTGCCCCTGGTGGCAAAGTCATTCCTAGTGATTTTATTATCAAGAATGGACGTGCTATCGCTTATGAGTTCGTCTATACTCACACGGACAAAATTCCTAGCCTCAGCCCTGAATTCTTACAAGAGTGGAGCGATTGTTTACGAGATCAAGGTCTAGACAACTTTCTAGGACTTTGTGTTAGAGAAGACGGTGTGCCATTTGACGCCCTTGAAGTTTCCGACTCTGAGAACCGAATCAACAGGTTGTTCTTCAAGTATGACGGTGCCGAGGGAGGTGTTGATTTGACTACTAGTTGGCGAGTTGATGAGCAGAATGGTCTGGGAGTGGCTATGAAGTGCAAAAAGTGCAAAACCATGAATGTGCATGAGAGGAAATGTATGGCTAACAACTAGCCTCTTGGATCTTGATATAGCTGCTTCAAAAAGTGAAATAGAGACAGTTCTTTGAAATGCAAAAAGTGAGGTTCTGCCCGGGCTCGAACCGGGGACCTTCTCGGTGTTAACGAGATGTCATGACCAACTAGACCACAGTACCAAGCTGTTTTTGTTGAATGAAATTTGACAATCAATACCTAGAAAGGCTTGTAGCAATAAGAAACAATTACAAGCAAAGTTGCAGATTACTGCTTCATAACATTTTGTTCACAGAGTTTCAAGACATATGCTTTACTGTGATTAAAGTTAACATCACCATTGGGGACCACAAAGTGGTTGGCAGAACTCTTCACCATCAGCAAGCATTCGTATCACGTGACTCACTCTTTACTTCCACACCTTCGATGGTAGCCTCCACACAGAAACATTTCCACCTCATGCCCAATCGCATCTAGCGTCGACCCCACCGCGGAATGCAACAGCGACATGTAAGTCCATCCTTCGAAAGCGAATACTACCTACAGTCCGATGATTACACTTGTTCTTGCCCTCCTCTGTACTCAAATCTGAGTATGAAGATACCAACACTAGGAACCCGTACTCTTTTGTTCCACCTGAAGACTTTTACTCTACACTCCTTGGTGCGAAAAACCTGCGGAATGATCCCGTGCTAACATTCAAGTGTTTTACTGTAGGTTATGTCTATCATTCGATCGGTAGCCAACCACCAATGAAGTACATCGCGAAGAACAAGACAAACCCTAGCGAAGAACGTCTCAGGAAGATGGCTTTCGCATAATGCCGTCAGGAGCCTGACAAAGATGGAGTTCTTCTTCAGCGACTTGAGGAGAGCTGTCAATCAATGAGGTATTGCTTGCGCCAGCATTTCTACGCAGCAACGCGCCTCAATCACCAATCGCCAAATATCATTTTCACGAACTCGGAGGGATTCAAGGCTGTGCTTACTCCACGTACCCGGGAAAGTATCGCTTTTGCCCCATCGTTTAAGAAAGGCCGCCGGGGTAAGGCTGGATTTTCCAAGACAACAAATATGTCTTACAAGACCCTTGTTTCGGTACATCATCTACAGCCAGGTCATAGTGTTCTTGAAAGTACCTCAGTCCGCTTTCAGTATGGAGTCTTTTTCGACCACAAATCGCACCATGCTATCCAAGGGTCTAATAAGCGAAAGGATCAACTGGGTGCGTAAGCCACCATCACTTTAAACAGGCAACCACCCAATCCTTCAATTTTTTATCGCTTGACACCACGTGTTGGAATGCGTTGACTGACTATAAACTGGCATTCCGCATCGTCTTTTTGATCCTCAAACCTCGTTTCCTTTCAGCGACTTATCCACGGTTACAGCCACCACCAGTTAGACCCTTCAACCCTCAATTGCCCGCACCGCTAACAGTTTCAAACAGTCACAATGAAGATTCAAGTTCTTATCGCTGCCGCAATGACCGCCTTCGTCATCGCGGACCAACACCCCGGCGCCAAAGAAAAGTGCGGTCGTCTTGGACCCATGACATGGGACCCGAAGGACCTTCCAGAGGGTGTTGATGTTAACAAAATCCGCATGTGTGCGGACCATCCTATGGGTGCTGGCAACTATTGGGGGATGGGCGAATATCTACCTAAATGGGTTCCTCGCAACCCTCTGGCCGACTATCTGTAGGACGAGGTTTCTCAAGTGGCTGATGTGTGATTGGAAGGATGGAGTAGGGCGAGTAGATATTCAATGTACATCTTGATTTCTCCTTACTACCAAAGCATAAAGATTTATGATATCTTGGGAATTCGAAGACGGCTTTGGGTCTGGTATGAGATCAATCACTCTGGCGAACAGAGCTCAATGTTGTCCTATATTCGGCCTTAATGTTTGAAGATAAGTGTCAGATAACATCATTCATCGCGGGTACCATCGAGATCCACCTGTCAACTCAGTCTGAAGACCAACACAGTTGATAACTCATCAGTAACCCGTCGTCAACCGCCTATGAACCGCGACCTCAAGAGTCTCAAGGTCCTCATCCTTCAGCCCAATGCTCTCATTGTCCGTCTTCTCATAAAGAGTTCCACCCTCAGACCAGATACGGCGGAGCGTATACAAAGTAGCATTGGAGTTTCCTTCCTCCCATCCCTTCTTCTCCGCCTTTCTCAACTCATCAAGAGTATAATTTTCAACCGCCCAGGATTCGCCTCCCGTTTGCTTCTCCAGCTCTTTCAAAATTTCCTTTGGTGTGACGACAAAGGATTGGACTTTCAAAGCTTTGTTGAATGACTCCGAAGGATGATGAAGGGCAGCTACGACAGCTTTTCCAACACTGCAAGTTGTCAGTCTGTTCCCATTATTAAGTGCAGTGTTGAACTTACTCAGGCATAGTTGCAAATCCAATCTTTCCCTCTCCATTATCAATCAAAACAGCCTTCTTTCCCTCATAATCAAAACCGCCAGCCTCAGGAATATCAGGGTTGAAGGTAAAGTACATATCAATGTACGGTCCGGTAACCACAAAAGTGTACTTGAGCCCATTCGAATTCTCCCGGATATGCTTCCTCACTTTGAGCTTCAACTGATGCGGCTTCTCACTAGCACTCTGGGGTGCATACTCAATATCCGTTCCATATTCAGAGGGGAAGAACCATTTCACAGAATTGGATTCGGATGCGAGCTTGAATAGCTTGATTTGCGTTTCGATGACGTTTCTTCCCACGGCACTAACGACGGTGTCGATGCCCTGATACGCTTTCTTGACGTCTTCTTCGTTGTTGACGTCCCCTGTAATGATATTCACAGCCTTTGATTTCAACTCTTGAATAAAACCCTGCTTCTTGGAAACAGTGTCCTCAGAGGTGAAGATAGTGACATGATCGAATGCTGGCTGGGCATTTGCTATCGCCTTGGTGATGTACCGGCCAATGGTGCCTGTTGCACCAAAGATAAGAATGCTTTTGGGTTGAAAGTCTGCCATTCTGATGTTGCTGAGTGAGTCAAGTTTGGTTGTTACCTTGAATAGAGGAAGAGGTTGATTTATAAGCTGGTGTTGAGCCGAGGCGGGGTCATATTTAGTTTAGCACGATATATTCAGCCGCAATGAGCCAATGCTTGATACTTAACTACACAAATAAAGCAGTAACAACTAGTCTAAACCTGCATAGTGTAATCAAATTATTTCATCTCTTGAGTCTCCGGCAGTTTATTCTTGTGAATAGGCCCGAGAACATAAGAGACGAAATAACTTGGTGATCTTATACCTAAGTTTAGGTCAGCACTTAGGCAAAATTATTTTGGCGCCCTAATCCTTAGAAGACAACGACTTCACATACCGGTGAGAAAGGGATTTGATCAAATCAATAGTGACGATGTAAGTACTAATAGAATAGCCAATAATACGCTTTGATATACGCTTAAACCCTTCCATAACCCTCCGACACTACTCTTACCCGGATGGCGTGGCTGACGAGTCTCGACCCATGGCGTTTTCCACCTGCTTTTTCCCTCTGTACTTCAACATCTCATCCAACAACAAATTCGCAAACTTGAAAAACCTGAAAACCCCCGGCCTTTCAGCTTCTCGCTATAAAACTCCGTGGACGTCAGGGTGCTACTCCAGGGTTTGTCCGAAGAGGTCTCGAAAGACGTTGGCGAACGCGGTTATCCAAAAGGTTTGGTGGTGGTTGGGGACGCTGTACAGGTTGAGGAGTGTTGTGAATTCATCTCGTGACAAGTCCTCGGGTTGTGAGATCATGACGAAGCGATCTGCGTCCGAAAGGAACTTGGTGAGGTAATTTTCCGCGCTAAAGTTGGGGTTGAAGCATCGATCTTCTTCGGGGCAGGGACTGCCGTCTTCGTTGTCGCATTCCTTGAATCTCATGGTCTCGCCGAGTTTAGGCTTTTCGTCTTGTATGTCGATGATGTGGTAGCGGATGGCGGATGGCACGTGGTGGTCTTGTCGGCAGTCCTTCAAGAGGGAGTTAAGACCGGCTGTGAGGTGTTTGAACATGTCACTTTCGAAGAATGCGCCCTGGTGGTGAGAGTTTTCAGATGGATCCATGATGACGTGGTACGAGATGAAGCTTTTGGTGATATTGATAGCGGATATAGTAGAAGTGAAATGTTAGACTTGCTTGTATGTTGTTGTATTGAAGTGAGCTGTGTATGATCTGCCCGAGAATATATCACTGGGTTGGGGATGCTCTTTCCTTTGCCATCACATTGCAGACTTTTAATACGGAAAGTCGTTCATTACGCATGGGCAGGTACGCATTAAAAGAGGCAACCATAAACATTTATCATTTTACCTAATCTTAGTCAAAGTATTTCTCTAACACGCTAAAATAAAAATCCAAACGCCTTACAAAGAATGACCCTCAACCCGCAAAACAGTTCTCAAATGCTTAAACGACACCTTCTCCTCCTTAGAACAAGCCAACAGATTCGCCGTCTTGAGCACATTCTTAATCTGTCGACCATTCAGATCCAGTCCAGCAAGCTTCTTGATCTCCTCATCCGTGATAGTATGCGCAGCATCACCATCCGCGGTAGCATGCACAGTAACAGCACGGCTGAGGAATCCTCGCCAGACAGACTCCCGAGCTGTGGCGTCGAGGGGAGGATACTCGAGTGACATGTGGATTCGGCTTTGGAAGGCTTGGTCCATGTCCTTGACGCGATTGGTTGTGAGGAAGAGAATACCCTCGTAGTATTCCAGTGTGCGGAGGAAGATGGATACGATGCGGTTGCGCTGGATATCATGAGCTGATCGAGCCTCGAGGAAGACATCACATTCGTCGAGAAGGAGGACAGCGTTCCAGTTGGCCACCATTTCGAGAATACGAGTCAAGTTCTCCTCAATATCGTATGCATCAGCACCCAGATCACCAGCGCTCATGATATACAGAGGAACCTTCATCTCCTCAGCCACAGACTCTGCAGTGAGAGTCTTACCGATACCGGGACCACCAGACAAAAGCATGATGATACCCTTGCCCTTACCAGAGATAACATCGTCAAAGACATCCTTGAACTTGACCTGGCTCTGGGCATAAGCGAGGATAAGCTCCTTCTGGTCCTCGGGGAGAACGAGCGAGTCGAAGGCCTTGTCGTTGAACTTGACATCTATCACATCGTCGATGAAGAACTCCATCCATCGCTTGTTCTTGAGAGCGTAACCTCGAACAATGGGCGATGTCATCAAAAGCTCCTCCTCCGTCAATTTGATGCGGTTCTCGGGGTCGACATCTGGCTTTCCAGCATCAGAGTCGGCGTAAATGTCGTAGTCGTCGTTGTTGTCCTCATCATCACTATCCGCATCCTTGTCTGAGTCATTATCGTCATGGCCGAGATAGTTCATGTAGATCAGATGCTCAGGATTCATCTTCTCCCAGTTTGCTCCATCGATGACGACGCGTGAGTTGACCGTCTCTTGACGAGACTTCTCAGCCGTGACATACCACGTCGCAGTGCCACTGTACGCCTTATAGTAATAACCCGCCAGACTCTCAAACTTGCGACCGCGCTCGATGAGCAGCTGTCGCGCGGCTTCAGGCTTGGGATGGTACTCGAGAGGGTAACAAGAAAGCGTAGAGAAGGGTACTGTGCCGATGAAATCTCCAATCTGCATGGGGACATCAACCCAGCCCATACCCTTTCCATCCCAGTCGATTCCCTTGCAGTTCATGCTGTAGACCATACCACACCGCGTCTTGACATAGTTTCCATACTCGAAGCGAGCAGCGACAGGCTTGCCTCTGGATGAACCCCAGACTGTACATCCAGGAGCGAACAACGCCCATGCATGCTCGAACGCAACGGCACGGTTCTTGTAGTAATCCTGTCTGAGCTGGATAATCTCACCCAACTCCTCCTCCAAAATCTTATGCAAGAGCGCAACATGCTCGCGGGTAATCTCATCCCACTTCTCATCCTCCTTGGCAGCAGTGAGTCTCTCCCAGCGATGCACAAAGCAGTGGAAGGGAGCTGAAAACTTGAGACGTGTAACATCAGTGACGATACCAGGGTAATCATCAAAGACTTTTCCAAGCACGCGCTTGAGGTAAGGTGATTGAACGATAATACTGTCGATGACAAGAGGTTTGTTGGAGTCAGCCTCCTTTGGCTTCACCTTTCGGATGATGACTGCATATTTTTGTGTCTCCTCGTTTTCTGCTGCTTCTTCAAGATCGTCAGGGTATTTATCTGTCCATGAACGATCGCCGTGCTTGTCGTATTTTGCGTAGAGGTCTTTCTTGTCTGTGACGAGGCCGACCATGATCTTTTCCTTCTTTTCTTCCTCGTCGTCTTTCTTCTCCTCATCAGACTTGGACTCTTCGATCTTGGACTCCTCTTTTGAGTCTTGCGATGAAGATTCGGGCTTTGTCTCTGTTGTTGTCTCCTCCTTTTGAGTCTCAGTGTCTGCAGGGGTTACTACAACGGCGGACTCATCGCCGCTGGTGCTCTTGTTTGAATCCATGTTGTCGATAGACATGGTGTTTCGAAGCACAGTGTCTTTTGGACTAAGTGAGAGGGTGGGGGTTATAAAGAAAAGGGGATTAGATAGATGAGGCTGGAAGAATATGGGATAGAAAGTTATGAGAGATGATAATGATAATGATATGAATGACAGTTGTCGGGCTTTGACTACCTCTATATAATCCTCATCTCACCATGAGAAGGCCTCCAGGCTCCAGGAGTACGGCATATTACTCACACGGGCAATGCCTGACCCACCAGATCATCATAGTAAGCAGTGATAAACTGCATAGTAATTCCAAGCCAGAAATATCATTCTGATAGGTTCGTTCAATCCTTCGGCGACCATATGCAGCAATCCTGACGGCTTGTTCAGGCTGCACTGCCCATTGACGGATCTAGATCCAGGCGGCTCGCAAGGGACCCATAGGGCTTAGTCTCGGGTACAGGCAGCTAAGCTTAGCACTGCCTCAGTGAGAAAGTGGCCTCAGAGCGCAGTAATCATTAGCGCGCTGACACTGATGATTGGGTCGTGAAGGATTGTGAACCTGGGACCCAAAGACCGAAGAGTCATCGGGAAGTTTGTCCCACAAGAATACGAAAGATCTTCACAAGATCTTCAGCTACCTACTGTAGGACTTTCACAGTAGTATTTACACATTGCTGCTATCATCGTGAATAACTAGGCAACTAAAGGTTTCCACCACCAAGAATCCTCTCTGCTGCCTGCTTCGCAGCATCCTGCGCCAATAAAAACAAACTCGGCCCAACACTAATCCTCGCAACACCAATATCCGCCAAGTCCTTAGTCGACAGCGCATCTTGAGTCTTATGCGCCAACTTGACAGCGACCTTCCCATCTAACTCTCTAACCAAAGTCTCGACCCAGGCATCTCTCAGCCCCCGTCCTGAACCGCCCCAGTAAAACACGGTTGTAGCACCCGCGTCGAGATATGCCTTGCCACGTGTAATGGCTTCTTCCATGACTTGTACCTCTGAGAGGTCCTGGTCGATATGGAACATGTCGCAGCGGGCGTTGATGACAAAATCTGGACAGCCTGCTTCTGAAGCGGTTGAAAGAATCGTTTTCAAGCGCTGGACTTGTTCATCGATTGGATAAAACGTGTTGTCTTCGGGGTGCACATCCTCGATGTTTGCGCCTACAACGCCTGCTGCAACGGCTCGTTGAATGACGGATACAAGCTGTGAACCATAACCATCTTGTAGATCAGCCGATAGAGGAATACCGGCTGCTTTGGCTAGAGGACCAATCTTGCCAATTGCCTCGAGATTCTGCTCTAGGGTGAGCTCTTCATCTTTGACGCCGTAAGTAGCAGCAACAGCCCAAGAAGCAGTCGCAAGAGCTTTGACAGGCTTGGAGGTTGCTGTATTGAGAGATGTGACCGTATTGAATGAAGCTACATCCCATACATTTGGGAAGATGATGGGTGAGGATGGCTTGTGAAGGGCCTTGAGCTGTTGGGCGAGATTGTTGGTCATTGTGAATATTCCACGTCGCATTCTGTGATTGAATTAGGAGATGATTTCTTTCTCTGACAGTAAATCTCAACTATTTATAAGTGAATCTGATGAAGAGTCATACACTGAATCCACATGTCAATACTCAGGTGTTGCTTTTGATGTAAAGGGCGTGCGGGGCTCAAGTTCAGCCGCTACGATATAGGAAGGTTAACAGAGAACAATGAAATGCCATTTGTCAACCAACAAACCGTGGCTTACAGACGCCAAGCTCCGTACTCTAATCATTCCACCTACAATTATCTTACCTATTTGCTCTGAATTCACTCACGATACCCTCACTTGTTTACTCAGTGACCCCGTTGAATCTGTCACAAAATGATCGACAAGGGTAGCTCGACCAGCTTCCCACTTGGGACTCGCCTGTGGAGTTGCATTAAACCGTCGCTGTATCAGAAATAGCGCTCAAGAGGATAAGTTTTCGTGAATCATGCCATCTACAATTGACCTCAGATATTCTCTACACTCTCACTGATATCTCACTGTCACTGACATCCATCGCAATGCCTCTTCAAATTCGACCAGCTGTCCCACAGGACATCCCCGGCATGTGCAAGGCCTACTACTCAGCCTTTGGTGACACCATCATCGGAAGCCGTGTATTCTGCGCAAACAAAGAAGCATCTGATCAATTCTTCCTCAAGAGCTTCGCAGAGGACATGGCAAACACCAACTGCAAAGTCAACGTCGTCACCCACAAATCATCCCCAGAGTCAAAAGATGAACAAGTAGTCGCAATGGCAAAGTGGAATCTCCCCGGAGCGCCGATCCAAGACGTCCCACCAGCCGAAGTCTGGCCCGCCGACGGAGATCTAGCCGTTGAATTTTTCGGCACCATGACAGAAGGCCATCGCAGATTTATGAGTGATCGGCCTCACTACCATCTTGAAGTTATTTGTGTTCACGAAGAGTGGCAGGGTAAAGGAGCAGCGAGTCTACTTATCCGATGGGGTGTAGAACGTGCGGACGCCGAGGGTCTGCCGTGTTTTCTTGAGGCTACACCAAAGGGAAGACCGATATATGAGAAATACGGATTCCAGATGAAAGGCGAGGATGTATTTGAGTGGTCGTTTGGAAAGTCTGTGGAGACATACATGGAGCGTGATGCAAAGGTAGAGAAACGGAGCATGACGCGGCCCAAATCCAAGGAACTGGCTTGAGGCTGTTGATCACTGCCCTGGCCTGTGTCACTGATCCATCACTGTATACATAGATGGATGTCATTTAGAAAATGGGGGACTTAAGAATTTCCTTTAAAAAACTACAACTTCAACTACAACACAATGGAAACATGATAACAAAATGTGCACCTGCGAATGGATCGGATACATCTGCGGCCACGAAGAAAAACGTCGCTACATCGCCTGCACGACCCTCTCTGAAATAAAAAACAGTTCCGAATGTCCCTGCGGAAGCATCAACTTTACAGTTATCAGATCACCTCGACACTGCGGAAGAGCCGGATGCTTGTATGTCGAGTGCATGGTCAAAGGATGGGTTTGCTGCAAGTGCAAGAAGGGTCCTAATGAGGGACATGTATGCAAGCAAGACGTCAAACCTTGGCGATGGGATTATTTTGAGTGTGGGCATGGATATTGTCCGGATTGTAGGCCTTGGAGGGAGAAGCAGAAGCAGAATGATGGACGGAGAGATGAGAATGTTGGTATGAATGGAGGACCAGGACCGGTTAGGAAAGGGTCTAAGAAGAGGATACGACGGAGTTTGGATATGATTACCAGAAGAACAGAAAAGGTTTAACGACCAGACGACACGACTACATAGAAATGAACATAGAATGATACCTTATTACTGTCTTTCTACGGAGGTATATGATCGACTCGGCCGAGAAAGAGAAGTTGAACCTGACGATCATTTTACTTGTGGGTTGCATACAACGACGTCAACGCTCGTCAAAATCCTAGAATAGAAATGCCAAGGAAGTAAAGAATAAGTCCATCTCTTCGGAATCTCCGGACTTTTTCTTCCCCTAAGCCTCGGCTTATTTTCTTCGTGGCGTTTCCTCTTGTGGCTTTGGTCAAGATGATAACGTCATGACGATCTTTTTTTTTTTTCTTCCAGTCGCAACAGGTAATCGTGCACAAGACAAAGCTTACCTTCGGTCACGGAAGCGGAATAGTTGCATCAATTCTACATCTTTGTCGCGTGACTTGCCCCTGATATTTTATTCTCCTTTTCATGTTTGTCTCTCTTTCATGTTTGTTCCTTTTCTTATCCCTTCAGTTTAATTAATTTGTTCAACCCCTGGTTAACGTGGTTTTTGCATGTGAAAAAAGGAACCAATTATCTTAGCGTCAGCATAAACGTCACCAGCATTGCCAAAACATTCATCATTTGTTCGCGCGGACAAAAATCACAGCCACTGTTGAACAGTTGCCAAAATAATCGCCGTCGGATATTTTGGTGTCAAATTTATCTGCATATAAGCGACGCGACACCTACAGTATTTGATTCCCCCCTTGATTTCTTGTACTCTACTTCCACCACATATCCTTGCAACAGTAAATACGTCGATGCGCACTTCGTTCATCATGAACGCTTCCAAAATGTCTTACCTCTCGCGCCTAAGTCCTATCCCGGCCTTCCCTGAATATACAGGCCCCTACAAAGTCGGTACCGTCGACGTTGAAATCCCCGTTTCCGAACTCAAATCACCCAGCGTTGCCCCCGAGGGTTCCGACAAGATTCATACCGTTCAGTATCGCATGTTCTACCCAGCTGTCCCAGAATCAAACGAGAAGCGCATTAGCTGGTTGCCGAACCCTCAGCGACAGCATTTAGTCGCCTACACAAAGTTCTTGGGCATTGGGCCTATGCTGGCGGAGTTTCTCTCCTTTCTTCCGCGACATCTTCATTATACTACGATTCCCGCCCATAAGAATGCGACGCTCCTTGAATCGGATACCGAGAATAAGCGATGGCCTACAATGATCTTTTCTCATGGTCTGGGAGGATGCCGAAACTCGTATTCCTACATCGCAGGCTCTCTTGCGTCTCATGGTATCGTTGTTATCTGCCCTGAGCACCGGGAGGGCAGTGCTGTCGCCAGTTTCATCCGCGTGCCCGAGAATCAGAACGGCACAATCACATCCACCAGCCGAATTCAGGTCCCTTACGAGAAGATTTCACACGATGTCAGCCCCGAAGTATACGAAGCTCGTGAAGCTCAACTTCGAATTCGATGCTGGGAGCTTAGTCTTATCCATCAGGCTATGCTGGGTGTTGACCGCGGTGACACATTGACCAACTTGAACCGTTCGACACCTAGCCTTGATCCATTCGTTGGTCGATTGAACATTCATGAGCCTGGTAGCATTATCTTTGCTGGACACAGTTTCGGAGCTGCTACTGTTACGCAATTCCTCAAGAGCACATACTACGCTGGTGTTCCTGAAGTCGCTGCTATGGAGAAGCCCATCTTTGCTCCTGCTGAGGGTAGTGAGATTCGAGAACAGATCACTGAGAAGACGCTTACTATGCTGCTCGATATGTGGTGCATGCCCTTGATGGCTCCCAACTCAAAGCCTCTGTTTGAGCTCCCTCTCCCTGTCTACGCTGACAAGGCTACTGCTCCTGGTGGAAAGGCCATCTTGGCTGTTGAGTCTGAGCACTTCTTCAAATGGAGAGACCATCTTAACCTCAAGGCTCGCATTCTGAGTCCCGATCCTACCGTCAAGGTTGTGGAGCCTCAACTCTTTGAGCGACCCAGCGGAATCAAGATGTCGGAGCCAAACTTCTTCTACGTCATCAACTCTGCCCATCTAAACCAGTCCGACTTTGGAATCCTGTTTCCCTGGTTAACTCAGAAGATCTTCAAGGCAGAGCAACCCGAGCGAGCACTTCGTCTTAACCTCCGCGCCCAGCTCCAGATGCTTCGACAGAACGGCGTACCTGTAGGACGCACATTTGTAAGCGATCTAGCCGACGGAACATCTTTCGATAAGCTCGAGAAGTTCAACGAAGAAAAGGGCGATGACTGCAAGGACGGCATCAACGACGACCAAGCCATCTTCGACACAAGCGGCAACAACCCCGTCGAATTTTGGCGATGGATCGATATCATTGGCCTCGGCGATTCTGGAGACAAGAAGACCACCGAGAAGAAGGTCGAAGAGGGTGAAGAAGAGATGAAGGGCGAACTTGATCCTAGCGATGAAGTCCCCGGAGCACCACCTACCATCACCGGCGCCGTGAGCGCCACCGCAGCATGAACAAAAAGGATTATGAGCGATGATTTGGAAAACACTGTTTTGAGATACCTCTTGGCGCAAGGATAGGCAAATACCACATAGACTAGCACGAATAGAACCTGATTTATTTACTCCTTCTCGTATCCCATCTCAATGACCAACGTAGACCCTTTATTCTGCCATATTCCTCCCGTCCCACCAAACACACAGCGAGAAGATACAGGTTTCCACATGTATCCCGTTACCTCCTCCAACGAAACCACGATATCGCCCCTCGGAGCACACGCAACGGTTCGACATGTTCCATCCGTCACAGAACGGCATTGTCCTCCTTCAATTTTAATCTTTCGGTTTTTGTCTACGAGGTCGTACCAGCCTGCTATAGCAGCCGGACAAGCGACTCTATCCGGACCGGGTTTCTGCTTTTTGTTAGTTATATGCTTTTAAGATGGTGAAGGGGTCTTTTTGAGGGTACTTACTGTTGTGCAGGCGAGTGTCTCCGGGGTGCTTTTGGCGATGGGTTTTAGGTACATGAATGGATCGATACCTGTTTCTTCGGACATGGAGGACCATGGGAATTGGTTTACTATGGATTCTGGTTCTGAATGGCGGTTTTTGGTGACTTTTGCGAGGACTAGAGATGCGAAGAGGAGGATTGTGAAGAGCATTGCGTCGTTTGCGGTGTCTTAGACAGTAGCAGCAGAATGAAAGAACAAAGATTCGATTTTTCTGCACAGGATGGCTTCGTCAATTGATTAATATCTGTCGTAACAGCGGCTCTATAAGTATTAATGTAAAGCTGTGTGAATAACCTTGATGAACAAGCTTAATTGGAATGCACCAACCTCTTATATCAACAAACGTGCCGCCCTTATGACACGTTCTCTCGTCGACGAGGAAACACCAAAAGTTCCCTCCCTTCGCCTATCTTTCGCCAGATGAAGCATGGTAAACGTCGCACTTTGTTTCATTGTTCCGGATGCGGATGTGGGACAAGCGTTGGCATACTAACGTGTTCGCGGTTTGACCGATATAGACGACAAGACTTTATACAAGGTGAAGACTTACGTGGTCGCGTGAGCAAGGAGAACAACTTTATAGCGAATTTGTCTCTTATTAGAGGTTTCTCATATCTTGCGATACTTTCCCAATCCCGTCCCAGACCTTGCGCTGGACGAGATTTGTATCGAAGATCGTCTCATATCTTCCGTATACCTCGCGTTTCTCCACAGAGTCTCCAATCCTTTCATGCTCATTGCTTTCATCGATTATCGTTGCCTCTCTCGTCTTCGCCAATTCGGGGTACCTGACATCGTCCCACAAACCATATTCAACGTCGACACCCTTCTCCTTTCCACGCCTCTGTTGATCCTCACGGAACCATGGGTTTCGAGAGAACTCATCAGCAACTATCCATAGGTCCCAGCTTGGTTCTGGGTCCAGCCATTTATATAGACTCTTGTAATCGCAGGCAATCGCTGCCGCCGCGATCTCGTTCTTCATTCCGGGGACGTGCTCGGCGAGCAATTCGAGAAAAGTCTCATTTGGTTTTAAGGGCCACCAGATGATATAGGGCTTCCGCTCCCAGCCTTCTTTCTCTTCCAATAAGGCCAAGTCGTTGAGCATAATGCGGCGAGCCAATATTGCTCGTTGGAATTCCCATGTTGGAGAAGCCCGGGCATATATGGTGTTGTTTTTGATCTGGGCCGCCCACCAACGAGCAAACATCGTGTGGTGGAGGATACCACGGATAATGCAGTCCTGGTCCAATTCCGTCAAGGTCCTTCCAGAATTCATAAGCCGAGCATAGCGATCGACGTTCCCATCGTGTGCAGCCATCTGTATCAACAATGTCTTCTTGACAGTCGGCAAATCCTCAGGTAAAGGACTATAAAGAAGTTCCACCTCGTCTTCGGTGAGTATGCTGTGTTGTTCTTCAACGTCCTCGTCCTTGAGGCCAATATGTTTGTCCTCTTCGATACAAGGTTGGAGGTCAGGAACCCAGCGTTCAATACTTTTCCGAGCTGCCAATTTCCATCGAACTTCGGTATCACCGTTCAGATACGCCGGGCATTGGTAATTCCACAGCTCAATAGTCCGTCTGAAGTCGTCCATAATAGCATAGCGATATTTGAACTCCATAATCTCTTGGTAGATAAGTTTTCCACCATCTGTTCCACTTTCCCGTGCCTCTTCGGCATGAGTAACTTCGGGTAGTAGATCGAGTTCTTTCCAAAGAGCATGGTAGCCTGCAGCAGCACAGGCACGACCAACTTGATATTTCATATCAGGGTGTTTAGAAGCTAGTGAGCGGTAGGTTTCCTCAGTTGCGATGTCGGGATGCCAAATACAATATGGCTGCTCTTCTGCCGCCATCCTTTCCGGTATATCATCGCTCATGATGCGACGAGCGTTGCGGGCTCGTGCAACTTTAGGCATTGAGGAGGCAAGGCGTTTAACGGGCTCACTCATGGCGAAGTCGTAGTGTAGGCGAATACCACGGATCAGCGCCGCTTGAGCATTACTGCTGTCAAGGAGACTGGGGACTCCATCACCTTGGATAGCCTTTTCCAGCTCTCGTGGAAGTTGTCCGTGTTCAGGCCGCTTCATTCTGTTTCAAAAAAGATAGCAATATGAAGAGAAGGTAATAGATTTATTCAATGAGATTTTCGCAATTAAATAGGTAAATTTAGGGCGACGTGACTCACAGGGTATCGTGAACACAACCAACAGTTCTTATGATGGATCTTCCAGATCTGGACGTACGATGGGATCCATCATGACAGGGTTTAGATTGTGCTTTAATTAACAGCAGAACTACTAGACCTGATATGGATCTTGGCAATGCAATCCAACAGCGAAAGAGAGTCCGAACAAGCAATGTATTTTCCAACAAGAAGAATTTTGGAAGTCGGTCGGAGGGTTGTAAGAGAGGAGGTTGCAGTCTTCAATGAAGCCTCTTGAGCTTAATTGGACCCCTGTAAGTTTATTAACAGGGGAGCTATAAACGAGCTTCAGAAGGTATTAGAGACATATAGCCAACATCTTCTAATGGTACAGTTATTTAGCTCTTTAAATATCAAATGTTAAGGATACTGGATCTATTTAAAAGGTACGCCATTAGGTCTACCCTAGCTAATCTTACAAGCTATGCATTGCATACTAGTTAAGTAGGTATTGAGGTTATCCTTATTTTTATTTTTATTTCGCCTCACCTTCTTAACTAGATATAAAGCTATAGGTCACTAGATATTCTGATTTTAACGTTTGTAAGTAGAACCTGCTAAAAGTGATCTGTTCCAGGGCTTATATGTACTTAGGTATGCAGGTACTGCCTCCCTTGAGCGCGTAACTAAGCTATTGATTGGTCCGGCACCCAACTCCATATCGAATGATTTGCTATTATTGACGTCAACCTTCTCTGCCTTCTCATCTCTTCCAACCAAGTGTCGCACTCGAAAATGACAACAGTTTCGACTACACCTAATAACCATGTCAGACCAAGCTAATAATTTTCGTCCCTTGCTACCGTCTTCCTCTAAGAATGCCAGGGCTAGTCAACTGCCCTCAAAGGTTCTCATGCCTAAGCGGAAGAATACCAACAGCGCCTGTCTCATCTGTAGAAGGCGTAAGATAAGGGTAGGTATGACAAAGCGCCACAGACAACGCTACTAGTCTATGTGCAACAAATTGCAATGACTGGTGCGTCGGTGCTGATACAAGTTGAGTAGTGTGATGGCCAGGAACCGCGCTGTTCTACGTGTATCAACAATAACACTCCCTGCGAATACACCACTACGGACCGCCAAGATAACAAGATTACAAAGAGACAGATTGCTGAAGCCGAAGAGCGACTAAAAGTTCATGAAGATTTATACAGTATCTTGCAGTCCAAAAGCGCCGAGGAGAGCAAGTCAATATTGGACCGTATAAGAAGCGGCCAAGATGTTCGAACCGTTCTACGCCACTTACAAGATGGAGACCTGCTACTACAGATCGCCCTAGTGCCAGATACTCGACACCGTTACAGCTTCCCATATCACTCTGAGATGCCCTCATTCTTACTCAACAAGACCAATCCGTACCTTCAGTCTCGGATGTATAAACTAGTTGGCGACGCTACAGGAACAGCTAGAGACTCCAATACCAATATTCAGGATGCCAGAATAGGCGATGAGGCTCAGTATAGAGCACCATATCATGCAGCCAGGATTGTTGAGCCGCGGATCGATGCCGCACGACCTTCTCAATGGACATTGGTACCAGCAAATGACAGCTTTCTGAGGGAGCTTCTCAGGGCATATCTTCTACACGAATATCCCATGTGTTTGTTCTTTCATAAAGATTACTTCTTAGAGGACATGTCTGCGGGCCGTAATCGCTTTTGTTCGTCACTGCTCGTCAACGCAACACTTGCAGCTGCTTGCGTACGTTTAGCCGGTTGTCAAGAGCCAATGTAGCTAATAATATCACAGCACTGCAATACCAGACTAACATCCAGCACCGAGTTTTGGAATCCTCAATCAATTCAGTATCAGTTCATGGCCGAGGCCAGAAGACTCAGAGAGCTTGAGGTATATGAAGACTCTCTTACCACAATACAGGCTACCATGGTTATGGCCTTTACATATAACATGAATTCAATGGACAAGGTTGGATGGTCTTATACCGAGCAGGCCTATGCAATGGCACGTCGGATCAAATTGTTTGATCCGCACCCGGCTGGTATGGATGACAAGACAAAGTCTGCTCGTGGATTGACAGCCTGGGCAATCTTCTCTTGGCAGTCGTAGGTTCAACATGCCAGACGCTCTATATATAGCTGACGGTAAATTGCAGGATATTTACATTTCATTTCTTTCGACCTCCGCTGATGAAAGCTCCTCTATGTCCTTTATTGCATCTTAAGGATAGCCCAGAATGGTATCCTGAACTCTGGATCTTGTACCCACTCAGTCAAAACCCTATTCCTGTTCAACTGGGCGAACATTTCAAAACACTCTCAGAGTTCAGGGCCATACTTAATGAGATTGCAGGATTTGCCTTTGGGGAACTCGAGTCCGCGAGAAATCTCTCATTTGATGAGACCTGGGGATTCTATCTGAAGCTCAAAGGTTGGTATGGTGCTTTACCAGACTCGGTGTCAGTCACACACGCTGTTTTGCCTTTTCAACTACTCAATCAGTAAGTTCTCGATGGGGCGTTGCTGCTTCTTCCTACTGATGGACTTAGCCTTCACTACTTCAATATCTTGATGATATTAATGGAGCCCTTCACAAGTGCTGAGGTGCAATCGGAGAAAGGCGGCCACACTCGAAGTCCAGCCAATGTAATCATCGATGCCAAAATAGGTTTCGAAACCGTCCAACGACTATACTATTTACGACACAGTTTCGAAGCATACGATCCGCCTCTTCTACAATTTCAGCTTCAGCTCGCATTTATGGTAATAAAGACGTTATACTCGGAAGACAAACCATCCCCACAAGTTCGGGAATCCATACGATCCACACTCATGCTAGCCCTCAAAGGCCTGAGAGAACAGGCGAATAGGAACTACTTGGGTCTAACGACATTTCGGCTTTTGAAAGACAGACTGCAAGATGACGATGCACTCCTTTTTCAGGGTCTTGCTGATGTTGGGGCGGAGGAGGAGAGGACCCGAGCTTCGATTGCGAGTCATGTTAAAGCAGCGTATCCTATTAATGTGCTGAGCATTAATGAGGATCCTGAAGAGAGGAGCGTGGGAGCTATGGTGGCTGCGTATAAAGATCTAGACGTTGATGATGGCGAAAGAAATATGGTTAGATAGCGAGATCTTGTCTTATATATACGGTGGGATATAAATTGAAGTAACAAAGGTTTTCAGATTGCTACATATCGAATTACAGTATCCCAACTTCATCGTCAAAGAGGTAAAACAGTTTCTAGTTCTCCGCCCCCCCCCCAATCACTCCTCAGTCTTTCCCTTTAACAACATATCCTTGAATGCCATGCATCTCTTCTCTGTAAGAGTCGAATTGAAAACCTCAAAGACCTTCCCTGGCTTGTCGGGACTCACTCCTCCGCCAAAGACACCAATATGAGGAATCTGACCCCAGCCAGGGCCACTCTGGGGATCCCTGATGAATTGTCCCCAAGCCCTCTGCATCGCCCTGCTCAACTTGCCCTGGAACTTCGTTGATCCTTCCTCAGGATATGTACCAAAAAGAGTTGGAATCTCAGAAGAGTGGTAAGCACCACTGCCATTGAAGATCTCCGTGTTGGGAAAGCTGGTATTGTACATGAATCGCCATGTGTTGATATCCGTACTGTGAAAGTCCTCCGCGGTGTATCGAATTGGACATTGCATACCGAGTTCGGTGGCGATCCTGACAATTTGATTGAACTCGTTGGTTATACCGGGACCACCAATAGGGTAGTACATCTTGAGTAAATCGGCTTGTTTGGTGGTGACGTTTGGCAACCAAGCACTGAGAGCTTGTTCGATTGTAATGTTCATGAAATCTTCCAATCGCGCTTCATCCGCAGTTGAGCCAAGCATAACAGGAACGCGTGCCATGATGTTGTTGGTTTTCTTGGACTGGAGTCTGATATCGCGAGGAAAGTTTGCGAGGGTTACTCCTTTGTCGCTAATGGGTTTAAAGTCAAGCGCTGCTCGTTCGATGATATCCTTCAATTCGGTAGCAGGGACAATGCGCATGCACTCGAGCACTTCGTCGAATTTGCCCTTGTCGCATTTGGCCAACTTTGTAGCGTGTTCCCAAGCGCCACTTGGTGTGACATTGGTGTTGGCAGTGCCAGACTGAAGAATAGCTGCTCGGAAAGGGAGAGGCTCAGGGGGAGCAGTGATGAGGTCGTCGACACTTCCTGCGCCGGCGCTTTCTCCAAAGATGGTGACTTTCTTGGGGTCTCCTCCGAAGGCGGCGATGTTGTCTTGGACCCATTGCAGGGCTAGTCGCTGGTCAAGGAAACTGGTAGAGTTAGCGATGGTCAATCATTGCTTCATGATTACTTACCCGACATTCCATTCTCCTTCTGGTAGATCATAAGTCGTGGGGAAGCCAAAGATGTTGGTTCGGTAGTTGATCGTAACGACAATAATGTCCTCATGTCCCGCCATCTTTGATCCATCGTAGTAAGGCAGCGAACCAGAGCCATGAAGAAAGCTACCACCATGGATCCAAAAAGCAACAGGCTTTGAACCAGCATTTGAACCGGCAGGCGCATAGATGTTGAGGTTCAAACAATCCTCACTAGTCCCTGCAGGTGGCCCAGGTGTAGCAAAGGTCTTGATAGTCCTGTTACGCTTCGCTTCGGGGTAGTTGAATTGCATGAGACAAGATGGCTGGTACTGGGAGGCATCGTAGGGAGTGTCCCATGGTTTGGCAGGTTCCGGGGCGCTGAAGCGGATGGGGTTTGCACCAAAAGGGATGCCGAGGAATTGGTTGACGATAGTCTCGGAGTCTGGGATGGAAGTTGTAGTGCCGATTAGAACGCCATTGTCGATGGTGACTGTTGGGTTCTGGTTCTCGTGGGTTGTTGCTTGGGGAAGGGCGAGTGATGAAGCCGCAAAGAGAGCGGTTGTAAGAAGAGTGAGGGAAGCCATGATGACTGATGATGTCGAGGAAGGCTCAGTCAAAGCAGGATATCAAGCTTCTTATATAGAAGAACTCGAACTTTCATCATGTCAACACGATCGACGACCACAACTTACACAGATTCCGCAGTGGATATGCCAGCATCATGCCTTTGCTTGGCATCTTGACCAAACCCAAGGCTGTGTCAACCTCATGTTAGGGTTTGGCAGAGCCCCATCAAATGGGTAGTAATACAATTCCGCGATAACGGTACTAAGGCTCGGTTCTTTAAAACGATATTGACCTTACTGTAATAGGCGTCATACTGCGTTCGAGATGATTGGCTTGGTGTTGAGACCCCTGGTATGACGTTGCAAGGGTAGCGCAGCATGAAGCTTAAAGGAGTTTAGGGCAGGAACTCAGCTTTGACGTCGATGGGGCTGTTGCACTGCCATGACTTACACGAACGACCGAGGTAAATGGGTCTATCACTAATAGAGACAGATCAAATATGTCCTTTCAAATAAGCCTTGATAACTACAGTGTGGGAGTCAATACCGAATACTACTGAGGCGAGAGTGGTGAGACATTGATCTGGTTCTTGGACGTTCAGTTACCCTAAACTTCTTGACATAGATTACTTTGAATAGATCATTGCAGGAGAATATCTTTATTCAGTACAATTGCATGAAAGACTAGCCCTTGGCTGAGCAATAATACATGCTTCTTAGTAGCGAATTGATAGCTTTCGGTTGTTACCTATTTATGCTTAGAAATCCCTTCCTTTTGCAGAGCGTTGCAGTCATAGGACGTTAGGTGGTTGCACTGATGTGTCCAAGCTAAACAAATAATTATGTAAAATGAGAGCACTGGCAAATATGAAGACAGGCAGCTGCCTGAGGTAGTTTGTATAATTAAAAGTAGTGGGAGAAGGCAGCTGACGCGACCTCGCGATTTAGGCAGCTATTATTATTACTTCCTTCGCGAACCGCGAATCTCGGTAAACAAACAAAACATCACGACCACCACTCCGCCCCCAAGGAGAGCACCCATCAATGATGGAGGAGAAGCTCATTCAACTGCAACGTAATGGTCTTTGTGATCAGCGTATTTGCGCAGCTATCTCGAATCTGATTGAAGATTTGATCTGGGAACTCCCGCTCGCTGCAAGCAAGGTACTCCCCTTCATTGAACGACCGATTGCCAACTTTTAGGAGAAGATCGTCGACATAGAGAGAGAAGACAAGTACACGCTTGCCAAATTTCGTGTGGTGAAGTAAGCCACAGAAACCCCAGGGGCAGGAAAAGCAAGCCTTCGTGGTGGAGAGGGACAAACAGATGCTCAGAGCCTCACTCGAAGACGCGTCAAACGCAACATTCTTCCCAAGCGGGAGAACAATGCGAAGAAACCTGCTGCAAAAAGAACATCGACAAAGGAACTTGCGAGAAAAGCGTCTGCTGCAACCGCCCGACCTACTCAAGATACCTTTGCACAACTGGAGCAGAAATACCGGGATATCAAGCAAGAGAAAGATAACCAAGACACTCTTCTTACCCAATTGCAACGACAATATGGGGATTTAAAGCAAGAGAAAGATGCCGCGGATCAACTGATAGAGTTGCTCCAACGACGCCTAGAGGATAGTGACAGAGTCTTGCAGGAATTACAGAAAGAGATCACAGAGTCTAAGCGGAAGGATTTGGAAATATACTTTTTAAGAGGTGACCTTCTCGAAACAGAAAAGAAACTCCAAGAGTCTAGGTCTCGGGAGGCTGAGTGGCAGAAGGCTATGGGAGACAACATCCATGGTATCGAAATCCCGACTACTCTACCTGTACAGCCATCCTATGAGACAATTGCTTCTCCTGAACTCGAATTCCTCTCTCAGACGGAGATTAATTCGAGCAGAAACGACCCCGAGAGATCGACCCTCGTAAGTTGGCACCTGGAGACTATCTCTGACGATTTGGCGATTTGGAATGGCCCTACGACAGGCCACGCCCTCGAATTGGTGGCTGACCCGAGCCCCTATATCGCAGCATCATCAAGTCCTACCCCCTGTATCCCGACATCCACAAATCCTACCTCTGAGGAAAAGGACGGCTGATGACCCCATTGTGTCTGGGTTAGGGGTGAGCAAGACGCTTGAGAACGACAGTGGAAGCAAGTCTGGCAAAAGACTGCGCCCACGTAAAAGCATCAGCTATGAGATCAAGCCGCTCTCGTTCTACGACTCTTTTGACGAATAAGTGGACTGTCGAGTCTGGCTTCGACATAATGCACCTCCTTCTCTCATATTTCCTGCGCTAAAGATGTCTGAATCGAATTTGTGAGTTCCTACAACTATGGAAGAGACTGGAATGGCGTTGCTGACCTGTTCAATAGTTTTGGTAAAATGTTCATGTTCCCAATTTACACGATTTCGCCAATTTAAGGGAAATTTCATAATCTGTGGTATCGACTAGCTATACAACATTTACGACGATGTGAATGGATATTGGGCAATCATAGGACGATGGATACCAGTTTGCTATATGGAACAGCAGTTGACTAGTTCTACCACACTTGTCCAACGCGTGTATCATCTTCTTTCAGATGCACAACGGCAAAAGGGACACTTCTAGCTGACGTTGTATGAGGTCTGTGTTCTTGTAAAGCACACGAGACGCCTTCAGCAGTTGCTATACTTGGGCGATCAATCGAAGTACAAGTAATCCCCTGTAACGAACGGAATCGAGAGCGATATTTGTCTAATGAACGCTCTCTTAATTTTCTGTACGTGCCCTCTCAAATCGGAGCAACTCCTTCTGACTTAAAAGATAGGCATGGAACTTAAAGATTGCCCTGGCTCAGAAATGGGGTGAAGATCAAGCATGAGCAACAAGAGAACAACCTCTTTATGATGGCAAGCCACAAGGGCATTGGGGAGCCGGAATCGACATTCTGAGAGTGGCCCAGTGTTTCTCATCCTATTATTAGCTTAATACAAAAGATCGTGGAGTCTTACAGCAATCAATGGATAATCCCGAAGAGACTTGAAGTTAGTATGCTCCCAACTAGTATCTTGGCAGCGGGCGGATGAGATATGGCATGTCTTTATCCGACAAGTTCTTCAGACATCAAGAATAATACTATCACTTACAAAACCATCTGTATTTCACATGTAAATCAACATCGAGATGCAGAATACAGAAGAGGTAGGTCCTTTACTCGTCCAAAGATACTTTCCGAGAGACACCGGAACTTTCCCCACTTCCATCCGGCACGGCGCCGGTCTTTGACCCGATTACGGCAGCTCAAGATCACATCCCCGGACCATAAATCAGCATCTCCCCCAAAACAGCGACCGAGTCTTTTAAACAGAAGCTTAAATCAAGACTTCGGCTCGGGCCGTTTTCTCAAATTGCACAAACGCGATATCGTCGCCCGTGCCTGCATTAACCTCGCATCATTTCCCCAGGGATCATTTACCATTGAGATGCCAACGTGGAAATGATGAACCATCACGATTGTCTTGTGTAGGCGCTGATTAGCTCTGCTGATCGTGCACGTGGGCCTGGTGACCTGGGGGTTTCAAACTTTCATGCGAGCCTGCTGAGGACAGACTTAGACGCTCTGATTGGTTGGGTACGTCTAGGGGCAATTATCGGCTCACGAGGTTGTATTGGACCGTGGTGATTAGATGGATCAGATATTGGTCTGGGTGAGTTTATGCGAAAGGTTTATATAGTTTCAGGAGGCCTTTCGCGAAATCTAGTTTTTGTTGTTGTCACCCTCACTCTCGCTCTCGCTCATCATGAAGTCTTTCGTTTCTATCGCCCTTCTGCCCCTTGCCGTTCAGGCTGTGAGGATCGTGCAATCCAATGATGATGGCTGGGCTGAGTCGTATGTCCGTACCTTCAATGACGCTTTGAACAACGCGGGCTACGATGTTGTTCTTTCTGCCCCTGCTGAGAACAAATCTGGCAGCAGTAAGTGACCGTGCAGCCAAAGATAACGATCGCGTCTAACATTATCTAGGCTCCAGAGATGAGAGTCCCAAGGATCGCAAGACCGCTTGTCAGTACGACAGCTGTCCCGCCAACAGCGGCCCTGTCGGTTCTGCCCCCAATCGACCTGATCTCAACTGGGTCAACTCTTTCCCCGTTACTGCTATGAAGTACGGTATCGATACCTTTGGTCCTCAGCTGTGGGATGGCGAGGCTCCCGAACTTGCCGTCGCTGGTCCCAACGTTGGTACAAACCTCTGGCTTCAAGTTCCTTTCTCTGGCACCGTTGGCGCAGCTTGCTACGCTGCCAAAGAAGAGGGTATCCCTGCCATTGCCTTTTCCGGAGCTTCAGGCGGCAACACTGCCTTCGACGCCAAGCCCGTTCCCCAGCGCAGTCTGGTCTACGCCGAACTCGCTACCACCCTCGTCAAGAAGGTCGTCGACTCTGGAAAGCCTTACCTGCCCAAAGATGTCTACCTCAACGTCAACTTCCCCAAGGTGGAGGGTAAATGCACGGATGCCTCCAAGTTCCAGTGGGTTCTGACCCGCATCAACACTGGCTTGCTGTCGGACCGCGATACCGAATGGTGTGGCGAGGACCGTCTTCCTACTGAGACTGAGATTGCTTTCAAGAGTGGCTGCTATGTTTCTGTTAGCGTTGGAGATGCTAGTGACAAGACTACAGCTGATGCTGCTCGACAGAAGGTTGTCCTTGGTAAGCTCAAGGACATGCTTGTTTGTGTCGATTAGAGGGAGCGAGCTTTTGGATAGAAGATTTATGTAGTCGACTATTGTAATTGTAAACTTCTTGATTAAATGCTCTCATTGAAATGAAGTGATGCCATAATAAATCGATGTATTAGTGCTGCGCTGCTTAAGTGGAAGCTTATCGATAAGTGTTGACACCTGACTAATCAGGCCACTGGAACCTTTGGTGCAACTTCTTTTTGCGCCGTCTCCAATATCACGATCAAGGGCCGGTCCGCCAAAGCTCTCAATTCCACACATAATGGCGCCAATCGACCGTTGCTTGGCCTCCATGGCCAGGCTATCCCTCCTCCAGACTCCTCGACCGGCAATTCCTTCGATACCAAAGTTCCTCGCTCCGGCAGCGGCCCAACAAGTTCGAAATGCTTCGGTAGTCCGAATCAGAAAGACGACCAAGAAGAAGAAGGCTCTTCCTAAGGACTTTAAAAGACATAATCTGAACAAGCGGGAATTTCCTCAATACTCGTTATGTGAGGCTATGAGGTAAATGATCTAGGAGGGGTGCTAGAGTAGGATATGGAATTGAGATACTAACATTTAATAGAATCCTCCGAGCCGTCGAGGTTGGCGAACCCCCCGCTTCGATCAAGTACGAGGTACACATCAACCTCAAGACCGCCCGTAACGGCCCCGTCATCAAGAACAGCGTCCGTCTACCCCACCCCGTCCAGAGCGACTGGCAAATCGCCGTCATCTGCCCCGAAGGCAGCGAGATTGCCCGCGAAGCCACCGCAGCTGGTGCCGTAGCCGTCGGCCAAGAGACACTCTTTGAAGCCATCAAACAAGAGAAGATCAACTTCGACCGACTCATCTGCCACGAAGCCAGCGAGGCTGCCATGAACAAGGCCGGTCTGGGAAAGATCCTCGGTCCCAAGGGTCTCATGCCCAGCAAGCGTATGCGAACTATTGTCCCTGATGTTGTCAAGTCGATGCGAGACTCTGCCGGTGCTGCCGATTACCGTGAGAGACAGGGTGTTATCCGCATGGCTATTGGACAATTGGGCTACTCGCCTGACCAGCTCAAGAACAACATCAAGGTGTTGCTTGCCAAGGTCAAGGCAGAGTGTGCTGAGATTTCAGAGGAGGTGCACAAGGAGGTCCACGAGGTTATTCTCAGCACGACACATGGACCCGGTATCAGCTTGAACGGAAACCTGAAGGATGCTGAGGAGAAGATTACCCCCGAGGCTTTGTCGAGCATCATGTAAAAAAGCTTGAACCTGTATAATTGTATCATATGTCATATTAACGAATAGACCTTGTGGGAGCGGTCGTGGGTATCATTAGGATTTATTTGCAGTGAGGTCTTTAACCACCTCGGAGAGCCTTTACGGCCTCTGATTGTGCATCCAGCACTCTATATATCTCCAGACATTTAAGAACTTTGTCTTGACCTTTGACGCCTGCCTTTTTGGCTTCTTTCAGCGCATTGCCCAAGTCTAGAAGTAATGTGTTTCTGCAACGTGTCAAACGTTCCTCCATCTTGATAACATATGGTGTATCAGGGTCCAAGGCTTCGAAGAGCTTGGTGATTCGGCTACATTCTTGAGCTGAGACGAGTAATTTGGCTGGCGAACTTCCGTAGTTGTCTTCGTCCTCGTCTTCATCTTCACTTTCTTCGTCCCATTCGTTATCAGCCAGTAGACTTCCCAGGGAAAGTCGATCTTCCAAAGATGTAAGTCTCTCGGACAGCTCCATCATCTTTCGACCTTTCTCAATAGCTGATCGCACACCACGTAACTCTCCATTGAGATTATTCGTCTCCTCCTTGCGCTCCGTCACCTTGGTCTTGACCTCTTCGACCGCTCTTCGAAATCCTAGCAGAGAAACCTTGACATCTTCAACCTTGTCGTCGCCGCCTCGTAGTTCGCTGCCCAGAGATAAAAACGCCGTGTAGTTTGAATTAACAAGTTCCAGGAGCTCAGAGCTAATGGCAGCACTCCTGTCGCGTAGATCCGATCTCAAATCCTCGAGTGTTTGGTGACGATGCGGTAAAGCAGATAGGTAAGCGGCAGGTTGAAAGTCTTCAGCGAGAAAGTCGGCGCGAGGGAGAGCTTCTGGGAATGGGAGAGGAGCATCGTCGTCGACAGATGATGAGTCGAAGCCGGAGAGGTATGGTGCGGATACATTAAGACCCGCCATTGATGATGAGAGGGGGTCTGGCGCAGCGGCCATCGTGAATGTGGTGATATCGTGGTGTCTGTAAGTGTCTGGATGTAGCACTAAAGGTGAGGTGGCATGGATTTGGTGCTTCAGTGGTCGGTGGCGCTAACTTTGATAGGAAATCTGATCTTATCGATAACCCCAGATGTAAGAGGTCGAGTTGGAGATGTTCTTCCAGCAAGACAGGACTCATTGTCAATTAATTATTATTTCCGTATTACTAGCATTGTGATCTACTTTCTTGGTATCCAATTCTTTCTTTCTTCTAGATACAGCCTGTCAATCTGAATGTTGGGCAGGTCTTCGTGGTTGGCTGTGTAAGTGCTTGTTACAACACGAACACGAATGATCAAACTCCAACCCTTGACACAGATCACTCTCCAATATCTGGACCCCTAAGCTTCCCACATGGTTCATTGTCTGCTGGAAAGTTCCGTCAGAATCAGCTTATATGGAATCGTTCAGTTCCGTGATCCGAAACCTATTCTATTGGCTACATTTCACCCGTTGGCAATCCAGACTTGCCCCGTGCAGCATAGCTCAGGGGATAACATGCTCAATGCCAGGGGTTCAAAGATCACGGACGCTGTTAGCGGTTGAGAGTGGCCAAGACAGTAAAATGCTCAACAAGCGGATTTCATTACGTTTAAAAAGCCGAGTTGGAGGACAAGTTGCCGAGGGTGAATCGGGCTGAAGGATGTTTATCAGATGCCATTAGGGATCGTTGAGAGAACTGTTGTGGTTTCTGTCTGTTTTGAACGTATCCATTTCGCCTCTCATTGTCTCATTTCGCATCACTTGTACCTAAGATCGTCGAAAGGTCCAAGACATATCGCGATGGAAGAGATGCAAAGTTCAGTTTGATGGAATATGATCGGCCTTTGAACTCCGGTTATGCCACACGTGAACGGGCTAGAACCAACAGCTTCTAACCCTTCCATTGGAAACCGGGTTCTAGTACCGGAAGAATTGTCAATCTTTTCCAGCGAAGTCGGAGTTTGAAGACCTTGTGATCGGCACTAACTGTACAGAGTTATCTTGGCCGGATCTTATCTGATGGTTGCGGCACACCTTCGTGCAATTCCGACTTGGGCCGGCTTGTTCCTGGTGAGCCCCGAGCTTCGGATTAGTTTAACAGTGAAGCTCCATGTTTTGAGGGGTCTTCAGTGGAGGAAGTCCATTTAATAGAGGACACCTATTGGAGATCTTCAGTGATAATCCTCCTTACTGTTGCATTATGACGAGGGCGTTTATATGCTGCGACGTCAATCAACTGCCGCCCATTTTTTTTTGCTATTAATCAATCACTCATGTCACTTTACCAGTAACTCATTGGAAGAAAAGTACCGAGCTGTGCCTGTCGCACCAATAGTTGACTCCAAATCTGGTCGACGTCGTAGTGGTAGTCGAATTATTGGGTGGGGGAGCAATTAACAGAGGTCAAGGCGTTGTGGAGCCTCCAAAGTTATGACTGATTGATACGCATCTATGAAACTGGATGCCTGGGAAATGCCTGCTCTTCAATCAGATTACGAGAAAAGTCCCTCGTCAACTCGGTCGTAATAGTAAACTGACCTCTAAATGGTAGGTTGTCGTAAAGTCCCCGTACCACATGCATGCCTGGCGTATGGGGATTAGTGCCTGGCGTGGTGTTGCCTGCAAAGTTTTTATCAATCAAATCTTATCAATCTGATCAGCTCCACTATCGTCTCCTGGAATCGGACCATTGGTTTCCCAACCGTCGGTTGTGTTCGGGGCACAAAAGCAACGACGCACCCCGCGATCCAATTTCCCTCTCTGCTACCCTTTTCTTTCCCCTCTAATCTGTTGATTTGATGATCCCCTGATACCCTCAATCTGTACATCCTCGCATGGGTTTTAAGTCTTATCAATCAGACTCCAGGCTCTCAGCTGTATCAATCAGCCGAGACTAAAGCCGAGATCGCACCGAGCTGTCACATTGTAGCTGCGTTGCAGTTGCGTCAGGCGGACCCCCAAAACAATCTTATCAATCTGTTTATCAATCTTGCACCAACTTTTCATCGTAACCACCGTTGACGAATTGGTTTTGGACAAAGTTGAACAAACAAACCCAATTCAATTACGCGCATTTCTTCAAAGATTTTCATTACGAGTATACGGATTACCTCCTCGGCATTCCAACCCGAGTTGGCTTAACCGAACGACCGACCGATTTCGCGCGATCACAACATCCATTACCCGCACATACTTCACCATGTCGGCTTCTTCTCCTCAACAGTCCATCGAGTCTCCTGGAGCAGCAACTTCTCCCCCTGCAATTGCTCCAGGAACAAGAAGTCGTGCTATCTCAGCTGCACCTGGACCTGCATCACCAGCCACAGCTGGGCCCCACAGCCACAGGACGCCACTCTCCATTAAGCCGAGTTCGAAGCCACCTCCACCCACACAACCTCAACAGCGCACTGCTCTTCCTTCCATCAACAAGATGGCCATGTCGTCCGTAATCAGCCCAAGTTCGGTTCCGCCGGAGCCTCCAAAGGTGTCTATGACTTCCAAGGAATGGGTGATTCCTCCTAGACCCAAGCCTGGCAGGAAGCCTGCTACCGATACGCCCCCCACTAAGCGTAAAGCTCAAAACCGCGCAGCTCAAAGGGCTTTCAGAGAGCGGAGGGCGGCCCGAGTTGGGGAACTTGAGGAACAACTTGACCAGCAACGTGAAGTTCAAGAGAAGCATGAGCAAGATCTCAAGGATAAAATTCACGAACTTGAACTTGATGTTCAGTCCTACCGATCCAGATGCATGTTGCTTGAAAATATGCTTGAACGGGAAAGACAGGACCGTATCCGGGTTGAAACAGAAGCCGAAACTCTTAAACGTCGTCTGGATGAAGGTGTTTTCAACTCAAATTTTCAATCACGAAACATGAGTGTTCAACATTCATTTGATGGAATGCACAGTCCTACCAGCCAGGCACCAAGACACAGTCTACCTGATGGACGACCTGACCGTCAATCAGGTCACTCATTTTCCATCTCACAAATCATCTCTCCCCCAGATACCCTCGACATGAACTCATCACATGATCCCGAGACTACCCTCACCTGTGGTAACTGTTCCCCAAACGGACGTTGTGCCTGCGCAGAAGAGGTGATGAAGACAGCCGAAAGCGGTTGCGGGAAGTGCAGTCTCTTGTCCACCTGCCAGTGTCTCGACGAGGCAGCTGAAGCTCTTGATCGATCTCAAGATCTCAAGCGTCCTGTCTCGCCGTCGGCAGATGTGTCGCATGAGAAGAGACAGCGCTCAAGTCCACATGAAGCAGTGGAGACTGACTATACAGCCATGTTCCGCAAGCCTGCTCAAGAAACATTCTCTGCCCCTTCTCAATTACCCTCCATGGACTCTATGCCTTTCAGAGATGGCTGCGGCTTCTGTAAGGATGGAACATATTGTGTCTGCGCCGACACAGCACTTGCAACACCCGCCATGACTCCTAATGATACCCTTCCTCCCATCTCTCAGCAGGTCCAAACCCCTCCTCCTGAAGAGTCTGATCCTCCCATGCTTGCGATGGAGATGACAGCTGATGGAGCTGTCAAGTTGCCTCGTCGCACACAGGCTAAGCCAGCTGAGCGTCGCAGTGGCTGTGGTCCTAACGGTCCTGGTTCTTGTGCTCAATGTCAGGCTGATCCCAAGTCCGGACTCTTCTGTCGTCTCATGGCCGCCAACTTTAACAGTAAGAATGGCAGCTCTGGTGGTTGCTGTGGCGGCAAGGGTGCTGGCGGTGGTTGCTGCAAGTCTCAGCCCAAGCCGCCTCAACAACCCGAGAAGATCAATCTTCCAAGTCTTCCTAGTCTAGGCTTGAGTTGCGCCGAGGCATACCAAACACTAGCCAGCCATCGCAACTTCTCCAAGGCAGCAGATGATATCGGATCATGGCTACCCAAACTCAAGGCTACACCAAGACCAGGTACTCGACCAGCACCTCCCGGCGCAATGATGCCTATCGAGGTCGAAGCAGCGAGTATAATGAGTGTCCTGAAGGATTTTGATGTTCGGTTTGGGAGGGGAATTTAATGGGATCCCAAACCGTTAAAATGGATAGTATATTGAGTACATGAACAAAATGGTGGTTTATGAGCATAGAAGCTCATGCGCATTTGCAGCATGCCTAATATGGCACTTGGGCGGTTTCTGGTTGGAGCGTTGATATTATACCCTTATTAGTCAAGATGTAGTTACTTTACAGTACTGTATGCATCTACGAATTTATGCGTCTATCAAGTCTCTAACGCAATGCTTGTAATGTAATGTGATGAGATGAGATGAGACATGTGCCGGCGGATGCATTCAATACCGGATGTGTGGTAAGTTCAAAAGCAAAACTTGCATCCTGGGGATAGGCTGGTGAGTTGACCAGTCGGAGAAGCAGGCGAGGTAAACAAGACAATGAAGGGTGGTAGGTCTGCTTTTCTGGAAGGCCACTATCGATCGGACTAGTCAAAAGGAAACCGTGTTCAAATTGATGGAAGCGGCTCAAAATGTCACCATGAGGTGTATTGATCGGAGGTGGTGATAGTAACATGGATAGATACGTGGGTGACAACGTGGATGACTAGCTTGAAAGAGTTGGTTCAGAAGACGCCACGGTGAAGATGTAAATCGCTCTGATAGACCACGCGCTGACGTGCATAAAGGCAGAAACACCCTCGGCTGAAAGAGGGTGATATACCGGGGAAAAGCTGGGGGTTGAATTGTCTGGTCGGATGAAGTCGTCGTGAACTGTCGACAAAGTTGCGGTGGAGTTTCGATGGTGGAGCAGCATGGCCAACGCACCGCACTGCCCGGTACAGGACGGTAACTTACTGGAAGCGCTGTACTGTACGGATTCAGCCCGTAGGACGAATGTGCTGTTTACTTTTTCAAGATGGACGAATAAGGTCAGCTGCATTAGAGTGGCGAGTTAGTCAGAGTCAGAAACCAGCTGAGAATAGTGTCAGTGTCCTGATAGTAACGAATACGGCTGCATAACTCGACATGTCGGTCTGTCTAACAAATTGTCGAGAGACCAGGGGTGTTCCCTTTCGGTGAGGTTTTTGCCTTTTCAGCGCAGAATTGTGTCTGGCAGTGAATGATTGGAAGAGGGATGCATGTGGAGATCGGCGCATGATTGGTGTCTGAGGGGGGATGCGTTGGCAGTTGGCACACAGCCCAGCCCAGTTGCTGCAACTCTACAGCGACTGTTGTCTTTGCTTTGCATAGAGAGAACTGGCGTGGAGGGATGAGATTGGTTGAAGCGTGTGGATGAGGGGGGAGGGGTTTTGGTCAAGTACATTGTGTTGTGTGATGGTGAATTTTTGTTAGACTCATGATGGGAATTGTTAGGAGGAATGTATTCAGGAGGTTTCCTGGTCACGACGTTTGTCACATGTTTTGTTTGCGAGATCATGTTTTGTTTCAGAAATAGATATCGTGAATTGTATAAGTGGCCGAGATCATATTAATTACTGACTCAACTGTAGATACCCTTGTAGTCTAATACTTGGTTGTGGAAACAAAAGTTACCCGACAACTCATAGCTACAGTTACCGACTCGCTACTGTTTAACGAAACCAAAAGTCAATCCGAACACGGGGACTGCGTCTATTTGTTTTCTTTTTCCTCTCTATAGTATATCACTCATTAGAAAATTCTTCTTGATAGAAATTCCCTCGCTTCCATGTCCTCGTGGACATATTTCCTGATCCAGTTTTATTTGTGAACGGTCCTTGTTGGCTATGCAGTGACAACTCAGAGCCCTTCCATTTCAGAGTTACACCAATCCTATCATATGTATGATACTGTACAATTTTGTTATTTGCATTTCAAACAATCAAGATTTTGCAGAATCATCAATCACGATTCTAGCAGCAAGGAACGGAACTATGTGAGGTACAGTGTACGCAGTAAAGGTCTGCAAGTCATTGTCCTACCTACCATTCATTGTCCATGTCCATGTCCATCATGACTTGTTAGACTCGGGTGGGTGCACTGTTCCACTCTACCGCAATGACGGGACAGCATAAACAGGTGTTCTTGGAGGAGGCTCTTTTCAATGGTCCACAGCTGGTGATCAACAAAGGTAGTTCCCGAGGAAAGTCAAGTCAAGCTGAGAGAGGTAGACTCTGTTACAATTCGTAGCGCTGAGCTTGCCAACGCACAACTTGATATCCCCTGTGACCCGGCCCGACCTTGTCCTCTACTATGCCCTGACAAGGCCAGGCCAGGCGCTGATTGACACGTGCGAATCGCACAGGGCTTCAGGTACCGACCCATAAAAGAGTCGTTGATCCAATTGTGTTTCATTTTCACCCGCATTACCGCCTGCGTTTCTTCCTATCTAGGTCTAGTGCATATCATCAACATCTGCCAACTGCAACAATTACCCCCCCAAAAGGCGGTACTGGTACCCACTCCACTACCGTACCGTACCGCCTGTTCCCGTCCGTTATAGCGAGTAACTTTAGTGGTAGGGATCGGTCCTGGTTCAGGTTCCATTGGATACCTCTACCCCATCATATTGGATCCTATCCTTATCCCAGCCCAGCCCGATCTCGTTGTCCAAAGCCAAGGTTGTCTGTCTGTGTTCGTGTCTGTGCCTGTGCCTGTATCGGTCTTGTTCTGTCCGGTTTCGTTTCTTTCTATGCAAGTCGAGTCGGCAAAACCGACAGGTGCCAGTTGTGAGGCCCCGTTCGTTATTACCGGTAGACAAGACACTCACTGCCTTGGTACCATATCATTCCCACGATACCTACTTCTCCCCCCACCTCCCACTTCAACTCTTCTCTGACCTCCCACATCTTCTCTCTTCTCTCCTCTCTTCTCTTCCTCTACCTAGGACCTCCTCTCTCCCCTATTCTCCGTTGTTTTGTTTAGTCTTGTGTTCTCTACATAGAACGTGCGACTCCAGCCCGTGATACGATCCGATCCGAAGTACAGTACTAGCCAACGCGCCATCCATTATCTCTCCAACCTCTCGCGCCCTGTCATTCTTTATTTCGTCCGATCTTCGCTGGCAGGTCTAGCGCCCCCTCTCGAATCCTCGTACAACGATCTTCCTTGCGAATCGCCTGCATCTTCGAGCCATATACATACAGAACCTACATAACAGTACCTATACTCACAAGCCCGTGGGCGGCGCCTCATAGAGAGCTGCCATAGCTGCGCGATTGCGACGCAGTTTCCTCCTCCGAAATGGTTTCTATGCAACGATCTCTGTCTTCACCAGTCCGCATTCATACTGCTCCCAGTACGTCTCCGACGTCGCTACCAGCCCGTCTCCAGTCCCGACTCTGCATGTTTACTTATACTGATGACTGGCTTTATAGCTGGGTCGTCCACTGTTGCGCAAGATTCGGGGTCGCCCCCTCCGTCTGTCGATATTCATGTGCAACCACCTCGATCACGAAGACGACGCTCGCCGAGCCCTAGCCCAACCCGCGATCCCACACAGAAGTCTTCTCGGAACTCGGATGACAAAGAACATCGAGGTCATGCTCACCAACAGTCACCAGTCATGTCGTCCCGAAAGCCAATTGTGGCACAACCAAATATGCCTGGCCAACCGTCACCAAGAAACAGTCCTAGAGTTTCGGCTCTAAAGCCTAGCACCAACGAAAACGATAACGATTCCTCTTCAAAGTTCAAACCGTTACTTCAAGATGTTTCGCAATACACAAATCCACACCTTCAACCCGAATCAGAAAGTACAACCCTCGAGGAACTGGCCCATCTAGTGCGACTGTCTAAGTACCAGGAGCGCAAGCGCGCCAACAATCGTCTACGTCTTCAAAGGAATTTGGTTTCTACTGCTCTCAGCGCCCGCTTGACCCGCTGCGGGGAAATAGCTCATCGTAATTTGGTCGACAGTTTCCGTCGTGACGACAAGGAGAACTTCTCTGCCCTGTACAGCGCTATCCATGATGTACGCAACAGCTGCGACGAACTCCGTCGTTATGCTCTTCTCGATCCCGAGATGGAAGGCCTCGCCAACGGCGGTCTTGGATCTTCTGAAAGTTTGGACACTCCCACTAACTCGGCAGCTATGGGCCCTCTCAAATCTATAACGCCATTTCTACACGACATTTCGGCTTCTGCTCGAGATACATTTTTGGAATTTCTTACTCAGCTCCGTACAAATCCTGACTATCTGGCCACCCGTATATGTTCTCTGTCAAGCTCCGAGTTGAACTCATTCTTGTCTTATCATAAAGGTTTGGAGCCCGTGGAATCCGTCCTGCCCTTTCATGGCCGTTCTGGAGGAAGATCCCATGCAAGTGCGCCCAAGAACAGCACTGCTGTGGATATAGAGCGACTGTTGTCTTTCCAACGCCACGATCCTCTGTCCATTCTTATTCATACCTGCTTTGCCAATTCTGCTGGACCTGATAGTTCTGAGGATCAACGACGAACCGAAATCTGGGCTACTGCTTTGGCAAGGCTTATCTCGGAACCCAAGTCTACTGGAGAGCACTTTCTTATTTCCGTTCTCAACATCTGGACAGCAATGCGTGACTGGTCTGGCAAGTCCAATATGGAATGGTACCTGATGAAGATCCTCGAGGATGGAGCCTTTTTGCTGGACCGGGCCGAGGACCAACATGGTACACGGTTTAACCTCTCTGATTGGAATTCGTCGGACGAGGTCGCGGCCAAAGAGTTCTATGAGCGAGCAGTTAACCAATTGTTTGAGCTTGTTGACGACGAGGATGCCACCGGAATACCCGAAGGACTCTTGGAGCTTGGAAATGCCATTTTGAAGAAGCTCGATCACAAGTATGTCGAAAACACCTCTCGCTGGTTGGTCTGGAGGTGTCTCTTCTTCGTTTTCCTTCTTGGCGTCATTATTCACCCGGAGTCTTATGGAATGCTGGCTGAGTATCACATCACACCTTATGCGCGTGAGAAGATTCTGAAAAAGGTAGCCATGAAGGCTCATGAGTATGTCTCCAGCATGTGGAGTGGTAAGCCCTCGGCAACCTGTGTTCCCGTCGACGTACCACCAAAGATCAAGGGCCATGTGGAAAGCATCCTCGCCCGTTTCCAAGGATCTCGATCCAAGGCTCCCGCTGCCAAGCTACTCCCAGCGAGGTCCATTACTTCCTTGAGGGAAACCAAGGAGGTCCATCCTTATTTGGTTATTAGCCCAGCTGATCTCGCGACCTTGATTAATGCCATCTTTCCCGAAAGAAGACCTCACTCGGCTTCTGGCAGCTTTAGATCAGGCCCAGCCTCTATTTCTGGCATGTCTGCTATCTCCCAGCCCATCCCTATGTCAAGCACGAGAAACAACTTTGACACTGCTTCTATCATCAGCACGAGCGTCTCTTCGGTATTTAGTGACTCTACTACCAGGGATGACTACTTGGACGAGCAGACCTCTATTACACCTCAGCGCTACTCTCCTCCAGCGATGGACTCGGAGCTTCAAAGGCGTTTGAACAAGTATGAAGATGACGGCTACCGACTGCGCCTGGCACTCCACGAGATGCAACAGAATCTAGGTCAAGATATCGTCCGTGGTTCATGTCACCCTTGCGCAGAGCGATGGCTTGTACTCTTCATCTCCTCTGATGGAAAGAGTTTGTCCACTAACATGACATTCGATCCTGATGAGGAATTGGATGACGAGGAAAACTCATCTAGCACTGACACAGATGAGGAAGATGCCAATGACGGACCCGAACTCGACAAGGACTATCACCAACTAAGAGATTCAATCCTCAAGTTAGTAGAGGACTACGAGATTCCCCGTAGCCTTGAGCCTGAGAACAGCCGCACGCAACTTAGTAACCGTGCTTCTGGTCTCAAGAGGTACAAGTCGAAGACAAGAATTATCACTACTGAACGGTCAATGGCCAGTCGCAACCCATACAGGAAGCACCTTGACAAGGAGGCCAACGGCAAGCGACAGGCATCTATTTCGGAGTCAGAGTCCCAGGATGACAAGTCAGAAGCAGTCCTCATTACCATGCTCAAGGCAGCCTCAGCACAGTCCAAGGCTCTGGCTGACTTTGTCTCGTCTCACCAATACTGGAAGACCCTTAATCAACTCAATGCTCTTGCATCTCCTTCACTCCGAGCCAACGGCTTCGCGGTGCTGATAAACATCTTCTCTCGTGGTCCAAGAGATTCAATCCGCAGATCTGCTTCCGCTATCGAGGAGTATGATGCTTGGCTTGTCTGGCTCAAGCAGAGTCAAGAACGCCACGAGGGTATTATCGACCGCATGATGAAGCGTGTGCGATCCGTACGAGATAAGATGTGGTACGTGACAGATGTGCGCAACTCCAAGGAGTACGCCCACAGCCGTGACATTTGCCAAGCACTCAAGACCATGGGCATGCCTCGACGTTGGAACTCTTTCCAACGATCTCGTGCCCACATGGCTAGAGGACCAAGCTCATCTTATCTCTACCGCACCGAGTCTCAGATTATGGACCTTCTAGCCGCGTCCGAAGAACAAGGTGGACCGAACAAGCTTAGCGATGACCCTGCTGAAGCTACTGCAGCTTGGCTTCAGAACCGTGGCATTGAGAACTTCTGTATGGGTGAGGAGCGAATTCACAGATTCTGCTACGAAGTGGACAAGTGTATCTCGAGACTCGTCGGCGAGACTATCCGAGATGCACCGGTCTTGTGGTCTAGTGAGCTTTACAAGCGAGACAAGCTTGGTTATGATCGCGCCAGAGCTAGGGAGAAGGAAATGTCCTGGACTGGAGATGACACTGGAAGTATCATCAGCGAAGATCGCAAGTTCAGTCCTACGTCAAGCAGACCGAACTCACTTGCTCGCGATTTACGATCGCTGTCAATGCACAACCCCAGTCAACAGTCTCTTGACTCTGTCCGACAAGGAATGCCTCGAGCTAGTTCAGCACTTTCAGATATTCTTGATGGTCAAGAATACTTTGATCGTGCTTCACCCGCGCACACCAACGACTCAGCTAGCACCTTCTGGTCGCCATTCCAGCCAATTATGTCTCCAAGTTCAGGAGCTTCTCGAGGTTACTCGCCTACTACCAGCATGACAAACCTATCTACCACCTTCTCTCACTCTCAGCATGGTACTGCTCCTTCCAACTCAACTTTCTCAACTGGAACTGGACGCCCTGGCACTTCAGCGTCGTCCAATGAGACTGTTTTCCAGCACCAGAAATCGGATGATGAGAAGACACGCTTTTTGAACGAGCTGAGACAGTCCCTTACCAGTCTTTTGCTTTCTGACCTTGGCAACCAAGTCTTCTCCAAGGGTTCTGAAACTGATGGCTGGTTTGACAAGCTGGGACAACAGTGCATCGACCGTAAGGATGCTCTTGATCGCCGAGCTCGACGTCGCTCTGAGATCAAGGAGAAGCGAAGCTCAGGTCGACCAAGAGTCATTGAGAAGAAGAAGAGCTTTGGTAACCTCCGAGGTGCCGGTGATAATGCATCAGAAACTTCAGAAGTTCCTCCGACTGAGGGATCCAGCACCAATGAGTCCACGCCGCGTCTGTCTGTTGCCAAGGAAGAAAAGGACAAATCTGAGTTCCCCTTCAAGAAGGCATACCAACGACTTCTTAACATGTTTTGCGTTCACCCTAACCCTTACGCAAAGCTGAATGCTCTTCATGAATTGGAGAACCTCATTGTAGCTGCACTACAATCAAGCGGACAGAAGAGGCCGCGATGGAACCGGTCCGATGCCGGATCGAGTGTTGTAACAGAGCACAACACCAATGCTCGTCCTACACCTCTGGAGGGAACAATCGATAACGTCAAAGAACGTCGATCGCAAGCCCTTCAATCTCAACTTGCGACGCCATTCTTTGGTCCTCGACAAACCAACTCCGAGACACGATCCATCATGTCGGGTGGAAACGTCAACACCGACATCATCACCAAAGAGCTGCAGGCTCTATTCAGAGAGGCATCAATCCGACCAAAGACTCTCTTCCGCGATTTGCAATTTATCGCATCATTTGTCCCACCTTCAGTGTTGGACAAGCAGGAACGTGGCAAGGCCTTTTGGAACACTGCTCTGGCAGCTCTCAAGCTCAAGTCAGAAGTTTGCCGAACCATGGTAGAGATGGCAGATGAAGTCGTCGCAGCACACACACACGTGCGCAAACCAAACGACAATACTATACCAGATGTGCCACAATCAACAACTGGCACACCACCACCGCCGTCAACAACATACAAACTGGATGATGCGGGTAAGATGTGGACAATCACGGCTAAGGAAGGATTCCCAACAGCACAGCGTGAGCTTGCGCTGTTCTACCTTTCCAACCCAGAATACGTTGAGCGTACAACGCTCCCTCTCTCCAAGCCACGCGAAGTATTTAAGCAAACTGTTATGGACAAGTATGGCCGCTTGGGTAACGGCGGCAGCGGAGGCCGCACAGGTTTCGGAGGTGAAGGCAAGGAGAGTGATGTGAGAAGCGACCCGGGGTTGATGTGTGTCGCGGTTCACTGGATGGAAGCGGCTGAGCATGGAGGTGACAAGCTGGCGACGAGCTTCCTGCAACAGAATGGATTTTGGGGGGGAGATGAGTGAGTGAGATGAGAGTTGAGAGTGTGCTTGTGCGCTGAAAGTATTATACCCACGTGTTTTTTGTTTGGCGCTTGGGCGTCTATAAGATTTCTTTCCATCCTTTAGAGGAAATTGAGTATATGATTTGAGGATAGATGATATTTATGAGGTGTTGAATACGATTGATACCATGAGGACATGATGACTTGTAGTAGCTCTCCTTGGGTCCCTGATTACTGTTACTGATGCAACTCAAACAAGGCAGCACAAGTGCCCCAGTGATGAACGCCAGAAAGGTGAAACAGCGAGAAAGGCTGCTGGGATACCTTTTAGCTCCTAAGCCCCGGATTTCAATTCAACTGTCACGATTTCTCCTTACTGAAGGTAAGATGGCATGAACGGATAATAGATGGAGGAAGAAATGTCGCTGCCTGTTTGCCTTTGGTGCCCTGCCTTGAAAACAGCCTGGGGTCAATCTTTGGGCGTCTAGCCATCATGCAGGTAGTCGGAAAAGAAACAAGTTAGCTCAATATCTGTTCTTGACTCTATTTGAAGAGCTGATATGTATTGTCTTTGAGACCAGGACAAAAGGTGTTTGACGAGGTGTCCCATTATCAGACCTCATACGCTAGAGCTGCACAGGTATTGACAAAAATCATGTATACACACCTTCGATCGAAGAAGGAACCTTGGTGCATCGACTAGCATTCAGCTAAGCAATCAGTTGCGGGGGATGCATAGTAGCTCCAAGGGAGCTATGGCGGTGGTGCTATGAGTTCTCATGATCTGCCCTCAGATGGTTTGCAGTCGTCGAAATGACAAATAAATGATCGGGACATGCAATAAAAATGGCCGAAAAAGCTGAGTTCGTTATTTGGAACATTATCAGTTTTTGTTGAGGTGCGGTGGTGCGGTGTCATGATGGGTATATTGTCAGGTATGAAGGTTCTAAGCGGAGTTGTCCGCCGATAGTAACCAGAATTTATTAACCCAGGCTGCCAGGGTCAGGAAAACAACTTCGCCGTGCTTGATTTCAGCATGTTCTTTTAAGCCAAGATTTCGGCAAACCGTTATTCCATCATTCCAGCAGTACCAGAAGGATCATCTATCGAATGCTTGACACAGAGACTTCGATCCATGGGGTTTTGCTCGTGAGCCACGAAAGACTTAACACATCGATTGACTCCATAGCAAGGGCCCTTGACCGCAAGAGATGGTGTGGTTAAGCATCAAAGTGATAGTCAGTCATATAATCATCATGATGTATTGTTCATGAGATGTCGGGCTGAAAACTAACCCGAGGATAGCAGGCCAGTAAGATCCATGTTACCAAGTCGACCTCCTTCCTCCGAAGTCACACATTCATTGCTCTTTTGCTCCCGGCTGTGTTCAAGCGGCAGGCATCTTGAATGGGTGAATGTGCCTCAATACGAACTGGGGATCAAAACGATGATATTCCGGGAGTCGGAGCGGCCGTCGGTTAAATGACGCAGTTGTCCATTGTCGTTACTTTGCATATGCGCTAGCGAACAAGCTAACCAAAGATTTGTCCGTCTTTTTTCCCTTCGGTTGGTCGCAATTTCATCAGCTCACTTCGGGCCGTCGGTATCCTTGACCGATTCGATTCAAGGAGAGCGCTTTCGATTTGTTCAGGCAATGAGTCAGTCGATCGGTGTTTGTTATTGAGAGTGGCGATGCAACCATTTCGAGCTTCTCTCATTTTCCAATTCTTCGCTTCAATTCTTCGAAGAATTGGCATCGGTCAGTGCCCTCTAAACTTTGACTGTTAATCCCGGTCAATAGCCTGGTCTTTGGCGGAGACCCTTCAAGCCCAGGCGCCGGGATCGAGCGGGACTCAGACCTTCAAAGGTGTCGCTTCTCGGCCCATTCTTGTTCTCATTGGTACTCCGTATCCCCAGGTTTCTGTCATGTTGGTTGCTGTAAGGGGAACAAAAAGTGACGATAGAGTTTGCGACGTATCTGGCAGGAGTGTCAGAAAGGTCGCGTGTCCAAGTATGTTGCATTAAGATAACCGGCCTCAGCATTATCTCGAAATTAGATAAAGAGATCGTCCTGCTTTATCTCAACATGATGTTTGAACCTGATTATGTATAACTGACTCGTAAACAGTATCACAGCTGAGGGAGAGCTCGCCTCTTTGACCGTTGTCACTTCTGATCAACGTACCATCACAACGACAACGCACACTGCTAGGAGCAGAACTCACAGGCAAACAATGCTCCCTGGTAAAAACACAGGCGGTGACTTTTGTGACCATTGAGGCTTGGGTACAACATTTTGCCAAGCTTGTGGGCTCAATTGCTCCACAAAACGTCGTTCCATGGGTTTTCTATCGGCTCGGCTAATTGAGGCCAGAGATGTTTTGGTGTTAAATAACGCTCACAGAGGAGAGTGAAAGAAGAAGTATGAAGAACGGTAGGTTGACTCCATTCAATTTAACTTTTGCGGTGTCCGATTTTGTCAGGTCTGACGTCGAAATATGGCAATCACGACTGAGCACAATGGGAAAGTGTCAATTGAACCTGCTTTCTGCCCCACCTGCCCGTGTTTAAGAAAGATCTCATGTGAGCAACTGCTACCCAAGGGTGTGCATCGAGTTGTACTTGACTTGGCAGAAACCTAGACGGCATTAATTATTGTCTCTATGAAGGAATAAATATCATTCAACATGATGCATATTTCCAAGGTCTCGAACGAATGGAACAAAAGGCCCGTTGCATCTCCATGTACTTGGACTCCCCAATCAAACAACACCTTTAGGCTTTAGTTCACTACCGTTCACTGTAACAACCCCAATCTTTAGGAAACATACACCCAGCATGCACCTCTGTTGCCCCTTCCGGTCCCGATTTTCCCACAATTTAGCACCCCTAGTGCCTGCCCCATGGAAGGAAACAAGACAACCTTCCTTATCGCCTCCACTACCTGCCCGCCTTCTGACTCCCACCATTCCACTCACTAAACATCACCACCATCGTCACTACAAATTCTCCTAATAAAAACATTCCAAAAAGTCCATACAAATCGTTTCCCCACCCTCTGGCCTTCGTCGAACTCGACGTTGGTCGCGGTGGATTGCTCTGAACTTCGCTGTTAAGCTGATATTAACGGTCCCAATCGTTGGGTCCCTCCATGCGCCAGGTTAAACCAACGTCGCCATGGATCTCGCTTCCGCCGCAGGCGACCATCCGAATAACCTCATTCCCAGCCTCGACTCTCCTCTTCCCGTCTCAGCCACAACCTCCTCTACTCCGGTAGTGTCTCAGCAACCAGCCAACCCTTCGCAACCAGCCTCTCATGCCAACTCTCCCGATCGCAAACCAAAGAAGTCGTCTTTGACTTGTACAACCTGTCGCGCTCGCAAAGTACGATGCAATGGCGCTCGTGAGATCTGTTCCAACTGCGAGCGACTAGGATTTCCTTGTTCCTACGATGATGGCGACACTGGTGCTCTATCTGGTGCCCTTCCTCGACGACGAGTTCGACAAGCTTGTATTAGCTGCCACAGTCGAAAAGCCCGATGTTCCGGCCACATGCCGTCATGCGATCGCTGCCGTTCCCAAGGCATTGAGTGTGTTTATAGACCAAGCAAAAGAGCGCGCATATCTTTAAGAGAAGGACCAAGTCCACAAAGCCATGAGGGTGACCGAGACGACGGCCACAACGACAGTGACCCTGGATTGACCGACCCAGCCAGCACTGCAACACCCCAAGGCTTTGCACCAGAAATGTAAGTTGACGTTGTAGGTAATGCTCCCCTGGCTAACAAACAGTTGTAGTCCCTTTCCAGATGAATCTTTCGATGCTTTAATAGGTCGAACTTTTATCAAGTTCTTCAATCATGTCCATCATATTCCCATGTTCTCGTTTCTACATCGAGCCTCCCTTGAAGGACGATACAACTCGGGCAAGGTGGAGAAGGCTCTTCTGCTGGCCCTGATTGGCATAACATCGTACCTTACAGATATGGGACCGGGGATGAAGGATTATGGTGAAAGATGTATCGACGATGCTGAGGGTCTCATTTTTGCCGATTACACTCGGCCTTCAACCATCAAAGTGCAGGCGCTTGTCCTTATTATCAAGCACCGTATCCTATCAAAGAAATCTCCAAGCGCTTTTATGCTGTTGAGTATAGCATCTCGATATGCTGCAGCTCTCCGTTTGAATCACGAAGCTCCAAATCTTTGTTTTCTTGCTCAAGAGTCTCGCCGTCGACTCATGTGGGCCCTCTACTGTATCGATTCGGGTGTCTCTGGCGGATATCGTGACTACTCGCTTTGGAGTGCTGATAAAATCCATGTAGGATTACCATGCAACGAGCGCAACTTTGAATTTGACCTTCCACAACCGACCGAAAGACTTATCCACGAACCCGACAAGCCTCGCAACCCACAAGCTGAAGACATTGGAAGTCTGGCTCTCCATATCCGAATACAGCACATGCGACGTCGAATTATGGAGTTCTCGAGACGAGTTATGCTCACTCGCAACACCAAGCCCGATGAACTTCAAGCCGGTATCTGGGGGCTACAGAAAGATCTCAGCGACTTTGCGACACACCTACCTGCTTCTTTCCAATTCTCAGAAAGCTCATTGAGACTTCGGGCGTATTCTCCACGAATCTGCATATTCATCATGATACATGTTTGGTGGCATCAATGTCAGATCGATCTATACCGTCTTGCTCTAGGAGGCCTCCGCGAAGCTCTTCCTCGTGTCATTCTGGCATCTCTCGATGATGCTTTTGTGGATCACTGTCAACGACAATGTGTCGAACATGCCATGTCCATGGCCAACATCTTCTCTTCTATGCACAAGCTCAATGCAAAGCCAGTGACTGACTTGGACATGGCTATTTGCGCCTACCAATGCGCTCGCGTGTTGACTTACGCATATCATACCAATGCCCTTAAATACGACCTTACCTTGGATGCCGTCATGGAAAGGGCCAAGATCTGCTTGCTCACTATCAAGTCTTGTTGTGCGGGAAAGACAGCAGAAGGCATTCAGGCGGATTTGGAAAAGCTGATTTCTCATGGTATTGCCATCCGCGTGCCATCAGCCACGCCAGATGGCCAACTTCCCCTCAATAATGGGTATTCTCAACCTTTACGCCAAGCTGGTCTTGCGGATGATTCAAGCATCAACGATCCCAGCCAATTTGTCTCCATGACTCCCGTTTCCATGTCCGCCATGACTGATTCAACATTCCCACCCTCACTCGTCGCCGATCCCTGGGTCCCAGAAAGTCAAGTTTCTCCAGACTTGCCTCACCCAACTACCGAAGTTCAAGCTCCAGTAAAGCCTGCCGTGAGCGTCCCGGAGATAGTCCCACGTCACGATTTTGGTATTTCGGAGATCAACAATGCCTATGACGGGGGCACGGATGGGTTGGGTACAGACACGGGATTGGAGTATGGAATGGGGCTTGACCAGAACCTGTGGATGCCCAATAACGATTGGCTAAGCATTGATGCTCTTCATGGAGGTGTTGGGGCATGATGAAAACAAGATTCGGCTAGAAGACTGGAGCACCAATTACATTTTGATGTTCCAGAGTTCTTCAGAGCCATCTCGACAATACAAGAGGGATTTCTCAGTTTGTGCCACCAAGACACGACACTTCCGACCTCTTATTCAGCCTTCCAACGAGAAGCCTGCGAAAGATTCTTGAAGGGGCACACCCACGAAGCAGCTGGCGAAGCCTGGCCAGAAGGTCTGAGAGACTTGCCATCCCAGCAGCACCAGAGTCGGACGCTTCAAAACAGTCTCGACCAACGAGATTTTCAACACTCAATCACTCGTCGGAACCATGAAGATATGACGGATTAGACACAAGGCTCAAATACCGTCAAATATTCGTGAGCTTCAGTGATTGCAACATAACTGGGCAGATGCTAGAGCTCAACCTTGCTGTATCCTGCCCCAAGTTGCACAGATTTCATCTACCACTGGAACGTGACATAGCTGGATTTACCAGGCGAACAACGCAAGTGGGCATCAGAAGAATTGTCCTCTAAGGCTTGGGTTGCTAAAATAAAGTAGCCTGAGTGCTAGTCTAAGCTAGCATAAAGTGACTAAATAATTTCGTCTCTTATGCTTTCAGGGGCCAACACATCTGATACCCTGAGGCAACGTCACCGCCAATCGATCTTGCGGGTCGACGCGTCTATTGGAGTGGGCACTATATATCGTCCTGTATGGACGATACTCAAACGATTCCATGACACAAACTGTTCTATCTGTACATATTTACATAAAATGAATTTCAGGATAAAGCGAGAAATGAAAATGTCGATATTAAACTCAATTAAACTATCTGCCTACAACATACAAAGATATCTATGCAAGAAGGAGAAGATATATAGAGCCAGTCTGAATTTGGGATTTGATCCATGATTTCGGTGCTAAGTAGCCACAGCTGTAGGCTATTAGACCAGTCTATGTGGTTTTCCTCTTTTATCCTAAAGTCGCAGAAGTCTTCAATTCAGATCAGAGCTTACAATGTAGAAAGTGAACTGTATTGGACCAGCCTGCTTAGTCTAGAGCGATCAAGTGATTTCATCTCTTATGCTAATAGTCAAGACACACATCAACTGTCATTATCACACGATATGTCGTCAAAGTGTCCAAGGAATATGCCGTCGTGAGCATAAAAGACGAAATACTTTGCTCGCCTTATGCTAGCTTAGACCATCACTTAGGATACTTTGTTTTAACCTTCGAGGATAATTCTTCTTGTGTTTTGATAGACGTAGTATTTATTGCATTCCTCATAACTTAGGCTTCTAACAAAGAAAGAACAGTATCTTGAGCAGGCCGAAGGATATGAGAAGCTATCCCTTGCAAAAGCAATGAATGGCCATGTTGGCCTACTGTAGCCAATATTCTGCCCCTTATTGCATCGATGAACTACTGGGATGGAAGGCCTCATGATAAACTGCTGAACTCCGTCCGGCAACTCGAGAGTTCCTTATACCGAGACTCAGTAATCGTAATCCCATAAACGATAAGGAACTTGCAGTGAATCAGAACAATTGGCTACCATGAGCATAAGAGACGAAAACGTTTAGTTAATTTATGCTAGTTTAAACTGACACTTAGGCTACCTTATTTGGTGACCTGATCCTCGAAAGATCCTTGTACAATCCTTAGATAACCCTTGAATAATTCTTAGACAATCTTCAGCTCTATTCATCGTCATCGGAACCAGATCCTATATGATATCGTTAGTAAATCCAAGCGTTATAGATCAAGCGCATATTGGTCCCAAATACCATCGCTTTCTTCACCATCGTCACTAGCACTTTCATCGTGTGGCCACTGCACGGTCACTTTAGGCATCATCTCGTGCTCTACAAAGTGCTTCCAGTCGGGACCTGTATATTGGCAGAAATTGGCCCCAAAAGAAACATAAACCCGGGATGCCCGTGAGATCCACTGCTGTTGAGGTAGGCTGACTTTAATGTGGTGCAAATCGAGGCCGGGGACTTCCTTTAGCTTTCCTAGGAATTTGTTCCAGAAATTGACCTTTGGAAGGGGTCCTGTGTGACCGTTTGGCAGGTGTCTTCGAAGAGTGACCTTGTGCAACTCTAGGCGTTTGAGGGAGGGCGCGAATTTCTGGGCAACGGCGATTAAATGCTGGGGTTCAACGTTCATCATGCCGAAATTGAGCTCTTCAATGTAAGGGTATTCTGGGGAAGGGCCCATCGCGGATGGGCAGGTTGGCGAAGAGCTCGTTGAGGAAGCATCTTCTCCAAGCCATTTGAGAAGCATGCCCGGCCCAGTTACGCTGCTGTGCGTCTCGTTGATACGGAGGTGTCTTATGTTTTTCAATTTGAGGAGAAATTCGCGCAGCTTCTTATCCGCGCTTGGCGAGTGACCAGCAGCATCGTCACTCGAGAAATCGCTGCCGCCGAGCAAATCGACGTCAATGTGTAGCTTCTCAAGGTTTTCGAGGACCGGGGTGACGGAGGGCAACCTAGAAGAAGAAATGTTGAAGGCACAGTCTCGCAAGTGGTTCTTGGATCTTGACATGTGCTCGATGCCCTTTGGTCTTGCGTTGGCTTGCCCTAGAGCGCAGAGCACAGAAGCGAAAACGGTGCTACCATATGCTGTCGAGGTATCGGGACCCCAAGCTAGGCCGCTGCTTTGACCAGGCCGATTCCCGGTCTCTCTGAACGCTGTAGTTGATCCGTAACTCGTCCAGTGTTTGTTGTAACCGTCGCGAGAACGTCTGTTGGAGTTGAAATCACGAATGACGATATCTTCCAGGTTACTGAGAGTTCGAAACGCTTCGGCAAGCATCAACACATGATCGCCTGTGGCCAGCATCGTGAATTGGTCGGTGTAAAGATCCGCCTGCTTGTCGGTTCGGGCACTATGGCCGTTGACTTGAAGAGCATGAGCGAAGCGATCAGTGCCGATATGGACCTTGCGAAGATGACCACCGAGGCGACTCTTTGAGATGTCAATCAAGGCCTGTAGACTCATTGTTGAGATCATAAATTGCTTCCTGGTGAAGAATTCATTGACGAAGGTGGTGTACAAAGACTGCTCGATTGCGCGGCATGTGAGACGGACATTGCCCAGTTCGGGGGTTGTGAGGAAATGGGTTATCCGTAGGAGGACTTCGAGAGGGACTTTCTCGAAAGGGGAGGATGTAGACGTGGATACCACCGGAATATCAGACATGGTGGTGTCTTGGTCAATCGCCATGGTGGTGTTGATGGATAACGTACGGCGCGAAACGACTTGTAGGTGTGAACTTGGGGCTTGTGCCTTCCTCAGAGCTTGGGTGAAGAAACGCCCGATGATGTGGAGAGACGATGCCTTTTATTGATGAGGTAGGCAGGTAGATTGAGATTGGATGTAAGTGGATAAGTTGTCTAAGTCTTAGGTCGTCGAAATAAATTAGACTAAATGCTGGTCTAGGATGGCATAAGAGATCAAAGTGATTTCGTCTCTTATGCTTTCAGTGATAACGACTGGCAGCTGTCATTCACGGTTTGACAACAGGCAGCAAACAGGCAGGCGCGCTCCACTCAGAGATGATCTATTAAAGCATCAGCCACTCGATTTCAAGCGATTCGAATACCCTATAGCACATGTGTAACTTACCGTTGGCTGTGGAAAATGATCTAATTATCATTTCGTATGCTAATTCTGCCCCCTGCGTTAATACACTGAGAAAATATGCAATACAGTAATCCTAAGATAAGGTGAATATGAGAGTTGAGTGAGGATAGAAGGAACGATGAGAAGATGCGAATGCTTGAGGGATAAGAAAGGCAGGTATGACAGCACTGTGATCCACTGAAACCATCCTATCACCGCTGATCAGACCCCCTACTTGGATATTGTCGGGATTAGTTCGGGTATAAGGAGCTTTGTCGATCAAGGGTTTCTGCGATGCAACAGCTACTCTATCAACAATTTGGCTTTGTGATCTGTGTTTAAAAGTATAAATCTTCAAGCTCTTATTTATGTTCTTATCGAGCTGATTACAATAACTCCATGAGTAATGGGATTGAATTACTCCATCACTCTATGCCAATCTAGAAGCATACACTGTTCAACTTCTGGATTCTCAGGTTCAATCTCAATGAAAGCTTTCTGCCGTCTCCAATGTCTGTTTTAGGATATTCAGCCATCTCTCACCTGAGTTTCGAGGCCCTCATGAAGTGAGTGCCAGAAGAATTATCCTCTAAGGCTTAGGGTACAGGAATAAAGTAGCCTAATGACCAGCCTAAGCTCATGTAAGAGGATCAAATTATTTCGTCCCTTATGCTCTCAGCGGTCAATTCTTCTGACACCCTGACGCTCATCCATTATTTCCAGGCAGAAATCCCCATTTTGACGGATTAATATGGGTCACCTGATATCGCGATGGGGTCGTGCCTAGATCTGGGGTTTTAGCTCGCTGGTGCCTAGCAGCGCGTCATGGGTAGCTCCAGGAGCTTGGAAAGGTGGATTCAAGGTGACAGAATAAGCTGAGAGTTGGATAGAGCACAATATATTCGACAAGGCGTATTTTCGCAAAGATATTCCACCAGAAAGAATGGTCAATGCTAAGAAGCATGTGTCAATTGATAATATGTTCTTCTCTCAGATTCTAATTACAAGATATGACCCTTGCGCAGTGAATTAAAGAATGACATCCCGATGATCGCCCATTGTCACCTTTTTTGTCAACCCTTGTAGGGGCCCAGGTGGGTGTCAGAAGAAGTCCCGGTCGAGACCACAAGAGATGAAATAATTTGGTCATTTTATCCCACCTTAGGCTATCGCTTAGGCTACTTTATTTCTGTATCCTAAGCGTTAGAGGACAATTATTCTGTTACCCCCACCTGGGCCTTATAAAAGTTCAAGGAAAGTGGGGAGTTTCAGCCTAGAAGCTCGTGTTACCTTCCCATTCAGCTGAACGTCACTTATGAGCTTGAGCTCGTTGACTTTAAATTGGGAAAGAGCCGACCTCATTTTCAGAACCCTCAGTTTTTTCTATCATCCTTTTCTTCACTTCTCATCCATTCAATCTCGGCTCCTTCCCCCATCTTAAACCGCACTTTAGACCAACCTTGCGCAAGGATCACCCTAAGATTCGGCGATTGCTCGATTTGGTCAGCTGTTTACAAGCCACACAAACCGTTGGGTATGACACCGCGTCGTCTTCCAGCCCCTGATTCTTTGCCTTTACCCTACGCAGAATTAGGGTTGTTAATACGCGATTGCTAACATTGTATAAGTTGAGCTCGTTCCCATTTTCATAGTGAACCACTTTCTCGTCTTACTCAATCTTACACATCACATCACGTCACGCTCTGACACCAATTTCCCCCAAAATGCCTCCCAGAAGAACGGGCAGAAGTGCAGCCGCGAGTGCTCCTCCAGTCGATCCGCCTCTCGATGGTTGTGCTATTGCAGTAAGCGGCAAGTTTGAGGAAATCGGCCACAGTCATTCCTCTCTGGAAGCTCTCATTCGCAAGCACGGTGGCTCTTTCACCAGAAGTGTCACCAAGGCCACAACGCATGTTGTTTCCACCGATGATGACTTTAATCAGCAGAGCAACAAAGTCACCGCTGCACAAGCCAAGGGCCTTCCTATTTTGAACCCGTCATGGCTGATTGACACCGACTCCAAGGGCACCAAGCAGAACCCTGATGACTACAGCTGGTCTTCATCCACCAACGGCGCTGCTAAGGGCACAAATGGCACCTCCAGCAAGAGATCCCCTCCCGCTGCTGACGATGAGGATGAAGACAGCCAGCAGCCCCGAGCCAAACGCGCCAGAAGCACAAGCGTTGCTCCCACTAAGTCGAAGCCTAAGGCCACTAAGAAGGGTGCCAAGGCTCAGGCAGATGTTGAGGAAGAGTCCGAAGAGGAGGAGGAGGAGGAGGCGAAGCCAAAGAGCAAGGCCAGGGCTAAGGCTCCTGCTAAGGCTGCCGCTAAGAAGGCAACCAAGGGCAAGGCCGCAGTCAAGGCTGAACCCGAGTCTGAGGACCAAGTTGAGGAGAATCTCAAGGAAGAAAAGCAGGTCGCCGAAGGCCAATTCATCAAGAAGAAGGATGCTGCTATTCCCCTTGACGAATACTGCACCCTCCCTACCTATCAGGTTTACGTCGATCCTGGTTCCGGTCTCATCTACGATGCGTCATTGAATCAGACCAACGCTGGCAATAACAACAATAAATTCTACCGTATTCAGGTTTTGAAGGACCCAAAGTCATCAACTTTCAAAACGTGGACCCGATGGGGCCGTGTTGGCGAGATGGGACAAAAGGCTGTCCTCGGAAATGGAAGCCTTGATGATGCCGTCAAGGTTTTCCAGAAGAAGTTCAAGGACAAGTCGGGTCTCTCGTGGGATAACCGCGGCGACAACCCTAAGCCTGGTAAATATGCCTTCGTTGAGCGTAGCTACGACGACTCGGATGATGAATCTGACGATGACACGGGGGCTGTCAAGAAGGAGAATGGTGACGAGGAGGATGTGCCAGAACCGGAGTGCAAGCTCGAGAAGCCTGTCAAGGAGTTGATGGAACTTATCTTCAACCAGCAATACTTCCAGCAAGCAATGACCTCGTTGAACTACGATGCCAACAAGCTACCCCTTGGCAAATTGAGTAAAGCCACCATCACCAGAGGTTTCCAGCAACTCAAGGATCTTGCCGCTCTTTTCGACGACCCCAGTCTTGCCCAAAGCAAGCATGGCAAGAGCCTGGGTGCTATTACTCAGGAACTCTCCAACATGTTCTACTCGCTCATTCCTCATGCGTTCGGTCGCCAACGACCACCTGTCATCAGCACCGAATCAATGCTCAAGAAAGAAATAGAACTTCTTGAGAGCTTGTCGGACATGAAGGAGGCAGTGGAGATCATGAAGAGTGATCGCAAGACAAGGGACACTGTCCATCCTCTTGATCGACAATTCGCCGGCCTCGGCATGGAGGAGATGACTCCTCTTGAGCATGACAGCAACGAGTTCTCTTATCTCCAGAACTATCTCCATGGTTCCAAGGGCGCAACTCACCATGTTAACTACACGGTGAAGGACATCTTCCGTATCGAGCGCCAGGGTGAATGCAAACGTTTCGACGAATCTGAATTCTCCAAGATCTCCTCCGATCGCCGTCTCCTTTGGCACGGTTCTCGAACGACCAATTACGGTGGTATCCTTAGTCAGGGTCTCCGAATTGCACCTCCTGAGGCCCCTGTATCCGGTTACATGTTTGGCAAGGGAATTTACCTTGCCGATATGTCTTCCAAGTCAGCCAACTACTGCTGCTCCTACAACTCTGGTGGCGAAGCATTGTTGCTTCTTTGTGAAGCTGAGCTTGGCGACCCTATTCAGAAGCTCAATGATTCTAGCTATGAGGCTGGCGAAACTGCGAAGAAGCAAGGCATGCACAGTACTTGGGGTCAGGGTCAAACTGGCCCCAGCAAGTGGATCGACGCAGGAGCTGCCCACGAGAGCCTCAAGGGAATCAAGATGGTAAGTCTTCTGCTTTTGCATATTATTTGAAGCATTTGCTAACAATTACCTAGCCCGACCCAGAAATCAAGCCCGGCAACACCAACATTCCTGGAGCTTGGCTGCAGTACAACGAGTACATTTGTTACGATGTTGCACAAGTCAAGCTGCGTTATTTGCTTCGCGTCAAGATGTAGGACCGCGTACCTTTTGGTAGCTGGCAAGATTTATACTGGAATGCGCAAATTCATGGCACGGCGTTTAAGGAGGGAAAGGGTCTAATAGAAGAAATGTTCACTAAAGCTTAGGTTACTAAAATAAAGTAGTCTAAGATCTACTACGATTTAGCATAAAATAATCCACTTATTTCGTCTCTTATGATTTCAACGGTCAATTCTTCTGGCACCCTGACGGGCAAATAGTTTGATTGAGTCTAGTGTTGACATTTCCATTTCTTGCTTTGTCCTGAAATTCATTTTATGTGAATATGTATAGTGTTTAAGAACAGTTTGTATCGTGGGATCGTTTGAGTATCGTCCATACAGGACGATATATAGTGTCCACCTCTTCGAGAGACGCACCGACCCGCAAGATCGATATTGATGGTGGTGTCGTTCTCCTGGTCAGTCCAGTTGAATCTATGTCACGTTCCAGTGTCATATACACGACTCCTAATACATGTATTGTTCATTAACTTCCACCGAACCAATATCCTGCGTTGCAACACCATTGCATGCCCACGAATTCACATCCATCTCAAACCCATACGGAATACCCAATAGAAAGTTGGAATCCGCAATAACGTCGTTGAGGTATGGATCTCTTCCGTCACCATCGACTTGCTCAGGCACCGACTGATCGTCCTCTGGGGACCCAGTCCAACTCAATGCTGGTTCAGGTGGAGGTTCAGGGGCTGCATCGCGACTATCGTCAACGAACTCGGATTGGCCGAGGAGGCTATGTATAGCGAGGCGCTGCCGGATGTATGCATCTTTGGATAGCGTTGGTGGGGGCTTGTCGGTCTTGGCTGCTGCGATAGCACTAGAGCCTGAAGTTTCAAGCCATAACTTGTGCTGCTGTATAACTCGCTCAAGTTCTTGCCGCTGTGATCACATTAGTTTCTCTTGCAACACGACTATAGTAGATCTTACCATGGACTTTAGCTGCTCGGAGAAGCGAAAGAAGCGTGTTATAACATCCAAACACAACTGCGCTTTGCCAATAGCCTTCTGCATTGACGGCCCTTTATTGTCTCTTCCAGTATATGTTCCAAACAACACCAGCCTGGCGGAATGATAGGCACAAATAGCTGCATCAAACTCAAGTACATGCATATCATCGTTATGATGGACAAAGTCGGACAAAATTTGGATGATTTGCTCTGCATGAGACAAGCACTTCTCCTTCATCAGTGACCTTTCGGACGCAGAAATGCCTTCAATTGCTGCATGAGGAGTTGACTCTGGATATTCTGTAAGGAAGATACGATATAGATCGCAGTGACATTGTTGCCAACTCATATGCTGCGAGTGTTAGTCAGGCTAGGGTTTTCTTCAGACGACTTACCATGATGGCATTTTGAGGTGATGGTCGCAGCCCTTGTGGATGTGAAGATGGATACTGGTCCTGGGGCGCAAGCTTTGTTTGCAGTCGAAGAAGATCATTTTGGAACCTTTCCAGCGACGAGAAGAGCTCTGAGAGGTTGACTTCCTTCATGGATATCCGTCTATTGAGCCGCATGATAACCCTTCGAATAAAGGCTAATCGCACAAATGCAGCTCGACAGCCTAATACTTCTGGCTCAAGTCCCTTTCCTGGTTGCAGATATCCTGTGCTGACGTATCGCTCCTGGAGGAAGTCAACGTCTTCACAGGGTAATTGCAGGTAGACGGTTTCAGGATCGAAGAGCTCAAACTCCTTCAAGCCCACACAAAAGCTATCCTCCAGCAGAAACAAAGACCAGAACGTTCGTCTTCGCACCTCCTGTGCGACAGGAGTCAGCTTGGAGTGTTCATAGTTGAGACGTAAAGCTACAGCCCATCTAGCTGCTAGACCCGCCATGATGAAAGCTCTTGGAAATTGTCCAACTGCAGCTCGGTAGCGTATCAAGAGAAGTGATGCCTGGATCTTGAAGATGGAGGGCTCTTCAAGCTTTTCGAGGATAAGACCTTCGGCTTCCTGTGCCCAATTGGTGCGTTCATCCTGGTGTTTGTCAAAGTAGATCGCTGTAATGGCACATAAAGCCAACTGAAGTGCTCGATCGATGGTTTTCTCGCGGCATCGTTGGATGACTGTCGCCTGGTGAAGGAAGCTGAATGCTGGGAGAGGATACAGCCGATCAAAGTATTGACTGATTAAAGAACTAACCAGCTCATCAGAAGGCGAGGCGTTGTCGACTTGATCCGTTGTGTTTGTCGAGTTGGATACAATGCTAGAGCGTTGAATTTCGGGCGAAGCAGTTGCTTGGGAAGTTGACTCAGAGATTGATTCGTCTCGAGACGAGGATGCTTCGGTAGTTGTTGAACCAGCTCTTGCTAAATAAGTGCAAGGCTTTTTCCTCCGCTGACAATTTGTACATCTTGGTGTATCACCAGAACATCTAACTTTCATAGTCCGACATTCTTGACAAGCTTTTGTGCCGCGACATTTGGGTGGTAGACGAGGCGCATACTGTCCACTCGTGCCATCTTGCTCGAAAGAGCACTGAAAGTTGAGTCGTTCACAAGTGCGACATCGTGGCACTGTACCGTCACATCGGACCTCCGGGAGTCAGTACCGGCCGAGTACCGGGGAGGATTTGGTTTGCTGTAAATACCTTGCGAACTCGACACTGAACACATGCGGCTTTCATTTCAAGGTTTCGTTTGACTGTTGAAGAGTAGACGATCTGTAACGGTCGGCATTCCAATTCGATTCAAGTGTAGTGTACCGTTATCAAAGTACTGATTATTGCTGAGATTACAGTACCGATTGCGATACGATACCACTGTCGATTATAAATACCAGACAATATCAAGTCTCACCATTTTGGTGATTCTCAGTATAACAGTTGGAGATGATGAAAGAGGCAAATGCTTTCTCTACCTATCCACTACATTACGGATAATAAGTTGCCTCAGCTCACAGCAGGTACAAAGGCGGACTTTCTGTCCTTCCTTCCCGTCTTGAGGAAACAAACGTCCTGAGCACGCCATTCTGCGTAAAATAGGGTCGCTTGCAAGACTTAAACAAGGAAGTATCCAATGAAGCTTCTTGCTACTCCCCGTCACCTCACCAAGGCCTGCTATGGCGTGCGGGGGTCCCCACAGCTCGGGGCTTATCTGGGCCAATTAGGGGGGACACTGGCCGATACGCGCATGAGTCCCGTTTTGTCGGTTGAACAGCAGGAAGCAACTCCCCGATATCAACATCCTTGCAGCTGTCAAACTATCATGATAAGACAAGATGCTATTAATACACTACTATTATTTTACTTGATCGTCACTCCATCGCTAATGTGCCATACAAGTTTTAACCTCTGAACCCTGTCGTTCCATGTTCAATACACATTCGCTCTCCCATTGGCGTATGGATAGGTCCATATGTCCATCGTCCTCCAAGACCTTGAACAGCATTCTTGCGTTTATTTGAGCTCATCGCCGCGACGCCTTCAAGACCCCGTACCCAAGGTGCATCAGAGACATACCACAGTGCTCCAGCCAAACTGCGAGGATCAACAGGCAAATCTGGCCATTTCACCAATAAACTCGACAGCATGGCAACAACCATGACAAGAAGGATACCAATACTCAAACGGGAACATATCTCGTGAGCATCACTTGTTTGGGTACGGTTGTATGGAACATTGGCCAGCAAGATGGGAAGGAATTCAGAGAGGAGAGTTGTGAAGGCTGTGAAAAACAGGAGAGGATCTCGAATACGCAGAGCAACAAACAGTCCTGAGACTGGATTAGTCGCTGGTGTCATCAAGACTGATCTTGTGGGCACTTGAGGGTCCTCCGCCATGCGGCGGTATGGCGTGATAACAGCAACACCTGAGGGGTTAGTAAACGATAAGAGTCAAGAGAGAGAAAACTTACTGCTAAACAGAAAATCCCAGCAAAAGACGACAATGACACCAAGTGCGGAGCACACAAATCGTACACCGAATTCTTGACTCTCCATAAGCTTCTTCATGCTCTTGGGCACACTTCCAAAGGTATCGACAAAGTGGTAGTACCCAATAAACCCAAGGAGGCAGATCAAGAACACGAGAAACGTGAATCGGTACCAGAAACTCAGGGCCATAAAGGTCTGAGGAGCTCGGCGACGGGTCTGTGGTCGATATGCCATACCTTCAGTATATGGCGTGTTGGCATAAGGAGCTGTGGTGTCACGACCAAGATCCCCAACGATGACCACGCCATATTCATCTCGTCCCTCCTGATTGTGAAACCAACCCATGGCGAATCTCTTTTCGGTTATAGCACTCTTGAGATCTTTCCAGTCACTGGACCCCATTGATCGAATCTCTGGGTTTCGAGCAACAAGAGCAGCAGTGTTGACCGCACACCATGGGTTTGCATATACTCCGGTGCGCCAGTGTCGACTGATAACACTTAGTGTGAAGATCAGAAGAACAACTAGGACACCCAAGACTCCAATAAGGGCATAAGCTGCTTGATTAGAGACACCAAGTTCAAGAGCACATCCATCAATAGCGCCCTTGCTGCAGCGACCATATATCTTCAATCCAATGGCTTCAGCGGATAGGGGCGTCACGAGGCCTGACAACCAAAAAATAAGGGCTGTGAGGAACGGAAGAGATTGTCCATTAAAGAGAAGCTTGAATGGGAGGTAGATACTCATCCAACCATCAAAGCTAAGAAGCAAAGCCTCTCGTCCCAAGGCGCCGCCTTCTCTGGTAAGGGCAGCGAATGGTTGATATTGTTGAGCTGATTGATTTAGGGCACGAATACCCATGGCGAGAAGCACAGCGATGATAGGCGGAAGAAACTTGCCGATAAAATAGTCGGATTGCGTCAGGCTATATGTCGTGGCCTCGACGATGATTTTCGTGTTTCCAGTTGGTGTAGAAACATCAGTGATGATAACCTGTGTCGGGGGTATGGTCGTCACCCGTGTTGTACCAATTGGTGTAGACACTGAGGTGACGACTTGACCATCGGGTAGTGTCTGGACCATTGTGACAGGCGGTGGTGCATCGACGATTGTCTTGACTTGCGCTTCAACTTGGCTTGTTCGATACTTTGTGACAGGAGGCTTCGCAACCTTTCCATCTGAATCAAGAGTGAGAACAGAGTAGAGTGTTGTTGTTCCAACAGAAGCATATACGACTGGCGGACCGGTACGAGTTGTCTCCTTGACGGTTGTGCGAACCACGCCGCTGTCCATGGCGGTGATGATTGTCTTTTTCGACTCCGCTGCTGTCACGGTGTACTCGACGTATGTTACTGTTGGCTGTGGACCACCAGCTCCTGATGTTTCTTCTGGACTGTCTTCCGGGTTGAGAGGGATTGCGGAGGAAGTGACATAGGTACTTCCTGCGATAGTTTCCACTATTGTGCGAGTCACTCCTTCTGTTTCTGTGATCAATTCGGTGACAGATGTCACTTCGAGTGAGCCTGGTTTAGTGACCATTGTTGTAAAGACTTCCTCGACGAGAGCAGTTGTCAGAATACCGGTCTTGCCATCATCGGTGTCCGAACTGTCGGTATTTGAAGTGTCGTCTGCGGGTTCAGAACCAGAGCCTGTTTCTTTAGGACTGGAATCAACGGCTGTTCCGGGGTCTGCTTCGACAGCCGTTGGTTCTGGTGCAGCAGCTTCACTAACGACATCTTGTCTCTTCATGAAGAACAGGTTGTCGTCAGTGATTTGAAACGACCGGTTCTCGAGCTTTGTGTTGGGATCAGATCCGTCTAATGTGCGAACAGCATAGAGGGTCAACCCCATCAACGCTAGAAGAACAAGAATGAGAGCGCTGATAAATGGCCATCGCAGAGGAATAGGACGATAGTCGGGTCTTTCCTTCTTGTCTGGTTGCCCTACATCCGTTTCGACAGGGTAGACATCCGGAGCTGTGACGGGCTTATACTCGTATGTACGTTGCTGCGGATATTGTTGCTCCTGCAGATAAGGTGGTTGATACATCTTGCAGAGGATCAGCGAAGGCTTGATCTGCATCCGAACTGCATGTTCGTGCGAGTGTAACAGCATATAAAGAACCAGCTCAATCTCACCCGCACCGCCTCCACCGGCTCTTCAACTCTCCGGATACCATAACTGCATTAGCTCACGGTCATCGTACAGCCATCATTGGAGGCTTTGACAGTTTACAACGGAAACCTCAGGCGTGGCGTCTCCCTTGAAAGTCGGAATTGCAAAAAGGCGGCGTTGCTGTTGAACTGTAATTGGGTCAACAGGCGAATGGTACTGTAGGGCTGAGCCAAAAGAAGAAATGCCAAGACTGAGCTGAGTTCTTGGAAACGTCTAGACCATTTAAGCTTATTGAGGTAGATTCAGAATGTCAGGGGTGTTTTAGGTCGATTTGGTAAGGGGTCATGTGCTGGTATGGACAGCTGAATCGTCGGCAGTTGGGTTTCAACGAGTATTTATGTCACAATAGATATGGTGATATACAACAGATTTGTTCTACTGAGTGTATATGAAGGATATATCTCAGACTATTTCTCAGAGATATACTAATAAAGAAGTATTACAAGCTTCAGTCAATAAAGAAGCTCATTTCCACTAGTCGACTAGAATCAATAATTCGAGGCCTCCTCCGTGTAGAAACGGAGCTGCAACAAAACTTCACCATCCCTGCAAACCATCAAGTTTTTTTTCGGTAGTCTTTCAATTATTATGTAACTTTATTTCTCCTAACAAGGCAGATTCAAAACGCCTCGATTCCAAATCCAGAAGTAACCAAGCCAAAGAACGCCATATCTAACTCCCGTCTCAAATCTCCAACTCACGTCTTAAGCTTATACCAAGCCAAGTCCCGTTCATAGCCTACCAGCCAAGAACGTTAAACAGACTAGTTCTGTTATCAGGCACAGAACCATTAAATGTCTTTGCTCTCACAGTCTCGCTCTTGGTTGTGTTGTATTGGCTGAAGTAGCGGTCGAATGTTCGTGATTGGTTTGTGAGTTGGGAGCGGACGTAGCCTCCCACAACGGAGATGCTTCCTACTGCGATGAGGACTGGAAGGACCCTGCATATTGTTAGATGGTTTGATAGAGAAGAGGGCTAGGGAGACTTACTTGGGTCCGACGGTGGGCTTGATCATGAGAGGAGACATTTTGTGTGATGTGATTGGTTGAGTTGGTAGCTGAAGCTGAAGCTGAAGATGCAAGGGTAGATCTCAGTAATGCTTGTGATTGTTTGTCTGATGATGTTTGTGATTGTTGATGATGAGAATGATAGCTGATTTGAGAGTAGAACCTCATCATTATATAACTCTTTGATTAGACTCATATCGTCGAATTCCGAATTGACTTGATCTTGACTGTCGATATTCTGAGCTGACTGTAGATCAGTGGTGCTGTTTTTGGTGGTGCCATTATTGAGTTGGAGTGATCTAGCCCTGCGCACTGCCACTTCGGGCGTTGCCGGTTTGCACCAGAACCAGATCGTCGGGTCTCAACGCAACTCTGGATTGAGATATGGATGAATAGATTGGTATCTTGATCATAGATCAAGAAGTAGAGAAAGCATTGTTCATTCAAATTCGGTCTTTATTAATCGTTCATCCCAACTGAGGTACAGATTTAATTGAGAGCATAACCAAGATATGAACTTTCAGTAGCAATTGAGCTATCTCGCAACAGCATATGAAAACTCCAATACCTATTTCAGAGTTGAATTCTGCTATCCATTCACTCAGGAACTGATAGATACTATCATCTTTCTCCCGACTGTGTCCGTAAAGTCGACAGACATTCAAGAATTCATTGGCATCTGGCGCCTTCGAAATGATCTGACAATCGGACCCGGCGTCTACCGAACCCACCCAAAATTCCCCGGAAAATCAGCTCATCGTTCGGTTCTCGACATACTCAAGGCCGGAGCCTATTTCAACTGCTCACAATTATCTCATAGCCTCATTTCTTGTTACCAACTTCAGTATTTAGATAAATGGGAATTTATTTTGGTCTGTTGTCTTTGTTAGCTGGTCATATGATCCTACATGACGGGGACTGCCGAGAGATGATCTCTCTTGGTTTGTAGCTGATGGTAGAAATAATTCCCATCCCTTTGGCTACATGCTATCAATTCTCCTGTACCTTGTTCCTTCCTCCGCATCTACACCCACATCGCTCCGAGATCATGGAGTCTACCAGTCGGATGTTCCACAATTAACGGTACCCACGCCGAACTACACGGCCGACCGGATGGAATGGACCTTCCAAATTTCTGAGTATCATGATCTGACCTTCCTCCAATAACAACCCCTCGGGAAATTTCATCCCAAAACGGACATTTCAAAACAATGACATCCAATAATCGTCAACGACTTCCTTCCCCGCGTTCATGGGTAGATAGGAAAGTGAAACCTTCTAAAAATGGCTGAAGGGGAAGTTCATCCCCACGTCATCATTCGTCAACCTCTTAGGTCATTGACATCTTCCACCTCATAAGCTCAACCTCCTCCATTGTTGACAACTTCAATACAACACAAGACGATTGAAATTACACAATATGATGTCCTCAAGATTAATCCTTCGACCCGTGGTTCGCATGCGTTCTCAAATCCGCCTCGCAAGCACAAACCCTACTCATGTCCATCCTGACGGTAACCTCGGCGGACCAGGTGGTCAACAGCCTCCTCCCCAAGCACCAGGTGGTCCAGAAGCCATCAAGAGAAATTGGTACGAACATCGCTCGTCTGCAAGATTAAAACTGACTGTATAGGATGCCTATCGCGGCGGCAGCTGGCGTACTAGCAGGAGGCGTTTGGATCATGCTCCCTAGAAGAGGAAATCCGCCTGAGAGAACCCTTCAACATGGCATTGCTGCGTCTTTCCAGGAGATCAAGGACGGCAAGAGTCCTGAACCGATGAAGGAGTTGAGTGGAAGGAAAAGTGGCCTGGGTGGTTTCAGAGCTGAATGAGTTATGAATCACTGAGGATACAGACGGTTGGGTGTCATAACGTAGGCAATTGCCCAGAGTATCAATATCTATATCATCTCTCGCTCTGCATTAATAGTATTAACAAAACCAACGTCAGACGCTCGCAGTCTCAGTCTGCTTCTGCTCAGGTGTTTCATCATTCTTCTTTTGCAACAGATAATCTCCACCAAACAACGCCTTGTACACTCCTCTTAATCCTCGTACAGGCCATCCTGTACTTGCTGTTGACTTCATGAGTTTCTCATCACCCTCAATATCCACCTTGACTTTATCGTAAACACTTGGTAGATACGATGCTCCGTACTTTGCTCTCAGCGCATCATAAGACTCCCTGTTGTAATGCGACCAGAATTCATCCTCGGTGTAATACGCATGTGCATAAAGCCACTTCTTTCCACCACAGTCTTGTACTTTTTGCTCCAGCGCGCGATTATGCTTGATAGCGTCGCGACGATTTCCTGATAGAGGACCCCAGACTCCATAGTTTAGTAAATCAGTCGTTCCAGGCTTTGCAAACTCGGCATGTAGACCATGTCCAGAATTAGGTTCATCGCGCCGCACCCGTAGAGGACATATCCATAGAGGATAGATCTTGAACTGCTTATCCAACCAGTTCTGGAATTCGGGTACGCTGCTGTATGGTACGCCGACGTCTTGCACCATGTAGTAGTCGAACAGATTGCTCTTGTGGCCTGCTGAGTACATGACCTTTGCTCGAAGGAGTGGATCCAGGATATATCGTGTGACGCGGTTGAAAGGCGTGATGAAATAGTCAAAGGCGTATTTGGCAACCCAGAATCCTCCTCTGTCGTAGCGGAAAAGATAGTCCTTCAACGGAATGTAATCGGCCACGCAAGTCACTGAACCCATCCGTAATCCATCTCTTACTTTTTCGACATGTAGATAAAACCACTTATCTTTTCGTCGATTCAAATGTCTTATTTGTGCACTTATCGGGATTTCGTCAACAAGGCGTCCAGCGCATATAACAGTCGTGTCTTTCGAGTAAACAATACCATCCACATAATCGTTGTCCCATCTCTTTGACTCTTCCTTGATAATCTTGACCGACTCAGCAGGACCCCTCGCAAGTCTGTACTTTAGCTCAACAAACTCTTTCGCATCTTTGAGCTGAACTTCTAACAAAGTAACAACCCCGAGAGTTCCGAAAGCCGACGCAGCACCCCAGAACAAATCTGGCTGATCCTCTTTCGAAGCTCTGGTAACAGTTCCATCCGCAAGAACAATCTCAATCCAATTCACCGTCGCATCAAAAGCGCCGTATCTGAAAGAACTGCTCTCTCCCGATGTTCCCGAGAAGCCACCACCAACGGTAATAGCCGGAAACTCCATAACAACAAGCGGCACCAAACCATGAGGCAGCGTCGCATCGACCAGCGATTCCATAGAAACATTTGGTTCAACAATGACAGTTTTTGAGTCTTTGTTTACTTCGATGACATTGTTGAGTTTGCTGGTATCGACGGTGTTGTCGACACGGCGATTTGAGTGTCGAGTGCTGTTAGTTGATCCATGATATAGTCGAAAGGGTTCTTGACGGGCGTGAAAGTGTTTAACTCTGTCCGCGACGCCCGCGACTGTTGTTTTATGGGCGTCCATCATGAGATGAAAAGAATTTTTGATGATGATCAGAAAGAGAAGATCAGATGTCAGAGAAACCGGGCATGAGTCGTTTACAGTAGTATCGTTTCGGAAATAGTGAGGAATGATCCACAATTCTCCAGCTTACCTACCACAGAGTTTTATACCTCTACAGTGAGAGTACCTCAGATGAAAGATGTAGTTTCAGTATGACGCTGATTCCGACATATCCGAGTTGAACTCATTCAACTCTCTACCGCTTATTTATTCTCACTCGACTCTGAGACGCCACGTCAAACACGTCAGCCTTGTTTTTGACCCTCGACCCTATCGCCAAGACGATTAATGGTCAATCCTGGTCTGGTCGATCCCAATAATGACGTTTGTTGTTTTATTGGCTCAGCTTTGGATGCATGAAATTGCTTTTTTTGTTTCCCCGGCTGATGGTAGAGGCACACGATTCAAGACAAATGACAAGCGGCTTATTGGACCCTGATAAGTTAGTCTAGTGCCTGGGATATAAATACATTTACAGAGTACATCCCGACAGGAATGATTGTTATCGTAAGACAAACACAAACATATACTAGTATTAGTCTCTTGATCACTCAATGAACAGTTCTTTTTGTACGTCAGATACACAAAACAAGATTGTTTAGTTTACGCACACTTCTGCATCGTCTTCTCATTGTCACTCAAGGTCAGAGCATTATCAGATCAGCCGCTAAAGCATGGGGAAATAATTTGGTTACCTTATGCCAGCTAGGACGGACCTTTGGGCCACTGTATTCTAGTGACATACCTTAGGCAACTCTTCTATTATCTACTTAGTAGTCGACTTCCTCATGTAAAAATCACAGGGTATGCATGCCTAGTCCTGATACCGTTGAATCACTATCTTCTTCTTCCTCTCCCACTAGTGTTCCTTCGCTGTCTTCATCTCCCTCTTCAAAAGTATAATACGCAACAATCAGCGAGAGTTCTCCCTGCCACTCAGAGTTCAACGGCGGGCTGCGCCAAAGGTCGTGGAAAACCTGATGGTGCTCCGTCTCTCGTATCCGTAAAGCTTCACCGCGTGCCCGGACCAGTTGAGATTCATCTACATCCTCGTCTGCGTTCGCTCTCAATAGAAAATTGCCGCATACTGCCCAAAGGTTGGGGTTTCCAAGTGCAGCACGGGTCTGCGTGGTCCATTGGTCAAGATGATCTTGCATGGTACATTTCCGACATTTTGAAGTTGTAAGTCCACTGATCCAAGGCTCTGAAAGTGGCTGATGGTTTTCCCCTATTTCGAAATGTAAACTCTGATGGCCACAGTTGTATATGACACGTTGAGAGCATGGCAGGCCGCCTTTTTTCACATCTTCTGGGCGTTTACCATCCTATGGGCATGTTGGAGATTGCAGTTCCGTATATGTGTAGATCATTATCATGTCTTCGTAGCATGAGCTGCCGATGATATGTCCGCACGGGAAGATATAAGGGCGGTGCGATTCCACGAAACTTCCATCTTGGATTTCTTCGCAGGGACGGCGGCACTTGACACATCGTAAACGGATGCAGGCATGTCGAATAAGATTTCTTTCGGATTCAAGGTCGTGTTCGCTCGAGCTCAAGTCGTGGAGGACTCTATTAATCCATGTATTGGTCTCATTGAGAGAGTATTGGTTTGGAAAACCGTGACCACGTCCTTTCACGATGCGCTCAAAGTACTCGTCGGTCATGTGTGGGAATAGTGCTTCGCGGGTTGCAAGTGATGCAGACATGATGATAGTTGTGCAAGATAATTGCTGATGAATATCGTCTTGTGTAATTCCTGTAGTTGTGTTGTTGGATGGTGATTGTTTGATCATTGTGGTCGTTAAATACATCAGAGCTGGGAGCACCTGCCTCCTTGTGTATCCTAAGTATTAGTCTAAATCTGCATGAGATGGGCACCTGCTTTTTTATGTATCCTAAACAGCCAAATAGTTTCATCGCCTAGACTCTCAACAGCTTATTCTTCTAATATCGTGATACTAAGATCCGAGGTCAGGTGCAAAATAGACAATCTCGAGTAGGTTCAAAAGCGCAAAGATTATTTCGTTCTTATGCTAAAAAAGCAGCTTCTCTAACAAGGTATACAACGTTCCAGCTATTACTTCAAGCTCAAAGTTTTGGCTGAGCCGTCAAATACGTTCCACCGATCTTCAACATCTCAACAGCCTCCTTAACCATCTCATCAACAATCTCTCCAGCAGGCTGCACCTTGGTAATAGCACCCGCAACCTGACCCATCAAATGCGGCAGATCAAAATCGTTCCCCTGCTCAAAGTCATACTCAATAGGCACAATACCCTTATCACACAACTCCTTGATCTTGTCAGGTTGGTCATGCCACTTCTGGATATACTCGTTCGTCTTCATTCTCAATGGTCGTCCAGAAATAACGAGAGTGCGCTGGGTATCTTCGTATCCGCATGATACAACCGCCTTTTTGTGCTCTTCACTGCATGATGCTTCTTCGGATGCAACGAATCGTGTGCCGACCCATACTCCTGATGCACCCTGCATCAATGAACTTGCGAGACTGCGGCCTGAGTAGATACCTCCTGCTGCAAGAACCAACGCGGGCAGACCCTTGAGAAGGGGAGGATAGTACTTTGATGCAATGTCGGCGACAGCAGGGATGAGGATCGAGTTTGCGACGTCTCCTGTATGTCCGCCACCTTCACCGCCTTGCGCGCAGACCATATCAACTCCAAGCTCCAAAGCTTTTGTCTGATTGTGTCAGCGGATAACAAACAAACAGATTGTCTAACTTACTGCGTGCTTGGGATGTCCAACCATGTTCATAACCAAAATACCCTTATCGTGGAATCTCTTAATCACCTCAGGCGGTGGAACTCCAACAGCACTGACAAACAACTTGGCGCCGCTATCAATGATGATGTCTACCAACTCATCCAACTTGCCACCCGTATAGTCATGGTTTGTCTTGCGTGCGTTTCCGCCAATTTGAGGAAGCGCAAGATCAACGCCAAAGGGAAGATCAGGTCGAGAGAAGTTCTCCTTCATCTCGGCTAGGATCTCGCGGAGTTGGTTGGGTGTGTATTGGAAGCCTCCGATGATGCCTAGACCGCCTGCGTTGGAGACTGCAGCTGCAAGACGACCGCCTGATACTCTGGCCATTCCTGCGAGGACTATAGGGTGTTTGATGCCCAGAAGGGACGTAAGTGGTGTTGTTATAGGACCTGGCGCTGTCATGTTGGCGATGTCCGTGTTGTGTTTATATGTGTATGACGTATTGAGTCAAGTCGATGTTGTATGCGGTGATACAAGCTTATAATCAGCTGGTGCAAAGTCAAGAGTATATATAAATATCCAATGCTTCTTCTTCCTCTGTCATAAATCGTGTGGGGATCGGCTCTTATAACATCACGAACCGATCAGGAACCGATCTGCCGGTTTGCGGGGGAGTCCCAATTCACGTCCGAGGCATTTCCGCATTAGGCTATAGATTCGCGAAGGCCATGTGCCTAACCGTACGGCACAGTCTACTACGATGCGCTGCATTCCCTTTTGAGCTGCATTCCCTGTTGAAATAGTGCATGTTTCATTAAACGCTGCGTCTAAACTTATCCTGTTCCATCTTTCGGCTCAAATCCCATACTTGGCTTCAGGTTTGGTTTGATTTTGGTATCATATGTACATAAAGTCATCTCTTGCCACTTCATTAGTATTATAGCGTGTTTGTGTTTGTCGTTAGAAGTGTGGTAAACGCGCTGGGACAAAGTCTGTCTTTTCGGGCGATTCTGGGTCGTCTTGTTGACTCTTTGCACGTTGAGAGTCGCCTTGCTTTGATACGTGTAGTTTATCCTCGACTTCCTCCACGTGTTGACACGCAGCTTTGGAGGGTGACGCTTCATAAACATCATCCTCTGCCACTTGCGGTTTTCTTTCGATGAAAGATCGTGGTTCAGTTCTTGAGAGTCCCTTTTCTGCCGCAAGTTGTGCTGCAGCTTGTTTCTTTCTCTCCACAGCCTCGTCTTCCTCTTTTTGTAGCAGATACTCTTCTCGTTCCAAGTCGTGTAAAGTTGGTGTTTCTTGTGCATCAGGCGTGATAGAGTATGATGTTGATCGACGCTCCATTCGGAAATTGTCGTTCGATGTAGATGATGCTAACGTTGTTCGTGAAACCGTCCTTGACGCTAGACCTGCTGGTCTTTTTCCTTTACTGCTTGTCCTGCCGCTTCGTCCACTCCTGTCGTCTTTCCTGACCATATCGTATGTTACTTCATCGTCTAATGGAACGGCGTCTTCTTCGCCTTCGCCATCACTTGGGAATAAATCTCCTCGTGATCGATATGAATCCGATGTATCGCCCGACCCAGTCGTCCCGCTGCGCTTTCTAGTCACTGGTAGGTTGAGATCGAGGTCCATATCTTCATCTGAGTGTAGTAAGGGTTCATTTTCCCCAATGCCATGTCGCTGTGGGTGGTCCTGTAGATCTGCCGCACTAGGTTTGTATCGTAGAGTACCGCCCACCTTCCATGGTAGTTTGCTAAGGAATCCAATTGGTTGTGTCTTGGGAATAACGGTCGGGTCATCGTCCATGCTTGGTTTTCGTCGTCGGTCTTTCGTTCCATAACTCATACCACGTTTCCTGCGTGGCTGTTCCGTCTCTCCTCCATTATGCTTTCGTGAGCTGCCAGTCCCAGCCAGCAATCGGTCCCAATCCTCGTTGCCCCATGTGCCAAAGAGACCACTCTGCTCTTCCTCATACCAATCATCATAAAAATCGAAACTGTATTCAGCCCTACTGTGCGACAGTTCTCGTTCTCTTCGTCGTCGCAAACGCTCTTCGGGATCGCCTAAACAAACAGCTGTACACTGTTCAAACGAGTTTGCGATGGATGCGAAGCAAGGGTTGATATAATTATGCTGAAAAGTCCAAATTCCAGCCGCAGCATTCTCTGTTATCGTCTCGGTATCGTGCGCAATCTGGTTCCAGCGTTGTCGCAGTCGGGGGTCCTCAAGGAATGCCATTGTGTTTATGGTGGATATGACGTCGCAACATGGAAGCGCCGAAGTCGCAAATCGTTCTTGCTTCGATGGCAGGAAGAGCAAAAGATCGGTGGCCGTGGGAATCCGTCTACTCAGTGGCCATGGTCGCAAAAGTCAAGGGCGGCCAAAAAAAGCAATATCGTGAGTTCACGAAACTATGACATGGAGAAGATTAAGTTGAGTTGAGTGCTACAGTACCAGTACCTGACAGCGAGTAAGACAGCCCAGTGGTTGGTTATTGGGCACGTGCAGCTGGGTGAGACGATTAATAGCTTGGACTTGTTGGGTGGTTGGTTGAGTGGAGGTACATGAAACGTACATGTTTTACCGCTGGCGGCAATGTATCCCTAAAAGATCCACTGGGCTTGAATTGAATGATTCAATGATTCTTGACTGACGAGTGACGATCTTTGGCAGCATGTACGAATACCTTATCAAGAGGGATGTTAGACTTTCGTTCTTATCAGTTTGGCGTATCACAAGAATTTGATAGGTGCTGCATTAGGAACTTTGGTCGCATCAAACAATGGTATTGTATGCAAATAAGCTCAGCTGTGGTATCAGGCAACGCAAAAGGTAACAACCAACAATTAGCGATTCAGTTATCCGACCAACTCTTTACTTTCTGGGAATACGCATGTTTGCAATTACTCTGTCGATAAGCTCTTCCCTCGTAGCCTTGGGGTCTGGGTGTAGATTTCTCTGTTGAAGATCAGCATACGTCACTGTCAAGTCAAGCAAAGACATGAACTCACCTTGTTCAACCACAGTTGACACTCTTCTTTAGTCCATGTCTTGGGGTCACCAGTAGGATCGGCCATAGGAGGAAACATTCCCTGATCGTTGCCCCAGATTGTATATGCTGCTGCCATGGAAACGACGCCTCCAAAGACTGAGCTTGTTAGTATATGGGTTACCCTAAAGGCGAAGAGCACTTACAGAGGACGACGTTCTGCAAAGAAGTTAGCGATGTTCAGCCGTATAAACAAGACAGAAGTGATATCTGAAGAGCATTTTACTCACCTTGGACTTTAAGAGACCATCGAGTCGAGTAGACATGGTTGCATACGTGGGAATGACTGAGCTTATTGGTGAATAGGAGCCGGCAGCAACACAACAGACGGTCGACTGTAGAAGTTGGTTATGAAGAATCGACTATTGAGAAGAAATAGCCCTTTTATATAGATGTTGAAACTGTAACTTCGAATATCACAATGAAAGGTGGCCAATTCAATACCCAAGTCCAAGCTATCCTGCTGCCTCCCAAAGCAGCTGCGCCACGTACTCTCCAACGCCACACCTCGGTGGAGTAACCCTTCCTTCCCGAATTGGTCCCGTCAATCGCTAAATGGTCCGTGCATTCGAAGCCCCGCGAGAAGGAGCGCACAGAATCAAAATTAATTCCTTCCCAAAATTCGATCGCTCCTTTGACAAGTTACCTGTTTTAACTCATCCACCCAGACTAATCGCCCAAGATGCCTCAGGAGGTCGCCGACATCAAGAAGGTACATACTGAAGCTATCGAAGAGAGGGGGGAATGAAATGCTGACTCTAAATTTCATAGTTCATCGAGATCTGCCGCCGAAGCGACGCTTCGTGTACGTTTTGACGAATACCCCATATCGTGCGAAATACCATATCGATTCTAACAATCTGATAACAGCCGCACGCATCAAGAAGAACAAGCAGACCAACAACATCAAGTTCAAGGTCCGCTGCCAGAAGCACCTCTACACTCTCGTGCTTAAGGACAACGACAAGGCCGAGAAGCTCAAGCAGAGCCTTCCCCCCAGTATGCTCTCCGACGAAAACCTCACGATAGACACACAAAATTTTACTGACACACGCATCAGACCTGCAACTCACCGACGTCTCCTCCAAGAAGAAGTCTACTTAAACGATGGTGGTTTGAAAATTGGACGGGAACGGGTAACTCTGGTTGTGGGAGGATTCACATGCAGCAAATGGGCGTCTCGGGATACCTTGCATTTATCATGTGCTCTGAAAGGAGGATACTCGGATGATTCCAAAAAAATAAAAAGAACGATTCGAGTCAAGATTTGCTGTTCGGTGATGCTGTGTTTTGGCTAATGCAAAAAGGGCTTGTGTTCGAAGCGAGAGACTTTGGCTTCATTGAATCTGACTGCAATGCCCGACTCTACCACCTCTTCGAAGCCTGGAGATGCGAGGATGACCAGATCTTCAGTGTTCTCGTTCTCTACCTTCCATCCCGCCCACATCCTTTGGTTCGGCTCTGTTGAGGATCGGGTCTCAATGACACGATATTCTTCCTGGAGCTTTGCTTTCTGTTCCGGCTTCACTGATATCTTCCAGACCTTTATCGGCCCTCGAGCAAGAATATCGCCCCGAAATTCGTTATTTTCCCCCGCAGGCGTCAAGTGGTATAGATCCACGGCACCCTCATCTTGGCTGATAAAATGCTTGAGCTCTTGCATCACAGTGAGATTCTCTTGGCTCTCGATCCATTCGTTATGTCCATCCGCAGATTCCCACGGAGCTGTCAGGAACAGATACGGCGACTGATCTTCGCCAATCCATGCGTCTGTTGTATAGTCGTACGGCTTTCCCCCAAGAAGCTTTGGTTGGTATTGGCGTATCCATTGAGCTTGTACCTGCTGGGTTCTCTTGATGATATCTTGGAGCTTCTGTGCGTTGTACTGAGCTTGCAGCTGTATGAAAGCGACTTCCACGACTCCTGCGTCCATCATGATAGTTCGTTATGGTTATGCTGTCAGATGGTAAAACCAGAAGAGAACTTCTTGCATTGGCGATACTCGCGCTCATAATAAAGGTAGATGTAGATTAGGCATCTCCAACTTACGTGAAGCGGGGTTCTGTTGGTGATGCGGCATTGCGATGCCTGATAAACGTAGTCAGCAATACTGCCTTGTCGCTGTTAGTTGAAAATCAAGATCGCAATCCGAATCTTTCACAATGCTCGGACAAGGTTGAAAGTACTTTGAGATTGTTATCTTGAGGCTGTACAGTAATGACTGTTGTCATACCAAGGCCGCTGACTGTGCTTGGTAACCTCAACTGAACGCAATGCAACCATGATTGCTTTAACGACTCACGCAATCCTACTCTTCTCCAGGATTCCCACCCTCTAGAAATTTGAAGAAAGTCAACGTGTTCTCGTCAGGATCTTTGATAGCAAACTGCCGATAACCCCACGGCTGATCCTGAATATCCTCTACAATGACTTCACTCCTCTGAACCTTGATAGTATTGTACAGCATATCTAGCTGATCAGTGCCCAGAGCAATATAAGCGGAGCTCGGTCTGACAATGTCATCCTTCGGCTTAAAGAAGTAGATATTGGCTGCAGCTTTGTCTCCAGCAAAAACTGAGCAGAATGTATACTCAGAAGGATGCAAACCCTCCGGTTTTACCCCACCTAATTCGAAACCAAGGAAATCGACATAGAATTCAATAGTCTTTTCAATTGATTGTGATTCAAAGGTTGGAATAATCTTCCAGGCGGAGGTGATTGGTGCTGCCATCGTTTTGTTGTGTTGTTTCACTGGTTATGTATTCGTATAAAAATATATGCGAATACGAAAAGTGATATTTTGCAGTCTCGAAAGAGGAGTTGCTGTCTTTCGGATGATTGACGAAGACGTCTAGTCGGAAGATGCATGCAGCCACACCATGGATATGGAGGGGACAGAAAACACCGAACTTGAAATATGCGATTTCGGAGGATTTCCTGTTTGGAAGATTTGCTGTATTTTTATGCCGAGCCTTTGAAGGTTGTGTCGCAATTACTGTACTGCAGCCTGCAGGCACCAAAGATGGAATATCCAGCTGTCGTCATCTTTTAGCTTCGCCGCATTACGACGTAATCGTAACGACTCTAAATTTCAACCTCCTGAACTTCGGCAGATATTTCGAGGCTTGGACTTTTGTGTCGCAGCTGAAAAGAGTCGTTACTTGATTTACAAATACGTCTAGACCAACCGGAGCGTTTCCCTCTAGGAACAACGTCTTGTCTAGCGTATTGATTCAGCTGGAACGCGGGGGCAGGGTCTGTGATACGCCTTGCTGAGTATTTTCGGGGATGTCCTATTAATTGTCATCGTCATCTATCACGCGCCCTTGCAGGTATCGACGCCTATTTACCAGACATTTTAATCGCTCTGTGTTTCTCTTTAAACATCTGCGTCGTTACATTCCTTTGTTGCAACTCGCTAAGACTTCTTTTGCTTGCTCAGTCGATTTTCCACTATCGGTTGCTGCATCGACAAATCGCGGAGAACCGGGTGTAAGTCGTCGTGGTGGGCTCAAATCTCCAGATACCGTACCAGACCAATACCCCTAAAAGCCTAGACCCTGGTGCTAGACCGCTATTTTGAGTTCTTCCAATTGGCGTCGCAGCATTACGCAGTCAATTGAATCAACAACGTCTGCCAAAAGACAGAGAGAATCTCATCTTTTTAGAGGTGATTATTACTCTATCTTCTCCTATATAGACTAAAGATCGACTATAGCAGTTAGATTGTAACCCCAAGTCGTTAGGCCCTGTCTCGTTAAAAGGCCGTTCCACCTCATCTTGTTTGCTCGTTGGTAGAGCCACGATAAAGCGTCTGCAGGCTGCATCTGAGTCCTTTCCTATTCCGGATGACGGTGGTTCCCTCTCGCTCCTGCCAACAACTGACTGAGGTGTGTCAAACATCAGGTACATTGATCCAGGGACAAAGACCCATTGAGAAGGAACCAAGGTGCGGGGGGTCTCAATTACACATTACACGCCAGCAACTTGCCGTTACCATTTGGTTTGGTTGGTTACGTCTTGTTCTGGACTGCAGCTGCAACTACGTTAGCTCTTGCTGTGACGCTACGATCCAATCCTGCATTACCAGACTACCTTACCCATTCATTATTCTCCTCTGGCTTGCACTTGCACTTGCATCTACTTTGTTAGATTCGCTAGAGCAAGTCCGTTCTTGCCGGTTTATTACTTTTAAACTTCCCCTACCTACTTGCCGACTGACTTATTTTAACTTATTACACCCCCGCTCTCGAATCTAACAGAGGTCACTTTTCCACCCCCTGACGATAGCACCGAACAACAACCTCTAATTTACCGTCCCCAAGCAACCAACTTCTTCCTTGCAATTTCTTCTTCTACATCTATTCCCTACTATCGTTAACATCGTTCCACTTCAAACATTTCCTATAAACAAACGTTCCACGATTTATTTCCGAACGCGAAACACATACCGCACAGACTTCATCTACCTACCGACTGACAGGGACGATCTAACACGCATCGAGAACCGGCCCAAGACGCGCGACAACCTCGAACCATCATGCCTTCTTTGACCCCAGCCATGGTTAACGGGCTCAATCTCAATGGCAACCATGCCAATGGCAATGGCGTTCACAGTCATACGTCGGATTCTGGTTCGGAAACATCTGGCGAATCGAGCAACGGCAGCGGTCCACGTCGCATGAAACTCAACCGCAAAATGTCTAGCCCTATGGCACCTCCTTTCATGGTATCAGCACCAGGAAAGGTTATTGTTTTTGGCGAACACTCTGTTGTTCACGGAAAGGTATGACAGAGTCGTATCATTGTTAAATCCATACTTACATCGTGGCGCATAGGCAGCCATCGCCGCAGCCATTTCTCTGCGGTCCTACCTACACGTTACCACCCTTTCTAAGTCGAAACGAACCGTCTCCCTCCGATTCGCCGATATCGATCTCGTTCACACATGGAACATTGACGACCTACCATGGGGAACCTTTCAACAACCATCAAAGAAGAAGTCGTACTATTCTCTCGTGACAGAGCTCGACCCCGATCTTGTCGCCGCTATTCAACCACATATCGAAGTTGTTTCTCCTAACCACCCCGAGGAGATTCGAAGAGTACACCACAGCTCCGTGTCAGCTTTCCTATATCTTTTCCTATCGCTAGGATCACCCTCATTCCCTCCTTGTCTTTACACCCTCCGCTCGACAATACCAATTGGTGCCGGCTTGGGTAGCAGTGCTTCAGTTTCAGTATGCCTTGCTTCAGCCCTTCTTCTACAGCTACGGACGCTGTCTGGTCCCCACCCCGATCAACCTGCAGACGAGGCCCGACTCCAAGTCGAAAGGATCAACAGATGGGCGTTTGTGTCAGAAATGTGTATTCATGGAAACCCCTCGGGTGTTGATAATACCGTTGCTACACAAGGTAAGGCTGTGGTGTTCCAGCGAACAGATTATTCAAAGCCACCAAAGGTTCGACCTCTCTGGGACTTCCCTGAACTACCCCTCCTGCTGGTAGACACACGACAGGCCAAGTCGACCGCACACGAGGTTGCCAAGGTTGCAACGCTCAAGAAGACCCACCCTAAGCTTGTGAACACGATTCTGGATGCCATGGACAAGGTCACGGATGCTGCTTCCGAGCTGATTGAGGAGAAATCTTTCGACAACAAATCTGTGGAGGACCTCAGCAAGGTTGGTGAGCTTATGACCATCAACCATGGCCTGTTAAATTCGCTGGGTGTCTCTCACCCCCGTCTGGAGCGAGTACGAGAGCTAGTCGACCACGCTGGTATTGGATGGACAAAGTTGACTGGTGCTGGTGGCGGTGGTTGCTCAATCACTCTTCTCCGACCCGATGTTCCTGCTGAGAAGCTTCAGAAACTTGAAGGACAACTTGAGGCGGAAAACTACGCCAAGTTTGAGACTACACTTGGTGGTGACGGTATTGGTGTTCTTTGGCCAGCTGTTCTCAAGAACGGTACAGAGGAAGATGACGAGGGTGGTATGGAGATTGACTTGGAGAAATTCCTCGAGGCTGAAGGCACTGAAGGTGTCGAGAAGCTCGTAGGAGTTCATGGTGATACTGGAGAACGAGAAGGATGGAAATTCTGGAGGGTTGAAAGCGAGTAAGAAATACTAATAAAGAAGAAGAAGGCGTGCTCAAAGCTGTTCAGGTATTCACTCCAATGTATTACTAGGGATATAAGCCATGCGACGCCAGACATGACCGGGAAATTTTAGAAAGCGGTTGGGAAAGGAGTCGCTTGATTTGGAGTTTGGTGCCTTCACTTTGGGGCACATATATGGTTATAATTTAGTAATGCAATGTTCTTCTATTCGTCCATGCTCTTTATCGACCACTTCAGCCATACAGCTACATAACAACATTGGGTTAAGGCATGCCAGATAACAGTCTACTCCTTCGTACCACTCTTCAACAGCTGCACGCGGTATTTCCAGTATCCCTCTCGTACAGGGTCCCACTTCTCACCCAATCGTCGCAGACACAATTCAGCCTTCTCTTTGTCACCCTCTTCATCGTAGAGCTTGGCCAAAAAGTCAAGTGCATGAGAGCTGCGTACCTCCTCTGCATCCTCACCTAGTGCACTGACAAAGCCCTCAGCAAACTCCTTGAGAGAAGACAGTGGGCGAGCACCCTTGGACAGCACGGCAAAGAGGTAGTTCCATGGAGATTGGTTTTGAGGCGCAAGATTGATCTTTTCTTTGCAGTAGTTGATCTCACGATCGAGCGTCTCTGCTGGGATACGAGGGTCTGCATCAAGAGGACCAGATCCACGTGTGGAGGCTGTTGGGTCCGAAAAGACGAGATAGAAGCGGTGCGACCAAGCTGAATTGTTTCGTACATCCTCTTCGATATGGTTCTGTGTAGACAGAAGCTCGCCCATGGTCCACATAAACAGCTTAGAGACGAGATACTGACGATAAGACCACACATGGTAATTCTTGGCATCCTCTTCCAACATCCGGGTGATAAACTGAGTCTCGGAACGAGCAAGCTTTCGAATCGTCTGATCATCCTCCTCAATAAGGGGATAATAGTAGTCCATGAGAAGCTGTCGATGGTTCCAGATTTGGTAGTTCTTGAGATTAGCAAGAGCAACCTCGTTCAACCACTTGATCTCATCAGGAATGCTGAGCTTGAGAGTGGAAATAATCTTGAAACGGAACAGCCACACGGTATAATGCGCTGGGTTCATGGAAATGACGTGCGCGGTCAGACGAAGACTTCGGGGCGAGCACTCGTCCGCGGCCATGACGGCGCGGAGGTAGGAGACGGCTAAGATACTTTTCAGTCAGTCACTCCTTTAGATTTGGGCTGCGGAGGACGTACCCTCAGCGTAGTCATCCGGGTAGGCAATCTGCGCGAGGGCGCCTTCGGGCTCGTTCTGTGGAATGGGGATCACATCGTCCCACTCAGGGTCCTGGGACAGAGTACCCGTGATCTCGCCGTACAATTCCCTCTTGAGCGCAGCCATGGCTTTTCTCCTCGTCTTTTCAGCGGTGATGTCTTCGTCGGTTATGTCGTGCTTTAGCTCTCGCTTTCTGAGGAACTGGCGGTGCTGGATCTGCAGCGACGTGAGCTTGCTGTGCTTGAGAGTGCGTTGCTCGAATTCAGCGGGCGAGTATGATCCGATATCTCGTCCGGTACGGTCTGTTCCCCAGGCGTGGTCGCGGGGGAGTCTGCGGATGGGAAGACCCTCTTTAGTGACAAACTTCCAGAACTCGCGCTCTGTCTTGTTGGAGAAGGGCACGCGACGGTTGACGGCGGGATGAATAAGATGGACGTGTGCGTAAGTCTTTTTCTCAGCGGGCGTCAGAGACGATAGACCGACTTGCTGACGACGTTTCTCGACGGGGTTGGTTTGGAAGAAGCGCTGTTCTGAGCGCTGGGCGATGGTGTCTGGGGGAGATTCTGGAGCAGCTGCAGACAACGTTAGAGGGAAAGAGGTAGATATAGTCGGAAAGTACTTACCTGGGGGCTCGACCTTGGGGACGACTTTTGTTTTGGGTGGCATTGTCGAGAGTTGGAGAGAGCTCGTGGTGATGGATGGTGGGGTTTGTCACTTGGTACATTTTTGCTCTATGGAGATGGTAGCAGGGGATGTTACCCCGCCAAAATGAAGCTATTGTTCTCGAAGCCATAGTAAAGAACAATACAAGCACGTAGAAGCACGTTCCTAGGCAAACAAATGGGGTGTCATTGAAATCGATTGCTTTTTAGTCTAAAGCTGAAAGAACACTGGATTAAAGTCTTGTTCATCCGAGCGTCATATTGTCATCTGCACGCGCCATAAAATCCTCCACTCTGAATGTGTTTTGATGCTCCGGGGAAGCCTTTCGTCTTTGTCGACGATTTCTAGGCCGCCGCTCTCTGTTTGCCTCCGGGGAAGTATAAACTGCACCCTATGCCTTCTTGACGCGGGGCTGCTTAGCAGAGTTGGCCTTGTTGGTATTCTCACTAAGAGCACTTCTAGCCCTTCCAAAGGTCATCTCAAAGGCCTTTGCTGTTGTGGTTGTCGGTATCTCCTCGTCTGGCGCCCATCCCTACAGGGCGCGAAAGTTTTGAGACATGATCAACCATTTCTTGATGCCTCTGGGAGGAAGCTTCGTCATAGCCTCCCAGTTTGGCACGAGGACGAATGTTTCGTTGAACATCTTCTGTGGTGCGTCCTCGCCCTTTCCGTACTTTACTCTTCCCATGACGGTGACGAGGATGCTCATTTTCTCGCCGTTTCTTTCTCTCTTTGCGTTGTCGTAGATGTTCTCGGGCGCGCCCATTGTGAACGTCGGGTTGAGGACATGAGCGTCGAAGGATTCGATATCGTACTTTACGTCCTTGCCTTGAACTTCGAGGAGCTTCGAGTAATCGGCGGGTGTTGGGAGGACGGCGCCATTGATGGAGATGTCGGCAGAGACGGGATATCGTGACGATGAGTTGATGTAAAAAGGAAGGAGATCTTGGTGTCTGTTGACGGCTTCATAGTAATGGGTGGTGAAGTTCTCAGCGGCTGCATTTGTTAGGTCTGCAAGCAAGTTTTCGCGATGGTAGGACGAACCTTTACTCGAGGCTCCCACCTCGTTTGTGTTGTTTGGGGCCGGCATATTGGTACTGGAACGTGGGTTTATGAATGTAGGATGGATCGGAACGGATGAAGAGTGAAGGATGTGAAGAGTATCAGGATTAGAGAGTCTGGCGCAATGTGATTCACTGTCAAAGTTTCGAAGATGGATGCCTGCGATGATGAAAAATAGACAGTTATCGGAGAAACCAATGCGCACGGTGCATTTTTCCGGAGCATCTCGAACTCAACTGCAGGTAACGCCATCTCCGCTTGTCAAACGACAGCTCTTAGAAGCTTAAAATTGTCATGAGAGCTTTCAATCTTCAATCAATACAAGGATTGCGACAAGTACAGTCGAGATTATCTCGACAGTCTTGTTTGATTCGACCAGGATGTCGAGTCTTGCAAACGCCGACTGTACGATGGAGTAGCTCAAAGAGCTCGGGCGAGAAGCCATATTATGTTACTACGCCTATTTTCTATGTCAATGCCGGTGAGCTTTGTGATTTCTTATCTTAGGCTTTGCTAATTGTCGTAGCTCCTCATATTGGCCATCTCTATACCATGGTCTTGACCGATGTTCTTAAACGATGGCAAGTAATTAATGGCAAGGAAGCATACCTATGTACAGGAACAGACGAACATGGCATGAAAATCCAACAAGCAGCTTCGAGGGAGGGCATTTCACCCAAAGAACTGTGTGACAACAACTCGGAGAAATTCAGGAGTCTTGCTGAAGCTGCCAACATTGATCACGACTTCTTCATTCGAACTACTGATCAGGACCATAAAGATGTTGTTCAGCAATTCTGGCTCCTCCTCAAGGCTCGTGCTCCTGAGGGATTGGGCTTGTACAAGGGAAAGCATGAGGGCTGGTACTGTGTTAGTGATGAGTGCTTCTATCCCGAAGACCTGGTTGAGCCGAGTGTTGTGCCGCAAACTGGCCGCAAGATCATGGCTAGCACTGAGACAGGAAACGAAGTCGAATGGATTTCCGAACAAACGTGGTTCTTCCCTCTGTCCAAGTACAAGGACAAGCTACTCAAGTTCTACGACGAGAACCCCGATTGGATTCAACCAGCTCATCGCATGAACGAAGTACGACACTGGGTTGAGAACAAACTTGAGGATCTTTCAGTTACTCGCCCAACAGCACGATTGAACTGGGGAATCAGAGATCCTGAAGATCCAACTAGCACCATCTACGTTTGGGTAGATGCTCTCGTCAATTACCTCACCAAAGCCGGATATGGCTCCAAGTGGCAGGTAGACGATGCTGATATGGGTCCTTGGCCAGCAGATGTCCATGTCGTCGGCAAGGACATTATTCGATTCCACGCAGTATACTGGCCTGCTCTTCTCATGGCTGCCGGTATCCCTCTACCAAAGAAGATTCTCTGCCACAACCATTGGACCATGTCCAATCGCAAGATGTCCAAATCGCTAGGAAACGTCGTTAACCCCTTCTCCGCCGTGCAAAAATGGGATCTTGACCCTTTACGATACTTTCTCATGCGAAACGGCAGTCTAAAGGGTGATATGAGCTATTCAAACGAGTCTATCATGGCCATCTACGAGAAGGAGCTTCAGGCCAATATTGGAAACTTGTTTAACCGCATTTCTCGCAATAAGAACTTTGCATGGTCAACCAAGGGCTCCGTTGAAGCTGCTCGGGATGGTAAATTCGAAAACCTTGACAGCACTGTGCTTCAAGGGACTGAACCCGATTTTATGAGTCTTGAATCAACGTTGGAAAACGCACCAGAGACCATCCGACGTGATATGGACGAGATTAACTTGAGTAACGCGCTACGGGGTATCTTTGAGCTTCTTAGAGAGGTAACTTATGCTCATCTTCCTTAATGTTCAAGCTGCTAACTTTCTTAGGCAAACCGCCTCCTGTCTGATACCGAGCCTTGGAAGATGGTCAAAGATCAAGATCCCAATGCTAGAACCCGTATTGACTGGGTCATTTTCCGATGCGCTGAAGCTGTACGAATTGCCGGCATTCTTCTACAGCCGATTATGCCTACCAAGGCTCAGAAGCTACTGGACGGTCTAGGCGTTAAGGCAGAGCGACGTACCATCGAATTCGCTCGCAAGGACGCTGATCTCGAATATGGCACACCAGCTCTACCAACAAAGGGCGCCAAACCCGACGCTTTCGCGACTCTTTTCCCTCCTGTTGCAGCCGTTGAAGAACCTACTACCACAATCAAAGCACCAAAGAGCAAGACCAAGAATCGGTTAGGTAAAGTGGCCAGCGCCTTGGCTCAAGAGGCTAAAGATGGTAAACAAGAGGATTCTGAAGAAAAGCAATGAATGATGAGAGCTGTAAAATATGTATGATAGTGTAAATCAATTTATTCCTATTTGCTGTATGTGGTAGTCTCGCCTTTTTGTGCCCCATCTAGATCATTTTTCACCAATGGTGTGAGAATGTTGAACTCACAACTCACACCAACCAACCTCAAAATGAAGATCAACCAGAATACAGGTCAATATCAATCCCACTATAAATCTGGTTAAGTTATTGATGAATAGTAGCTATTTCGACAAGCAAAGCCTTGCTCGTCCCGTATGAAGCACACCATGTGCGACAATACCACGCATGGATGCAAGATCCAGTAAGCTCTCACTCCATTGAGTCGCAACTCATCTCACACGTCGTAGGATATCCAAGAAGCTACAGCTTCAGAGCCCATGACTTTAGACGAGGAATATGAGAACCAACAATCATGGCGCACATCGTCTGATAAACTCACCTTTATCGTCTGCGCACCCACACAGGAAACACCCATTAAAGCCGGTACAGCAGACACAGACGCTCTGATGCGCGGCGATATCAACTTCTTCCTCTACCCCTTCGAAAGCAACGACGAAGAAGAGTCCACAGATACTCAAGATTGGGTCACTGGCGAAGTAGACGTCATGATCGCCTCACCCTCGCATCGAGGACAGGGTCTTGGTCGAGCAGCAGTTTGCGCACTACTTGTGTATATTCGAAAGCACATTGATGGGATACTTGCAGAGTATGGAGCGAAAGAACTGAAGGGTTTGATGGTGAAGATCAAGGAGGGGAATAAGGGCAGTCGAGCTTTGTTTGAGAAGTTGGGTTTTGTGCAGAAGGGAGAGGTGAATTACTTTGGGGAGATTTTGATGACGATTGAGTGGGAGGAGGTTTTGAAGAGGGATTGGTGGAAGAGGGCTGAGGAGGAGTTCACGGAAGTGAACTATGAACTAGACAGCTAGCGAGGCATTATAACGACATCAAACAAATAGCACGATATCATTAACTTCAACAGTCACTATCCTACAGTTAATCCCTCTCCAAGTTTGCTGTCTGTCGCGTAGCCCTATCAACAATAGCCAGAGCACCACGCAACTTCTCAATATCATGCTCAAGCTCCTTTCGTCTCCTAGCAGTATTCTCATTCTCTCCACCAACAACCCTCATCTCTTCTTCTGAAAGACCAAGAATACGGTTCGTGTTGAGACCCCAAACTGGACCATCTTCAGCAGTGACGAATGACTGTATGACATGCATGTTGACGTTTCGAATGAAGGCGTCCAGTGAAATCTTGCCAAGTTAGAATTATTCGTCGAAGAGAAACATTTGCCATACCTTATAATAGACCTTGAGTACATCATGGACATCGATAACCATGTTCTTCTGGAGACTTGGGTGAATGGAGTTGAAGCAAAGAGCAAGGTTGCTGTCCGGGCCTGTGTAAGAGTTGCTGAATGCTTCAAAGAATCGGAATCTTCTCCAGTTAAGGATTTCATCGCCAAATCGAGATCCAGTCGACTGCAACCTTGTGCACTTCGTTTCCATTTCACACTGAGATTTGCAACGATCGTATGCTAGAGCCTCGCATCGACGGAATGACGATGCCAGCAGAGCTCTAAGTTCTCTTGACATAAGCCCCGTATCTCCCTCGAGCGGGCAGACAGCATCAAGTATAGAGCCTGTGCAACTGCTGACTGTTGTAGCAACGCGCCGGAGATGACACTCTGCAATAGCAGTCCACTTCTTGACTTGTTCTTGGTACATATCTGGATAAATGTCTGGGTTGATGACCCCATCAAGTTGAGACACTTGGTATGTAGACAATCTTTCATTGATTGTTTTCATGAGATCTTCCGTGTCTCGAACCTCAGATAGGCCAGGGAATGCTTTGTTCAAGGAGGCATCAACTGCTGCCTTGGGGGCCTTCCGAGCATAAGGAGGGACGGTTCGACCTTCAGCGCTGGCTTGTGCTTGAAGTGCCATGCGCTCCTCAATCAGACCAAGAGGGTCAACATCAATATCCTCAAAGTGCCAAGTCCCGCCATGGGTTCGCATGAACTTGTCAAACTCCGCATTCAAACGGCTGACTTCTCTGCAGATTTCCATACTAGGATGAAGAAATCCAGGACGGTCGAGTGCAATTTGTGCCTTCTCCTCATATTTTCGAACAGTCCCAACAACATACTGCTGTCTTGCGGCATGGCTAAGGCGAGGCTCTCCAAGCATGGCCTTCTCTTGTAGCCTTTCCTCAAGGTTGTGCTGGATTGTGGTGCGCAATGTTGGGAAGCACTCTCGGATCTTTGAACTCAAGAGAGTTCCGAGATATGATTTGGCCGCTGATGACCCCAGGCGCCTTTGAGAAACAGAGTTCCAGGGAGTTCTACTAAATAGCTTCTTTTCTGAGGCGTTAAGATCGAAAGAGTCTGGATCCTTGTCTGCTCGGTTTCGAACAAGGAACCAGCCATCACGAAGGCTTCCGAGACTGTGAGTAGAGTTGCCGGTTGCAATTGATACAATCTGATTGACGTTAGCAAGGTGTGTACGACTAAGAGTGCACTGAACTTACTCTCTTTGCTGCTTCGGGTTCATGTTGAACCATGTCACATTTCGTGAAAACACCAACGAAGCGGTCTTGTTTGATAGGCTTCTTTGCTAGTCTCAAGATCTCCTGTCGATCGAAGTCCGTAGGGGCATCAACAACGCAACTGAGGGAGGTCAGAATGAGTATTTTTAGAGGGGATCAATGGCGTGACTCACATTACAATGTTGTCTTCATTGTTCATGTATTCCCTGACCATGCCTTCAACCTTGGCTTGGTCTGTCTCATTGACGGTAGATGCGTTCTGAAATGTGCCGGGAAGATCGAGAATGCTAAAGTAGGAGCGCTGTGGGCCAGACAACTCGACCTTCAGAACCTCTGCTACAAAGTTCTTTCTGTCATGTCCCATGCCCGTTCGGAGGCCCATGAATTCGGACGAAATCTACTAGAATTAGCTTAGTGACAACTAAAGCTAACAAAAGGCTTACTTCTTCAATAACTTTGGCAAACTTCTCTTTGGTAAGGACCTTGCCACTACATTCGTAGTTCTTAATGTTGTCAGAAGCAGGGTCGAGGCCGGGGACGTCGACTTCAGCAGGATCAATTGTGATGCGAAAAGAATCGTCACTGTCTGGTTCTGTACGCCGCGATACAATACGAGTAGGAAATCGGGTGCAACATCCACTGTCAACGGGGAATGGGATACCAGTCAGGCTCTGTAGAAGAGACGACTTCCCAGAAGATTGGCCTCCAACAATGATGAGCTATCATTTGTTAGTATATCACCTTTTCGCACATTTGATTGTATATACCTGAGGAATGCTCAACTCTCCAGCCCCAAAAGACTGCAGCGCATCGATGGCATCGAAGAGTATTCGATTGTGCTGACTATCAAATGGATCCTCCGGCATGATATCCTTCTCGGTCTGAGTTGAACTCTTGGAATTATCCGCTTCGACAACAATACTGGGAGGTGAGCGGTTTGGTGTTGCAGTAGCATCATCAAATACGTCCCAGACACCCGAGTCAGTAGGAGACTTTGATCGTATCTGGACTGAACTCTGCTTATCAAGGCTAAGTCCATCAGTAGATTTGAAAGGGGTTCGAGGGGGAGTTTGAGGGTGCATTGTAAGAACATCAACTGGGCCAGCCATGATGAGATAAATCAATGAAATGTTATGAGGAAAATGAGAAAGAAAAAGTGAAACAAGGGTATCTGATATCTTGAGAGAAATGGTTTGTTGCTCTCAACCTAACTTGGATATCAGCGACTATATACCTCCCAAAATCGCTTGATTTTGATATCGTAGCTACTGCGCCATGCCATCTTTCAGTTGATGAAGGAAGTATGCAGGTCTGCAATGCCATCACATCAATCCCCATGCAACTAGGCGCCAGTTGTTGTTCAACTCCACTTGGAGTCAAGGGTTTATCGTGTCAAAGCGACGATATCGCCAGTTGAAAGACTTCGCGAATCCTTTTCCGGCACGGTATCTCTTGGCTCACGAGAAACACGGCTGAGTTTCTGGCCAACAACGGGGGCAGTGCAGACATCTGTAGGAAACCACCAGTTCTGAGTGAAATATTGAAACAAGAATAGTTCAAAGACAATATAAAGTTCAGGTCAAGTTTATGTAGACCCAACTGGAAGTTTTGAAACACTGGGTTGTGATGTTATTGGGCAGTGTTGTACGTATATGCTGTTGGTTGTTGCAATTCCTTCAGCTTTCTGCAGGGGTTGAGCGCAAGACTCAAAGCTGAACAACCAACAATTAAATCAAAAGTGGTAATCCGAAGGATCAAGTTACCTGACTTCGCTTGCTTCTCGAGTATTTCTGGCGATAAGATGCTGTAGGAACATGATATCCGGGCCCATGATAAAAATGATTTGATCCCAGAACACGGATTGAGGTCATCACTTGGCCAGAGGAGTATCAACACAACCGACACCCAAAAGCGGCGGCGGCTATGCAACTGGAACTACCAATTCGATCGAGTCAAGATACCTTCAATGAGCCTTCAACGAGGCCTCGAAGAAACAGTCATCAGTCAATGTCGTTGTTGTCGAGTGCCCGCTGGATTTCATGTCGTTGGACTCGACTCTCGTGAAACCTGTTTGTTCTCTCGTTAGCCATAGCACTCTTCAACAGAGAGGCTCTCCTTCTGATTCAACTTCGCGAGAATAACTTGCACATTTAGTCCCCTGCCGATACATTGTGTCTGGTATGTGGAACCAAGTGCGCGAAGAACAGTAACTCAAAAATAGTCACTGTAAAAGAAACTGCGACAAAAAACTCGGGATCCAAGCACGCTTAGAAATATTGACAAGAGAAAAAGATATTGTAGTGAAGAGGAAATTGAGGCAGTGGTTGCGTGTTGGGCTTGTGGGAAGTGAACTGGGAAAAAGCAGTTGCTATTGAACGTTGAGGATAATAGATGGGGAAGGTGCCCGCATCTAGGCTTCCTATTCTAAAGACACCTAAAGACACCTAAAGACACCCAAAGAATAAACTAATAAAGAATTCAAACCTATAAAACATTAACAAATTCATTCGATGATACAAATATGAAGACTCTCAAGCACATGGGTTTGTATCTCGACATCTCGTCATACTACAGGGTAGCTGCCCCACCGTGATGGCGGCGTCAATTCCGAGGTTGGCCCAAAATTTCGACATTCAACATCACCAACTCTACCGCCGACAGCATTAACCCATCAGCCGCAGTCTCTCCAACGCTGCGTGCTAACAATCACAATGAACACAATGTTCTCATCAATCACGCGCCTTGCGCGCCCAGTCCTGACCAAGTCCCTCGCTCAATCACCCAGGTACGACCCTCGAAATACCTCTATCAAACTATTCTGACCTCATCAGGACATTCACAACTCTCGTTCCTCTCCGACCTTCCCTAACTCCCATGAACGGCGCCATCCGAAGAACCGTTCTCCCATCAAGCTTCACCCCCTCGACAGCTGCCTCGGCCGATATCGTTCCTTCAAGCGCCATCTCAGCACACCCTGCGATGGGAGACATGCAAATTCGCTGCGGACCTCGAAACACCATGAACGGACACACTAGACTTGTTCAGAAGCGCAGACATGGTTTCCTCGTCCGAAAGAGAAGCAAGACAGGAAGGAAGATTCTCCTCAGGAGGAAGATCAAGGGCCGAAGACACATTGCCCAGTAGATGCCGAGACTGAGGGCATGAGGGGTTGGATGACACGTCAATGAAGCCGCGGTGGCATGTGTACGATACGAGAAAGGGATAGAGAGAGGTGGTTTCTGGGGTCCAGATGTCTCTAAGCCACCCTCGTGATACGAAATACTGTACAAAGACTACGAAAACAAAAGATCTTGCACTCAGCGGAACTGGACTTGCATTCGACAACTGAACTTGCATCGAAGCTGAAGTTTAAACAGGGATTCATCATGCAAAAGATTACGAGCAGACGTCATTGAAGCTGACAGTTGAGTGTCAGATGTGGTCGACGTCGAGTTTGGAAGGAGGTTAAAAGCCAATTCGAAGCAGCTGACTTCGGAGGTATTCTCGAATGGAGAAAGAGGAGAGGGTAACTGTAGTTCCGATAGATCGAATGCAGTGCTAGTTGGGTTCTTGGTCCACCGGAACTAGTTCAACACCATCACGACGACTAAAACCCCGCAAAGTGACAATCACAGGCTTCTAGTCAGGGCAAGAAGTGAACATCAAGGACTGTGTGTTCCTCGGCTGGTTATTGCTGGTGTGACCACCTGCAGGTCTTGGGTGCGCCGATCATCAGGTACGCAGTAAGCGGGAGCGAACTAGTGAGCGATTATCGAGAAGAAGTGAAGATGAAATGCCTGATGTGTATTGGAGCGCGTTGTAGTTGGGTAGTATCTAAGACTAGTGTAACTGTTTTTGAATCGATTATTGATGCCAAGTATATATTTAGCAGAGAATTACACCTGAAACTGCAAAGTGTCAAGTGAGTTGTGTAAAAGCAATACCAATTAGTTAGTGATAGGAATGATAGACCTGCTTCTCTAAGGATAGTCTAAGACTGTACCAATTATTATCAGTAACTTCAATCTCTTTTCAGTTGTTATTTCTTCTGTGACTTGTCTAAGCGTGCATAAACTTGTTATGTTATCTCTCACAAGCAAAGGTGACGACAATGGTGTGCAATAAAATGCAGCTTACATCGGCCCGCCATGCATCAAAAAGACAAGATGGTGTGAAGAAGGATAAAAACGGTAGGTGTCAAGAAATTGGATGTCTGACAGCTGAAACTTGATTGCTTTTGTGTGAATATTGTGATAATCTATTAAGCCATGCGTTGTTATTATTGTCGCTATATTAAATGGTGCCCGATATAATAGACGAACGGGTAAAAGCGATATCCCATGTAAAAGAGTCAGATGCATGTTGATGGGTTAGGTTAATTCTCTATTCGGTATTCCCCAGATATCGGCACTTGTTCAACTCCAGATAATTCCCAAAAGAGTTGACAAAAACCTGTTTTCTTCAACGGCACCCCACCTAACAAAAAGTCCCTTCTCTTACAATCCCTGACTACATCTACAAAAGGCTCTCGATGCGATAAATTAATAATGAATTACATTGTTACATAGCGGTCAAGGCTGTGACAAGGTTGTTCGTATTCTAGGCATTGCATTTGTCGATCGGATGCAAGTGATAGATGTGGTGTTTGTGAAAGATGGTTGGTCAAAGCTGCTGGATATATTGATAGCTCCGGCGGTAAATCTCTTGGTCTATATTCTATAGTATCTTGTATAATTGGTCGTTCCATCACAGTGACACTAAACTTCAAGTCTCAGACTATGGACCAACCACTCTCTTACGATTGACGCGACCAAATCACCAGACTTGTCAAAATTTTCTCCTATTCAAATTCACCCAACTCGAGATAGAGCCCTACCGTCCCAACATTTTGAAAGCCCTGGCAAATGCTCCTCCCAGGATGTAACAGAAGCTAAAGAGGCACCCCTGCAACCATCACGACCCTCACGTGGTCCGAGATCGTCGTTACCTGTATTGGAAGCTCACTCCGGGTCCAAGGGAAACGGACCAAGGAAAAATAGAGAAGTCAGATCTATAGAACAGAAAAAAAGTGACTATTCTTACCAGGATCAGGGAAGCCGAGAATGCGGGGTGACTGGCCTCAACACACACAAGGGATAAGACAAGGGACAAGGCAAGGGACAGCATTGTTACTGCCGGAGCGATTCATTTCGTTCCTGGGTCATGGCGGTTATTAGACCGACTATACTGAGTGAGCATCTTTGCCAAGATGGGGTGGGAAGCTATGGGCGGGTATTGTGATGGAAAAGTGAAGCTACAAAAGAGTATATAAGCTGTCACATCCCTCGATATGGTTCTTATAAGTCGGGATATCAGGGCCAGTTTCAGTATTCAGTATCCTTTCTGAGGGAGTTGCACTTGTCATAGCTTGTCTATCACTTATACCCTTGATCCTTACCCTTGCCTGTCAAGATGCGTGTCCTGTCACTCCTCTCAGTTGCCACCTTTGCTGTGGCCAGTCCTCTGAGCGTTGAGGACTACGCCAAGGCTCTCGATGAAAGAGGTATGCTGAGTCCTTCCTCCGATATACCATATACTAACATCTGTAGCTGTTGCTGTCTCCAACGGTGACTTTGGCAACTTCAAGTTCTACATCCAGCACGGTGCTGCTTCATACTGCAACTCCAACGCCGCAGCTGGTGCAAAGATCACCTGTGGAAACAATGGTTGTCCAACAGTCCAGTCCAACGGTGCTACTATCGTGGCATCCTTCACGTAAGTACCACAAGATAATCCAATGACTTCAACTTACAAATTTCAGTGGTTCCAAGACTGGCATCGGTGGCTACGTTTCGACCGACTCTTCACGAAAGGAAATCGTCCTCTCCGTTCGAGGAAGCATAAACATTCGCAACTGGCTCACCAACCTCGACTTTGGCCAGGAAGACTGCAGCTTGACTTCAGGCTGTGGAGTACACAGCGGTTTCCAAAATGCATGGAAGGAAATTTCTGCTGCAGCAACCGCCGCTGTAGCAAAGGCCCGCAAGGCGAACCCTTCGTTCAAGGTCATTGCCACAGGTCACTCCCTTGGTGGTGCCGTCGCTACACTCGCCGGCGCAAACCTTCGAGTTGGTGGAACACCCGTTGACATCTACACCTACGGCTCCCCCCGAGTTGGAAACTCCCAGCTCGCTGGCTTCATCTCGAACCAAGCTGGTGGAGAGTTCCGCGTTACCAACGCCAAGGACCCTGTTCCCAGACTCCCCCCTCTGGTCTTTGGTTACCGACACACATCCCCCGAATACTGGCTGTCTGGTGCGGGAGGTGACAAGGTTGACTACACCATCAATGACATCAAGGTCTGTGAGGGTGCTGCCAACCTCAAGTGCAACGGTGGAACCCTTGGATTGGATATCGATGCTCACCTGCACTACTTCCAGGAGACTGATGCTTGCTCTGGTGGCGGTATCTCTTGGAGAAGCCGAAGATACAGAAGCGCCAAGCGTGAGGACATCTCTGAGAGGGCTGCTCCTATGACCGATGCTGAGCTTGAGAAGAAGCTCAACAACTATGTCGAGATGGATAAGGAGTATGTCAAGAACAACGCCGCACGTACATCATAGTACGACATTTACGCAGTAATGATATACCACGAATAATAAGAATCACAAAATAAACAAGTTCAAAGTGCAATAATTCATTGACTAGCTGAATGCATCGTGACCATACGCCATGCATTGGTATCCCTAACAAAAATACTCGGTTGTGTTGCACCAACTCCAAACTCCAACTGACCTCGCTTTTGGTACACGGAATTAATCATCAGATCCCTCAACGACCATACCCTGTGCGTTGGGGACGCCCACAAGAATCACACCACGGGGCACGCGGACGCTCTTCACCTTCATGCATCCAAATACATTGACAGTGCGAATGTTGGGACAAGCGCGGAAGATGGAGCCCAGAATGAAATCGGTCACCTCTTCACAGAAACTGATCTCCAGTTCTTTCAACGCAGGGTATCGAGCATTTCCATCGAACACCTCTTCAAAAGCCTCACGTGAGATGTGACGGCATGCGTGAATGTTGAGATACTGAAGCTTATGACCTGAATGGGCCATCAATGCTTTGAAGCCATCGCTGCAGAGACCGATGTTATCGGGATTTTCTCGGGGCATTCTCGCATCAACCTGTCGACACTTTTGAAGGTCGATATAGGACAGTGGGGGATTGGCCCAGTTGTTGAACAACTCAGCGAACCCAAAATCAGTCATGGTCTCACTATCAGTGATGCGAAATTTGGTGAGAGATCGACAGTTGTCGTGAATAGCTCGCAATACAGCATCATCAATGCTAGGAACAATCTTGAGAGACAAAGTCTGAAGATTGGCGCCGATGCTTCGAATGACCTTGCAGTAAGCGTCAGATCGAGTCTTGTTCTGCAACTGAAGTCCAAGATGTTCCAAAGATGCCAAATCTGCAATCACCTTGACTCCATCGTTGGTGACCTTTTGGTTGTTCTCAATCTTGAGTCGCTTCAAGTTGGGACAGTGATCTTTCATCGTGGTAATAGTATCGTCTCCGAAGTGGTTGTCGGTGTAGTATACTTGAATGCCTTTCAGCGATTGACCCTTGGCTTTCATAAACTCATGCCACTTGTCTTCGCTCAAAAGGTTCGCTCCGTGAAGGTAGAAAGTTTCCAGAGCAGTGTCGCGAGTCAACAAATAGTCCATGACTTCGTCCTTGAACTGGATACCGCATCGAATCTTGAGGTGCTGCAGTCTTGGGGCGATTTGGAAGATTGACATGTAGTCATTCTCGGTGAGCTTTGAGCCATCGTAGATGTGCACGCTCTCGGTTGTGGGTTGAACGAAGAGAGGCAGAGTTTCGGGCTTTAACAGTCGGCGCTTGGAAAACATTCGGGCGATCTTGTCGATAAGATGATCGGGAAGATCTCCAAGACTGTCGGCTAGATCAACATTCTTGGCAAGGGTCTGAACGCAAAGAGTAGCCAAACTCTTGGTGCCGACATCACCATCAAGAATTCGACTTTGAATCGCACGGCGTCTGCCAACACCACCCACAGCAGGTGCCTGCTTCTTGGGTTTCTTCTTCACTGCGCCCTGTCGTTCCTTCGCAACCTCTCTTCCACATGGGGCACAAAGAAGTCCACCGTTGGGACCAGCTACCGAGTATGGTGTGACGGTAAATCGTTTCTCGCAAATTTCGCAGTTCTCCATCTGACCGGGCATGGGGCCAGCGTAGCCGTCCATGTTCATGATCTCTCGGGCAAGATCGTCATCAGATTGGTCGTCGTTGTTCTTCTTGCGCTTCTTGAAAGCTTTGGTCTTCTTGATCTTTGCGAGTTCCTGCTTCTCCTGCTCCCGCTTGCGCTTCGTCGAGGCTTCGTCACTATCGTCTGGAGAGCCAGCAAGTCCAGCGCCAGCGGCAGAAGATTCGCCATTACCATTCACGTCTTGCGCAGAGTCTTGCGCAGCTTGTCGTCGGCGAGCATCTGCGGTCGAGCGAATTTGGGCGGCAGAGATGTTGTGTGACTAAACTTGGTCAGTATGGTCTAGGTTGAGCTACAAGAGTACTCACGGCCAGAAAATCAGTCAAAGCGGACTGACTAGTAAATGTTAGCATGTATAAATCAGATGCATGTTCAAACTCACGGTCCGTAAACAGCACGCCTGGCGGGCTGATTTTGGTTTCCATTCTGACCGTTCTGGTCTTGAGCCTGATTATTGCTCCTTGTTGATCTCGCCCTGTAAATATGATAAGCTTATCGCCACTCAGAGTCATGACGTTGACGGAAGAAACATACATGGTTGTTAAAGATCGTGGTATGCACCTCAAAACGAAAGACTTGTGCAGGAAAATGTTCCCCCAGATTTTGCGACCACGATGAACCCCTAAAGCTTAAAGGGGAAGAAAAGATCAAGCTTTAAAAGGAGTCGGCGCAAAACACAGAATTCATGCGAGTCGGGCAGGTGCAGTGGCGTTCCCGCTGCCGCCCCCCTCGCACGAGATTGACACCGTGTCACGTGATGCAATCGGCTTACAAACAGGTATTTTAGGTGGTAAATCGAGGATCCAGGCACGATGCACCCCAATCAGATCGACAATTTAGGCCCCCTTGCCCCTGACACGTGCCTGCGCGTAGCGGGGTGTTCTTTCCCCGACACTGTGAACCGTGAATTGGGGTTCCCTTAGAACGGCTGAAGTAGGCAGGAACGCCCCCGAAAAAGGAGCTGGTGGCGACTTGCCTCAATTGTACTTTACTTTTTTTCACCTTTCGTCTCAAGTTTTATTTTCATCATCTGGTCTTCAAGACTTTTCTTTTGACTTCTTTTAGTCAAATATTGTTGTTGCCTGCTTCATTTATTGTCTGTTTGTTGTTGCCCGCAGTGACTTGGTTTGTTTCTATTCACGGTCACCATTCATTGTCACTGCATTTACACCTGTGCAGATAAGCAGGGGTTCAAGTGCCGCCCTTCACTTGTCATCAGGCTCCCATCGTCAGATCTTTCTTTATTGCGGAATCGAATCGCAAAAGCCATCCCTCTTATTTCTCCATCATCGTGCAGCTACACATCCCCAGAAATCCTTCGTCGCATTACAGTCGAGCGCATACCCTTGTATAGACTGACATCATGGCCCGCGGTCGCCCTTCGACCCGAGGGACTCCCATTGCCTCATCGGCAGCAGATGGTGAGCTTATCAAATGAAAGTAGATTTTCCACTTCTAACAATTACTAGCCTCTCGAGAGCCATCAACTGCAGCCGGTCGTGTGACCCGTTCTTTGAGAAGTCAAGCTACTTCTACTGCCACAACTCCCGCACCAGACGCAGAAGTCCAGCCGGCTTCAACTTCACGACCAAGAGGTCGACCTAGGAAGAGCATTGTTGAGGCCGATGCATCCATTGCTGTGCAGTCACCAACCCCCGATGTTGTCCCTGCCAGACGCCGCGGACGCCCAAGCAAGGCTCCTGTTGCTGAAAGCGAGTCTGTATCATCAGTACCCACTCCCAAGGACCTCGAGTCGGAGAGTGATTATTCGACCCCGGCCTCAAGCAAAGTAGCGACCCCAGCAGCCGGTGATCATGTAAAAGTTGAGGTTGTCGTTCCTTCTGCCTCGCATACCATTGACCGGGAGCGAGGTTTGCGCAACAGTGCCTACTCAATGAAGCCAAGAAGCAAGGGCAAATCAAGAGTCATTGAAGATTCCGAGGATGAGGATGACGATCTCCTGGACTTTCCTTCTCGGGACGCTCAAGTAGCCCGTCGTTATCAGAAGAGTTACGACCAAGAGGCTGCTCTTCCTTCGCCGACTCTTCCCTTGCGCAGAAGTGGTAGACCTTCTTTGTCCAATGCTCCCACCCCCCAAGCCTCGGTCAAGCGACAACGGTCTTTAACAGAAACCAGCTCCAAACGAGGAAACCCATCAAAGAAGCAGAGAGTCATCCCCGACTCTGATGATCAAGGCATTGACATGGATGCTGAGATTGCTGCTGGACAGGCATTAGGCGAGGACGAACAATCTTCTCTGAGCTCACACGGTGATGAGTTTCCTTCAGAAGATGAAGTCAGTGAGGAGGAAGATGACGAATACTCTAGCGACGAAGACGTCCCATTAAGATCCAGAAAGGCCAAAGGAAAACAGCCTATGCGTGTCATCGCAACACACCGCAGAAAGCCTGTCGCTGCCGCAGCCCAGCAATCTACCGCTGCACCTGCGCTGGACGACGGCCCCTCAGGCGATGAACTCGATGTTCTTGAGAGGGATTTGGGTTCGGCTGTGTCATCTGACGACAACAACTACGATTCCCTCATTGAAATGGACACCGGTACTAGCGATACTGATGGAGATGGCAACAGGGCCGTTGCTCCTATCGCCCAGAGACGAGGTTTCACTGCAGGCCGTCGAACCAAGCGCCACATTAGGGAGCGTGAGCGTTTGGTCAAGAATCATCCTGAAATCGAGACAATGTGGGATACCCTGAGAAACATGCCTGTCATCAAGGCCACAAAGGCCCCCCAGCCTCAAAACATCTCACGCCAACTCAAGCCCTTTCAGCTTGAAGGTCTAGCCTGGATGCTGGAAATGGAGAAGGGAGAGTGGAGAGGTGGACTGCTAGGTGATGAAATGGGTCTGGGCAAGACTATTCAGGCAGTATCTCTGATAATGTCGGATTACCCTGCGAAGCAGCCATCCTTGGTTCTTGTGCCTCCCGTTGCCTTGATGCAATGGCAGTCGGAGATCAAGTCCTATACTGACGGCACCCTGAAGACTTTCGTTTACCACGGTACAAACCAGAAGACCAAGGGAATTACTGTCGCCCAGCTCAAGAAGTTCGATGTCATCATGATGTCGTACAACAGTCTTGAGTCGATCTACCGCAAGCAGGAGAAGGGATTCAAACGAAAAGATGGTATTTACAAGGAGAAGAGTGTCATTCACGCGCTCAACTTTCATCGAATCATTCTGGACGAAGCGCACTGCATCAAGACGCGAACCACCATGACTGCCAAGGCATGCTTTGCTCTCAAGACCAACTACCGATGGTGCCTGACTGGTACACCTCTTCAGAACCGAATTGGAGAGTTTTTCTCCTTGATTCGCTTCTTGAACATTACTCCCTTTGCATCTTACCTATGCAAGCAGTGTCCTTGCTCGATGCTGGAGTGGTCGATGGACGAACACAGCCGCTGCTCTGGCTGTCAGCATGCAGGAATGCAGCACGTTTCCGTCTTCAACCAAGAGCTTCTGAACCCCATTCAGAAGTATGGTAACAGGGGACCAGGAACCGAGGCTTTCAAGAACCTTCGACTGATGACTGACCGTATCATGCTCCGTCGTCTGAAGAAGGATCACACCAACTCTATGGAGCTTCCTGTCAAGGAGATCTACGTCGACCGTCAGTTTTTCGGAGAGGTCGAGAACGACTTTGCCAACAGTATCATGACCAACGGTCAGCGCAAATTCGACACATATGTTGCACAGGGTGTTCTCCTCAACAACTATGCCAACATTTTCGGTCTCATCATGCAGATGCGACAAGTTGCTGACCATCCTGATCTGCTCTTGAAGAAAAATGCCGAGGGTGGACAGAACGTTCTTGTATGCTGCATTTGCGACGAGCCAGCTGAAGATACCGTGCGATCTAGGTGTAAGCACGACTTTTGCCGAGCTTGTGTCGGTAGCTACGTCCGCTCGACTGATGAGCCTGATTGCCCTCGTTGCCACATTCCTCTGTCGATTGATCTCGAACAGCCAGAGATTGAACAGGACGAGAATCTTGTCAAGAAGAACTCTATCATCAACCGAATCAAGATGGAGAACTGGACCTCTTCTTCCAAGATTGAGCTTCTTGTTCACGAGCTGCACAAGCTCCGTTCTGACAATGCCTCGCACAAGTCGATCATCTTTTCTCAGTTCACCACCATGTTGCAGCTCATCGAGTGGCGTCTCCGTCGAGCTGGTATCACTACTGTGATGCTTGATGGTAGCATGACTCCTGCTCAGCGACAAGCTTCTATTGAGCATTTCATGAACAATGTAGATGTTGAATGTTTCCTCGTTTCGCTCAAGGCTGGTGGTGTTGCGCTGAACCTGACTGAAGCCTCTCGAGTCTTCATCGTTGATCCGTAAGTTTATTAGCCCCCTTCAACGATCTTTACTAACAGCTATAGATGGTGGAACCCAGCTGCAGAATGGCAGTCCGCCGATCGATGCCATCGTATCGGACAGACTCGACCCTGCACAATCACCCGTCTTTGCATCGAAGATTCGGTCGAAAGCCGAATGGTGCTGATTCAGGAGAAGAAGACCAACATGATTCACTCTACCGTCAATGCCGACGACAAGGCTATGGAGTCCCTCACTCCAGAGGACATGCAGTTCCTTTTCCGTGGTTCCTAGAACATATTCTATCTGTACATTTTGGTATCGAGATGTTTGCAACGACATCTATTTCTTTGTCCCACGGTTAGTGCTACCCACACACGGGTAGAGGTGCTGTACACTATGTGGCTCTTAGCTACTGGGATCGGATACGGAGCAAGGAGTTAGGCGCTAGCACAGCAGGCTGCGTTACGTTACATGGTTGATTTTGGTGTTCTCAGGACTGTATGTATATGTGCAATTGAGCAATGAATAAATAATACCCTGAGAAGATGCATTTGTCTCGTGAACGATGAAGGTGCACTCAGCTCATAAATCATTGTTGACGAACGAGTTTCAGTTGATAATCTTATATAAGGTGATGGTCAATGATAACTTCCAAGACAGACTTTATCAAGATTAAGTTATCTAGTGAGTCTATCTACTTCTTTTCTGTCTTTTCTAGTTCGCATCTGAACAGTTCTGTATCGTCATCCATTCTACTGGATCTCAAATCGTTCTGACAAAAAGATTCTCTAAAGAGAAAACGAAAGAAACATTCTAGCTAGCCAACTGGCCTAGCATGATCTGACAAAGATCACAGGCCGAGAAGGGCCTTGGCACCAGGCTCACTGCAGACGTAAATAACGTCGTGAGCGTTGGAGAAGCCGTTGAACTGAGTGGCAGAGCACTTGGTGTAAGCGCCCATATCCTCAAAGTAAAGCCAGTCACCAACATCGAGAATGGGATCGAAGCGTGTGCTGTCGGTGATGCGATCGATACCATCACAGGTAGGACCCCAGATGGAGTACTCGAAGCCTTCACCTACAGGAGTAGGCTCAGCTACAGCAGTGTCGAAAAGGGTCTTGCCGGAAGCGCGGAGAACCTTTGCGGTGGGCTGCTGGTGATCAAACATGATGTTGGAGAAGTTTCCGTAAACACCGTCGTTGACGTACAGCATGTATCCCTTGCCATCGAGAGTAGGGTCCTCAACGGTACGGCGAGCGATGATGTTGCAGGCGATGGTGAAAGCTGTGGCAACATAGTAACGACCGGGCTCGGCGATGATTTCGACACCGCTGTGAGGTGGGAAGAATTCGTCGAGAGCGCCACGGAGGACAGTGGCCATAGCTTCGAAAGTGTCGCCGCAGAAACCACCACCAACGTCAAGGGTGCGCATGGCAAAGCCAAAGTCGCGGGCGTGCTGGAAAACAGTGTGGGCGTCGCGAACAGCCTTGAAGAAGGCGAGAGGGTCGGAGGCACCAGAGCCAACGTGGAAGCTGACGCCAACAACGTTAAGACCAAGGTCCTTGGCAAGAGCAAGAAGAGCCTCAGTGGTGTCCATAGCAGCACCAAACTTCATGCTGAAGCGGCAAAGGGACTCGCTGTCGTCGGTCATGATGCGGAGGAAGAGCTCGGCTCCCGGGTAGAGCTTGGCGATCTTGTAGAGCTCATCGGCATTGTCAAAGGTCATCTGCTTGACGCCCACAGACTTGACGTATCGGACGTACGAGTTGGTCTTGCAGGGTTGGGCGTAGATGATGCGGTCGGGGCTGAGGCCTGAAGACAGAACCTGCTCGATCTCGGTCTTGGAGGCGCAATCGAAGCCGGTGCCGAGCTCAGACAGAAGCTTGATGATCTGAGGATCGGGGTTGCACTTGACGGCTGTGTATGTGTTAGTGGTTGTGTTACATGGTGTTACACAGAAAACGTGGTGGTTGCTTACCATAGAATGGCCGGACTCGAGGGAGATTCTTCTTCCAGCGGAGATGCTGGCGGTAGACCTCGCCGAGGTCGGCAACGAAGAAGGTATCTTCGTCGCCAGGCTCACACATCTCATGGTCAATGGCCTCCACGCGCTGGTGGAGAGCCTGACCGATGAGTTGCTTGGGGGTAATCAAGTCATGTTGCTCAAGAGGTTCCTGAAGTAGGGGTTTCTTTAATGCGATATGAGGATGATTGACATTGTGGTTGTAAGTGTCGAGGACAGCCGTTGCCATAACCATATCCCAAACGTTTCGGGGGTTTGTTGGAGGGAGTTTTGACGAGGGAATTGAGTCCGGGAGAGACTTATAGGTTGTCGTAAAGACAAGAGTGAAAGTGATTAAACCGAAGATTTCGGAATGGGTGTTAAGGTGGTCGGGAACGGTAGCAAACGTTTCCCTCAGTGATTTGGCGAGGCCTCCTCGACTCTTCCTCGGCGAGAGGAAGAACCTTCAAGTACCTCCTATGCGGCAGCTGACGGGTGTCGAAGAACGACGGGGGAGTATAGTCGGGTCTTGGATGTTGCAAGACGGAGAGATCGAGGAGGTTGTTATCGTCGAGCAGCAATAGCGACGGGAGGGGGGATCGCGTTGATGATGTGGGAAGGCTTGCAGAGGCTGAAATCTTTGTCACTGACGAAGCTCACGGCCGGAGGAGCCGTGGTGAAGATGGTGCCTTTTTCGAGACCAAAGGCAGGTCGAGTTTTTGGTTGGAGGTAGAGCTACTGAGAACAGTTGCTCAACGGGTTTTTGAATGGTATCAACGGGTTGATACCAACGGTGATTTAGAGTTGTAAAGTTAAAGTTGACAAGATAAACTGACAAAAAGTCGGGTAACAGGAAGAAAAGAGGGAAAAGATGGGGGAGACGGCAAGTCCTTTTTATATGGTCTTGACCCAAGACAGAAAAGATGGAGGTTGTTTTTCCAAGTCTGGTTCAGTCACAGTCTGTGCTGATTCTATTTCCAGTGGTTGGTTCGGCAGGGGGCAAGAAATGTGGATAGCGATGTTCTCTATCCAAGTCTAGGTCGTTCGGTTGTGTCTTGAAGGTGAGGTGAGAGAAATTTTTGCCCTCCACTGTGACGTTTACAAGAGGGGCTTATACTTGCAGGGGTATTTAATGGCTTAGACGGGAACAGGAGACTGTGCCTGATTATCAGTACTCTACAGTACTTTAGCCAGTACACAATTACAGTGAGATCCCGAGTATAAGACTCTAACGGTACTTGGAGTCAACAATAACATGTGGCATGAGGTGACCTCGTAAAAAAACACCACCAATCCGATGCCTTCCCTTCCCTCTAAATTGGCGGTGATGAACCATACAACATCTCGATTCTAGCTGTACCACAACCCCGCGCTAAACCAATCCCAACTGCATCTTAAACCCCAAGAAGAACGGCACAGTATCCCATTGGATGACTGTCTAATGGCGCGCACTTTTCCAGTGTCTCGGGAACTCAAAAAGAAGGAAAAAAGAGACCGGACCCCGGCACCGGCTTTTGTTGTTTCTATGCAGAGAAGGGAAAAGCTGACCAACAGAGTCACCGACGGTTATAATGGAAGCGTCATATCACCTTGTCAAAATGCCATATCCAAGGTTATTGCATCTCTCAGGTTTGTCTAGTACCACTATTAAGCAGAATAGACCCGATAATTCCCTCAGTGGAAGACGCCCTAGGAAATAAGCTCAAGCCTTACGCGGTCAGGCACCATCAGATACACCCCTGGTTTATTATCATGGATAGCCCAAGGACTTGCTCATCGTCATGTTCCCCAGTAAATAAACCAGCATCTGTAACCGTTTAATGCCTCTTTGTCGTAACTATTCGGCGAATCGGCTCAAGTCCGTCGTATACCTGGTAATCAACACGGCAAAATAAGCCGATAGTTTAATTATATGGTCATTTATTTCAAGTTTTCTATCAGGAATCTACGGTATAATTTTATACATGTACTCTGCTCTTTAGTCCAGTAAATCCATCGCTCAAGGACTCCGGCTCTGAGAGAGCGAGCTACCATCTCTCCATTCCAGTCCATCCGACTCTCTTCACCTACATCCACTCTTCTTCACATAAAACCATCGTGCTTGGTGCTTTCGCTCCGCAGCCTCCAGGTCCTATAGCAAATCCGAAGCAAATAGTAGCTTCCAAAAGTCAAGACAAACAAAAGAAAGGAGAGAGGCTATATCTGTTCTTGCGTTGCTCTGTGATCTTTATGCCATCGAATAGGCAAAAAGATGTATCGTATCTGAACGCGTGACAACAAGTCAAAATCCTCGTATTTGAGGATGTAAGTTTCCGCTGCAAGGCAACGTGAGGAGAGTCATTTATGCTTTGTTCATCTGTGTAATCTACACTTCATCGTACTCGTACATGTTCTCATACAGCTGGAGCTGCTCTATCCAACCTTTTAGCACGCTGCCGCTTCCAACTCTAGTGCTGTCGTTAAATCATAAACCCTTACTCGCCCTTGATGTTCATCTCGCGAAGCTTCCATTCGCTGTCGACCCAAGACTGCTTCTCTCCGAGGAAAGAAACTCGGCCTTCACCTTTGGCCAGTCCATCGACGAGGTAGCGCTGAGCAACCTCTTGAACCTGATCCTTGGTAACATCCAGAAGCTGCTCACGCTTCTTCTGCTTCATCTCTTCGGTAATACCTGAAAGGAAACGGCCCATGCCCTCCTGGTTTACAGACTTTGGCGCATCAACTCCTTGGAAAACGGAAATCTTGGCCTCCTCCAAATCACGGTCTGACCACTTCTTGTCGACAGCCCACTGACCAGCATTACGCATAATGCTCAGAGTGTTCTGAGGGTTGGGGTCGCGGTAAGAGTAGAAGCCAAAGAGACCATCCAGAGCTCGAGAGTAAGCACCGCCACCGTATGCGCCACCCTTTTCGCGAATCTCGTGGTGAAGGTGCTTGTGTGTCAGAAGCTGTGACAGAATCTGAAGTGGTGCACCCTCCGCTGCTGTGTATGAGGTGGTAGGCACTGCCAATCCACCGTAGTAGACTTGGTAAGGCAGAGGGTAAAAGGTCTTGCTATCCTTGGGAAGCTGTCGGGGCGAGGGGTTCTTCAAGTTCAAAGGATCGCGAGACAGGTTGCTGACGAAGTTCTGAAGAGAAGCACCGTTTGCCGCAACACTCTCAGAACCACAAGTGATAGCAGTGCGAAGGTTACCACCAGCAAGTGCAAGGTTCTGGATCTGCTTCAACTTGGAAATGACATCCTCAAGCTTGTCTGTCTCAGGGCGGCTGGCCAGAGAAGTAATCAGCTGCACTTGAGACAGACCAGATACTTGCTGTCGCAACCAAGCAGATCGAGTGAGACCAGACTCGGCGCTTCCCATGGCAAATCGGTGTCCAGTAGAAGCAATATCATTGACAACACCATCAGCAGAAGCCTGGAGAAGCTGGCGAATGCGAAGAGCTGCCTCGGGGCTGTCAAAATCGGTACCCAAAACGAGCTTCTGAATGATATCAAACATGACAGGAACGTTGTGGTCCAATGCCATACCGGTGAAGATGATACCCTCACTAGCAGCATGGAAGTCGGTAGGGGATGGTGTGCAGTGGTATCCTACAGAAACACCGCCAGTCTTGAGCTTGATCAAATCCTCAAGCTGCTCCATGTTCAAATCCTTGGTACCAAGTCGCATGATGCTGTCGGTGAAGAGAGGAACCAACTCACGAAGCTCATCGGGCAGGTTCTCCAGCGTGTTGATAGCACGGAAGTAGGTCAAGCCATTGGTGGGAGCCTCGTGCCATTGAATCTTGGTTCCGTTGGCATTCTCATCGCGAACGACGACAGGCTCCTTGCTTCGAGGGATGTCTTTGACGTGGACAGTTGGCAGACATCCAAGATCTTCGGTGTTGGTCTTGTTCTGCTCAACCAACAGATCCGCCTCTTGCTTCTCAAAGTGCTTTCGCGCCTTCTCCTCACTGCCAGCTTCCTTGATCGCTGCCTGAATTCTGCTTGACAATCTCTCCTGCTCCTCCTTGGCCAAATCCTCGCCGTAGGTTGTTGATGGGGCCATAGTGAAGGTCAATGTGTTGTCGTTGAGGAGGTACTTGTCGATGAGACTCTCCAGGTAGTTGCCCTCAGCCATCTTAGCTTGGAAGCCGTTGATGGTATCGTTCCAGGCCAATGAGTCGAAGGGGTCAACACCGTTGAACCACTTTGGCTTGAGGCGGTTCAACATGGAGAAACCAAAGTTGGCAGTCTTGTGCTTGAGTGACAACTCCAATTGGTGCAGAGAACCGTCAATCTTGGTCTTGTCGAAACCCTTGTCACGAGCATCTCGAAGGATCTGCTGGACCTTCTCCTTGAGCTTAGGTACATCCGCCTCGGTGACACCGGTGAGACCAATAGAGAAAATTCCCTTCTTAGCAGAGCTGTCATAACCAGCGTTAGGGCTCCAGTCAGCTCCCATGCCAGCCTCAATAAGACCACGGTACAGAGGAGAACCATAACCGTCCATCAAGAGCGTGGAGAGGAGAGCCAGAGAGAAAGATTCGAGAACATCGGTGGTGTCGCCCATAATCCATGAGACGGAAGTCTTGTATTGGCGATCAGGATCGACAAGAGGGTCTAGAGGACCGTAGAGAGTCACCTCCTTGGGGCCGCTAAGCGTGACAGGCTCGTGGATCTGCTTGTCGCCTCGGATCTTCTCGAAAGCTTGGAGCTGAGCATCAACCTGCTTCAAGTGGTCGATCAAAGGCATGTCACCGTAAGTGAATACCTTTGCGTTGCTGGGGTGGTAGTGTTCGGCGTGGAACTTTTGCAGTTGCTCATACGTGAGGTCGGTAATCTTTTGGGGGTCGCCACCGGAGTTGTTGATGTCAGGGAAGATGTGATCGTGGAATCGAATGTAGTACAAGTATCCAGCATCCGACATTTGACCCTTCATCTCGTTGTAAACCACACCCTTGAATACCAGCTTCTTGCTCGCCTCATCCTCAGCAAGGGGGTTCTCGGGACCAATTCGCCAGCCCTCCTGGGTAAAGTCGGACTTCTTAAGCAGGGGGTGCAATGTCGAATCGAGGTATACCGACATGAGGTTCTTGAAATCTTGCGCGTTAGTTGTCGCGAAAGGATAGAACGTATGGTCGGAAGCTGTGAAGGCGTTCATGAAGTTCGATAGCGTTCTCGGCAGCATCTTGAAAAAGGGGTCGCGAATGGGATATCTATACTGGTCAGTCCAGTCGCTATATGTATTAACAAGGCGTCGTACTTTTCGCTACCGCACAGAGTCGTGTGCTCGAGAATATGAGGAATACCGGTATCGTCCGGAGGATTCGTCTTGAAGCCGATCGAGAAGACATTGTTGCTATCGTCGCGAGCAATATGAAGATAATCGGCGCCCGTCTTATCGTGTTGAAGGTGTAGAGCAGTCAATTCAAGCTCAGGAACATGCTTGGATCGAACAAGGGTGAAACCATGAAGCTTCTCTCCAGGCTTTGGGAACTGTGACAGCTCCGTCACTGCCTTGCGAGCGCCGGCGGCGGCGTTGCGAAGCATTGTAACGTATAAGAATTAAAAAAGAAAACTGAAATAATAATACAATAAACTTTGAAGAAATAGTGTACAAGTCGTGGACTCCAGAACTTTATATAAAGGAGATGAGTAATGTCGTCAAAGAAGCGACGGAGATTTTGCTGCACGTAATGACCCGAGAAAAGTGGAAGGGTCTGCTTTGTAACCCCAGCGCTATCTTCAAGGAAGGCCCGGTCCAGCCCACGTCAGTTGCCAAGGCTCATGCCGTAATTGTGGGTTCTCCAGTGGCACCGTCAGTGCAAGACCACTGTGGGATAGTGAAGGTCCCTAAAATTACAATAGTCACAGTTGGTGCATTAGCAGATTAACCGGACGATCTAGCCAAATCCTGTTACCACGCTATCATCTTCAACCAAGCACCAAATGGCCCATGGCAAAACCTATCCATGCTCCAAGCCTCAATGAGCCCTCCATCCTGTCACATCTTAGCGAACAGCATTCTTCGATGACCAACAAGCCCTGGCTTCTACGCTGTGCGCCTTTAGATCTACCATAGATCGCACCGTCGTCGTTGCTCAGCATTGATACACATTGCTATTCCACTGTACCCAAAGCCAATCGAGGTACGAAGATATTGCCTCCTCAACCGCTCAACGTGCCTGCGCTGCAAGTGTATTGCATGGTGGACAATTCTTGCGTGAGCCCGACTAACAGCATCCGCTCGTACCGCAGCCGATATCCAACATTCCTCTGCTTTACTGTTAGACCATTATTACGATTTCGACCCCTCCCGAACTTGGTGACAGTGCCTCCACCTGCGAATAACGACATTCATCCCGCTTCGATGCCCCCGGCTCATCCTTACCTCGTGACCCCCGCCTGAACGATTGTCGTCCGTTGCCTTGGCCTCTCACTGCTCAGTTGGCGATGCCTACGGGCCAGTTGGACGAGCATCTAACTAACGGGCACCACGGTCACGCTCATCCACCAGCATCAGCCAAAAAATCTAAAGGAAAGAAAAACATGCCCAATGACGAGGCTTCGCGCCTGCTCCATGCGCGTATATCGCAGCTGGAGCAGGATGCTGCGGGGGAGAAGGACCAAGAGTTGGAGATTGGTGCGTTGTCTACCAGCAGCGACCCCAGGCGACGAAACGATAATGCTGATACGTGGACGCTACAGAACGTGAAGTGAAGAAGGCGAACCGAGATCTTCTTCAGCAAGTCTCTAAGATGGACAACATGCAAAAGATCGATCACCTTACTCAGAAATCTAGCCAGCTCCTGGCCGACATGCGACGACTGGAACGTGAAAATCTCAAGAATAAGCGACGTGGAGATAATTTACAGAAGGAGAGAGATGCAAGTCGAAACGAACTCAGCAAGACCGTTGGCCTTAAGGAGAAACTAGAGAAACTTTGCCGAGAACTGCAACGAGACAACAATAAGATGAAGGTTTGTTGGAACTCTATTCTCAAGGTACACTGGCTGACTTGGCCAGAACGAGAACAAGGAACTTCAGACAACCCAAAAGCGAAATAATACTCACTGGGACGAGAAGTACGCTACTCTACTATCGAAATTGGAAGGGTATCAGGAAGAAAAGGATACGCCAAAGAAACAAGTAGTGGATATGGAGGTCGACGAACTGTATGCAACCCGATCTATTCTGAGTTTGCCTACTAACATTGTGCAGCTTCCGAGTCCGCTTCAAGTCTTTCATCGAGCAATATGAGTTACGGGAACTGCATTTCCACTCGCTAATGCGAACCAAAGAATTGGAGGTTCAGTACCATATGGCGCGCTACGAACGAGAAAAGAAGAATGCCGAAGCAGAGTCGACTAAAGCTCGACATCTCCAGGCGCAAGTTCAAGCTTTCACCAAGACAGAAACTGAACTTCGGAATCAGCTCAATGTCTATGTTGATAAGTTCAAGCAGGTGAGTGGAAATGATCAAGACAGTTCGGTCTGTTGACTAATGGCACAGCAGGTAGAGGATACCCTAAACAACAGCAACGATCTGTTTCTATCGTTTCGCAAGGAGATGGAGGACATGTCTAAGAAAGGCAAGCGATTAGAAAAGGAGAACGAGGCTTTGAAGCGCCAAAAGGAAGCGACAGCCGCCAACATCATCCGAATGGCCGAAGAACGGCAGGACTGGAAGAAGAAGACGGAAACCGCTGAACAAAAGACCGAGAAACTTAGAAGCATCATCCAACAGATGCAACAACAGGGCCGCAAGGTGCCATCCGGCATGGCCAATACTGTTGAGAGCGGTTACTCGGATAGCCATGGAGGACACGAGGGGGACGAAAGCGATTACTCCGACGATGGCGAAGAAGAACTTAGCGAGTTCGACGACGATACAGAGGAGGAAACCCAAGGCAACGAGCAAGGAACGCCAGTAGCATACGGACCAGAGCGTCCTCCTCAGCCGGTGACCTCGGCCACGACAAATGGGCACTAGGAGGCCACTCAGAAGGAAACTCAAGCTGTAGCAACAACTCAACCAGCGGATGGCATAAAAGCTGACGACCTGACCTCGATGGCCGACTACATTAGAGGCATGTCAGTTACGCAGCGAGATCGGCTTCGTGAAGCCATGGTTGCGTATTTCGAAGCACAAAAGATCGAGTAGTTGGCTATTCGGTTGGGTTTCTTGTTAGAGATGCTTTTGTTTCGTTTGCATGTAAAGTATTGTCGTAGCTTGGCATTATTCAACTTGGACGTCCTCGCTCTACTTGAAGCCATGTGCAATGTGAGACATGTGTGAAGGTGAATCACTAGATTAAACTAGAGACAATTGTCAATGGCACGATTGTCAATTGTATAGTAATCAGTATCACTGCGATTTATGGTGCTACCTACAATTTGAGTTGTGGTGTTGCATCCTATCGGGTTATCGGGATTATCCCCCGACGTGCGTTAGGCCAGATCTACGCATCCCACTTTGATAAGCCGCGTAAACGGGGGCCTATAGCTTCTATCTTACAACTACATCCAAGGTATACGGTTCATCAACAACACCGCAACCATGGATTTCCTTCAGGTAAGTTGATATCGCGCATACAATTCGCACCAATTTCTGTGCTATGACAACAATGCTAACTCTTGCAGCGCCTCGCGCGCTTCCTCGATCGCCCGCTCTTCCCATGGAAGAAGCTCATCATGGGCTTCTCAGTCGGCCAATACCTCTTCGAAACCTTCCTCACAGCCCGTCAATACCGCGTCCTCCAGAAAACCAAGCCCCCCACCGTCCTCTCCAAGGAAGTCTCCCAGGAAGTCTTTGACAAGTCGCAGGCCTACGGTCGCGCCAAGGCAAAGTTCGAAATCATCAACGGTCTCTACTCTCAGGTTCAAAATCTCGCTTTCATGCACTTCGACGTTCTTCCCAAGCTCTGGTCCTGGACTGGTGATCTTCTCCTCAAGTGGGCTCCTGCGCGCTTCACTGGCGAGATCAGCCATACTATCGTCTTCGTCTTGACTTTTACCGTCATCAGCTCGCTTCTTCGTCTTCCTTCTTCGATTTACCAGACTTTTGTTCTTGAAGAGAAATTCGGGTTTAACAAGCAGACGCCTAAGCTCTTTATCACCGATATCATCAAGACCCAGGCTCTCACTTTTGTCCTTGCGCCTCCTTTCCTCGCTGGTTTCCTCAAGATCATCCAGAAGACTGGTAACTCGTTCTTCTACTACCTGTGGCTCTTTGTCATTGCTCTCCAGGTCTTCATGATTACGATCTACCCCGTTGCTATCCTTCCTCTGTTCAACAAGCTGTCTCCTCTCGAGGATGGTGAACTCAAGACCAAGGTTGAAGCTCTCGCCGCCAGCCTCAAGTTCCCCCTTCACGAGCTCTACGTCATTGATGGAAGCAAGCGAAGCGCTCACTCTAACGCCTATTTCTTTGGTCTTCCCTGGAAGAAGCACATTGTCATTTACGATACTCTGATTGAGAAGAGCGAGCCCGATGAGGTTGTTGCTGTTCTTGCCCACGAATTGGGTCACTGGAAGCTCGGCCACACCACCAGTCTCTTTGGTATCTCTCAGGTCAGCACATAAACTCAATCAGCCAAGCATGCACTAACAATTACAGGCTCACTCATTCTACATCTTCCTTCTCTTCTCTGTCTTCATCAACAACCACTCTCTGTACTCTTCTTTCGGTTTCCTCAAGGAGCACCCCATCATTGTTGGATTCATCCTCTTCTCTGATGCTCTCGCCCCCATGGATCTCGTCATCAACCTGCTTATGCACATTGTCAGCCGCAAGTTCGAGTTCCAGGCCGATGCTTTCGCCAAGCAGCTTGGTTATCCCGAGCAGCTCGCCCGCTCTCTCCTCAAGCTTCAGATTCAGAACCTCAGCACCATGGATGCCGACTGGATGTACGCCAGCTACCACTTCTCTCACCCTCATCTGTCTGAGCGACTCAACGCTCTTGGCTGGAAGGGATCTGAGGCTATCACCGAGGGCGTCACCGACAAGTCTGAGAAGGAGGGTGTCGTCAAGGCCAGTGGTCGCGACGAGTTGTAAACCTAGAAGGAACAACATTAGATTAAAGATTTCTTGCTAAATTCTTAATGAACATTGCTAGAATCGGAAATGGCCGGGAGGAGCTGGACATCTAGAAAGGATTGGCCACCCTTAGACAGGATAGAACCAGACTCGTGTAAAATATAAACTCATTTTATTGCTTCTATTCTGGCATCGCTACCGATATATTCTTGACTATTCAAGTCTACCTTAGCGCCATTTACGGTCCTCTAATCAGATTCATCAGAATCAGAATCGTATGATCCCTCTGAACCTTCTAGTTCTTCATCTTCCTCAGACGACTCTTCTTCCTCACCATCCTCAGGCTTCAGGCCATAATCATCATGGAAGTAGCTGAGCTCATGTGTCTGGACCTTGTAGCCCATCTCCTTGAAGGAAGCCTCCATGCCCTGTAAAATGTTAGTAAAAGTTGAGAAGCGATTAGGGGAACATACCTCTTGCATGATCTTGGCGGCGGTGACAACGACGTTGCTCTTGCCGGGCTCAAAGCATGGTAGAACAGTCTCGCGTAGAGCAGTCTTGATTTCGTCGATGGTGACGGCTCGTACACGTCGTAGCACCTCCTTGTCCCAATCACTGGGAAGACCACGAACAACACCTTGAACAAAGTTTTGCTGAGCAGCGCTAGGCATGGTAGACTGCTCATCAGCAAACATGACAACAATCTGGCTGATAGTACCCTCAAGGAGGTGGTGATCAATCTCGACTGTACCGTCGGCAATCTTGCTGATGGCCTCCTTGGAGGCTTTGATAGCCTTGTAGGCGTCAGGTGAACGGTAGACGTTGTATGAAATGATACCAGAGTTGATATCCCTGGAGAAGTAGACGCCGTAAGCGTAACCAGCACCTCGAACAGCGTTCCAAAGAGGACCTTCGGCAGCTTCAAGGTAGCCAATAGCAACCATGATAGAAGCAAGGCGAGGATCGGTGTAGGAGGCCATGCCTTGAGCTGTTGACACAGAGTAAGAACTTTCAAGGGTAGTCATGGGAACGATGACGGCACCAACGGAGCCAGGATTGCGACCTTCATCGTTGAGAAGGCTCACAGGCTTGGGGATGTCGATCATCTTCTCAGCTGGTGTCAAAGACTTGGAGAGGGTATCCCATGTAGTCAGCGGGTCAGGCAGAGTGGCGAGGTTGGCCGTGACAAGGAAACGCAGGTTCTGGAAGGTGAAAAGAGAATCGCGGACAGTGTTGAACCAACCGACAACCTTTTCAGGTTCCTTCTCGAGAAGCTTCTTGAGTCTCTTCAAGTACACAGCACGAACAAGCACGCGCTTGGCAACAGCCAACGAGGATTTCTCCATGTGGAAAGCAGCGCTGACCTCACTGGCCATAGACTTACCGTCACGCTTGGACTCAGGAATATCAGCAAGAGCCTTGCTAACACTAGCCTTGAGACGCTGGGGATCGAAGATGGAGTCGAACATCATGGTGCGAATCCACTCGACGGCAGCAGCATACTTTTCAGGCTCGACCTGGAACTGAATCATGATACCGTCAGGGTCACCGAGGTAGCGGGCGGAGTTGAGGGCGTAACTAATGGTGTCACGCTCAAGCTCCATGACGACCTGCTCAAAGCCGACCTGCTTACCCTCGCGCATGATGTGTGTGTTGAAGAAGTTGTCGCTAAAGATGGGCATCAGGGGCTTCAGCTCGTTGGGGACCTGAGAGGTACCAATGTGGATAGAAATGTGAACAAAGTTGGTAGGGACGTCCTCGAACTGAATGAACAATGGCAGTTTGCCTTGAGTCGTGCTGTCGATGACCTTTTGAGCGGATCCGCTGCCCAAGCCGACTGAACGAGCATGTCCAGAGCGAGCAGTATCCGACTCAATGAAGTGAATGGAATCGGTACCGGGAACACTCCAACGGTCAACAACCTCGGCAGGAATAGGCTCGTCGTTCTTCTTCTTGGCATCTTCGAGACGCTTAGCAAGCTTCTCAAGACCTTCAGCACCGAGGTCCTCCTTGCGCTTGGCGATGCGAGCTTCCTCGTCCTTCTTCATCTTGGTAGCCAACTCGTTGGAAGGCTTGCCAAGGATAGAGATATGAGGAGCATCAGCCATCCACTTGCTGAGGAAGTCTCGCCACTGCTTGTCCTCCCACTTCTCCAAAACATCATACTCCTCCAGATTCTGCAGATCCGCAAGAGTAGAACCATCACGCTTACCGAAAAGGTAGTCGGTGATGATGTTGGTTGCGTAGAAAGACTCGGAGGTTTCGGCATGGTACTTGACTTGACGTCTTTCACGGCGGATACACTCTCGCATGTAGTCCATGTCGACTGGCTTGGAGGCAACTTCTTTGAGGAGTTCGATAAGTCGCTTCTCGACAAACTCGAGCTTCTCGGTAGCGACACCTGTGGGCTGAAGCCAGATGACACTGTTGGGTCGAGGGTCGGTCCAGTAAGAGACCGAGCTGGCAAGCTCCTCCTTCTCGACCATGACATTCTCCAGAATGGAAACAGAAGAGCCACAAAGGTAGGTAAGAAGAACGTTGAGCGCAGAAGAGTTGATGAGATCCATGCAGTCGGGACCGAAGAAGCCAACAAGAACCTCTCCGACTGACTCATCCTCCTCTGGGAATTCTGCGGTCACAATTTGTGTTTCTTTGATCGCGGGAGGCGAGGCGGAGTCAATCCAGGGTCTGGAAATAGTCAACAAATGTTTCTGTACGCTAAAGAATGACTTACCGCTTGAAAGGGGTATCGAGAGAAGGAATATCATCCTTGATAGACTCCTCAAATTGCTCAAGAATCTGGATAAGCTCATCCTGGTTGACTTCTCCAACAAGACACAGACACAAGTTTCGTGGTTGGTACATATCCTTGTGGAATTGGCGAATACGTTCAGGAGTGAGAACACGAAGGGCATCAGTCATACCACCAGTCTCGTAGCGGAAACCGACATTCTCAGGGTAAAGGAGACGACGAGCCTTGAGGTCCATGATCTCGGAACTGCGGAACTGGACGGCTTGCATCTCGGAGTATACAACACCAGCATCGTTGCCTTCACCGTCAATGTGCCAGACCTCAGTCACGATACCTTCATCCGTAATGGTAGGCAAGATGACATGTTCAAGATAGACAGGAAGAATCTGGGCGAAACCATCCCAACCGGCAGTCTCGAGGGTGTAGGCTGTGTGATCGGTAGCAGTCCAGGCGTTGGTGTGAGAGTAGGCTCGAGAAGAGAGCTTGTCGAGAAGACCCTTGTACTGGTAGCTCTTGGAACCCATGAAGACGAGATGCTCAAGGGTATGAGGAGCACCTGAATCATCAAAGATCTCAGTGGCTAGGGTGAAGTAACCATTGAGCTTGGGGCCCTTTCGGTCGGCAACAACAACCTGCATACCACTGCGTTCCGACACATATTGAGTGATTGTGCAAGGAGCATAGTCGGTCTTGAAGCTTTGAATCTTGCGGAAATGCGACTTGGCCGACATCTTGAAGGGTTTGAGGCCTATAAGGCTCCAAAGAGAACTGTGCAAGTCAGTATGAAGAACAAGAAGGAATCTGAATGAGTTTCTGAGAGCCAATGTTGTAGTGGCTCATAGAGTTCAGACGGTATGACAGCGCATGACAGATACAACAACAAAGCATAATCAACAAGATGAAAGGCAACTGACTCGATACTTGTGGCTTGATGAGGAAAGCTTGACGTGAGAAAATAAGCGGCAACGCTGAGCAGAGCAATTATCACAGCAACAGCATATTGAGATGAACGATGAGAGGGTGACATCACGACTAAGAAAGTATGGGCTTATTGTTTCCGAGTCGGATTAAAAGGAGCCTAAAGCTATAGAAAGCTTGGCACGAATAGCATCTGACAAGATGCAATGATGATAGCTTCAAGAAACTTCTTGAATACGAGTATCGGGATACTCTGATATACTTGTTCGTATAAAGATTGTCATACCCAACCAAGAGGAAAAGACCCCGCCATGAAGAGCAACGGAAGAAGAAACAAGGCAGACAAGGCAGAAATAACAGAGAAGCTGTGACACACAATGCAGTCAGACCGGAAAGAAACTTTTACTTACCTTCGAAGAATTGTTGCGGTAGGTAATCCAAGGCTGAGCTGTACCGTTGGTTGCTGCAAGTAAGAGCAGAAGAAAGCCCGAAGAGCTGCGCGATGAGGGGTCCAACCAAATCAATCCGATGGGCCTAAAGTGAAATTACCCCGCTATCAAGGCAGCACAGCTTGTGATAGTAACCACGATAGAACAAGAACAGCTTCACGATGGTGTAGAGAAGATGGGATGACAAGACTAGAGGGAGGGATCATATAAGTATAAGCAATAAGCAAACAGACAAACACGGTTATTACCAACTTGTCTCTAATAATAAAGCCTATTATCGGTATAGTAGCTTCTGTCTCACATGTTTCTACCACTAAGCTCTAACCACTAAACTACCTATCCGGGTATAATCTCAAAGCACACAACACAAACAAAGCAGTTATCCTACATTCTCAATCTCGGCAGGCACGGTCCTTTCATATGTATCTCCTTCCTATTCATGATCATAAGAACAATACAATCGGAAGGTGGGCTTCAAGAACAATACCTAAAGATGGCTTGAGCTCACCATTGATTGGCTACACAGCCGCTAAGCGCTTGGACCAATATTTACGCCACGCTGTAGTGGCAGGTGCGTATCCGTAAATCCAATTGGGAAGCTGCAGCGCTGTCATGACGGCACTGGAAACTTGCCAGCTTGTGGCTGATCGCTCCTGCAACTTGCGACAAACAACAACAGCTCATGATTAGAGCTCACATCAACCATGCGAATAGTGATTTTCTGTGTCTAGATTCGATTCAATTGTTTATTCCTGTACAAGTGACGAATACTCGTGAATCAAGTTAACGTCACCGACTCGAGAAACACACCTACAATACACGTATAGCTTTAAGTCGACCCTTTACTCCACGATAATCCCGATCAACCTTGCGAAATCCCGACCTTCACGATGGCCGCAACTACAGAAGCGCCGCAGAAACTTAGCGACGCTCTTGTCGCATTCTCCCTCGAAGGTCGATTCCCCGACGATATCTCCGTACTCCCTCCTGTTTCTGAAACCGATCTACAACCTGCGATCCAGGCTCTGGCAGAAGCCAAGCAAGGACTGGAGGTATGATTCCGTTAAACGAATAGCCATCAAACATGATGCTCACGACGCTCACAGGCCGAGCTACACACCATCAACCAAGAAACGAAACAAGATGTCGATTCATGGGTACGGAATTCAAAAGCCCTACAGGAGGATATTTTCCGCTCAAAGGCGATGGCCAATGAAATCGAACGACAATCTGAGGCCCCCGATGTCTCTGGCGAAGCTGTGCAAGATGCAGAAGAGAAGGCAGAATTCTTGAACCGAGAAGTTCAGTACAGCCAGCAGCTTCACGATGTGTTGCAAAAGATCAAGCTTGCTGATCAGTCTTTGGGTGAGATGGAGGAATCTTACCAAAGATCTTCCATTCAGGATTCAATAGTTTTCCTCAAGGGTACGTTCTTGTATCCTTTCGGTCAATATCTTGCTAACTATTCGAAGCATTCGAGAAAGCTTTTGATGATATCGGTGTCAGCAAGTCTTGTCGAGTGATGAAGCTCTTGAAGCTCCGAAGTTTCGAGCTCAATTCTGCGGTTCGTGAGATGATCGACCATCATTGGAAGACATTGGTTAACGCCGACATCGAAACTCGCCAATTCACTATTCGCAAGGTGATCGAGGGTAAGAGCGTTGTATCTCGAAATGCCACCACTACTGACAAATGTTAGATGAGCATGGAGAAGTCCAGATGGATCTCTTAGACGTCGCATATGGTCTGGAATTTTATAAAGAGGTCGATGAGCATATGGAGCAGCTGTGGCGAAACTTGGATGCTACAGTTATATCGCCTCGAATGGACATCAAAAATACCACTTTTCCTTCGATACAGGAATATCAAGATATACTTAAGCTGTCCGGCGAAGCATCAAGATCGGTCGACGCCCTGCTTACTGATTTAGAAACGGCATTCTCATGGGTCTCTCAAAAAGTCCCTGAGGTGGTTTTTCCGCCATTAGCCAACTTTATGGTGGCCGACGTGATACCCAGACTCATAGGAGAATGGTTGGCTCCCGCTGTGCCCTCATCATTAAAGGATATGGACAGCTTTCAAGCCATGATCCAGAGGACTCAAAAATTCTGTCAGTTGCTCACTGAGTATAAGTACACCGGTTTGGAAGATCTACAGAACTGGGTCGACAATGCACCATCAATATGGCTTGGGAAATGCCGAGAGACCACTCTCGACTCTGTTCGATCAAAGTTACTCGGTGGAATCGGAGAGTCCAAGCAGGTCGAAAAGGTTGAGAAGCAGATGGTGTCAATCGCGGAAGGAAAAGAGATCACCAAAACACCAGGAGGCGCTGGTGCAACTGCCGAAACTGCAGATTGGGGTGATGCATGGGGTGATGCATGGGAGGAAGATAACGAGCAGCCTGAGGAGACACAGCCGACACAACCTACAAAGAAACCAGGTTCTACCAAAGCCGATGAAGATGACGGAGCTGATGCGTGGGGATGGGACGAAGAAGATACCACTGCTGAACCCAAAGACACGAAAGAAGCTACCGAGAAGGATGACGAAGATGATGCTGCTGCTGCTTGGGGATGGGGTGACGAAGATACTGTTCAAGAACCAGAGTCCGCTGCCAAAAAGATCAAGACTGAAGCTCACGAGACTCGAGAGCTTGTTCTCAAAGAAACTTATAGTGTTTCGTCTATGCCTGAGCCGGTTCTCGAGCTGATTCAGGCTATTCTAGAAGATGGGGCTGCATTGACGAGGGACGATGTCGAGTATGCTCCAGTTGCAGCCACAGCGCCTGGTCTATTCGGTCTGCCAACATTTGCCCTGGCCTTGTTCAGAGCTATTTCGCCATACTACTACTCTCTGAGCGAGGGTGGCAACATGTAAGAACATCGATCTGTTGAGAAGACACCACTAACACAAAGCAGGTTCTTATACAACGATGCTATGTATTTGGCAGAGCGACTCTCCGAGTTTGCTGATGCCTGGAAGAAGCGCGAAGACCTAACGCCCAGGGCTAGGAACATGCTACGGCTTGACAACGATGTCAAAAGTCTACAGAGCTTTGCCAATCGCAGTTACGCCAACGAGATGAATATCCAAAAGACTATCCTCCGTGATTTCCTTGGTGGAGCTCAAAGTCTGATGCAGCAAGATGAAATGGAGTCTTGTGTAGAGTTGGCTACGGGTCGTATCCGCGCAATGGCTTCTGTCTGGAAATCTATTCTTGCTCGTTCAGTTTGGACACAAGCTCTGGGTTCTCTGGTTGATGCTGTCGCGACCAAGCTTATTACGGATGTCCTTGAGATGTCTTCGATCGGTCAAGATGAAGCCTACAACATCGCCAAAGTCATCGCCACTGCTACAGAGCTCGATGACCTCTTCTTGCCTAGTGTTTTGGCAGGTACTCCAAGTACAGAGGATGAAGTTCCTCAAACAGCCCAGTATGCACCCAGCTGGCTGCGTCTCAAATATTTGAGCGAGGTTCTTCAAAGCAACCTTAATGAGGTTCGCTATCTATGGTTTGAAAGCGAGTTGAGTCTCTACTTTTCTGCTTCAGAGGTTGTCGACCTTATTGAAGCTAGTTTTGAGTCGAATCCGAGAACAAGGGAGACGATTCGAGAGATTCAGTCCAAGCCTGCTCCTGCAGCTGAACGATAAGGATCTTTATTTAGAGTTGGATTAATAGAAGCATTTACGCTGTTGGAATTGAAAGTGTCATCCAAACGATCTATGAGGTTCTGTTTTACTTGATGTGACTCACACGCGTAGCCCACGACCTCATCTCTGGAATATTCCCATCTCTATCTCATGGCCCTGATATACTGACAGCACTACTTACAGCAAGCTTCCTAAACAAGGTCAAAGCATCTGATTACATTCTTCACAGAAGTCCGATGCATCTCTACTGAATATGGTGACATACAAGAGTCATGGATACTTACAATCAATTTGAATCTACTTACCCTACACTAATTCTCAACCACATTTGAGAACAACAAAGAACAGTCACAACGAGAACAGGTTTCACACAACATTACTTCTCATAACTAAGCATATCAAAAGCTATGAGAACTATGAGGATATCATTTCTCACTCTCATACCGTCTCATGAGATACAACTCAATACAGATGATACCCACAACATATCAGAAACCCCCCAACAGTTTCATTCAACTTCACTCACAACGAACAAATGACTTCTCATAATGACCTCTCTCAACACAACATATCACATAACACAAGTCACACATCGGTCGAGTCTATATCGTACCATGCTAAGCTGATTCACCGGTAACTTCGCCAACGTCATGTGTGTGTATGACGACAAAAAACGCCAAGGCACCTGCAGATATCTTTTTCGCCCAGTCAAATTCAGATTCCGGGATGCTGCAGCATAATTCCCTCGGAGAGAAGCGGACGTGACCACGGGAGCTTGCAGGACGAGATTGCGCATTCCTATTTCAGGTGACTGTGTTGTGCCAGCGCATTTGAGGCAGATGTTTGTACAACAGAGTTTTTCTCGTGAGACGGACGAAATTCATGCACATATTCCATGTTGGCCGTCGTTTGTTGGTCGATATGGATTGGATTGGCTTGTGCGTATATTTGATCCAGCAAGCATGAAATGAAACATGCTGGTAAGAAGTCTGTGTGCCCACGAATACTAGTATAGTATGCATCGTATACTCGCCGCAGCCGCAAGCGATCCGCGATTAAACAGAAAGCAGAGGACGCAAGATGGTCCACGTAGCTTAGAATAGCATTGAAACGGCTTCCAGAAGATATGGAGCATAAAACACCAAACAATGTCGCACAGATCCAGAAGGATTCAAGGCAGAATCTCAAGTCGGGCTCAGATTATGCTTGTTAGCTCGCCAAGCTAAAGAGGACTAGAGACTTCATAATCGGACCCCCGACGAGTTGAGGATGAGGCCCCTTCCATCTCCCTCAGAACTCACTCTAGGGTCTCAGCATGAGAACAGATGAGATGGGGCTCGAGCTCTTACTCGTGGGTCTTTTGCCTCTGTCCGGAAGGTTTCCAGAACCTCCGGTAGGGTCATAGCTTTACTCGAGTTCATTCTCTCTTCCGCGCTCCCCGTAGAAGTCTGGGATATCCATGAATGATTCCCATCCTTTCTTGAAGCTAAGTTGTAGTGAGTAACTCGTCTTGCTCCTGTCCTTGATAGTTGGCCCCCAAGTCATGCCATGTTCAAGGATGTACTGCCACTACCAAAATAGGTGTAAATCCGCTGTCACTGTCATCCCAACGGAGTTATGTACCTACAAGGTCCACCCCCGCACTAGGACCAACCTCTCGGAACCGAATTCGCCGTTTCACATATCCCAGGCTCTCCGTAGTAAGGGGGAACCCTACCAGATTCCCTCTCAGCCACTGATTGTCTGATGGATTTCTCTGGTAATGTCTCAAAAAAACTCAAAACAAATTGACTGGTCTTGTTCGCCGCGTGAAACGTGACCACGTAAATATGCGAGTGATCCCGTAAGCTTGTGGGAGATTAATTTTATGCACTGATCACGACATGCCTTGTTGTTGTCAATGTCAATCAAAGTAAGTGCCGAATCCTCATGTATAGTGATCGCAGGTAGATAGGGGTTCAACATGTGCTGTCCGACTCATACTGTACGATCAAGTGCAATCTTGTACATCCAGTCTGTCACTGTAAATCAGCCTCCGGTTGGCGTTAGGTCTAGACTAGTGGCGGACCGTCCAACACTTGCGCAACTAGTTCTCCAGAGTAGATGACTGATAGTCGGGTCTCTTGACAGTTGACGTGGCATGCCAGTACAGTCAGAACTGACCTCTCTGTGGTGAGGCTGAGGTAAACACTCATAAAACTCCAACGACATGTGCTCGATTGCATCACAAGACATGACTGATCACGTCGAATAGCCGAGATATGTCGGCGATAACTCACCTGCATCTGGTTCTAAGCAGACAAACGGAAAGTAGTATCAGCCGACAGACAGTATCGAGTTGATATCGCACAAGGTGAGCTCAAGTACCACCATGAATTGTGATAACCACTCATCTTCGTTGGGCTCGACGCCGTGGCTATACAACTCGAATTTTGTCTGGACCGTTAGGTCTCATGATAAACGACAAAGTGATGTTAGCGAGTTGGTGGTCACTCGAAACACATGCATAAGTCTGTCCATGAGGTTGGATATCACCGCACTTGGATATCAACCGCCCTCTCACAAAATGCATACCGTCGACACGGCGCCGGACACGCCCTTCCGATCTTGTCTTTGTCCGCCGCCCCGCGCCGTCTGCACCTCTCCAGGAACGGGCATGCATCGCAAACGCCCTCACTGACCTCGCCGAACTGATAATCACAAGTAGGGTAACAAGATGTGCCAGGAAAAGTGACCAGTCACTATGTAAGACAACACATGGGACCGGCCCGAGCCAGGACTAGCGATTCTGTACATAGCCTTTTAACAAAAGATCATATACCACTGGCTTACACATGGCAACACCATCATCGAATTTTGCCAGCGTAACCACCTACTCGAATTGTCCAGCAAATGAGACCTGATATACACATCGCAAGGGACCAAGGTTGCACTCGTCAGCCTACATACAGCAACACATCCCCAGCTGATCAGACGGCTGAGTAGCGTATATCATAGGCTGTGCCGTAGGTGCCTAGACGAATATGCAGATCGACAAGGCTGGGGGACGCTATCTGAGTGCGTCTGATAGTGTAATAGATGTATGCCAGCACACAATGCGCTTGGTTAGCACACCTTGAACTCCAGGAATGTGCAAATCTCAAGTATCGACTGTTGAAATACCATATGTCGAATTGCAACATATTTGCTTCACTGTGCATGCATGAACCAGCCATTGATGGAACAGCGGCACAATGCTCTTCTCAATAGGCAGCCAAGCCTGTCAGACAGTCTGATTTGTGACAATGTCGGGGTCAGATATGGCTAAAAGTCCGCCATAATGATACATCGCGATGCCTGTCTCATTGGTGCTCTGTGCCGACCTTTATGGTGATGCAATAGCTGACTGGTCATTGTCTGTGGCTGTACAACGCATAGCTCTGTACGACAAGGCAAAGGATTTGGACGGGTGGGCCTGTGTAATGAAGACAATCAAACTATCTGCACCAAACAGATCTGGCCCAGCCACTGGTGCTGGTGCTGACATTAATGACTGCGCACGCCCAAAGGCACTAACAGTCAGCAGCCCAACGCCAAAATAGACGTCAAAGTCGCTGCCTTCAGGGATTTCGAGGCAGGGGCCTAAGAAGGATTCTAGAAGGCTGAGCATCGAAACGAACAGCATGTCAACACCCTGACAACCCTCAGGACTGAGCTAGGGGTGTTGATGGTCCCTGAGGGTTCGAAGCAAGGTATGCCCACCCATGGTTCTTCATCTGTTTCAACAGACGTTAAACTCGCCGAACGCTCAGATGTCTGTATGTTTTGCTGGTATTAATCGTATTCAATCTGGACGAGACGACACTTGAATTGAGTTTGGCCCACATAATATTGTCGTTTCAACTTAAATTGCCAAGAATGTTGATACAGTGCTTTCGAGCCCCACTGATTCAGGTACTGTAGTCCAAGACGCTGCTTCAAGGACACTTGTATTCAATTCGTATTGTAGTTTGCTGCTGGCTTGATCGAGATGCAAATCCCACAGGCTCTGCCACGTAACGCAGCTCATCATTACCTGATGCTGCGAATTACGCATTCGTTCTGACTCAAGAGGTCTCTGGACGCACTTTGCCGACGAGCTAAGCAGAAACAGTCTGTAACAAGGTGCTGAATTTAGGCTCTAAAGTTAGACCATCAGAATCCCAAGTCTGTTGAGTGTCACGGACGCTAGTAACCAACGGTACGCTTTGATGTTGTAGGTCCGCGGAACGGGATTGGTCACGATAATGCAATGTAAAGTCGTATCCTCCATAGATGTTGAATACTACCGTTGAGGCAGTTATGGAAGCGAATGTACCATAGTTATTGAAATGTCATAGCAATGTCGGGTCTATCGGTAGGTCTCGATATACCTCTGACTTCCCCATGACAATCGCGAGAACCCTTGCTGCACATCAATGATGTGCAGCGACGGCTGGCCCAAGCGTTGGTATCAGCAAAGGGGTGTCCCGCTTGAAATGGTCACCATCTGGCCCTCTGCAGATTGTTCTCTGGAAAGCTTCCGGATGAGTTTACCGGATGCTTGATCCGTTGAACTGGCTGATGCCGTGTCCTGTAAATGACCTGTCTATTGTTGAGACTTGTGGATGTTAAGAGCAGAATACTGCATGTGCCGGATTCTAACCCTGTCGGCAATGGTCTTCCCATCAGCTTGGTTCAATGAAAGGCGCAGCTATACCCTGTCTGGCCCCTCTGCAAAAGGAATTCACCGAGGTCATGTTGATAATCTTTTAGTTAGACTGCAGACCTCATCTCGCATAGCAAGGGCATACGGGTCTATTCGAGTCATCGTAGAAGCTCAATACATCGCCTGTGCCCCGAGCGTCGAACCCTGTCCATCGTTAGACGGATACCTCGCTTGCGTGCTGTGCAAGTATCTCCATAATCATCGTTGATACAAGCATCAATTGCCTGATACCGTAACTCTGCCGGCGGCCTCTACTGGGACCTCACTGCAACCTCAAGTTGCAGTATCAATTGCAATAGCCGGTGGTTGACATCCGAATATCTGCACCTCAATAGGAAGGCCGAGCGGATGCATCAAATCACAGATTGGCGGCTCTGATGCACGTTGTCACATCCTAACCCCATTCCATATGCGGCATTGAAGCGGCAGGCGCGCAATGAGCGGGCACTCCCGTGGTATCGATTCCACCGCGTGGTTTTTTTATCAGTAAGCGTGGGATGATTTGACGCATTTCATCACGAGCCTTCCTGCGTGGCATTCTCAGATGCCAGTGTTGTTGAACTAAACCAAGACTAATGCGGTCTTTACTTTTGCCGTGGCTCTCACCGAGATGTGCTCGTATGGATAAAGAGAGCAATTTGACTCTCTCACTGATTGGCTTGTTAACCAACTTGATGGTCATAGCTGCCACGATCTGCGAATAGGTTGCAACTTATAGGGTATCCCCAAATGACCGGTCACCACCTTGCAGAGTGCTTGGTAGTGTGCTTGATCAACGTATCGTTGCTAAAAGTTAAACGTAACGCGCCTCACGCGAATAATTGGACTTCGAGTTGCAGAATGCTTGGTGATCGCTTCGCATACTGTATGTTGTTTACATGGTGGGCTTTGAATACCACGGCAGGTTGATGCGAGCCAATACAACATGCTTTGCGCTGTGCCACCTTTGTTCGCTATACGTAGTGGTAACATTGCAAAAGTATCCTGCAGAACATCAGGTGCCCAGCCGCAATGACGCGATAGAAATGCACGGTAAGATTGAGCATAATTTCGTGCCTTGCGCCGATAGACCAAAGGTGATTGTGACGCAGTCACTGCAGTGGTCGGAACCGGTCGAGAATATTCAAGGTCTCGACACAGAAGCTTATGGCATACCATAGATCCTTGGCTTGATGTGGTTGGTTATCATCCCACAAAGGGGTTAATGCTTTTTTTCGACGTGCTGCTTAAAGAAGCGCACGTGGATGCAGCCCATAGAACGGTGGAAATTGAGGGCGTGTCGCAGAAGTCTTGGAACGGAATAATCGGCATTCTTTGTGCAGTGTAAGAATACGGCGTACCTTCACCACTCGTAAACCGGCCGTGCCAACTCCCAGAAAGGTATAATACGACGGACAGCACGACCGCTTAGCAGGCCCTTGGGCTTGGCATCGCTACGTTATCTGTAGCAGTGGGTAATTATAACACGAGGGATCCGACTCTGCTAGAGCGAGCTGAATACGGGATTCATGTCGGTTGCAGAATAGCTGAAAAAAAGTTTCATAGAAGCATATCGAAGATATCGAAGAGATATCGTATATCTCGAATGCGCCTGGACCACCACTGGGTAGCATCGTAAAAAGAAGTTTCACTCGCGGCCGAAGAGCCCGAAACCTTGCCCCTCATTTGATTTGGAGATGATATGCGAGTCGAGGGTTATAGACGGCTGCTGTGGTACCGCCGGATTGAGCCATGAGCTTTATTTTCCTGATAGGACCGGTCCAATGCAACATATCTGAGGTCAAACTGGTGGAACACGGTCTAATTCGCAATCAAACAGACACGTCAGGAGATCGATCCATAGTCTCAGTCAAGAAACTCGAATACCATCACAAATGACAGCGAATGAAGTTGCATAACTTCTCATGCATGCCGAAGCTTCAATCCGTAATTGAGCCCGCTCGTACCCCCGCGTCCTTCAATGTCACTATCCGAGCCACGAGATTCCCCTACGTCACCCGGCAATCGCGTCATATCACCTTTCCGGCCACCCTTATATTCCCGTTGAGAAGTTTATTGTTGAAGGCTAGTGACGGATTTCGTGAGACTCGAGATATCGGTCTGTCGTTTGCGATAAGCCAACTCATCAGATAGACCATGTCGCCATAAACTCTGATCATAATGGCAGTTGGCCGAACGCTTCCGATGAACTGACACATGCAAAGAACGCTGACACATCGCAAGGCTGACTGATACTGCAATTTGTCTCCCGAGACAAAATTATTCAGTCCCTCCCAGGGGCTCAGGGCTCAAGTCGCTGCTAGCAAATGACGGCCCCATGTCTCATAATCATGCCCCTTAAGATCCCTTAGGGGCCGGGCATCCGCAATGATAGATCCCTCAACCGATTGGTCAGAGATTCAAAAACCGACGTCATTGTACTTCCCCACGCCACGAAGCGAGCCTTTAACGAATCAATAACGAATCACAACTCGTTCAGCGGCTATGGCTGGCCCAGCACACTGGTGCCGTTCGGACACCCATTCTTCTCAAGCAATTCGAGATGCGCGAGCCGCCAGAGTGCCCTATCAACGACACAGAAGGGAACGTGTTATGGCACACCGCATGTGATAATATGGCGTTTCCATCTTTGCTGGCCCTTTGTCGCTTGGATCCAACTGGGATGGGTACTCGTGACCAGAAAATATTGAGCAAGAAATGTCGGTGTATTTCGAATGGAATACCCTTCGTGGTTCGTTGTTCTAGAACCCCGCTTTGAAGTTCCAAGACGTAGGGTTTCTCAATAACAAACCCCAAGTAAGATTGACCCATTGGCCACTGTCATCTTTAGCCACTGTGATTTCTGGCCATGTCAGACAAGGGCTGTTTGCGGCGCAATGTGTAATCCGTGCTGAATCGCTCTGTCATGATATTTTTGCGTACACAAAATAAACCATTTCCGAGCTCAAAACACGCCTGGCAAGGCTGCAGACCGTATTATTGTGTGCTATTGCGAGAAAGCGGGGGATGGCGTCCGTCAAAGACGGATGAGCGGACAGTCAGGTACGGACAGCAAGCGTTCTCCGTAACCTACGGCCGAGATAGCTGAGAATTCCCCACAGCGACAATGTCCGCAGGGAACAATCGTTTACTATCAACACCCCCTATGCAGGTTCCAAGCTTGTCCGGGGCCCTCGCGTTCCCCCTGTCTGGAGCTTGGGGGCCCTGACCTAAAAATTGGCGGGAGTCGGCGCCAAAGGATCGACGAGATGATGATCTCATTCCGCTGTTGGTTGTCCAGGCGTTTGTTTCAAGATGTCTTTCTGTCCAGCATCAACAAATTGCCAAATCATATGGCGAGCTCGCTTGGCGTCCCACAGAAATTGGCGGAATATGGGATAGGCATATTGAGCCCAGGAACTGGTATTCTGGGGCAAATCAGACTCTCACGTCTCAGACTCTTTATGTCTGCCCATGACGCTTTGTAACCCGTCTCCTGGGACTAAGTTTCGATTGGCTTCATCCCCACAGGATACTCTGACCGGCGACTGACCGGACTGATCATCGCGTGTCTGGGCATAAAAGTCGTGACTTGCCTCTGATTGTTACTATTCCGTGTCTTTATGTATTCATGTCATCTTCGAAACAGAGAAGCCGATAATTGACGGCAACAAAAGTGCTGACCGACCTGCATCGGTCATTATGTGATGCCATCGTCACTGAACGGCACTTTCCAGTGTTTCGATAACTATAACCGGCAAAGGCAATAATGCCACGTCACCTCGATGTTAAGTCTGTATGTGAAGATGATAGACATCGTTGGCGGGTTTGGGTAACGTCGGGTTTCTTGGGAACGACCCTGTAAACGAGGGTGACCCAAATCGTGTTTGGATTTACCGTGCTGCATGCTCTATCGAGTAAACCCTGCCCCCCCTTAACCGAGTATCTGGGTACCGTGGCTGTGGCAATCTGCACTGATGAGTTGAGACCTGACATGCCATGCAGTCGCACGTATCGGTAGGCGAAAGTAATAATGGCGGTCACTTTGGATGTGCCAGCTCTAGCGAGGGTAGGGCAGGGTTAACAGCGACGGTTTCTCGGGGAAGGGTAATTTGAGAGTTCCGGGGCTGTTGAAGGTGGATACGTTGGCCCTAAGCTGAAGAGTACGAGGTACGCGGGCGCTGTAGTTTGGTTGACATTTGATACGGTGGGCAAGGCTAACGATGTTGTCGTCCGTATTGTAAGTTGTTGGCCTGGGTTCCCTGTTGGTCCTGAGATTAGAATTGCAGTTGCAGATGAGATAAGCTGCACGTTACTGCACTGTATAGAAGTCAATCGGCCGCCCAGTGTGGTGGATACAGTCCCTTGACAGATGAGATTATCTCCATCAACTCTATCCAAGCGATGTGATGCTGACATGAACATGCGAGTAGCTTGGAGGATTGTGATGCTTGGAAAAAGCCGATAGCGCAATCTGGCTGTGCTGCATGTAAGGTCTAATTCTAGATACAAGGCAGCTACTGAGGCACGATATTTTTAGCGGAAGGTTGAATCTGGTAACGGCCGGCAAGCTCTTTCCTGCCAAGCAAACTACAGCAGGCAGGTACGATCAGAGTTTGGGCTCCTAAATTTCGAGGCAATCACAACCTAATCACATGAACTCAAGATCAAGCAAGCAATTCGATTCTGAGACTTCAATATCGGCTATTGAGTCGATCTAAATCTTCATTATCCTCGTTTCAAATCTTTCGCTTCCTGACAGTGGCTCCTTTCAAGGGGGCAATTTCCCTTCGCTCGGGTCAGGCTGGACTGGAGTCGAAATGGACATTACAACTCCACACATCGTGTCAGACTGAGGTCATGGCATCGAGGAGGCTCAAATGCTGGACCAGGCCAACGCAACGCTACGCTGCACGCACTATGAAATCGTATAAACTACTAATTTCTGTTATAGCAAACATAGGCCTGAGGCACAGCGCATTGCCTTGGACACGCCGCCTTGAAGATTCGCAAGCCCCTAATGCAACCATGCAAATCCTTAGGGCACTTTTGCGCCTGGCCTGCGCCATATGAGACTTTGCATGTGGCTTTCATGTGGCCTGTAAAGTTAAATCGCTGTCATCGCCTACGTACGCTGAGCAGATATCCTATCCTGTGTCGCGCAGATGCTGTGGTCCGTGGCGATTGATTGGTAGCCCTGTTGCTCTGACCGACACCGGGCACATGGTTAGCCATGTGCCGAAGCGAGAGATGGCGGTACATGAAAGACAGGCGGAATCGGGCGCGCAAACGAGTACCATAGCGTATTAAGCGGGCGTTGGATTTTGCCTTCCCCTGTCATGGAATTGTTCTTTCTTCCAGCGACTTCAAGTTTGAATAGCGGCGGGTTGCGGTTCCGGCCACTATTGACGGCACAGTTACTGTCAATGACTCCTTGAACCGGAATGGTTTGAGAGAGACATCCTAAAATTACTAGGCTTGGCCCGACAGGTCACTAGCCGAGCTTGTCCTCTCTGGCTTTTTTTTGTCCACTTACTGGGGCCAAGTAAGCTGAGGAACCAGTGGTTGCTGTTGTGTTCTTTGACTTTGCCTTTCTCTCCCTGTCAGGTCCCCTCGTGACCGTCTTCTCAAAGGGTCTCAAACAGTTCAGGGACAAACAGAAATGCTGGTCTGTGCCAAGAAGGCAAAAATGAGCCGACAAAGACACAACAATAATACGAAACTGTCAAACAACAAACAAACAAATAATCATCCTAGGTCACTTGGTTGAGGGTGAGACTGGTCACCAAGCTTGTTTGTTAGGCAAAGCTAAAAAAAAAAAGTCGAGAGAAAAAAATAACCCAACCGAAACCCATGCCATAGACTTTTTCACCACCCTGCCCCTCTCCGCCCTGGCCATATCCGGACTGGTTTCTCACAATCGTATCGTGATCATTGATTGCTCGATCGTTGTCGTCTTTGAAAAAGAACTTGTTTGTGCTGATAAAACCTTACAGGATGCATGTTACGATGCCAAGGAGGGTAAGACGGTTCGTCATTCTTATCTGAGTGCTCATCATCAAGCAATTGCATTACGACGAAACAGACTCATTGCACATGTCTATCAGAGAGAATCACACCATTTGATAATCCATCGTCTTCATCTCCTAGTCAGACAAGTCCGTTAGTCAGGAACGGAGGATTTGCATCTTGGATTGTTATGGCATGACCGAGAAATTGGATTTGCACCGGCGCGTTGCTGTCTAGCTGATCGGCCTGGAGCAAAAAAAGGTGTGCAGCTCAGACCTCTCGGATCCGGCGGCGCTCATATCCAATGCCCGCCAGCCGGCTCTCCCTTGGGACGATATCCTGGATCAGCATGACTCTTTCATGCGCTGGAGCATTTAGACTTGACGGAAGGAAATGGTGTTATCGCAAACCATGCGTTGGGTGCAGACTAAAGAAACTTTGAGTTGCCGAGGCCATCGCATGAAGCATCAACAAAAACGCAATCGCCAGCATGATGACTTATGATGATGATATTGGCGTGTCCCCACTCTGAGTGGTTGGCCGTTAGCCCAGAGGTCAACTCAAGATGTCGTTGTGTTGTTGGTACGGCGCACTGCCGCACTCCGAATAGACGAGAAGCCGGTCAGTGGAGCGGTCAGTTTTTCTGTCAGCCTTCATAAATTGGGCCTCAGAAAGGACAGGAAAAGGGGGGACAGAAGAGAAAGTGAAAGAAAACGGTGTGAGCCACACTATACCCCCATCCAATCCATGATCCATGGCGTCCATCTCATGGCCGAACCCCCGAAGCAGAGAGGACAACCACCAAGCCTCAGCCCCTACAAAGGAACGAACAGCCCAAACCCACTGCCGAGCGCTAATGAGAGTTAGGCACACTAAAGTTACAGCACAACGGTTCCCGGAATTCCACGTTGGCACCTATTGTCAAATCAGCAGGGGCAGAAGGATGTCAGAGGGGAGAGTAGGATTGAGTCCAAGATCCATCGTTATTTTCTACGTTCCGGTTCCCCATACTGATACTATGGATACAGTCACAGAAGACAGAACAGAGTATCATTTAGATTCTCACAGGCATAGAGTCTCTCAAGGTTTCTCAGAGTCTTGTTTCTCACCGAGTTTCTTTCCCTTTGCATCTCGCCCTTTCGATCTCTTGGCTAGACCATCAAGAAAGACAGGGTAAGCTAACCAAAGGCAAACAAGCATCCTCATTTGATCAGTTCTTGATCTATCCCTGGCACATTGACGCTGAGATCTTGGCCTATGTTATGTCTTCAGTTTCCGTGTAACCGTCTTGTCCATCAACTGGTATGACTATTCCCCCTTTCTCACAGCCCTGTCTACCAATTGACTGGTGAGTTGGCCCGTTCGCCCTGTTTCTCAACGGCGACGAGGTTCACCGTATCTGTCTGTGTATATCACAATAGTCTCGCGTGGTATGTCGGTCAATCTCTTATTCGAGACATTGTCCTGTAACGACATTAGGTTTTGGTCATGTGCACCTTTGACCTGGCAGGCTAGGAAGATTTATTGAGTTGAGTTAACGTGGTGCATTTGCATTAGACCGGTGTCCACAGAATCTACTCAACTCAACTCTGTTTCTGTCTCTCCCTTGTATCGCATGTATCAATCAAGTCTGAGCACTTTGTCAACTAGAGAGTTGGATTGCATCTGCATAAGGAGGACATGCATTTGCTTGCTTGCACTTGCAGTGGACAGTCAAGCACACACCGTCAGGCCCAGGGCCCAACCATTCGCCTCCCCCTTGACCTTGAACATCCATTTGCAACTCCACTCTATCAAGCTGCAACGCAACGGATGAAAATCATACACCCCTCCCCCTTGTTACCTACCCCAGTCTCTCCAGTATCCACCCCGGTCTGTCTGTCGTCCACAGTAAAAATAAAAATTGAGAGGGAAAGAAAAAAATGATTCGAAAAGGCTGTAGGAAGGGCTTGGGTACGTACTCTCTCCAAATCGCTGGCAGTTCATTCTCAGCCTGTGAGTGCAGTGCAGCGTAGCACAACAGTCCTAGTTTTGGGCTGGGGGTTCAATCCCAGTCAGATCAGTATCAATCAATCAATCAGTGCTGCCTATCCTGTCCTTACCTCACCCTCGTTCAGGCTTCCTCCTGACTTGAGATTGACAGCGGATCAGAGTCGAGTAAAGTGAGGTGTACAGAGGTCACAGAGGTGTATGTAGTGTCATTGCTGATGATACTACCAACCACTGTATGTACATCTGTTACAGGGACAAGCACGGGCACAGGCACCGGTACTGACTGAGACCTTAGTGGGCTGTTAGGAGGACTAAAGCTTAGTGAAGCTCACACAAACGCTCAACTTTGAGGTGACTCGACTGAAGACATTGACGAGAAAAAAAAAGGGACCTTACAGTGTTGGACAGGACAAGCATTGCACTGGTTGTGTCTGTGACAGGAAGATCAGCTCGTGTCAAGTGTCAAGTAAAAGGTCTCTCTCTCACTTTGAGGTCCTTCTTGGCTGGGGGTCTACATTGTACCATAATTTCCCGGCCCCAGGGACAGGCTACAGGCCTACAAGCTACAGCCCAAGAAGTAGCCCAGCCCAGCCCAAAGCAAGTGCCCAGCTCGAGCACCAGCGCATGGAACACAGCGCAAGCTCAGCGCACCCGCCGCATAACTACAAGACTCTTCTTCTGCCCACCTCTTGACTTTCTTCCATTTCTGCGTCTAGCTTTCTTGACGTTAGCTTTCTTTATTTTTTTCTTGACCTCTATCATACAAAGTCTCGCCCGCTCCAAAAAAAAGTACGCTATCATACTTTTGGTCCCCTCTACCTCCCTCCCTTGCAAGTCGAAATTGCACTCCTCCAAGTCTCCTCTGCCTATCTATTTTTTTTTTAACCTTCTGGTTAACTTGACTTGTCTGGCTATCCCGCCCCAAGTTACTTATTTACTACTGAGACTCCCCCCTTTCCGCCCCAACTATCTTTTCTACCCCTCCCGCTCCACCACCAACTTTCCCATTGACAACCTACCTCTTCGCCTTTCTCACTTCCTGTCAATCTGCTTTGCTTTACTTTGGCTTTGCTTCTTCAAAGAAATCTTTGCTCTCCACGACACGGACGAATACCCTTCTTGTTCAAAGATACTCAGATTGATCCATCGCATACTCGAAAACAAAGTCCGGCTCAATTGAATTTCGTCGACCAACTTGCGACAGCCTGCGCCTTCCTACCAACTGTCGCGTTCAGTTGAAGTTTGGGTGACTCAGCCAAATCTCGACCTCGAACCTCGACTTTGTTTTACACTTTGGTCCGCGGATTCTCGGAATTGACTTTCTTCACTACGAATTACGCCTTGTCGTTTTATTCTCAACCGTTTCCCCGTTAAATCGGTTATCGCATCGAAAGAACCCAGCGCAGGACGTTGTTGGTGTTGACTTGACGTTCATCCATCCATCCCGAACCTATAACTTCAAGTTACCCCAACGTTGTGGTTTCGACAAACACTCGGTCATTCTATCCATCACCTGGACCAGTAGCTCTGCGCTGTGCTGCAGCTCTCTGCCTGTCAACGAGGAACGCCCTGTTTTGCTTGATCCAGCGACCCCAAGGCACCCCGAAAGGAGCCACCTGCATATCCCGCCCTCTGCCAGCTCACCACGCTGCTGCGAACTTGGCACATCATCACGCCTCGGATCGGCCTTGTCAGGACCTACCTAGTCATCTGTTACTCAACTTCACTGTCCTTGTGGACCGACCACCTCCAGGCTACCTTGGTCGTCCCTGCATCTGCATTCATTACGTGCTGTCGACACTGCCCTGGACCTTTGGCAGACACTGGCTGCACCCCAGAGTGACAGCTACTCCACGAGGGATCGGCTTCCGCAGCATCTTTCCCCGCAATTCGCGTGTCTTATCGTTACCCCCAGGCCAGACGTTCCACCATGGCTCCCCATTCTGACTGAGCTTTTATATACGTCGATGCAACCTACGAATGCGACCTGCTTGTCCTTATAGTGTAATCACCACTCAGCACGGCCATGTCTTTCAACTTTGACTCGGATTCAAAATATTCATTACCATCTCACAACTTATCCGAAATGTCCTCAATAACACGTTCTCAACTCGGTCAGGTCCAGACATCCTTTCCGTCACAATCACAACCAGTCCCTATCCCCATGTCAGCTATAAGTGCTTCATCAGGAACCTCAAACTCACAACAAGGTTCCCCAATCATGTCTCCCGACACCGCTGTTCTAACCACATACTCCTCCGTCCAGGCCTCGCCTGAACCCATGCGAGGCCGAGAGGAGGAGTCCTTCCCTTCCAGCTTCCAACTACCCGAATCAGTGCTCTCCAGGAAGACGAGCACAAACTCTCTCGGGTACAGTGCCATGTCCGAAGTGGCCAACAACAGCAAGGGAGGTCTCATCCGTCGATTCTCAAACCGAGCCCAACGATTTGCAGGTAGAAGAAGACCATCTTCAGGTGCCCCTGCTAGCCGTGATGGAAGTGTTGGTCCCAGCATCCTCAGACGCCGTAGCGACAGCAATGCTACAGCACCTCAAGAGAACGCCCTGACAGACACAGACGAGGAGCCCGAATTCGTTCCTGAGGACTCTATTTCCATGGTTTGCCTTGATGGCAACACCTACACATCATCTGCCAACAGCACACATGGCTCAATAAGTGGAAGTGCTGGAGCTATGGCTGGCCCAGTGCTCCCAGCTGAGCTACGCAATGGGTGCCCGGTGAAGAAGGTCTCCAAGAAGAGTCGCCCAAAGAGGATAAACCTTGTTTATGAGACCGAGTCAAACAAGCTCTCTTGGGATACGACTCGTCCTCAAAAGTCTCTTCACGTTGATGAGATTCGAGAAATCCGAACAGGAACCGATATTCAACAATACATTCACGACTACGGACTCTCCAATGAACTCGACTACTACTTTCCTCTCTGGTTCACTATCATTTACACCGAAAACTCCAAGACAAGATTCCTCCACATCGTCACCGACAACCCCAACACCCTATCATTATGGACGGAATTCTTGGACGCTATGACGAGATATCGACAGGAACTCATGACATCGTTGATGGCATTCAACGATCCTGCCGTTGCCCAGTACTGGCAGACCGAAATGGCCAAGGAGTTTGGCGACCAAGTTCGATCTCCTGAGCAAGAGGAGATGAACATTGCCGGCGTCAAGCGCGTCTGCCAGAACCTTCACATCTACAGCTCACAGGCAACCCTCGAAGTTAACTTTCATCTATCTGATTCTCGACGACGACAAAAACTCAACTTCCGCGAGTTCAAGGACTTTGTGCGCCGCATGAAGCAACGCAACGACGTGCAACGAATTATCCGAAGCTTTGCTGCCAACCCCGAGTTTGGTCTTACCATGTCCGAATTTCTCACTTTTCTCCGCGATGTCCAGGGTGAGGATGTTGATTCTAACCGTGCTGCCTGGGAGAAGCTGTTTTCTCGATTCTGCCGCCGATACCGAAGCAACGAAGTGGATCTTCCCGAGAACGCCGAGATTATGACCGAAGCCGCTTTTGTTGCCTTCTTGACGTCAGAGGACAACGATGTTATGCAGCCTGAGCCTCAGAACATTGTATTGGACCGTCCCATGAATGAGTACTACATTTCCAGCTCCCACAACACCTATCTTCTGGGCCGTCAAGTTGCTGGTCAGTCAAGCGTTGAGGGTTACATCTCAGCGCTTGTTCGGGGATGCCGATGTGTCGAGGTTGACTGCTGGGATGGCTACAACGGCCAGCCCGACGTTAATCACGGACGCACCATGACCACTTCTATCAGCTTCAAGGAGGTCATGACCACTATCAACAAGTACGCTTTCGTCAAGTCCAAGTTTCCTCTTTGGATTTCTCTCGAGGTTCACTGCAGCCCAGCCCAGCAAGCCACAATGGTTGAGATCATCAAGGAGTGCTTCGGTTCAAGATTGGTTACTGAGACTTTGGAGGCTTTCCCCGACAAGCTTCCCACCCCGTCTGAGCTTATGGAGCGTGTTCTTATCAAGGTCAAGAAGCCCCAAATCAAGGAGGAGCCTGTTGCCCCTGGCAATGACTTCCGTGGTCGACGCCGAGGCAACAGCCTTAACTCGCCTATGATGCGCCCCTCCATCCCTGATGGTACTCCTTTGATGCCTTCTCAGTCTCTTCCCCAGAGCCCTATGCTCACCCCAAGCCACTCCTCCCGACGATTGGTCAGTAAGACTCGAGTCAACACCATTACCGAGGGTCGAGTCCAAGATGGTTTGAGCAGCAGCACCAGCGACAACGAGAGCACCTGTGAACAGCCAGTCAAGAAGACTCCCAACAAGACCGTCAAGGTTCTTGGTGATCTTGGAGTCTACTGCGCTGGAGTCAAATTCTCTGGCTTTGACACTGTCGATGCCAAGCAGTACAACCACATCTTCTCTTTCATGGAGTCGAGCTTTGCCAAGCACTCTCGCGCCAAGGACCAGAAAATGGCCCTTGATATCCACAACATGCGCTACATGATGCGAGTCTACCCTGATCGCACTCGCATCACCTCTAACAACTTTGATCCTCTCATCTACTGGCGACGCGGTGTTCAGATGGCCGCCCTTAACTGGCAGACTTTTGACCTTGGAATGCAGCTCAACCGTGCCATGTTCGACGGTGGCAAGGACTCCTCCGGCTACGTTCTCAAGCCCGCCGAACTCCGAGACATCCAGGTTCTCCCCTACAACTCCGACATTGCCGAGGGCAAGAAAGAACGCAGCGTTGTCTCCTTCAGCATCGACGTCATCTCTGCTCAGCAGCTTATGCGACCCGCCAACCTCCCCGCGAACAAGTCCATGGACCCCTACGTGGAAGTTGAGATCTTCCACGCCAACGACAAGCGCGACAAGAAGGAGGCCGACTCCAACCTTGCCATGGAGCATGACTCGCCCCTCAAGTACCAAACCGAGGTCATCCGCGAGAACGGTTTCAACCCCATGTTCGACAAGCAGTTCAAGTTCAAGGTCACCACCAAGCACCCCGACCTGATCTTTGTTCGCTGGTCGGTCAAGCTCTCCAACGATGGAGAGAGCTACAACGAGCGCCCTGCCGTTGCCACCTACACCGCTAAACTTACCAACCTCAAGCAGGGATACCGCACCCTGCCTCTTCTTAACCACGCTGGCGACCAGTACCTGTTCTCTAAGCTTTTCTGCAAGATCAAGGTCGACTCGGTCGAAAAGAAGTTGATTGACGCACCTCGCCGAACCCAAGACGGTAACAAACTCAACCGACTTGGTGGCAAGGTCTTTAGCCGCATCAACACCAGCCCTAAAAGTACTATCGAAAAGTCTAGCTCCGAGAAGACGAGCTTTGACAGCTACTGATTTTGAGTCTATCTCATCTGTATGAACATCTCTTCAACCTTCTTGGATATAATTTTACCATTTCATTTCTCGATTCCATCGATACTGAGCTCGACGAAGCTGGATTTGGGTCTACTCGGGTTTATCGACAAGGATCTACGGCGCAGGACCTCCACATCCTCTTATCTGGTCACATCTTTTTTCCATGATCCCAGGAGGATCCTGGCGCGACATACGCGATGGTTGTCTGTGACGATGATGATGGAACCAGCACCCTTTGTCTTACTTTCTTTCTTTTTCCCTTCAAGAAACGGGTTGAAGCGTTTGAATAACCCTTTTAAGGTACCAATTGGTACACAACGATTTCCTTTGTTGAAAACATGGCGCATGAAAAAAACACTTAAAGAAGGACAAATACCCCCTTGAGCGTGGATGGTGTTGGTCATTATTGGGATTCTATGTTTATATTATTACCGCGGCATGGGTAGCCGCCTTCAATGGACAAGGACAGGAACGGAATGAAAAAAAGGAGTCTGCATATACCACGCTTGGCCGTGATTTAGGAGCGTCAGGAACAACTAGCATTACTGGGAAACCGGATTCACGTATTATAGATCGGCACAAGGCAGGGGAAACCAATCACTTGGGAAAACATCTCTATTCTGCTGAAAGCATATTATTCTTGGCCAAGTCTCGTCTCTTGAGTGTCAATTGTCTATGTCATCAATATCACTATTAGAGATGACGTATCAAGCTAAGAGTATGCACAGCAGAAAAGAGGCCTCATGGAACAATGGGATCGGCATAGGGAAATCATGATATACTGTATACATACCGGTGGCTCACGCCAACCAAACAACTGGGCCAGGATAGGCATGTAGATAGATCTAGGGGGATAATGAGAAATGAATCAATTCAAACTATGACGAACATTAGTGAAGCGAATTGTATGCCTCGTTTGGGTTCGTGTATAGCTTCGTCTAGAAACCCCTGTTTCACAATCCAACGATCAATACACTAACCTCCACAACTAGAACTGACACTATCCCCTATGACGAAGGGCGGTTGCTCATCTCATCTTGACTAGCTTTAGCGACGTTGACAAGTCCAAGTCTTCATTCCAGGTTCATCTTGTCTTTTCCCCGCAGGGTCCCCCCCTTCCCAGGGCTGATCTACACGATCGTCGGGGGTGTGTACCGTTGAAAGAGGGTTGTCATGTAGAAGAGGGGTGTTATGAATTAGCTTGGAATGAGGCCATCCAGATATCTGAATTGGGATAAACATGTTGTTTTGAAAAGTTGGCTTTGTCAGCCGTTCTATGTAGTATTCTACCCCGCTGTGACAGCCTCGAATATCACCATATCGTTTAAATCTTTTGAAACAACGATTCTGAACATCAACACTATGTCATCAGACATAAGCGCCCTGTACAAGGACATGGTCCCTGGCAACCTCGCTTGTCTCACAGCCCTGGATTTCGCTCAAGAATCACTACCTATACCCATCGTGAACCACTCTCTGCGGGTTTATCTGTTGGCTCGGTTCATTGCCAAGAGGGAAGAGTCTCCCTTTGTGTCTGAGGGGCAGATTAGTCTCCTCTTTGTAGCAGCTGTTCTCCATGACATTGGCGCGAGTGATGCTGCCAATGGACCTCAGCGCTTCGAAGTATGTTCTGCTGACACGGCAAAACATCATCTTCTTAAGCATGGACACTCGGAAGCAGAAGCACATCAAGTCTGGACCGCTATCGCAGTGCATACATCCCCTGGTATAGCAGAGCGCATCGATCCATTGGCTCGGTTGATCCGACTCGGTGTGCTCTCAGACTTTGGATCGGACGAGTACCGAAGAAGCATTGGGACAGAGTCATACTGCAAGGAGATAGAAGCCCTTCTGCCGAGGCTAGAACCCGAGAAGACGCTTAGTGACGCAGTGATCAAGCAAGCCGACAAGATTCCACAAGTGGACAGTGTCACTTGGCCCAATAGTGACAAGTTTCCAGCTGCAAGTTGGCCCGGTATTCTGTTGCGGGCACACGCCGAGAATCCAGACCACGAGGGAGTAAACCCAGCATTCTAGGGAAACCTTGGAAGTGTACCAAACCCTGAGGGGGAGTAAGATTGGCGGTCAAAACCCTCCGAGAGTGCAACATGGACCGGTAAGCGATGATCAAGGGGTGTTGGTTGTAGATCGTGTAAACGTGGACGATCTCAAGTCGGCAGTTGGTACAAATCACACGAGTCACGCTTGGCGAGCGTCTGTCAGTGGATATCCGTTTGACACAAGCACAGTTGAGAATGTGAATAGTATTGGACATATGGATTCGTACACATCATAGATCCCAACAAGTCTGGAATTACAACATAAAATTGTGCCAAGAATGTAAAAAAATATCGAACAAAAATAGAAAAGAATACCCGGAACAAACAAACTCCTCATCTCATGATAAGAAACGTTAACGTTCATTTTCATTCGCTTGCAATATAAATGCAACTTTCTAATCGACGCCCTCATCTTGGAACTTGGGAGTCACTTCAAACTTGGGTGTCCCTGAGCGACTAACGTTGCTTGGTGTTCTGCTGAGAGGACTGCTTGTTGAGCTTCCCTTTCGAAGCATACCGCTTGCACCGCCACGACCCCAGTTTCCGTTAGTAACGACTTCAAGAGCGCGAGCTTCAGCGTCATCACGACCTTGAGGGTTTGGTGAGAATCTTGGACTGAGTTTTCCACTTTCCGGGTCGGGGTTGTTTGCGTCGAGGAATCCATCTTCGTCGCTGTCCAAATCTGCTAGCTCATCATCTAATGTTCGACCACGAGGGCTGAGACGTTGCATAGGTACGTTTTGTGTTGCATCCGCATACAGATTGGGATCCCGACCAAGAACTCGATCAGCCTTGCTCATAGTCTTAGGACCTGCGAGTTTTGGACCGGGAGAATAGTGTTTTCCTGCACCTGTAGGTCGTTCGGCGATATCAGGGATATCATCTGGTGATCCCCATCCAGCGTTGACCTCACGAGCTCGTTGTTGCTCTCGCTCAGCTGCGAGTCTATCACGAGCCTCGAGCCACTTGTCGCTTGCTTCCCAATTCCAGCCATCTCCTGTAGTGTTGGAGACAGGAAAGAACCACAGCGCAGGGGTAGGGCCAAAGAGATGAAGCAGGTTACGTTTCCAACCGAGATCGAACACATTGGGAAGTTTCTCAGAATCTTGTTCGTCGAGGTACTCCTCATACCGTTTTTGCCGTTGTTCGCGCTCCCGTTGAGCATAAGACATTTGAACAGGGTGGGAACCGTCAGGAGGATATGATCGGGGCATCTCTCGTCGCTCTTCGCCTTCCTCAGGTCTAGTGATTCCAGGTAGAGCATTTGCGTGAAAGTCGACAAAGTTGCGAGCAGCCTCGGGTACATCGTTGGAGGGGTTGTGAGCAGCGTTGTACGACTTGCGCAGAGGCGAAAGGTATCGTGTCTTTTCGAGGCACTCAATCGTAGTTTGTCCGCATCTCGCCAAGTGAATGTGCCATGATGTAAAAGCGCCAACCACAAGTCCGATAATACCGCTGATAACGCTCAGCATAATAAAGTTGACTGGCAGAAGCGTATCGACATATTCCTGATCAGCCAGCGCCTCCCACCAAACCCAGCTTGCACTGACAGCGAAAGACCAGAAGCAGAAAAGAGACGTATAAATCAGGAACAGCAGGAAAGCCTTGTGGTTGCGCAATCCGATACATGTGGCTAACCAAGGGCAATGGTGATCCATCTTGAGAACGCATCGTCGACATGTCGAACAATGGTGAGCGCGATCCGGCTTACGAGCCTGACACTTTTTGCAGAATCGAAACTCGCCATTGCTTTTGACAGTGAATGAGGTGCCCTGGGGTGTATTCTGTGTCGGTAAAAGACCATATCCCATATCATTTGTCGTCGAGCCGGGAGGTGTAAAGACAGCGGTAGTATAGCACCAGTTGAGCATAAGATAGAGCGCAACACCTATTATCGAAGATCCAGTGCCTGCGATTGTTAGCGATGTCCTTATAGAATATGTCCTGAAGCATCGTGACCACATACCTATCCAGTTGCTCCTCGTGCTAACGCTACCGATATTGACAACCACCCATACAGCCCATGATGTCAAGCCGTATACAAACGACAAAGGAAAGTATGTCGCAAAGATACAACAGCACCGCTCGGCTTTGCGCGCCCACCTACGAGCCGACGCCATTGCGCTCGCTTGTGTTGTTGAATCAGTAATCTCCCAGATAATTCGGCGCAGATCAGTCGTTCGATATTTCTTCTAATATTCTATTCGAAACGTCTCGTCATATCATTATTCGACCGTAGCGAACACAGGGGTATTATCTATCGTCGATCTCCTTGTCGATAAAGGACGGGGAAAGGCCAGGTGGATGAATCGGCCGGGGGTGCACAGGTCGTATGTCGTCTGTTCGTCTTTATACTGAGTGAACCGAGCGTAGAATACACAAAATCATTAATCGGTTATGGCGAAAAGAATAAAAGGAATAAGCTGAGCTGGGCAAATTGTACAGAAATTAACGGGGAGTTACGACTGCAGGTGCTGTCAATGAATTAAAGTGAAGCTTAGGTCATCAGGGGCCGATGGGTTCCACTATAATCAATTAGTGGCTCCGCTCCGCTTCGATATAGAACTCCGCCTCATACGCGTACGCAGTAAATGAACATGCATTTGTAAGTCAGAGATGTCTACATGAAGAGAGCATTATCAGTTATCACGAGAGGGTACGTGATAGTACGAGTCAAAGAAGAGGTCCCTCAAACGGTTTACCGGTCTAACTCTCTTGCTGCCATCTTTGAGTTCTGTACCCCTGGCTCTTAAACAGATCCCTGGTAAATACATCAAAGAAGACCCCTGATAACTACATTAAATACGATATCTGGCATCACATCAAGCTTGCATACTTTACCGATATTTACTCCTTTGTGGCATCAATTATTTAGTTAGGTATCTAGAACTATCGAGAGCCTTTTCTCTTTGTGCCATTCATGCCGCTTTAAAGCAGATCATGTTCAAATTCTATGCTCAGATGTCATGCCATCTAGAGCTTGTGTCTGCTCTTTGTGAGTCTCGTGCATGCCCAGACCATGCTCACATACCCAGATATCACATCTACCACTTTATATCCTCATGCTTGTACTCGCGCTTAGGAGCTGGAGCACTCTGCTGACCAGGACGAGTAAAGTCCTTGGCGACAACAAACTGAAGAGTACCATCCTTATTCTTCTCCGTTTTGACATCGACCAAGCCAGCAAGCAACTGATCCAGATAAGGACGGAAGTTGTCCATCTCACGAATCTTACACTTGACTCCATTGGACTCGGCGTGCTGAACAATGGCAGTCAGGGAGTTGAAAGTGTTGAGACAGTAAGGGCATCGGTACTTCGTCTCGGAGTGAGCTTCAGACTTGAGATGCCCGAGAAGAGCCGGACCTGATTTGAAGGTCTTGGTGCAAGAGGTCACAGGACAGTTGTATCTGCCCGTGAACTGGCAGGCATAGCGACCAACGTTGAAGTTAGGATGACTCGGATTGTGGATGCTCATCAGACCATATGTATCTCGGGCGTTTGGGGCAGTGGCCTGGTCGAGTTGCTGCTGCGCAGGCTTCTGAGCAGCAGGGGCATCTGGGAAAAGATTCTTTCCCTGGTTCCAGTCGTTTTCCCTGGCCTTTCCTTTGTTGCTCATCTGAGGACTGGGGCCAGAGTTGATGTTCTCCTTGACGTTCTCCTTGTTGATGGTAGTGGCCTGGTTGCGCATCTGAGATCCAATGCCCGCGCCAAGAGTTGGAAACGCATCCTTGTCGTTGACGAAAGGACGTGATTCATCAAAGCACCAAGTGCTGGAGGCGTCGGAGGAGGCACCAGGCATATACCCGCCGTAGGCAGACTTGAGAGGCTCCTTGGTAGCTGCAACAAGGGCGTTGGAGAACTCCAGCTTCTTCTCACGGAGACTTTCGATGGTCTCGTTATCGATACGAGGGCATTCCTTCTGGATGTGCGCAACAAGGCCGCCGACACGAGCAAAAGGGCCTTTTCCACATCCGGAGCAGAAGAGGTTCTGTTCCTTGGGATGATACTAGACGAAAGTTAGGAAAGTGTTGATGAAATGACGATGTTTAGTAAAGTGTTTAGGAGAGAAATAATGAGGTTTAGTGAAATATTTAGGAGAGAGACTGAAAGAGCTTTAGGAGAGAGATCAAGGGCAACATACCTGTTGAATGTGAATCGCTTCAGCTTCCTTGGTCTTAAAATCCGCACCGCAAAAGGAGCAGTGGATGTGCTCGCTGCCGTTATCCCTCATGATGCGCTTGTGTGTGAGGAGATCTTTGAAGTCTTTGAAGACTTTGCCGCAAGGAATGCAGGTCAACATCTTTATAGGAAGGTATGTGCGTAGTTGGAAGGGGCGATGTTGTGGTAAGAGACAAACGGGAAGATGCAGATGTGAAAACGGAGGCAGATGAGCAAACAGAAAATGAATGCAACGGACCGTGGCAGAAAATGCAAGAGAATAGAAGCTAGGTCAACGGCGAATGAATAGGCAGCAAACGAATGAGGGGGTAACAACAAGCAAACAGTAAATGACTGCTAGATGGTTACCGAGCAGGCGATTCATGAGCAGGCTACTTACATGCCTTTACGGATCTCCTCTTCGGCCTGTTATTGCATACTTCAAACAGACTGTAGTCACATTAAGGAGAAAAGGGTCAACAAAGCCAAATCTACCATGAAGTTATCTAGCTTTTGTGATGAATGGATCTGTAAAGGCAATCTGAAAGGGCCTATCATGGAGAAAATGGACACTGTTTGGCAGAATGCACGTTGAAATTAGGGCAATCGACGCCTGCATAGAAGCGTGTTTGATAACGATGCCTCTTGTTGAGCATTGACAAACAAGATATCGGCAAATTGTCGACAAACAACAGCATATACACTCCGGTTACAATAAATGTTCTTTAAGGCCTGAGCTACTATGGGAAGGTAGCTTACATGATTAAGCTAGCATAAAGTGACTAAATCATTTCATCCCTTATGCTTTCAGCAGCCAGTTCTTCTGTTGCCTGGCTCCGTCATGTTCTCTCACATTTGCAGCGAGATCTGACTGCTCACGCAAACATCTGTGGATCTATATCCTCATCCCGTATCATATCTCCATCCCCATCATCGTCATCGTCATCACCAGACTCATCTTCATCACCCTCATCAGAATCCTCATTCCCAGATCCCATCTCCTCCAACAGCCGAGCTTCTTCCTCTTGGTTATCTGAAGCTGCCACCGTCGATGACTCTCCAGCTGTTGCCTTCTTAGGTCCTGCATTGGGATCTCGAACTCGCACGCTATAGCCCTTATGCTTGTTTTTCTTAGTGGGTTGTCGTCCTCGCAGTTGTGTGAGCTCTTCATCCGTGAGTCGCAGATTTGGTAACGGAAGGTGAAATGTTGCTTGGTTCGATCGGACTGGTGTTTTATCGCCGGTTTCAAGTGTCATCGCAAAGTCTTCTCTTGTGAGGTGTCGATCGAATTGAATGGCCACGAGTTTTGTCTTCATGATCGCCTTGACCTTGGCCCACAGACCACCATGGTACCATCCACTGCTTGGATCCCATTCAGGACGTATAGCAGCGTTCTCGAAAAGCTCTTTGAGTAGAGGATCGGTGATATCACAGACCTGCCACACTTTTCCATCGGTGTGGAAGGTTTCACCATCAAAGACATGACTCTCCGAAAGTTCCTCCAAAAACTCCTTTAGCGGTCCCATTTGGACTTTGCGTAATGATTTCCATGTTTGGCCACGTTGGGCGCGCTTCTGCTTAGGAAGCTTGAACATGAGTGTCTGATAGATTCGATATTTCGGGTCTGTTCGTGGATCAATACCATATTGAACCACTCCATCTCTCCATGGGCCTCCCTTGAACTGATAGGCTGCGTAGTTGAGATATTTCTTGAGTTCATTCCAGTTCTTAAGCTTGCCCCCAAGGTGATTGAGAAGAGATCGTCTTGTCCAGATAGGTCGCTCCTCAAAAGCATCTTCAAGCTCAGCCATAATTTCCACCATTCGTGGATCAGTCATATCGGGTGGGAGTTGAGGTTCAGTTGGTGAAGGATCTTCTGCACCAATGAAGTAACCGACCTGCTTCACAGCGGTGGTGTTTATTGTGCCGCCATCTTCGGTCGCACGTACGTACGGGTTTTGTGAGTATTGGTAGTTGAAAGGGAGGCTCATGTGTGTAAACATGGGTGGTGGGATAATATCGACATTTGGACCTTGGTCAACTCCAGGGAGAAACTTAAACTCCTTCATCTTGTCGACTGCATACAGTTAGTATCGTGATACAATTTGAAGTATAGAACATACCATCTCCGGGAAGCACTTGGTTCACATATCGCTGTGCAAAGTTGGACTTGGACATGTCCCAGTAAAAGTCGTGAAGTCCTCGGAAGCGATGCGTACTTCGAATCACTCCCACAGCTTCAACATGGTAGTTGCCAATGTTGTCTACCATTTTTCGACGTACAATCTTGGGGTCATCCAGTCGAGCGTAGCAAGACACTCCATCGTCTGCGCGCGGTTGGCCTTGGTCGGTGACTTCAACATCCCCTTCCCAAGGTCCATCTGTTCCTCTCTTTCTTTTTCGTCCTGTTCTTTTTGGGACTGTGATTTTGAGAACCACATCATGACTTCGAGCATTGTGAGACATGATAGGCTTGCAGAATGGATCTTCAGGTGTTATATAGAATGGAACTGAATTCCTTCCAGTATCCAGAAGCTGTAATTGTTAGTAGAGTCAGATTGAATGGGTGAATTCTTACATGTTGCAAATGTGGATGTCGACCAAACGTCTTGACTGCTCGGTCGGGGTTGTTTACTACAGCAGGAATCTCAACAGCCCCTATGACACGCTCAGGGATCGTATATCGAGGAGCTGAATCGGGATGAACAGATGAAGAAGCTCTTTCACCATTGTCATCGTCGAACTGAGTCTCATCATAGCTATCGTAGTCATTTTCATCGGATACTAAATCCACCTCCATTTTGAATGTTATTGTGGGATCATTCGTATGAGATTGTGTAAGGAAACGATGATATTGAGTCTTGATCTCGACCTGCAGGTGTAAGTTGGTGTATGAGAGTTTGAGTAGAAAAAACAAACCAGGGTCCAATTCAACACCAGAACTAACCTGGTATGGAAGTAAGATGTTCTCCGACCCCCAGAATAGTGACCAATGACGGCAAAGTTTTGACTTTGTAGGCTTTTCGTGCTGACGTCTCGGAACGTTGAAGAAGGCGCTGAATGAATGTCACCCTTTGTCGTTGCAACTTGATCCACGATGATGATGATTTGACGTGATTCGTACCTTGACGATGTGGCTTTGGAATTGACAGTGAATTGCATAAATCACACCGTGCATTTAGACTGACTTTTCCGCATTTGAACAGTGCAGATGGAGACAAGGAAGGAGCTGTTCCTGTGGCTGAAAAGCTCCGGGTGGCCTGTGCTTAACTTGACATCTTGGGTATTATTTTGCAACTTTCAATGAAGAATTGAAGTAAAGTAGAACATTATAACACATGATGTGATGGGCATCTCTACCTCAATGAGGCCTGATTCTCATAACCTTCCAATCTGACTCACTGTGTGTGGTCGGTGCCATGATGCTGATCTACCAGCTATAATCAGCTTATTTGCACCAGTGAGATGTCAGATTGGTACAACTGATGAATTCATACAGAAACAGACCTATCAATCCATCATTATTCTAGAACAAACTCAAAACCTGCCCTTGAAGTGAACAAATGCAATGCGTCAAAGTACCGTCTTGCACAGCCCAGTATAATTTCGACCGCGTGACTGGTTCAACTCTCACCTAGTGGCCTCCAAATATCCCTTGACGCCCACATCTTGGCAGATGGATTGAAGATTGTCGAGATCTAATCAAGATACAAGGAAATTGCAGAGATCTATCTATACAAGCAAAGATATAACTATTAATCATGCGAATGTGATTAACATCACCCGAAATGTTCTGCATTGATCCTAGAAATTGGATTGGATCAGTACCAACTCTAGCCGTCGGGGTCCATCTAGGAGGGGCATCATCCCCTAATGCGCCTCTGCAGCGCCTTTTAGTTGGTTTCACCGCCCGTTCCCAGCACCATCCCAGCCAGGGTCAAACCAACATAGCTCGGCCAGTTAGCATCCTCAGAATCAGGCACATCAAGGAGATTTGTTAGTGATTATGTGGCAGATGCACCTCATCACTAACACTGACCAACCCCAATAATCTCAAGCGCGTTCCCTTCAACTGGACCTGAGCTTCCCCCCGCAAAGAACCTCTTCTCGCCGGCGCCCAACGATCACTACCTATTACCTACTACCTACGACAAGTTTCCGATTCCTCAACGACGACAACGAGGCTCGACTCAGCAGCCGCCGTGAGCATCTCCAACCACGCCGCGTCTTTGTGATTCTTTTCCTTCTTACTCCCGACCTTTGATTCTTCCCCTAGACAAGATCCCAAACCATCAGCAGAGAAAGGGCCCCAGTTCCAGCAGCACTCCTGCGCAAGTACCAGCACCTGCACCAGCGCTGCACCGCACTGCAATCAATTGCACCGCACGATAACCCACCGTCGCCCAATACCATCATTCTCAGCCCTGGCTGGTTCAGTGCTTTATCGTCCACTTCCTGCATGGGATCAATCGTCGCATTCCGCTCCCTCGAGTAGTCTTTCTTCACCAGGTCCTGTTTCAGCCTCCTCAGCTTGGTTCATCCAATCTCGAGCCGCCTCGACTCCTCCAGCTCTCGCACTCGCGGTTCTTCGTCCGGCTCCCGACAGCATTACAACGCTTTCGCTTCGCCGGCCCCTCTTATCTCACCTTGAAATCGTTTGCTAATAACGACTATCAATATCATCATCTACAACGCTTCTCAATCAGCCTCTTGCGCAGCTACTGTCACCTTTCGACGTTCCCTCCCCCTGACGTCGTTGCCCCGGTGCCCCACTGCTTCATACAGTTGAGCAGCGGGCGTCTTAAACCGCCCCTCCACAAGACACGCTGTTGTCCGACAAGATGAAGCGCTTCAGTCAGAGAGTTGTATGTTTTTGTCGTCACTGTATTGGTTTCTGCTAACATCATTAGCTTTCGCGTGGCAAAGACCCAAACAAGTCTTCTAAGAAGAACAAGGATAATAAGGATGGTACCGCGTCTCCCTCATCACGGGATAACAATCAGTCACCTGTGCTCACGCCCTCATCCTCCACGTCGACTTTGAACGATCCTCGAAACAAGCCACTGCCGCAAAACAATTCCGGCGAACACGGCAGCGCTTCTCAGCCCTCCAACCTGTCCAATGTCACTCAGGCCGGTAACACCCCTGATCGTTATGCTTCCGGAGGCGCCTCGAGTCCTAATGGCAGCTCAAACTCCCGACTGCCTCCAACCGTTGTAATTAGTCCTACACCTGGTGTACGTCTCTGCTATGATTATTTGACCATCGCTAACATATTTCTAGCACGTCCCTCCCCCTGGAGCCGCCGAGACGATGCCACACGACTTGGCTCCTCCTAAAGCTGGTCAAAAGTCACTCTTGATCCATCGAGGAATAGATAACCGCGATGCGATTCCAGAGGGACTTCGAACCCCAAAGAGGCAGCATTCCTCGCGATTCGACATCTCAGCTCACCGTGAGCTTGAGAAGCTGCCCGGTTTCCACGAGGTTCCTCCCAACCGACGACAAGAACTCTTTATGCAAAAGATTGACCAATGTAACGTCATCTTCGACTTTAACGATGCGAGCGGCGACATGAAGTCAAAGGAAATCAAGAGACTCGCTCTGCACGAGCTGCTGGATTACGTCGCCAACAACCGACAGGTTATTACCGAACCCATGTACCCCAAGGTTGTCGATATGTTTGCCAAGAACCTTTTCCGTCCGATCCCACCCCCAATAAACCCTCAAGGCGAGGCTTTTGATCCTGAAGAGGATGAACCTGTTCTCGAGGTTGCTTGGCCCCATATCCAGGTCGTCTATGAGTTCTTCCTGCGCTTCATCGAGAGTCAGGATTTCAACACCAACATTGCCAAGGCATACATCGACCACAGCTTTGTTCTGCAGCTTTTGGAGTTGTTTGATTCCGAAGACCCCCGCGAGAGAGATTTCCTCAAGACCACCCTCCACCGCATCTACGGAAAATTCCTTAACCTACGATCTTTTATTAGACGATCTATCAACAATGTCTTTTTCCAATTCACCTACGAAACCGAGCGTTTCAACGGTATTGCCGAGTTGCTCGAGATTCTTGGTTCAATTATCAACGGTTTTGCTCTTCCTCTCAAGGAGGAGCACAAGATCTTCCTTACCCGAGTGTTATTGCCTCTACACAAGCCCAAGAGTCTGAGCATGTACCACCCTCAGCTTGCCTACTGTATTGTGCAATTCCTCGAGAAGGATGCATCTCTTACCGAGGATGTAAGTAGACTGACTCTGATCACCGACACAAGCTAACTTTTCAGGTTGTATTGGGACTTCTTCGTTACTGGCCCAAGGTCAACAGCACAAAGGAGGTCATGTTTCTCAACGAAGTCGAAGACATTTTTGAGGTTATGGATCCCGCAGAGTTTGCCAAGGTTCAAGAACCTCTATTCCACCAACTGGCCAAGTCTGTTGCCAGCCCTCACTTCCAAGTTGCTGAGCGTGCTCTTTACTTCTGGAACAATGAGTACTTCTGTAATCTTGTCAGCGATAACGTGGAGATTATTCTTCCCATTATGTTTGCTCCCCTTTATGAGAACTCCAAGGGACACTGGAACAGGTATGTCAATATTTGCTCTTGAGATGACAATCCTAACTTTTCTAGAACAATTCACGGCATGGTGTATAACGCCATGAAGCTCTTTATGGAGATTAACCCTCAATTGTTTGACGATTGCTCCCACGAGTACACGGAACAGCAAAACAGCGCTGCAGCACGAGAGGCTCTTCGTGAGCGTAAATGGGCTGCCTTGAGCGAAAAGGCCAACCAGCAGAGAGAAAGCAACAGTAATGGAATTTCTGGCGCTACTCAGATCACCCCTATGCCCAGTGTGAACGAAGACGACGCCGCCACTGAAGACAATTCCAAGCGCCTCGATTCGCTTAAGTTGCAAGATGGCCGACCCAGTCTTCACGAGCGAGACAACTCTGTAGGATCCAGCCGGTAATCCTTGACAGCTCTATTCATCGGCATGAGCTTGGATAGAAGAGCAGATTCCTTTCCGAATCGCATGGGACATGGTGGATTCGGATAACGATCATTGCTGCATAGTCTTGGTGGTATTACGATTATGAGGAGGGGTTGGTTTTTCGCGGTTCAATAATGGACTTGGGAACATGCGTACTCGACATACAGTCACTTGCTGCAGTCACTTTGCTGGGTTGGAGGACAAAATCGCTCTACAACGCCTTCAACCTTCTTTCTTGGTTCGCCTCAGCTAGAGCACATTCGGGGCAGCTGGGAAAAATACGAGCAGATGACATTTACAATGCTACACGTGTTCTTCTCACCTCTGATTATTGAAAAGCGAACCTCGAATGCTTATATTATATCTGTGTCGTGGAAACGGGCATAACAAAAGCATGGACGTCTACGCTTCGTGTAACTCTTTGGGCGAATTCTTACTTTGTTTTCTTACTTTTTTACCTTTTTTCTTCTGGACTGGACTGGACTATGGGTTCTTCACTGGTCCTGGTTTATGTTGTGTTCTTGTGTGTTTTGCTGTGTGAAGAGAGAAGGGTTAGGTCTGCTTGGTTTTATGTAGACGATGAATGAGCAAGACTAAAATAAAAGTCATTATTGTCAATTTATATTGTTGTTCGATTGTAGCAATGCTTGAGGTTTAAGGAATCAACTCCGTCTATCATCTAGCTACTGTCCTGCTAGGAATTACCATCCTCGTCCTCGATCGTAACCGCCTCTTCCTCTCCCACGGAATCCACCGCCTCTTCCCCTTCCTTGATATCCATTCTGCGGCGGAGGTGGAGGAGGAACGTTCCATCCCATCATTTGTCCCATCATGGCAGGGTTAGGAGGAAACCAACCTTGTGCCATGTGTGGAGGTGGGGGTGGTGGCCAAGGTCCTTGATAACCTACTGGAGGCGGAGGTGGTAATGGGAAATCACCTGGTGGAGGAACCGGAGGGAAATGACCTTGTGGCGGCTGTTGAGGGATTGGAGGTGGACGTGGACGGTCTTCGGCTTCTTTGAATCGTGCAGGTGAGCGGGTTGGTGATCTGCTGTATGAGCGTCGTCTGTCTCCACGGCTTCGACTCCGACTTCGGCTGTAGCTTGAGCTTCGACGTCGACTGCGTTCACCGCGGCTGTACGATCGACTCCTGCTACGAGAGGGACTTCGACTTCTGGAATCTCTGACCCTTGGCCGTTTATGCGCAGGTCGTGAAGAGCTTCGTGATCGACCTCGTGAGTAGCTACGTGACCTGGAACGTGAACGACCTCGATCTTTGGTACCCTTCTTCTTCCGCTCCTTCATCTTTTCGCAAAATCGACGAGACCAACCGTAGTACGTCTCACCTCCAATAATATCACCCGTAATCTCATCAAGAACAACTCGTTCTCCGAGCTCGTTCAGATCGTTGTCGTCGTCCCATTTCTGCTCCTTGGAAAACATGCGCTCTACCTCACCTAAGAGATCTTGCACGGCAGTAACAAGTACTTTATCTGCCGGTCCGGAAGCGAGTTGAATGGGTCGAATCTGATCGGGGTACATCGCTTTGGTCGAATTCGGTGTCAAATGTGGTAGCCATGTCGTAGCGGGTAAATCGTACCAGGGTACTGAGTGATCACCGTGGAAAGAAGGGAGAGTAAAGGGCGCGTCTTTGGCTAGCTTAATCGAAGCGTTCGATACTTGCGGTTCTTCGGTTTGAGGCGCAACACCGCTATCGAGAGCGTCTTCGAGTTGGATGATAACATTCGGTCTGAGATACTGCTTCTCAAACCATATCTGAATCAAGTCCGCAAGTTTCTTCTTGTGTTTCGGGCAATTGTTGAAGGCGGCAGCGCTTGCGATCAAGCTAGGCAGTACGTTCTCCCAGAGCATCGCAAACTGAACATTGCCCTTTCTCACAACGAAATGATGAAAAACGTCATTCAAAACATACAACAGATGAAGTCTGCGTCGTTTGAGACTCGGTCGCGAACCGTCATCTTGTAGACTCTTTGATAAAGCAGCTGAGTACTTGGCAAGCGCAGTGGTGCGCGCGGTAGACGGCGCAACATTTTCGACGATCCAAACCTTGCATTTCTGTTGAACCAAAAAAGCACGCAAAATTTAGTGACTTCTGCCTTGTGGTAGAGGAACAGCTTTTCAAGCGATGGAGCAGACCTGGACGTTGGGGCGCGAGCACTGGGCGAGGGCGTCTGTTAGAAGCGAGAAGAATGCTTCAACTGAAGGACGGCTTAGGGATGTTGGATCGGCGCGGAATAGTGTGGCGGAGAGTGTAGCCTTTGCGATGGCCAGCTCGGGGGTTGCCATGTTGGCGATTTACGAGGGGTCTCGTGTTCGAAGGTGTAAACAAAATGTTGAAGGATAAAGTTGGTTGTATTATTGAAGCTATGGTGGAGCTTCTCTAAGTGCATGCGGCTAATTACCGGAAACATGTGGCTGTGCAGTTAAGCCTCAATACAGCTATTCGACAATTACAGTTTCATCATGGGGATAACGTCACTGTGATACAGATTGGGTGAATACAGTCAATTTCTTAGTTATGATATGCGCATAAATGCAGACAGAGACAGCCCATCGAGAGGTGGTAAGCGATTCTTTCCGTAAAGTCCGCAAGCGAGGTCGACACCAGGTTCATGGGTCCACTCTTGCCGGTCTTGTCCGTACATGTTGCATCCAACTCATGAGCAGAATAAGCCAAATACTGAGCACATTCGTGTTGCAGTCGACAGGCCATTGGCCCCTCCTTTTGCACTCCCCAAGTAATTCATGATAAACAATTCGTAAGGCAGTTGTTGTACACAGCTCCGAGAGCTCTTTTCATCCATTTGACTTTCGTCATCTAGGAGAACCTATCGCCCTTGGGACTCCGGTATACGGAAGTGCTCTCGTACTTGCTCTTCTCGTTGATTCGTTGATTCTCGGTTGCTGGCGCATGTCTCGTAGGAGCAGGATCTTTGTCGATTTCGGTGCTTGGTGAGAAAGCGTGATCATCGCGAGGAGGACCGCCGTCTTGTTCAACCTCGAGGTTATGGATCATCTGTCTCTTCTTGCGATGGGCGTCCATCTTGGCTTGACGGTCGGCATTGATTTGCTGCTTAGCGAAGTAGTAGGCACCGCCGCCGGCTGTAGGAGGTTAGCAAGATGTAGACATGAAGCATAGATAATTCATACCGACGCAAAGAGAGCCCCAGCCCAACCTGTGGTAAAGTGGTCAGTTTCGAGATGGTAATCGGGTTACCGGAGATCGGATGCAAGCACGAACCAAAAGGATTTGACCTGCAGAAGTTAGCATGAGCCGCGCATTCATGGGAAATGTCTCGTAGGGAACTTACAGTGTTCATTTTGACGATAGTTGACAGTTCAGAGAGTTGTGAGAATTTTTGAAAGCAAAAATCGGGGTGCAAGATTGAAGTGGCAGGGTTTGGTAAAGGTGTAAGTGGAAATGGCCTGACATGATATATACGTCGGTTCCTTTAAGGTCTCGGCCTTATCGCTTGGCATCCACCTTGCCTTAGCTTTTTAACTTTGGATGCGGGAGGCAGGTACGTACCAATCGCAGCTTCTTTTGATGTGTCTCGGAGTTTAAATGGCAGGTACGACTTTTGACGTCTTCATTCGTATCTGGGAAGGTAATTAAGCCTTTCTATGGACTCTAGTTTCTTCTATGACGTAGAGAATATCTTGTGACGATGAGAGTGCAATTACCCCGAGATACTGTCGCGTGTCTAAGAATTGTATAACCCAACCTAAACGCTGGATCTGCCGCCGCTAGAACGGGTTTCACCTGAGTCTCTAAGCCTGCGGCAACCATCAGCTACGTTTTAGACTGGAAATCATAAGTGTCTTTGCAGGGGTTTGGCAATTATTCTCAAATTCTCCGTTTCTACACATCAAGTTAGCCGCTTCTATGATGCCAAAGAATGCATCTAAAATTCTTAGAGGCTAGGTCGATGGCCTAGTCTGGTGTTTTTATCAAACTCATTGGTAAAGGTGGCTGTATTAATGAAACTCGAGTAGCTGTTTCATGCGTCGATCTTCAGGTACCAACGACACGTTTAGACAGCTTCAATAACAAGAACGACATCAATACTGTGCAGAGACTGGCAAAGCACTTTGTTAGTGACATCCAACAATAAAGCTTAATTTAATCCAATTACCCTTTGTTTGTTTCATTTCTACTGCCCACGCGGCAAGACCACGCGGTCAATCTTCAACTTCAATGCTTTCCCCGCCGTCACACCCCTGAAGCCTTAGTGGAAATCAGCCAACCCTGGTAGCTTCACCGTGCATCATCATGGACACGAGAATAAATGCACAGTGACAGCTACACCTAAAACGCATAGCTCTACAGTGCCAAGAGACCCATTAGATGCACCCAATTATGACATAAGGGTGGCTCAGCCAGCTTGAAATTGTGAGAGACCACGCAAGACAACTCGCTGCAAGATCGACATTGACACTGAAGCCACGAAGAAATAGGGGACTTGTATTTGTGTCTGCGCAAAAAAAAGACACTTTACCAAAACATCCCTCATTGTTTACCTTGATTTTGACCACGATATCCTCTCGATGAGAACTGTTGGCTTTCAACGGCCCCTGTCATTAACATCATCCACCCGCTCTTTCGTCGACTCCCAACCATTCCTTGTCACTGCCCAGCGCCGACTTTTGGGAGCTTAACTTTAGCATCTCGAATTAATTTACACCAACCAACTGCAACCTTTCTACGTTACTTTATTCCAACGTCCGGGCAGACATTGACTTCATCTGTTGATGCCTTCATGAGTGATTGCTGGGCGTGGGTGTAGTGGGTAGATCACCCTCGACCGAAGCATACTCTATCATGGAGCCTACAAATGGAGAAGGGCCTGATGGCTCTTCACTTGTATGTATTCCAACATATGATTGAACGTCACTGACAATTATTAGAAGCCTGTATCATCCTTGCGAGCGCGATTCGAGAATATGGGAACTTCTCCCAACGCCAACGTCAGCAAACCTACCGAAGTACCACCTACCGCTTCAACCAGCCAGCCGCCTTCACGACCCATCTCTCCAGCTCCGAAGCCTACGAGACTGCGTGATTTCAAACCTGGAGAAGCACCGCCGGTTAGCCCTTCAACTCCAGTCGTCCCTGCGAGACCAAAGCCGAAGCCTACAGCGTTGTCTGTCGCCCAAGATGCCCCTCCCCCGCCAACGTCTGCGAAGCCTGTCCCGCCGAAACCACAAGCTCAGACTCAGCCAACACCACCTATACCTCCTGCTGTGACGGTACTTCCACCTCAGTCGCCGCCAAAGAATCGAATTCCAGCACTTGCCGTGGGAGATCAGCCTTCATTTGTGAACCCAGATGCTGTCGCATCACCGGCTACACCGATTACTAGAGGCCAGTCCTTCAAGATCCCAAGTCGATCGTTAAATACTTCACCATCTTTCAACGCTCCCAAGTCTCCTCGACCTGGAGGATCTCGACCACCATCACCTCCTCCGCCTAGACGATCTGGAGAGATAAATCGAGTTAAGGTGCCTCCACCACCGCCAGCACCTCGAAATGACAAGGCACTTATTCCAGCGCCCAGGATGGGGTCGATCTCTGGAGCAACGGTAGCTCGGAGAAGTGATATTTCACAAGAGAATTCGCCATTCAATAGTCCTCCGAGCAGCTTGAACTCTGGTGACGAGACACCACCGAAACTGCCGACTCGTCCAAGACCACAATCACAAATTGAGCCTAATCGACCGAGATCAGTAGTTATTGGTTTCGACCCTCCACCCGTACATTATTCAGTTAGGAAGGATCGTGAAGAGGCAAATGGGATGAGGGGGCATATTACTCCTCAAGTAACTGGCGACTCAAGACCAGCGTTACCAGCGAGGACCTTTGAGCCTCCTCCTCGACCTCCTCCATTAAATAACAATAATAGCATGCCACCTCCACCTCGACCACAGCGACCAGCTGCACCAACCGCAGTTCAAGCTGTTGACCCTATGCCTTCATCATCACCACCGAAGCGAGTCGTTTCACAACCAGATCAGAAACCACAGCAGCTGGCTGCTCCTACACGAACACACGGCAGATCAATGACAATAGACAGAGCATCCGATCGAACACCCGCTGAGTTCCGTATCGCTCCAGTGAATATCCTGGCAACCATTCCAGCATCAGCTCCCGCCGCTCCGCCTCCAAAGGCAATAGCATCCACTCCTGTTGTTGCCGCTAGACTTCCACCAAAAGCCGAAGCCATTCATCATGTCACCACATATCCTGAAGCTTCAAATACGAACCGAAGACCACCTTTTAGCAAACATGGAACTTACGAGCTCTCGACAAAGTATGATGCGAGGAGCTTTGATGTATGTGGTGAATTCATCTGCGCCAGTGGTTATATGACAAGAGTCTGGAGTTTGATCGATGGCGAACAAATCATGAGTCTTCAACATACCGAAGGAGTTAGAGCGACTGCAGTAATCTTCAAACCAGCTGCCGATCCACGGGAAGAGGGAAAGCGATTGTGGATTGGTACTAATACTGGAGATCTGATGGAAGTTGAAATCGCGACACATGCTATAACGCAGAGCAAACCCAATGTGCATGGCCGATACGAGGTCACGAAGATCTACCGACATTGGAACGAAGTTTGGACTCTGGATGAGTCGGGAACATTACTTGTCTGGGGACCTGACGAAACTGCCGTTGCAAGTATTTCTGGTCATCCCACTCAAAGCTACAAGGTTCCTAAAGGACATACGCATTCTATGGTTATTGGTGATGAGCTTTGGCACGCTACAGGCAAGGAAATTCGAGTTTTCGCACCGACAGTCGATGGAAGGACACAATTCCAGGTGCTTGTTCGACCTTTGATCTCGGATAATGCTGGAGAAGTTACTTCTGGTACTCTTGTCAAATCGCATCCAGACAAGGTGTTCTTTGGTCATGTGGACGGAAAGGTGACAATTTACAACACCAAGGATTACTCGTGTACCACAATGTTGAACATCAGCACATGGAAGATCAACTCCTTGACGAGTGCAGGAAACTATATCTGGGCGGCATACAATACGGGCAAGATTTGTGTCTACGATGTGGAGGAAGCTCCTTGGGTCATTCTCAAGGAATGGCAAGGACATGAAAACCCGATTGTCAAGATGTCAGCTGATCCTTCGTGCGCATACTTTATGGACCGACAGCAAGTGATTTCGTTAGGAGGAGATAACAAGATTAAGGCATGGGATGGACTATTGGAAGATGATTTCTTGGAAGACTCGATGAAGTCAAAAGACACTCAGTACTGCGATTTCGACGAGATTCGAGCTTTGTTCTTTACATGGAACGCAGGAGCATCAACACCATCAAGTCTGCGACATTCTCAAGGCGATGCAACCTTTTTCCAAGACCTTGTTCAATCGAGTGGCTCGCCAGATATCCTTGTTTTCGGTTTCCAAGAACTTGTGGATTTGGAGGACAAGAAATTAACGGCCAAACGGTTTCTCAAACCCAAAAAGAAGGAGGCCGGTACTGACCAAGAACGAATGAGCCATCAATATCGAGATTGGCGGGACTTTTTGATGAAGACACTCGACGACTACATGCCCGCAGACGACCTTTATCATCTCCTCCATACAGCACCCATGGTAGGACTGTTTACATGTGTATTTGTCAAAGCACATCTTCGAGACAGAATTCGAGGACTTCAAGGAGCAGAGGTGAAGCGAGGTATGGGTGGTTTACATGGTAACAAGGGTTGTGTTGCTGTTCGCTTCCGAGTTGACGACACTTCGATTTGTCTTGTCAATTGCCATTTAGCTGCTGGACAGTCACAAGCAAACGCACGACACAACGACGTCGCTGCGATTCTCGAAGCCAATTTGTTCAACACTGAGAGGGACTCGGCATCTCGAATCGACAGCTTTGTTGGTGGAGGTGATGGAAGTCTGATTATGGATCACGAACTCTGCATTCTCAACGGCGATCTGAATTATCGAATCGACACCATGTCTCGAGATACCGTTGTCGCAGCAGTCAAACAGAACAACCTGGGCAAACTCCTCGAACGCGATCAACTTTTGGTGGCACGTCGTCGCAATCCAGCCTTTAAGCTTCGAGCTTTTGAAGAGATGCCAATTACATTTGCCCCAACATACAAATACGACGTTGGTACCGACAACTACGACACCAGCGAAAAGAGACGAAGCCCTGCTTGGTGTGATCGACTATTATATAGAGGTCGAGGTCGAGTTGAACAATTCGACTATAGACGGCATGAGGTCAGAGTCAGCGATCATCGACCTGTGACTGGAACTTTTAACCTTTGGGTCAAGAAGGTTGATCCTAGAGGTAGAGCAACAGCCTGGATGGAAAGTCAACAAAGCTTTGAAGATATGCGAGAGAAGGAAACTTCCGAGGATAAGTGAGTGATCCAAAATTCAGTATTGATGAACACAGCTAACAGATATAGACTCTGCTTCCTGAGAGACATTTGCGGCTTTGACGAAGAGACGAGTAAGCGACTCATTAGAGAACGATCCGCAAGGCGTGAAAACCGAAGTCCTGTCCGCGCTTAGTGGCCTACCATGTCATGCAACTTGTGTCATGAGAGACAATTGATTGACCTACCATATCATATACCCCGAAGGCGTCATACAAAAGGGGAGGAGTTGGATTTTATTGGAGTAAAGAGAGGCGATTTTGAAATGAAATGTGATAGGGGGTGCAGGCCATTAGACTGCGTTTTACTTGTTTTCTTGTGTTTAATAGGTATTTAGACATTGATGTGGACATTTATGATAGATGATGGTCAGGGTCGATGGGTATTGTAGGGGTAAATGAAGAAAAGATGAGATCCGAGATCAGTAGTGTTTGTTTAGATGCCGAAAGATTATGTGAAGTCAAGAAGAATATTGATGTGATGATGGGGTTGAGCAGAGAAATGACTTGGTGTTTTGAGTCTAACGGTAGCATCCCTTCAACGATAGAGTAATGTAGTCGCCGAACTGCTTCACCGCCATAACTCCGATCGACACTGTGTATGATGAAATGGTCAATAGAGGATTTTATACGGAAGATTACCTTCTATTTCTCCAGTTATCGCTGCTATTTAGATAGTCGAATATCTGTTCCGTTCATCCCGATATTCACGTTGACCATAGGGTAGCTCACAGCAAAGAAATACTGACTATCGGCAATAAATCTGAACACCCTGATTTACCTAATTAACTCCGGAATGTCTCAGATAAAATACGATTACGAGCAAGGCAATCAAATGCATGTCAAATCCTCCTAATTCTGCACGATGGAAGATAAGATTCCCATGAATCCGAAGGTCCCTGGAAAATCAGTGAAGCTCCCCCTGTAATTGCAGGTGTCGGAAGCCGATCCGGGGCTCTAAAATTACGAGAGAAGTCTTTGATTGGTTAGAATATGGTACGCCTCGTAGTTAAGCCCGTTGCCAAGTCGTTAGATTGTCAATGGAAGAAGACAATTTATCTTCTCCTGAATTATAAGAGCTTTGATCTTGCTCTCACTTCCTTGCTCTCACCTTCTTTCTTTCTCGAGTCTCTTTAATTAGAGATTTGGAAGAGGGATTGTTTTTGTTTTTTGATTCTCTGGCGGATGTGATAAGGAGCTCGTCATACTTGACATTACTCATACACCAAGCGGTGAGACTCAACAATCTCAGACTCAACACTTGCACTTGCACCCTTCAAGATGGCAAGCTCAGCAGAAAACACCGCTGGTCCTAGAAAGACACCCATCGCCAGTCCAGGACCCAACAGTCAACCTACACCACGACCAGAATTGACAGAGGACCAAAAGACAAAATATGAGGCTCTCCTAGAACAAGTCAAGGGCTTCACCGAGATTCAGTGCGAGAAGCAACCCGACAAGGAGGACAAGTCAGGTCCCATCACAGACCACGAACGGTCATGGCTCACCCGAGAATGTCTCCTCCGTTATCTCCGTGCCACAAAGTGGACCGTCGATGACTCGGCCAAACGTCTCAAGGCGACACTTGCATGGCGTCGTGAGTATGGTCTTGAAGGTTTTACTCCCGAGTACATTTCTCCCGAGCAAGAAACTGGAAAGCAGATCATTGTCGGTTATGATAAGCAGGGAAGACCGTGTCAGTATCTTAACCCTGCGCGACAAAACACGGATCAGAGTCCTCGTCAGCTTCATCACTTGTTTTACATGGTCGAGCGAGTTACGGATCTTATGCCCCCCGGCGTGGAGATGTTGAGTTTGATGATAAATTTCAAGCCTAGCAAGGAGCGCAAGAACACGAGTGTACCTGTGTCTGTGGCCAGAGAGGTGTTGCATATTCTGCAGAATCATTATCCTGAGCGACTCGGCAAGGCTCTCATCATCAACGGTATGTAACAGCCACCCTCCAATAACTCCAACTTGACTGACAAAATTAGTACCATGGATTGTTTGGGGCTTCTTCAAGATCATCACCCCCTTCATCGACCCCGTAACCCGCGAGAAGCTCAAGTTCAACGAGGACATGAAGCAGTATGTTCCTCCGGAGCAGCTGTGGAGCCTCGACTGGGGCGGTGACATGGATTTTGAGTATGACCATGAAACATACTGGCCTGCTCTCAATGAACTGTGTCGTCAAAAGCGTGAGGACAAGTTCCGACGATGGGAGGCTGCCGGAAAGGAAATTGGTGAGAGTGAGGATTATCTCGCTGGTGGAACGGATACAAGTGTCAAGGGAGTCAAGTTTGAGGCCAAGGATGGAAAGGATGGTGTTAAGGAGGTTGAGGAGAAGCTTGCTGAGGCCAAGCTTGAGGAGACACCTGTTGCTGCTTAGTTTGTGTCGAGTATACAGGATGCCTGAATATAGAGATACTGTAGTATCAATGGTGGGCTACTTGAGCCTCAATTCTGATGGAACGTCGGTGCCTGTCTGCATATTTCCCAGTGTAGTCAGTTGCATGGCGTGAACTGTCACTTGCACTCGACACAAGTCCTTTTCAGTCAGCAAATAGTGTCTGCATTGATTGAGAACGCCTGATAAGGCTGATGGTCAGCTAAATCCATTTTTGGTCATGTACTATCGATCAGCTTTTCAAGGCAACGAGGTATGATTCTGTAAGAGCCTCACACAAACCCCTCAGCCGTTGCCAATCACTTGTTCAACAATTCTCCGACCGAGTCAGACATGGTCACCATTATCACAGACAATTGATCCCCGAGTTGATCAATGCAACAGTCGTAGAGTGTATTCATTCACGGTGTACATACGATAATGCAAGCCAAGTCGGGTACAACACAAGACACGAATAAATCTGCACTTGGTCATTTGATCAATGTCGTCTCTTTCAACCAACCCCTCATTAGTGATGAACCTGCAGCAGCAAGGCTGAATAACATCGTATTCGGCAGCATTCATGCATTTTACGATTTGTTTACTCTTTTGGAGTAGAATGTCAGCCTCATTTGTATGCTGTTAGCTGTGCTGCCTGTTGGGTATTGACGACTACCAACCACTCATAACATTTGGCATAACACACACTCAGTCAGAGAATAGGCAATGACCGACACGCAATCCCCCACACTTGATCTCTTACACCGATCACAGCCTGTGATTTGCATATCCTTTGTTGACTCACCTGCTGTGCATATGGCGATAATAAGTCATGTTACACAAACAACATCACGAAAATGAGATGCACATCAACCCATACACTGCTGCAGGCAGACGGTGAGTCTGTAGGTGACTGTCTTGTGGGTGTACTTACATCTCTTATGTCTGGGCAAGACAAGCGCGCGTGTGGCAAACTCACCAACATGATCTAACCCGTCGTGAACAAATGACTGTTATAAATGCAGGTTTTCCAACAGTCGTTCTCAGTCACCAATCGAGACGATGCATCTCATCACCAACCATAGGCTGAGGCTCTGGTCATCAGGTCTGGCTATAAAAGGGCTGGTGCGACATTGCCAACACAGTCTTGCGTCTTGCATCAACCATACCAGTATAGACATCAACTACAACCATCAACATAGACATCAACTACCAGTATAGACATTAGCTACAACTTTATACCATCAACTACAACTATACATCATGGATCTGTCAAGTGTTGGCAGAATGGCACCTTGGTTCAAGGCGCTGAACGATACATCTAAACCAGAAAACTCGACTACCTTTCCTGGCATCTTGGACAGTGTTTTAACAACCGCTGGACAAGCATCGCCACTCCTTCAACTATTCCTCTTTGTATACCGATTAGTCGGCGCACAGCTAGGCCTCGATCCTTCTATTCTTCTCACCTTTCTCGGTTGTCTTTGGGGCTTATCCAAATTATTCGATCAGGTGTGCGCCGTTATAGACGGCTTCATCAGTGACTACCTCCGATGCACAGTTTGCGTCAAAGACAACGATCAGATCTATTCTACGCTGATGCAATTTCTCTCCGAGCAAGAAGATATAGCTACGAATCGACATTTGGCTGCTGAGACTATATACAAGAGTGCTTGGGATGAGGAGGAGGATTCGGCTTTGGCTTTGGCGACTACTGTTGTTGAAGATGATGAGGACTCGCCCAAGTATCTCAACTTTGCCAGCGATGCTGCAAGATGTGTGAGTCTGTCCTCATTGTTGTTAGACACCACTGACCTTTTAGAACCCACGATATGTCCCCGCTATGGGAACTACAGGATTCTGGCACGAAGGGGTATATTTTAGGGTTTACCGTAGGAAGGAAACATTACAGACCCAAGGCTGGATGGGCAATAAGGATGTCGAGGAACTGAGGATCTCTTGTTTCGGAAGATCAACCGGTAAGTCAACAACCCTAGAATCGAACGTCACTAACAGTCTAGAACCCATCAAAGGTCTTTTAAAGGACGCCAAGACCGCCTTTTTCCTCGACACTCGGTATAAAACGACCATCTTCCGGCCTAGGATTAAGGAGAACCGTCGTGACGCCTGGAGTATGTGGCAGCAAGTTGCTCGAAGACCTATTCGACCTATGAGCACCGTCATTCTGGAGAACCAAGAGAAGCATAATGTTCTTAGGGACATCAATGAGTATCTTCATCCTGGTACACCCAAGTGGTATGCTTCGAGAGGTATTCCTCTTCGTCGAGGTTATCTCTTTCATGGTCCTCCTGGTACTGGCAAGACTAGTTTCTCTTTTGCTTTGGCTGGTGTTTTCGGCATTGATATCTATGTCATCAGTCTTCAGGATCCTACTATCAGCGAAGAGGATTTGGCCGTGCTGTTTACCAGACTTCCTCGACGTTGTATCGTTCTTTTGGAGGATATTGACACAGCTGGTCTACGTCGTCCAGGTGACGAAGACAAGGATGAAGAAAAAGAAGGCACCGAAGACAAAGACGACACATCCAAGTCCGAAAAATCTACCAAGAAGAAGAAATCCAAATCCAAAAAGGATAAAGATTCTGACTCTAGCAGCTCGGACAGCAGCTCTGAAGAAGAACGCAAGAAACGCAGAAGAAAACGACGACACAGAAGAGACAGAGAAAATACTGGAAACAAAGGTACTAATAACATCTTGTCCGTGGAAAGTATTTCCCTCTCAGGTCTCTTAAACGCCATCGACGGCGTAGCATCCCACGAAGGACGCATTCTCATCATGACAACCAACAAACCCGAATCCCTCGACGAAGCTCTCATCCGACCAGGCAGAGTCGATGTACAAGTCGGCTTCAAGAATGCAACCAGCGAACAAGCTACCGAGTTATTCTACCGGATGTATGAGGTTTCTAAAAACAAGCCTGTTCCTATGGCCAAGACGAATGGAAGTGCTGTTGTGGAGGTCAAAGATGAGGGGGATGATGAATTGAGAGTGACTGCGAATAAGTTTGGGGAACTTATTCCTGAGGATACGTTTAGTCCGGCTGAGATACAGGGTTTTCTGTTGAAGAGGAAGAAGTGTCCTAAGCAGGCTTTGCAGGATGCTGATGGTTGGATTCAAGCTACTGTTAAGCAGAAGGAGTTGAAGTCCAAGGTTGTAACTGTGCAGTAGGGGATAAATTGGGTCCTATTTTACTCCTTGTAAATGAATTCAGAGAAAATCCAATAGTTATATAGTCAATTGATCTCATTTTTAAATAAATGCAATGGTGTTTTAATCGTTGATTGTGATTGCATGTCATAATCGACTGGAATGCTAAGGTGAGCTCGGTGTGGCTCGGTCAAGAGCTACGTCTCCACCCTGTGTCACTGTACCTCCCATTAATCCCACGTCAACACCAACATCGCGACAACACCACTTTCGACTCTCTCGATACCCAGTAGCTCCATCAGCTACAGAATGAACCAGCGACAGTCATAATGAGCAACCAACTCCCCAACGCAACCCCAGACCCCTCTAACAAGGACGGCCTACGATACCCCAGCAATGGAAAGACCATCTACCACAGACCTCTTAATAGAACCAAGACGGCTGAGCTGAGCCAAGCTAGCTTTGCGTATCTGTTTGGAGAGATGGTGACGTATGCGCAGAGAAGAGTCAAGGGTATTCAAGAGTTGGAGCAGCGGTGCGTTGAAGTGCTTCTTATCGAGCGACAATGCTAATCGTCGCAGTCTTAACCTCCAAGGCCATTCCATCGGTCTAAAACTCCTCGACCTCCTCCTCTTCCGCGAACCAGTCCGCACACAAACCCGACCGCTAGGCATTATCCAACTTCTGCATTTCATCAAGCAAAATATCTGGCAACACCTATTCAACCGTCAAGCAGACCGACTCGAGAAATCCGCCAACCCTGAAACGCCAGACGAATACCACATCATCGATAACGAGCCCCTAGTCAACCAATATATCAGCGTGCCCAAGGAAATGAGCCAGTTGAACTGCGCTGCGTTTGTGGCGGGTGTTGTAGAGGGTGTTTGTGATGGTGCAGATTTCCCTGCTAGAGTTACGGCGCATACCGTTGCGGAGGGTGACATGTGGCCTGGCAAGACTGTGTTTCTCGTCAAGTTTAGACCAGAAGTACTCGAACGGGAGGGATTCTTGGGGAAGAATTAAATATCACGGCGGAGTTTGGAGTTTGGGATAAACCGGGCAATGTATGCCATTTATTTAATGAACCTTCAGAAATGCTATCCCCAACGCCATGCTAAACACTGTCACTACCGCGGAAGAGTACTTCCAGAACCCTTGGGCTTCCCACCAGTTCCTATACTGGGACCCTTATTCATAAGTTCCGACAACCCCAAATCCTTCCAAGCAGGTTCCTTTGACTTTTGCGTCGCGCGCTGAATGCCAAACGCAGCATGCTGATCTGGCACGACATCATCTTCGTCTTCAGGGTTAATGGGTTGATGGATGGCAGGAACGTAGATTTCGTCGTCGGGGAGTTTATCTTTGCAGAAATCCTCAAAGAGGTCTGCGTCTCGAGAGCGGTGCATGTGCACGAATGTGAAGCTTGAATCTTTGTTCTGAACGTGTTAGTGAAGATAGCAGATGGGAGATGGGTTTGGACGTACCATTGTTTTGTTGTTTGTTGATGGCAAGTTTGTTCCACTGCGGGACGGGAGGCGGGGTGTGGGGCCGATTGTGCTACAGGGTGAAGCTCACGAGTACCGAAGATGATATCCCAAGGGTTCGGTAGTTGATTTGAATTAAGGTAGGTACTAAGTTACTAATTGAACTTGTTGTTGGAGATACGCAATGTGACTGCCTAATTGTAGTTTTGTGGCTGATCTACCGAGTGATCAGTCGTGTTACAGATATCCAGGCACTAAATTGTTACTGGCGGGGTGAATCTTTACTTTTCCATCAACACCGTTATCCAACATTCGCTATCACCGCCCCTGTTTTCAGCATAAGAGACGAAATCATTTGATCACCTTATGATATTTAAGGCCATCTCTTAGGCTATTCATCTCGTCCCTTATTTCGTCCCATAGGCTCTTAGTACTCATCATGGCTGCCTCAAGCCCCGCAACAGCTCCAAAGCTACCCCTCGATATCATTTACAACATCGGTCTAGTCTTAAGCAACAATACGCAAAGCGAAGTCGAAGAATATATCGACTCCGAATTTGACCCAGCAAACAGGCCTAATCGAAGCGCTCTTCATCGCTTGACATACCTTTCCAAAGCTACAAAGGACCTTCTGGAACCTCTTCTCTACCGTTACTTCCAATGGACAACCCCCCAAGACGTTGTCAACAGCTTCATCACCCTCATCCAAAGACCTGAAGTCAGGCCTCATGTGCAGTGCATCTCCTCATTTGCAGCAATCACCGGTCCGGGGGTACGAAAGAAGGAATTGCCCCTCTGCAAGAAGCTTTGGGCAAAGAGATGTCCTTCTGATAAGCCTGCTTTGATGCGCCTTCTTGACGAAGCTGGTCTGCACAAACTGGCTTGGTCAGCTTGTATGCTCGAGAGAACGAAGCAGAGATTCATGTTCTCTCCTGATTTCAAGCATGATGGTATTTTGGAACTCATGTTTGCTGCTATTCTGTTCCTTACGCCCAATGTCACCAACTTTGTCTGGCGCGACATGAACACCAACCCAAAGGCGTTCATACTGGACCACGTCATGGGCGATGCAGTCAAATCGTACCCCATCATGCCAAAGCTCCGATTCCTAAACACAGAAAAGTCAGCTTTTGTGGAGGCCAAGCAAGCACAATTCTTTACTTCGCACATCAATCTATGGGATAATCTGCAGACTCTTTATCTCAACGATATTGACTTGGATGTCGAGTTTATCGAAATGATCTGCAATGGCGATTTCAAGAAAGACAGACCTATCAAGGAACTCCGCATCCGATGTGTATCAGGGTCGGAGATACCAGGAAGTATGAGCTCGTTTGACCCGGACTTCGAGTTATCTTCCACCGAGCTGCTAGATGCCAATGATCCCGATAAGGACAAGGATAAGTTCGAGGGTGTGTTTCCTCATCTTGAATATCTCGAAGTCAGACTCGTGCACCATCAAGAACGTCACGAACAAGGCTCGCGAACCTTGAAAGCCTTCCTACACGCCGTAGGCTGCCCCAAGGTCCTGAAACTAGAGGGCCACCGCCTACCACGCGCCCAGTTGACCACTGGCATCATCCACGACCGTCTCGAACACCTCACAGTCCGCGAACACAGCCGCGACGGCGGAACCCGCACGATGGAAAAGGACGTCCTGATCAGAGGCCTCAACTCATGGTGGGCAACAAGTTCTCATCTCGTACCGAACCTCAAGAGAATCGATTGGGATCACTACAAGCTCCAACGCGAGGATCTAGACGACGAGACTGTGTGGCAGATGACCGGAGAGGAAGAATGGGAGGATGACTCCAACGATGACTACGGCGACGACTACTACTCCGATGAACTGTTTGGGGATGATGAGGATCATATCGAACATTTACACGATAACGTTTATTACAACCACACAACCGGCGAGGTGTTTCAGGATGGGTATGAAGAGTTGATGGCGGCTTTGCAGCTTATGGAAGCAAATGGAGACCTCCCCCCAGGCTTTAGACCATAGAGAAGGAAATAGTCTGAGTGCTTGTCTAAGCTGGCATAAGAAGATCAGACTATTCCGTCTCATGTATGGTAGTTGGGATGAAGAGTTTAGATTAGATTTCTTAGAGTACTGGAAGTTATTTGATACCTGATCAATAGAGCGGCTGGACAGACTTGGCGATTAGCGATTGACATGACAAACGTGCTGACTCGAATCCATCATTCGTTAATTTGTATTGTATGGTAGTGCACTCGTCTACTCTTTACTGACACTAAACCATACGTGTCTGAAGCTGACTGTTCTCCTCACGCAGCCACTTGAGCTGCTTGTCAAACTCCTTATTAACCCACTCCCAGTACCCAGTCCAATTGCTAGCGGCACCAGCATTACTAGCGACCGCTCCAGCATTGCCTGTAGTAGCCTTCATCTTCTCACCGAGCATCAACGTGACTCTCAAAATACTCTTGTTAGCCTCTTCCTGCTTCTCCACGTCCTGCTTGACGGCATTATCCTTCAATTTGACGGAAAGAACAGTTCTGTATGCTTCTGCAATTGAGTTGAGTCGACGCGTTGTCTCGTCGGGGTCGATGGTGATGAGCTTGGTCACCATGAGGTTGCAGAGCTGACGAATATCGTTGTCATCCTTGAGACCAGCGACGACACGGTCGTAGAAATCGATGTTGTTGATGCGACTGAAGGCAGTTTCCATTAGAGCATACAGGGTTTCGTATGCGCTCTGTTCAAGTTAGTCATTGTCTGTAAATAGTGACGTTGGTGACGTACCTTTCGGACCTCGAGACCATCATCGACGGTATGCTTGAAAGGTCCCATCATGACTTCTCTAATGAGTTCCTTCTTGATCACTGACTCTTGCAAGACGTAAGGCATCAGCTTGCCCAAATGAGGCAGGATCATATCGGGTTTCGTTCGGGCAGCGGTGGTAAGGGTAGTCATAGCGAGTCGGCGAATATCCATATCGGAGTCTTGGAGGATGGTCAGGAGCATCGAAATAAGAACATCCCTGAGCATAGCATCCAAAACTTCGTCGCTTTCGGGGAGGGTGTATCGGACAGCTTGAACAGCCATTCCTCGAACGCCAAGAGACTGGTTCTCGAGAAGAGCCTAGACTGGTCAGAGGGTGATACTTAGGTGTTAGGACACACATACCTGAAGACGAGGAACGAATACTGCAGGGTCAAGAGTGACGAGTCTTCCGACACATTCAGCACAGACAACCTTGTTGTCAACGTTATCGGAAGCCTTCAAGAGCTCCTCCCAGATAGTCGGAGCATAGTTTCGCAGGTCAGTAGACTGCGCCGAGATTGACTGAAGAATTTCCTTGACGGATTGAATGAGAAGGTATTGTGTGTTGCCGCCCTTTTGCATGTTCTTCAAAATGACAGGCAAGAACTCGGGAACGTTGCCAGAACCAGCCTGACCAAGAGCAACAGCAGCAGACAGTGAAACCTTGTCGGGCTCATCGTGGAACTGGTCCAAGAAGAGGTCGGGCTTCAAAGTTGACTCAGTTCCGAGTCGCTTTCCAGCTTCACCCAAAACAGCCAGAGCAAGACTGACGCGAGCCTCATCACCGGTCTTGGCGCTTGTGTAGAGCTCTGTGACAAAGCTATCCAGCTTGACACCAACAGACTCACCACCAGTGACAAGTAGTGTTCCTATCACCTTACCCACGACTGGGGAGTCTCCTGCGACACTAACTCCTTGAAGCAACCCTGTCATGAGTTCTTGACCAGCACCGTTCTCGCCAATAGCGCTAACAAAGAGGAGTAACTGATCAAGAACGATACCTGCGTAATGTTGCTTGAGTAGGTCGGAAAGCGCAATAATCATGTCTTCGGTGACCACAAGTTCTGGATGTTCGGGTACCAACTTGGCGAGAATGATCAATGTTGGGCCAAGCAGATGTGTATCACTGTTAGTAATAATGGGCATCAAATCTGCAGCAATTCCCTTGATGGTATCAGGTTGAAGTTGTCCCTTGGTAGCGGGTGACAAGGCAAGGTTTCGGAGAGCGATGATACTGGATCCACGGAGGGCTCGGTTGGCCTTTCGCAATTGAGCGGAAAGCTCCAAAGCAACATCCTGAATCCATTGCTTCTCGAGTTGACCTGGAGTCTTTGCATAGCGAGCAACGTTTTCAACCGCGCGAACTGCAGCCAGACGGGTGGTCTCGTTCTTAAGTCGCTCTTGGAGAATATCCAGAGCAGCCTTGACCTTGTCCGCGGACAACAGAGAAGAGCCCTCGGAAGTGGAAGTTCGAGAAATCAAAACACCAAGAGCATGGATCGCACGTTGACGGACCTCGGCGTCTGCGTCCTGAGCAGATGACCGGTTAGAAATCACCTCGTAAAGCTTATCCAGCTCAGCCTTGTACTTGGAGGCTGCGTTTCGTGATCGCGGGGGTGTGATCGTCTTGACGAGTTCTTCGACAGTGCGAATGGCCTCGCTTGAGATCTTGTAGTATCGGTTGTTGGCGGCGGAAGTAACACCATCAACAATCTTGGTGAGATAAGGCTGCAGAATAGTAGATGAATGTGTCTTTGCAATGTCGCTAATAACACCCAAAGCAGTAATCCTAAGTGTGCTAGGGGTTGCTGTAGACGAACCAGCATGCGATGACAGGTTGGCGGAAACATGACCAGAACCACTAGGTTGGATGGCATCAATAATGGGTCCAATGACTTGATCAAAGTATTCGGCCAATCCACCGTGCTGAACAGAAACGATATCATCGAGAAGACTGATGACTGCTTGCTTGGTGGGAATGGTCTTGCCCTTGAGCTGCTTGGTAATAGCCTTGATGATGGATGGTGTCAAGCGGGCAAGATCAGCTCGAGGACCGCTGGGAGGAATCTTCTCTTGGGTTGGGGAGACAAGACCAGATCCTGACATGAATTGAGAAGCAGTAGCACCACCTCCACTGCTTTGGCGTCTACGCTTGCGGCTGATGGGAATGCGAGATTCCATTTCGGGTTCAAAGTCTTCGAGAGAAAGATCAGGTGTATGGAGACCCTCACCTGTCTTGCGAACGAGGAGAGAAAGTGCTGAAATAACCTCAAGACGAACATTCTCCTCTCGCTCTGAAATGCGCTTAATAAGAGAGGGAGCAGTCTTGTTGTAGAGAATACCGTTCTCCAGTAGGTCACCACTTCCGCGTGTTGAGATAAGGATGTACATAGTCTTGGCGGCGCATCGTCGAACCTTCCAGCTGGCATCGTCGTCATCGTCTTCGAAACCATCGTCGTCGAATTCGTCATCTTCATCCATCTCGTCATCTTCCTCTTCGTCCTCCATATCCTCGTCATCGTCGTCTGCATTATAGTTGGGGTCGTATTTGAGGAATCGTAGGCAGGCGTCTATTGTGTCGTCTGTGAATGGTCGCATCTCTTGAGGGCATGAAGCCAAGAAAGCTTCGAGAGCTACAAGAGCAGCCTCACGAATCTCGTTGAAATCCTGACCGAGATCGTCTCCATCGCTGAGTGCTTCCATATGCTCTTCGAGCTCTTCCTCACTAAGCGCCTCGAGAACGAGAGGAGCGGTAGAGGCAAGATGAGGTCCAAATCTTGAAGGAATCGATCTCGCCATACTGCCGAGGATAGAGATGTATAATCTTCTTGTGACGGGGCTTGTTTGCTTGGATAGGCCAGTCGTAATACGTCTGACGACCTCCTGCAGATGCTCGTCTGATAGATAAACAGCAAGCATAGAAATAGCAACAACAGCTCTCTTCTTGACAACTGATGTGCCCTTCTCGCTTTCCAAAAGCTGAATGACGACCTCCTGCATAGCCTCGACCTCGACCTGAACGAGCATAGGTCCGAAACACCGTACCACCTCGATCAACACATCAACAGCTTCGGCGTTGATGTCGCCTTCGTTTTGTAGGAGTCCTTCGGGAACAGGAGGTAGAGGAACCTTGGGGTTTTTCGGAACTTGTGTCCTGGGGCCGGGGCCAATGAGTCGTGGGATTAGTACGCGGCTGATGGCACTGTAGGCTTCCTGAACATCGTGTGCCGGTGGAATACCAGGTACGGGGCGAGGGAGAGCGATAATAACGTTTCTCAAAGCCATTGAAGGCACGGCGTTATCCACGGAGTTCTTAAGCTTCAGAGTCGATAACTTTTCGATCATGGGCGCAATAACTGGTGTAGGGACTTTGCCTACGAAAGGGCCGAGGCTGGAGAAGTTAGCGGGTGATTCGTGGGATAGACAAATACATACCACTTGACTGCAAGGTTCTGAACTTCTCCATTCTGATCGTCGAGTGTCTTGATGATACTATCAACAGTACGAGCAGCTATGTTATAATCGTGCTGGAGGAAATCGGGCTTGGCATGATTGAGCAGTTGGAGCAGATCGTTCAAGGCCATGTATCGGAAATCAGGGTCGTTGTCGCCGAGCTTTTGGACGTGCTGCATCACCGCCTGCGGCGTGGCATTAATCTGTGTAGAAGCCATGATGGGCGATGTTCACGATGGCGTGAGAGCTGTGGTCATAAGCGCGGGGTAACGAGATGTTGTTGTTGTGAGAGGGCAATGACTGCAGAACTAGAAGATGAGATTGATATGAAAGGTAGAAGCTGCTGCCTCAACGATAATGCAGCTAGCTATTGTAGAATGATTGAGGATTGAGCTTCACCTCTAGGCAGACGGAAGAAGGTCGGAGCTGTCGAGGTTGATGCCCCGCTATGACATGCAAGCTACCCCGGCAGGAAGCATCATTGCCTGCCTATCGGTAGAGTATTAATCCGGATCCGGGAGAGTGTAGGGTAATGTTCAACGACATGCGAACAATTGAATGCGATTGTGTTATCTCGGAACGAAGATTGTTCATTGAATTTTGTGAATTTATCTTTTAATAGCTACTTATATTCCATGGCTTATCGAAGTAATCCATGTCCGAAATGATTGTTGAGATGGAGTTTGGCGGAGGGATACCCTGATCGTCGACGCAGAATGATTTCAAATAACCTCCCGCTTGCTTTCAGCGGGTACCGGCATGGTAGTCCGACCTGGGAGTTGAAACCAGTTGAAAGTCTGCTGCTCAATGTATCATCTGATGGATATCAATGTGGATGTTGATACCATGCGAAACTCTCCTCATGGCATCAAATGCCCCTGCTAAACATGAAGGAATTTGAGCCTTCTCTTTGATCCGGCAGTTTCGACCATCACCAACAATTTGCACACGTTGCCATGGCCAGTGCATCTCTGGTGAATTGGATCTATTACCTTTTCTGCATGATGCCCTTTGTTGAATACTTCATGGAAGCAGAACCATACCTCCGCTGTTCCCTTTTGGAGGAACTTGAGCAGCCGCCGTGCAAGCTCAATCTGCGACAACGTCTTGGCCAGAATCAACACCAGGTCCATGTTGTACGAGTCATCCTTGACTATGTCTAAGAAGGCTGCCCGATCAGCTATAATGTTGAGTGTCTTAATGAGGCAACACTGTTCTTCGTTGGTCGGTGGAGTGGTCTTGTTGCAGCGACGCTTGAGTGGCCTTGACTCACTATCCTGAGCATCGGCCGAATCCTGAGCCCTTTCTTCAAGTCGACCTTGCAAGTCCGACAAGACACCCTTGAGGCTGTCCACCTTTGATTTAAGCTCGGAGTTCTCCCGCTCAGTGTTACTGAGCATAACCCCTAACCTGTCGGTTTCATCCTCATGTTCCACATTAGACCCTGCGCTCTTGATCTGGTAATCTTCGAATTGGAGCTTAAGCTTATCGTAATCAGCCGCTTTCGATTTCAAGAGGCGAACAAATTCCTTTGCCTCATTAAACTCATCGGACCTTTTCTGGTACATGTCACTCAGGTCACGAGCTCTTGTTTCCAGACCTTCAAAATCCGTGTTGCTTTTGATGGCGTTTTCCATTCCACCCAGGATCTGATCCGAAAGAGCCTTCTGGCTGGTCGCTTGAGCAACCTGAGTCCTGAGATCAGCATTCTCCTCCGCGAGAGCATGCGCCCTGGTCCGTATTTCCTGCAGCTGACCAGCCTCACTGTCCTGGAGTTCACGAGCCCTTCTCATGTCTTCATTATGAATCTCCAACTGCCTCGCAATGGTTTGATTGGCGGTGTCAACCTCATTGCGCAATTTGGAAACATCGCTCCTCACCTTGGCCAGCTCCTCTTCCTTCATCGTCAGCCTTTGTTCCAGTAGGCCTCGGGCGTTCTTCAGCTCTTCAATCTCCACGATGAGTCCAGCAGCCCGGTTGTCCTTCTGATATGCCTCGGAAAGGTGGGTCTCGGATGCGGTCGATGCTTGTGATCTCAAAGCCGAAAAGTCACTGGAAAGCTGGTCGACCTGTTTGCGATACTCACCAATATCTACCCCGAGGGACGAGATCTGCTCAACATTCCCTTTGTTGACCGACTGGAATTCAGTACGCCATCTCTCGAAGCTGCCGGCAATCTCTCGACAGGACTGACCGATCGACTCTATATCCCCCTTCAAGTTTGAGGCAACAGACTTGGGTAAACCATCAATCTTGTTGTCCAGACACGAGAAACCTCGGCTCAAACCCTCAAAGCTCTCCATGGACTGCCTCTGGAGGCCAGACACTCCATCGAGCTTATAGAGACACCTTGTGTCTGACCGGATCTCGTCGATGATGGAGGAAGTCCCGTTGCTGATTAGCGTCTCCATTTGCTGCCTTGTCACGATGTCTTGCTTCATCTTATCGGAGCTTCTTGTCAGCTTTTGGATCTCGTCCTTGACCTCACGGAAACCCATAGCCGATTCTGTTTTCAGGTTTCGCGTTATACCCCCAAGTTTCTCCAATACAGCGTCGTCTCTGATACCCACCGACATAGTCTGGAGACTAGTTTGGATCTCAGTCAGACGCCCCTGAACACTTTGGTCGACACTTTCCAACTTCCCTCCTATGTCGGCATTCTGGAGACGAAGGGCCCAGTGTTCCATATCCTCCCTCCCCTCGCGCACACGGGAGGTCTCGCTCGCGAGCTCATCTCGCTCACGTTCCAGCTCCTTTGTGAGAGCTTGTCCATCCTTCACCAGCCGTTCCAGCGTCTCCACCAGTCTTGGTACCCCCCGTGGTCCATGGTCGCTGACGGTTTGTGCCAGCGATATAAATGTCTTCACCTTATCCGCGAAAGGTTCCATGATTGCAAAAAGGGTTCTTTGCACGAGCTGTTGGATTGAAGTTCAGGATTAATGGATGGCTACGTAAATGTGGAAGGTAGACGAGCAAGGTACGGCCCGAATTTTCCCCATTGGTTCTAATACCCTTGGTACTCACATATGCACCTTCCATTTATCGTGGAAACATGCTGTACGATACGTACCGTCCATAGGCAATGGCGTTTAGGTATACACTTATAGGCTTCTGTGAATGTATAATGAGGTTGTTAACGACTTGGATGGAATCACTGATTATTGGCATTACCGCCAAGCACATGCATTTATACAAGACAGCCGAGCGACACCGAAACCTGTATTTGAGTTGTAATTGGAACGGGACACTCTTATCACTCCAGTATCTCCCTAGATGACATTTGCTGTTACTTTTAAGATGAGTCAAATGTCTCCATTTTCATTGGGGACAGTTGTTGGGCCATAAGCTATCTAACCTCCTACCTCTGTGATATCTCTTTTCAGAGTTTGGTAGGCTTTTACGCCGTCATTATTCTATCCCATAGAACGTGTTTATTGTTTGGGTGCTTGATAGAAGCTTGTCTGTTGAGACCTGGGTTAGCATCGCTGTTGCTTTTGAGTTGCTCGAATTCGGATGGGCAATGGCGCTTATCATCATCTTTAAGACATTCTGGGCGCTGTGCATCCTCGAGTTCACCACTGTCTGATGGGATGTAATAGACGAGACATTCTGCAACGCTCTCCAGCATTAGTTCTTTCATCAAACGCAGGCTCCTCTTCCTCTGCTTGGAAGTCGAGGAATTCGGTGTTATTAGAAGCCAAGTCGGGTTGTTGTTCTAGAGTTAGGGTCTTGGTCTCGACGATTTGCAGGACAGCACCTGTTCGCACCTTGATTTTGATGTTCTGATGCTGTATAGCTGAACAAATTTCTTTGGAACAAAGTGTGAAGAATCCTGGCGCGGGCAGATACAGCCATGAACAAGGAGAGCTTGATGGATCAAATTTCCTAAGCGATGTTTGTTCAGCACCTACCGATTTTGCTGAACACTGCAATGCACTTGTTTGGCAGATTACGTACTAGGTAGGTAGACAGGAACCGTTGCTGATTCAGTGAATGCCACTAATCCTATCCTCAGAATAATCTTTCTCTCCCTTTACTCTCTTCCATTTTCACCTCCTTCTAAAATATTCAACCACAACCTCAACCATACCCTCACCAACAACTTCTACTGCTATCACTAGCGCAATAATGGCGAGTGAGGGCTGGAAAGAGCACATTCTGTTGGATTCCTACGTCGGCGGACTCGAAGACCACCGTCCGACTTTTATCGGGCCTTCACCACCTCTCGCAGCTCGACGCTCTTATATACGCGAGTATCTGAGTTGGATGATTGGCACTACGGAAACATGGGAAAACCATCGACGTGCAGTCGAGCGTCTAATCGCCGGTACCCTGGTACGCGCGGGGTGTGACATCGTCGGGGAACACTACTTCGAATATGCTGTCGATGAAACTCTTTGGGGTTGGTCTTGTGAGTAACTTGTCTCATGAGCACTATTTGTTTCGTCTGTTCCTCAACTAACTTTATACCCAGTTCAATACTCAGGCCACAACAACGTCCCCGCTTTCCCTTGGAAGGAACCATCACGCACCGATGGAGAACCTTCCGAGACGTACATGGCCTTCCGCCGCGCTAGAGCCTGGATCGACCACGCTTGAAGACAGCTAGTCCTGCATGACTTGGGATGCCAGACTAGCCAGCAGCGGTATGGTATGGGGATTGAATCCCAAGCAGTGTTGTTGTCACGCAGTGAGCTTCGACAAAGCGTCTGTCAAGCAAAAGGAACCTGTCGTTTGTGGTTATTGTAGTGGAAGACTCTGCTTAAGACGTGACAGGTAGAGAAATGAAAGATAGAACTTGGACAGATAGTCATGTCAATAACGATGATGATGAGCCACCATCTACCTCGAGTAGGGAGGTGCTTAGTTCTTACTTGAAGTTTACGTCTCCAAACTCCCAATTGGCACTGGAGGATTTCGCTGTGTGATTAGATCACTACCAACAGAACGATGAGCACGACCCCATCAAGTGAATACTACGGATGCTGTGGGAGGCATTTCTTGCTCGGTGCCATACATGTCATTCTCTTGGCTGTTGCATACTGATGACCGTTGTTAGGGTTTGGGACACAATCAGCAGACGAGATCAAAGAAGTCATACTGCAAATAAGTAGAGTCTTTGCCTTCAGAGGGTGTAGACGAACAAGATTGATTTGTCTCTATTTTAGACAGCTATAATGATGGAAGTATTGATCGAGGAGATGGAGATTATGCAAACAACAAGCCGACGAGCTCAAGAAGAGAGACATCCAGGTGGCTGCCAGCAATCGACGTAACAGGGTAATAGGCATATATCGACAAGATGAGAACTTTACGTTGAGACTGATACTACATTCCGTAAGAGTCTACTTGGCTACCTCCTTCACTCCTGGACTTCAGGATATAAAGATAGGTGTTATTCAATTCATATCAGCCGTGAACAACTGGTATACGTCCATGGACCAACCGATGTAATTCAATCAAAGTAGTCGCCACTATTTCAGGAGCTTCATGATTTACGAGGCTCATTATATCTGACATCACTACCATTCAAGAGCATGTACATCTTCCAATTGTGAGTGAAAGAACGTTTCATTATACTACTTCGCTACCGGTCCATTGCGCACCCCCAGCCCAGTCTGATCTGCCCACTTTTTGAAGTTCATGGCAGCACACTATCCTTATCACTGATGATTATGAGACGTCGATTATGTAATCGTCGTGACCGGATCCATCGTGTTCGCCGCCTCTCTGGGCTTTTTCGGTGTCACTATCTCCACCAGGGTAGTTGATCAGGTCCTCATCCTCCGCATCTGGGAGAGATGGGATAAAATACACACTCTCCAAGCCCCCCGAGATTGCGAGACCTCCTTCGCTATCATACCCCGACTGAGCATCGATAGTCTCATTCTCGATTCTAGGTCCCTCCGTTTGAGTGGTCTGGACCGGTGCCTCTTCTTGAGGTGGTACATGTTGAGGTACCGCCTCGACTTGCTCTCCAGACGTGAGAATTGCAGCTTGCTAGTAGATGTGACTGGGCTGATCCTCGTCACCGCTCCCATCGAAGACTTGTCCCCTGTTAGTAATGGCGAACTGTGTCCGCTCGTGTCTTGATGAAGCTGCGAAACTCCTGGTAGGCGCAGGGTTTCTTCCATTGGGTCCTGTCTGTTGTTGAGGCCAGTTTTGGCCAGGTGAGAGATTGAGATTGTCGCCTCCAGCCTGAATGGACTGGCGCAAGCTGTGACCTTGTCGACGCGGCTCAGTGACCATGGCACCTCGTTTGGCATTGCGGGCTGGCTTCTCGGCGTCGACACGAGCGAGATAACGCTTGGCCTTGTCCCAGGTCTCGGTGTTCGGATCAGGGCATTGGCGAGCGAATGGGTCAAGTACCATTATTCGATGCAACTGCTCCATCCTCGCTGGATCTTGGCGGCAGGCTTGGGAAAATTCGATAGTCCAAGGGAGTCCATTCAGCTGCTGTAAAGTTTCCTTGTAGCTCTTTCCTCGCTTCAGCTCCTCTTTCAGGTAGCTCTCGAAGAGGTGGAACCAATTCTTTCCGCGGAGTGGTGGCAGGTTCGCTCGTGAGTTTACCAGAATTGCAACACGGGCACCTTTATCCCATCCGGCAAACTCTTGGCACTCGCTTGTGTCGTGATCAGGGCTATCACAGATTACACATCCGTGGATATATCCATCAAGCTGGATGCACCAACATTGTGAAGTCTTGTGGTCATAGCCTTTACAGTTCCCGCAGGTTGAGTGAGCGACAGGCTGGGCGATGACAGGCCCTGGAACAGTTTGTCGCATGTTGATAGGGCCAGGGACGGTTTGTCCAGACTGTTGTGGAGGAGGAGTGCTTGGTCTGGGCTCAGATACCTCGGAAGTGACACCGATCATTTTGTTCTCCGCCAGTTTCTGCCGCAACATGCGATTTTCGTCTTGCAAGATGTCGTTTTGCTGGAGAAGATCAAGATATCTTCTTTTATAAAAGTCCTTCTGGGGGGACCTTGAGCGACCTCGTCTGTTTCGTCCTCGGTCATGATATGAGCCGCCATCTTCTGAGGCACCGTTGTATCTCTGGTCTCTTTCCATAGTGAAACTGGCTGTCTCTTATTAGAGCAAAAGTAGTTGTTGCTGATAGACAGTAGGTGAAAATGGAGTGAATGAAAAGATGAAGAGAAGAAGAAGTTGATGGGAGAGAGAAAGGAAAATGAAGTCAAGAGAGATTATGACTCGGCCATACAGTCATGCGTGGTTGTCGGCACTTCACCACATCATCGGCCCTGCCAGTGCCAACAACTGACAGAAGTTCCCAAGGCACCAACGAGACCTGAATTGGATCTTAATTTTAATTTACTCGTCCAGACATCAAGGAAATCCTTTCTCTCATCAATAATCACTCATACAAGATGGCAAACGACTCCGAGAACCAGAGGTTTGTTGCAGTCCCAAGTCAGAGATTCCAGAGCTAACTCTCATAGTAGCAAAGCCGTCGAGTCAGATTCGGCCCCGAATGACTCCCAGGAAAAGGCTTCCGGCGAGAAGAAGCCTGCGGAGAAGCAGAATGGGACTGAGACGTCCACCAAGCAAGACCAAACCGATTCCGCGCCCCCATTCTCACTGGAGAGGCTTCACATAGACAGTATACGTGTACATGCCGCCTAACGGAGGAATGGTCGAATATGGAAACGATAAAATGTACTCAGCATCGGTACTGGGCTGAGAGAGCTGTCATCTAAGTATTAGGATATCGAAACTGGAATGCCTATGGCAGTTTCAGATCATTACATTACGACTAGAGGTCCGTTTGCACCTAAGCACCATTCACACTACCACGACCTCTCATGCTATCCACCAACCAAAGTCATAAACTCCACGATACCCTTCTCCATTACTTTTCTACCAGATAGGTCCATTGTAATCGAACCCAACCTCCATCATGTACACCACCCAGCTACCATTCTTGGGCGAAAACGAGATTCGTTGCTGGAGCTTGTTGCATTTGTTCGTGTAGGCCCACTCGCCAACCTGAAAGAACTCGGCTCCGTTCATGTTGAGAGTATAGTTTGCAACCTCGGTAGTTACGATAGTCACTTGGCAGCCTTGAACATTCCACGAATAATTCTTCAGGTCTCCGATTGTCCACCAGCCTGTCTTGGAAGCACTTCCAAGCCAGTTCAACAACACGTAGCACTGGGTCAGATTGATGGTGGAGTTCAATGTCTAACATGTTTAGTAGGTACTGTATAGATGCTGACAATCACTACGCACCTCGCCACATGTAAAGTTGTAGTCGCGTTCGAAGTCTGGGATTTCGTAGACCGGAGTTACTGGGTTAGCAGCAACAAGAGATAAGAGAGCGAGAGGTGCCCAAGTGAGCTTCATCTTTGACGATAGATAACCAATCCTTGCTTGGGGACAGAGCGTTGTGTATATTTGAGATGTGGATGAGTGGGAACTGGTAGCCGAGACTATGAGATGTAGTTGACTCTGACCACGAGACACCACTCATTCATATACTTCTAGCCCGGTACCATTCACCTGGATTCTGAGTCAGAGTTCAAGTGTTGACTTCATGAATCGAATGAACTCTTTACTCGAATCACAAGCACGAGACGAGCAGCGTGTTGAATCAGCTGCATCAATCAAGATTCACAGGCCCAGGCCCAGGTCCAGGTTTAAGGTAGTTCAGAAACGATAGCTTAAGCAGGTTGAATTGAAAACGTCCGGCGCGGAATTTGACGATGGGATGGTCAGGCCTGCCCAAGCATTCACTCTGGCGGTCGGAGAAGAGGGTGGGTAAAGGTTATCAAGTATAAACTCGTGAGCTGCTCGTCTCAACCCTCGCCTCATGGGTTTCCTATTTCCTATCATGTATTGACTGCTGATGTGATAACGAGACTTAACTGTAATTAAGATAGCATGGATACTAGTCTTCGCTGGCACAAGGTGACTTACTCATGAGTTGCAGTTGGCGATGCCCTTACTGTGAAATACCCAGCGCATAATTTCTTTGTTCTGCCAGTTGGTGACAGTTGTTGGCAATGCCAGTAGGCAACAACTCATGCTAAGAAGTGCCGGATGCCTGAATCACAGTCTCCTTTGACCTTGTTTTTCTTTTCTTCTCTCTATCTCTCTTTCTTTCTCCTCCGCTTTTCTTTCTTCATTCTCTTTTCAACTCCATATTCTCCCACGACAACTGCTTTTCCCGCGACCAAAAAAGCAGCTCAACCATGGGGAGATCACGGAGAGACGACAGGGCCGCCAGAGGCGGCGAGTCATATTATGGCCGAGAAAGAGATAGAGACAGACGCGATCGCTCGAGATCGAGATCACCGCTCCCGAAGCCGCAGCCGACGACGCGACGATAGTCGTGATCGATACTACCGCGACAACGATCGCCACTATCGAGAGCGAGACACTAGTCGCTACCATCGACCGGATAGTCGCAGTAGACGATACAGCTCCCGAAGCAGGAGCCGTCATGGCCACCGAACTAGGCTTGCCAGTCCCAGCCGAAACGGAGGAGACCGGACCATCGTTACCCCTCGTCGGAGAGAAGGCCGTTCCCGTACGAGTTCGCATATGAGTCGACGCGAAGACTCGTCCATCCATAGCACGGCCATGAACACCCACAGCGGAACAAACGAAACCTGAGAGCCTTCGTTGGCCATGGGCCTCAGCATCAACGGTCGCGGCCCCGAAAAGAATATCTATGATTTCGTGCGAGGCTCCCCTCGTGGCGGGGGCGTCTTCGACATGGACCGCCCAGAGGAAATTCACGATGCCCCCAGAAAGAGTGTAACGACCAGAAAAGTCGACATAAAGTGGTGCGAGATTGGGATCACACCGAAGAGTGGATCGGTGAAAGCTATATCACGGTCTCCAATTGATGATCACTTGGCCTCTGAACTTTCAATATCTCACAGCCAACTCAGGGAGGGGAGCAAGGATACTGAAACTTCACCATCAAACGTAAAATTTTAAATTTGGTCCCCTTGTTCCACATTTACCTCTGCTTTCCTTAGATATCTTCCGATCTGAAATCAAGCTTATCATCGCCAGCTCTTTCGATAACCAATAGCAAGCCGAATGTCTCCTCTCTTGGGCTCGTCGGCTTGCTGCTTGCACAATTCCTTCATCTCCTTGGTCAATACGTCCATAGTCATGGCAGTCACAACTAATCATGGCCGTTTGTACCCTCTTAGAAACTCCTCGATTTGCGTAAAGCCCTCCTCCTTAGCAATGTCTGCAGAATCTCGACATCGCTCCGCCATTGTATCAGGATCCTGATCATTCTCCACTAACAGATGGACCATATCCAGTCTACCGTATTGGGATGCGCCTTGCAGAGCTGTCAGCCCTCCTTTTGAGGATCCTGCGGCATTGATGGATGCTCCATGCTCTAGGAGGAATATCGCTATGTTAACGTGTCCTGCAATAGCAGCATACTGCAAAGCAGTAGCCCCCCATGCCGGAGCTGGTGGAGCATTGATGTCTGCCCCCATACTGACGAGGCGCCTGACTAGCTTGAAGTTCCAAGTTCTGGCTGCTGCCTGCAAAGCTGTTTTACCCTCATCTCTAAAGGCTGGTGCGTGAATATTGGCCCGGGATCCTAGGAATATCTCGATCAGTTCCTGTGCACCGCGATCAATTGCTGTCTGCAGAGCCGTCGTTCTACAGTGCTCGGTTGGATCAGCGTTAACGTCGGCACCTGAGTCGAGTAATAGACGGCACGTCTTTACCAAACTTTGCATTGTATCAGGCGTTTCTTCTAACGTATAGTTACTCAGAGCCTGCAGCGGTGAGCCCCAGCTGCATGATGTTTTGACATTTGCTCCGTGGTCGATAAGTGATTTGACAAGAGAATAGTTCGCATCCAAGGCTGCGTAGATGATAGAGGTTTTCTTCGTCCTAGAGTCCTCAGTATTCGGGTCGGCCCCTTCGCGGAGGAGAAATTGTGCTATTTTGCATTTGCCTTCCTCCACAGCTAATAGTAAGGGGGTGTTGGCTTGGTCCATGAAGCAATTGATGTGAGCACCGTAGGACAGGAGCAACTCAACCATCTCAGTATCCTCTCGCTCAGGGTAGCTTCCAGAGAGAATGGCTCGTCCAAGTGGTAGCTCCAGTTCTTGTTGAATGTATCGTGGGCAGTGAGGTGTGCTTGAAATTTCTGGTCGGCAGATATGGCGAGATCTATGGTTGGGGTCAGCGCCAGCCATCAAGAGGCGCATCACCGCGTAACAATTCCTTTGGTGAAGAGCTATCCACAATGGAGAGGCCTGGTCGCATGCGCACGTATTTAGTGCGGGAGGTGGCAGCCAGCTCAAAATCCACTGCATGATTTCATTCTTCTTCTGCCAAATAGCCTCACAGAGTACCCAAAGAATGGTAACTGGGGCGTACTTCTTCAAGAGACTCCTTACCAAGGGTAAGGATCCTTCCACAATAGCTGCCTTTATAGCCAGCTTCACATCTTCATCCGTAAACGACAGAGGTCCATCTTTTCCAACTCCGATGTTACTCTTTAGGAGGGAGACATTAGCCTCCGAGATTGCCAGTTCCAAGTGCCTTCTCCTAATTCCCTCGTACGTCAATGGATTCGGTTGTGCAAAAGCGCCATTTCGAATCAGAAGGAACTGGAGATCCTTTGAACCAGATTTGAGAGCAGCTTCCATTGCCGTTACGCCATCTTGTGTCGCTGGTGTGTTGGGATCTGCTCCTTCTTTGAGCAAGAAATCTGCCAAACGGTAGTCAGTCATTTCCACTGCAGCTTGCAGTGCTGTTCTTCCTCCCTGGGGCACAGGGGAAGCATTGATGTCCGCACCGTGTCTAAGAAGATAGGTGACTGTACAGTACCTCTGCAGAGGGGTCATCGATGTGGAACCGCAAATGGTCTGCAATGCGGTAGGGGTATCCTGGTGGCGAGAGTTGGGATCTGCACCTGAATCTAGCAGGAGGCACGTTATGTCGTCGTCTCCGTTCGATGCTGACAGTTGTAAACAAGTCTCGACTGATTCAATATAAGGCTCGTCGTACCGGCTCTTGACCTTGATTTCGGCTCTGTCCGGTCTCGCCCCAGACTCTAACAAATACTCTACGATTGGCAGATTCTCTGATCGAACCGCGGTCTGGAGCGGACTGAAAACAGTCCTAGACTTTTGTACCCTCGCTACGCTCGATGGACGTGTGGTCAACCCCTCCAAGGGCTGGATGTCCGGAAGAGCGCCAGCCTTGATAAGTAGTTTTACCATACGCAGATCGTCCATCTCAATGGCACAGTGCAGTGCTGTAAAGAGTGAGGGATGAAAGTAGTTCGGGTCAACTCCATTATCTAAAAGCGTTTGGGCACAATGAAGCGACCCATTACGCAAAGCCTGAAAGAGCGGAGGTATCTGATGACAATGCCCGTAATGGTTGGATGTGATGCCCTGTATTACTTTTGGGAGGTTCAAAATTGAACAAGTGTGTAGGTGCTCTGACGGTATATCGAGAAGGGATGTATGCAAATCTCTGCCCGAGGCTGGGTGGGGATTCGCACCAAACTCGATCAGGAGCTTGACAGACTCTTGACTATCCCAATAGACAGCGTCGTGAAGAGCAGTCCACCAATACGAACTAGAGGATGGCTTGGGATGGGTGCTATTCGGGCTGACACCGCTGTGAAGTAGGAAGCGCATCAATTCGAGACTCTCCGATGAATCGATTTTAAGCGCAGTGAAAAGCAGATGAGTCGCGAGCTTGCCATTTGTCTCCTTTTCTCTGATAAGCAAGTTTTCCATGTCTTCAAGATGGCCTTTGGGAAGCACAAGGTCCAGTAGTTGGTCCAGGCACTTGTAGCTTGTTTCAATGTCATTCCAGAGGTTGTTCTTTGATATCAGTAACAAAGCTTGGAACATTTCGATCCAGACCGGCCACCGTGATTGTTCTTTTTTCCAATGAGAATCCGGTACCGGAAAAATCTCATCAACCATCTCTATGGTTCTTGAAGCCGCCTCTAAGACATGAGGGATCTCTGGCATTTCAGTCGTGTTCGGTACGACAGATCCGGTTTTATTCAGTGACGACTTCTGATCATGCTGACTTGAAGCAACGTGGGAAACTTCGAGGGTGTGTAATTGCCTGGCATTCCGATTATGGACTAGAAGAGACATACTGCGACGCCCTATAGTGTTCCGTATGTGAAGAGATGGCAGATTTCCATATGATATCTCTCTCTGATCAGAGGCTGGTGGTGTGCTGACAACCACCGCATGGAACTGACTTGAGCCTTGTGCTTGGACATCGTCAGAAATCTCTCTTGAGACATTGTTCTTGTTTTGACCACTCACAAACTTGGTTCGTTTGCAATTTTGAGTATCTTTTCAATTCCTTGATCCTCTTCCTGCTTGGCACGACTTTGCCATTCATTACCAAATCAGTGTCCTTACCATTCTCCTTCCGCTTAAATACGAGAGAGCTCGCGTGCTGCCATTCCTCTTTGGTGCTGTTTTTGCGCAATTTCCAATTGACATTTATTTTCCGAATCCATTGAGGTCTCCTTAGATAAATGTTAGCTTAGGCGCGGAATGATTTGGATTACTTGGCCTTACGATGGACAAAATCCGAGTGCGGCCATATATTCCATCACTTCGTCTAATGTCTTGTTTTGGTTGATGTAAAGGTCTGTTATGAGTGCCCTGTGAGCCTCCCACTCGGCTTTGGGGACTCTTGATGCTTGCGGCATATTTCAGCTCGTAAAATGTTACTGCGTTGATATTCGTAGTCCTTTCAATGGAATCTGGGATACTGAATGAGTCGGCTTCTCCAGTCTTCGAGTTTGGTGTAGCAGAGTGCCACGTTATAAGCACAGGTCCAGCCTAGACAGCATTCGTGTTTGACTTATTTAAACCTGTCCGATGTAGAACAAGGGAAACAGGGCTAACTGCTTCCCCGTTGGTAGGGCGAGCTTGCAAGTGACCTGGTTGGTAATGGTGTGTAGTCTTGCATGTCGACGTCGAGTCTGGCGTTGGTCGTAGCCCGTATCTTTGACAAACAGTTCCAAAATTTGCGTTTCGTCATGCGAGGTCACTCGGCGCAATGGCTGCTATCCATATGCATTTTTGCCTTGGTGCCCGTTATGCAGCCCAGTATTGGTGTGGTGTTGGAGGCTGCCCAAGGTCGTAGCAAGATCATGATTGGTGGCCAAAATTCGCGTTTCTGCATACGCAGATTCACAATTCATCAGCTCCGACACGAGTTCCAGAATTCGCGCTCTAGATACTGACTGGGGTGTATGAGCCCAGTGCCTTGTTAGTGATTGGTGTCCAAAATTCGTGTTTCGCCCATCGCAGCGAATTTCGCGGATCGAGGCGGTGTATGGGTAGGCAGCTGAAATACCATCGGTATCAGCCTTTCTGACATACCTGTTATGTACCGCCCTGGTCTTAATACTGCACAATGTCCAAAGTTCGCGTTTGGACCATGTACAGTTGCTTGGGTCAATCGAGGCCGTGCGCAGCCAAGGACTTTTACCGCGGGCTGACCGTGGTCGGCCGCGGTCTCTGGTCCATTACATGGTTCAATGCTGCTGTCAAGGGCAAAGTCCAAAATTCGCGTTTGACCCTGAGATGTCGATCCGATAGACGAGGCAGTGCCGGGATCATCTCTCCGTTTCCTTAATACCGCTCTGCCTTATATGCGATGTCCAAAATTCACTTTTCGTCTTGGTGGGCCGATTTGATAGATCGAGACTATGATCATCTATCCGTATTGTTGATTGCGCTCTGGTTCATATGTAATGTCCAAAATTCGCGTTTACTTCTCACAGCTTAGATCTTTCCACCTGGAGGACTTCAGATCGCTCCTGCCATGGCAGTATCCAGATTTCGCATCTTTGGGAAGGATAAATACAACCATACCTTCCCTTTCGATTTTGCAACATGCTCTTCTCAAGTTTATCAAATCGTACGGAAGGAACTATTCAAATGTTCCTGGGATTATAGATTACCACCAAGACTACCTACTTACTTCAAATGACGATCTCACACGAAGTTGTCGTCGCTATTGTTGGCGTCGTGGTTAACTTGCCTACCTTCTGCCTCGTACTTTGGCAATGCTGCCGAAAACGAGAGACTGTTTCCGATGGGCTCTTAGGTATGCTCATAGTAGACTTTTGTTGCCATCTATTCACTAATATAGATTCACAGAGAGCGGTAACGTTCATACGCCACCCTATGTTGAGCCTCGACGATTCACATTTGACGCCTCATCTTACGCACTCACGCTTCCTTACACGATCCCTCTTCTCCCGGTGTCAACAATCCCTCAACATCAACCTTGATCATATGGGACATCCTTCAGTGTTTTTTTCTTTTTGGGCGGTGCAATCAAATATCTCTTGACACGGATAGGTGCAGAGCGCTAAGAGTTTTCTTGCATTTTCCTGTATTAGGCAGACGTTGTATAGGTACCTACATTTACAGCAGCGCTTTGTCCCAGAAGTCTTTGCCTCAAATAATTATGTTTCTCAATGCATGCCCCACTTCTTGTTGTTTGTGATTCACAGTTGATCTGGGCAGCCTACCTTAGTAGGTACCTACTTAACTCGAGTTCAACTCTACCACTGTAACCTTCCTCAACTCCTCTCCACAACAACAAAGTGAGTACATACTTCCTCCAGATGCATACATCTGATCTAACGCAACCCAGTTGCATGAAGAGTGGAAGCACGTTCTCGGCGACATCGCCTCATGGATTACCGATGAACCGACCGACAACAACCCCAGATTCGGGCACATGGACGGCCCGTGTGCGGCTAACAAAATTGTCGAGCTGCCTCTTTTACTTCAACAAAAGCTCGAGCGAATGAAACGGGCAAGAGGGATCCTACTGGTCGTACCTGAGTTCAAGAGAGACCATGTCAAAGTAGCTCTTGACGACCAGAGACATGATCACCTTGCCCAAATACAGACATTGACGTGCACCGAAGCCACGGACATGCTCAAACTTGCCTACAGTACGACATCAAGTTAGAGACTTGAGTCGATCCAACTGCAGGAAAGTACAGTGGTGATTGTCCAAACTGATTACGACTACACCCATCACGCCCGCAAGGCTTCAAGAGATCAAGCTGCACCTTGCAAGAGCGTACCTGCACCAAATGGTTGAAATATATACGGACGAAGACGAGTTCAGGCATGCAAAAAGACAAGTTGCCGGATCAGCCCTTTCACATTTCCGAGGAGTCGTCAGATACTTTTTCGTTCAAGGCAGACTGTCAAGGAGTGTATACCAGTCTGCACTGCTCGGGAGACGGAGGACCAAGATGTATGAGAGACTTTACGTACATCGATGAGGACATTCTGCAGAAGTTGGATCATGAGCTGAGAGATCGAGGGTATCGTGGTCTGGGTGAAATTCGGACAGAATTTGCTTTAGGGAGCAACAGCTATGAGGTATACTAGCCTTGGATGTATTGGGTCTTGAGTAAATGAACAATTTGTTGTGTCTATGGAATAGGTAGTAGATGCTTACAATAGGAAACCTGTATAAAGAGGACCCCTGATGATCAATTGAGACCGAGACCGTTTAGTAGTGTAAAGATGCCGTAGGGACAGACAACTGGCGAAGACGCCGGTTCTAAAGACTCTATCAAGGTCTATAGAATCTCCATCGACCAAGTTATATCCTCTGAGGACAGTAGAGTAGGGAGTCCTCATTCGTGTCACTGAACCCAAGATTCAGCGGCATACCAGATATTGCATGTCACTTCACATTCACGAGTCGTACTATGTTGACATCGCGATCAATCAAAGAGCGTGCACGTCTTCCAAAGGTGGACGAAGGAAAAACAGTCATTATACTACTTCGCTACCGGTACATTAGATCCCCTGTCTGTAGAGGTATGGTGGCGGTTCGCCAACCGTCTGCCTCATTATGAAGTCGGTGGCAGCACCATGCCCATATCTCCGATGATTTGAGATGCCATCCATGCCATCGTCTCGGTTGAGCTTCCTGAGTTCATCGGTTCGTATTCCATCATCATAGGAATTAATCAGGCCCTCATCGCTCCTCGAGACCCCTTGTAGGTTGCTCTGACTGAGCATTCGTGTTCTCCTTCCCATCGTCAGCTGTCTCATCTCGACTTGGCAGATCGTGAGGCATCTCCGTACTCGGACACGAGACTTGATATCGATATTGACATAGTCTCAGCGCTGTCTGGTGTTGTGGTCGCGGCCATTACTCACTCAACTGTGAGGAAAGCCACTGTTCTGTATAGTCGACATCAAAAAGTTCAGTACTCGCTATCATTACCTTTCTCGCACGTCTGGGAAGCCGCTGGTTGAGTGTTGGTAGGCCCTGGATTGTTTGTGTAGTCTCTTGTTGCGATGACGAAGGACGGCTTCGTCTACCTCGTCTGCTGCACTGAGTTTCTCTTGACAATCATACAGTTTCCATCGCCGCCGCTATACTCTACGGCGGGCCTCTCATAAGAAGTGCCACATGCTGCAGCAGCCCGGGAAATCCAAGCTCCTCTGGTATTGCTTCAAGCAAGTCACACATCATCCCTTCCGGAATCCGACGCATCTTGCTGAAAAGGCGATCCTGGACGGATTCGCAAAAGGCTTCAAAGTTGAAGTATCCGGTTTCACCACGCTTACGCATCTGCTGCTTCGCATGATAGGACAAATAGAGGAGTTCCGTCGCCTGATTGCTCGCGTATTTCCGGAAGGGGTTATACTCCTCTCGCTCAATGTGCCCTCGGGGGATTTCAACATTGAAGTAGACGTTCAACCGATCCTCCGCGTCGATGTTCTTGAACCCTGCGTTTTCAAGCATTTTCAGATCCCAAAACACATATCCCCATGAGAGGGGCTGCAATGACTGAAGCGCGATGCTCTCCTCGATCATGTCTTCGTCGACAAAGTACACGTTGTATCGACTCAGAGCGGACCATGCACTCACGGGCCCGTTCTCGGGGTCTTCGAAGAAGGGATCTCGGATCATGCATTCTACTTCTGTCATGTCGGCCCATAGAGGGGGGATATCAGTCGCTAACAGGTCGGCGTGGAGTGCTTCGTCGATAGTGTGAAAGTGGATACGCGCGTTGCCGCGAGGGTTCCATTCGACATGGTCTATCACCGGATAGATGACCTCTTGTTGAAGGGTTCGTGTAGGGGCCGTCATGAACTTGTGCAAGAAAGGGAGACCCAAAGCGATGAGGCTCATGGATCGGGGCAACTGGGGATTGACAGTGTACTTGTGAAGTCTCGATCCTAGTTCGATATCGTGTTCGAGAAAATCGTTGAAAGCTAAACATGTCAGATCTGTTCTGAGGTCAGGAAGGCTTATACTCACTTGGTGCAACCTGATCGATTAGCAGACCACAAATTCCAAACATCTGCTCTACTTCGACAGTGGAGTGGTGGCTGTGCCACGCAAGAAGAACGCGATGATCTTCTAGACCGCTCAAATCAATCGTCCAAGGGGCTTCTTTCTTTTCAGCCTCTGTGAGGAGTCTGTTTCTTCCGCCATGGTCGTGGAGTGGTGACACTCGCAGCTTTTCCATGATGTTGAGGTAAGCGCTGAAGCGGTACAAGGCTCGTTGAAAACGGGATCGAACAGTAGGGGTTACATAGAAGTGGTTTTTCTGTTTTGTTACAGGGTGTTCGTTGATGAGAGTACGGGGTATATGGCGACCGAAGTATACAACAGCCTTGTAAAGTTTCCACATTTCTTTGACGTTTTCGAATGTGAGATCGCGCCTTGGGATGATTCGGCTGCTGCTGTAGGCTCGATGGATGGCCTTGATACCGGCCTTCGCACCTTTCCAAGATTCGTTTTTTAGGTTGTTCACGACGCAGGCTTCTTCAAATACGCCATCTGACATGCTGTTGAACAATACGCACGAGGCGATGTTGGATGGTTTGTTCTTGAAGGCATCATGAAGGGCCGAACAAGAAGTGATTGCGTTTCGGACTGAGCGTCTGTTCGGCAGGAAGGAAAGAGAATGTGACAAAATTTCGATTGGAAGGTCGGTTAGAGTGAGACTCAGAGAGGAGCTCATCTTGGTGCCGTTTTCCATCGTGAGGTATGATCAGACGTGAAAACCGGGACGAAGTTCGTGTGATCAAAAGTGTTGTTTTATCAAGTACGCATTGCCGGGCATCTTATCACCAGATGTGTCACAAGCAAATTCCGAGTAACTGGGACGAAAGAAAAAGAGTTTGGGTTGAAAGAATCTTAAGGGACGAAAGAACAAGGAAGTAAATAAAGTCGATATGACGTTATGTTTGTTGACACATAAACAGAAGTTGCGATGTCGGTCACGCTTGCTACCTTTGCCGACTGCGTGACAGTGACAGTGCCAGTGCCAGTGCCAGTGCAATTATCTTCTCCCCTGGGATATCACCTACCTAGGTATAAATGCCACCCAATCAAATGAATTAGATGTCTTTTCTAGGCCTTTGATAGCATTGGAAAGATTCATCAGGTGATGGAGTTGTTCGGCCTCTTTGCTGGAACAAATACGGAGTTGACAAAACCTACTTATCGTCGGTACTGAGTTATCTGATTGCTGTTGTTCAGATACTGTCCTCGTTTTAATTTCACTACAATGAAAGGAACAGGTTGGTATCAGGGTCCTGTATCGATACCTATTGTCTAGATACTTACCCTCTCTAGCTCTCGAGCATACTTACATACTGGCACCACTATTCCTTGGAAGCACTTCAGTTGATATGTATATTAGTGGTCCGTGACTAGCCAGTCGATGAACAACATCCAATTTGAGCTGAACATCGACTTACCAAATTGGTCATTGCAAACACTATCTGTCAATGTCTGGAGTCTACCTATCACTGACAGCTAGCTGGCCATTGTTTTGTTTGATAGCTTATCTTAGTAGCCGCTAGGCAGGGTCCGATCCGTGAATCACTGCCCAAACATTCAGCCTATACCTCCAAAAAATCTTTCCCTCCTGCCCTTTTTCTTTTCTTCCCTCAACATCATCACAGCATTCACAATGACGACTCCGAATGCTCCCACTGGTGCCGCCGCGGAACATCTCCAACTCACCCCCAAATACCCCAATGGGGTATTCAACCAACCCTGGCCAGGTCTTCACCCGACTGTGGCTCAAAGGCGCGCATATATGAACGCCTTCATGAACTGGTACCTCTGGCACACAAACTTCGAGGCGCATGAGAGGACTTTGCGCGAGGAGAGCGAACAGCTCGCCTTCGAAGGCTACATGAGGATCAACAAAGTTCCTCAGTCTTCCATGGCGTTTGAGGCGACGGTGGACTACCTGGTATGGAAGGCTTGGTGTAAGTATTTACTCGGACCTGTCATTTGAATGCCGTCCTAACATTGATTTCATAGTTTCAAAGATTCCACAGGCGCAGAAGCCTAGATACCCATGGCTTGGCGTTGAACATCCTCAAACAGAGGACGACACTGGCTCGGCCAAGTTTGCTCAGCTCAGAGCAAACTGGGATGGTAAAGAAACCGCCCGACCAAAGGCGCCCGAAGACAGCCAACTTGTGCGGGAGGACTTGGAGCATCGATTGCGCGAGATCGGATATGAATGTGGCAAACATGGTATCGACATGGTGTGGTGGGAAGCTGACATCGCACCAAAGAGTGGTTCGGTAGGACCAGCCAAGAAGAGGCTGAAGAGATTTGTGCCTGAGGACAGACAATGATAGATTCATGGCGAAATGGGAGAGCGTTGAGTGGTGTCCATAAACGATCCAACTCATGTGCAATGTGACTACTTCAACCACCCAGGCCAAAGGATGAGACCAGGAAGATTCCACTAGTTGATGCTGCAGCCCAACAGATCCTTTCAGCTCCTATCGCAACTAGCAAAATACCTTCGTTCACATCCAGATTAGGCCCCTCCAGAGGCGTCCATGACTCCATATTTACAAGTCGTCCGCAGATAGCAACACCCAGTGCCATTGCTGGCCCATCACGACCGACTCTAGTTGTGACTCCTGAGCCTCGCCAACAGCCCATAGCAGGGCCATCTTCGGTGAGTTATCAGGCTTCCCAAATGGCACAGAACAACGCAGCTACCGAGGCCCTTGCTGCGACTGGATTTGCTCCGCCACAAACTTCCCTCCCAACCAGAGGAATGCCTCACGCTGCAGCTCGCCCAACAGCTTCTGGCCTCAATATGCAGGAGTCGAAGAAGGCGTTGCCGGTAGTGAAGGACTTGCCAGCACCTATGATCTACACAAGAGAGGTGGATATCTACCGAGGCAAGGTCTATCCCAAGGGATCATCCAAGCCTCCAGAAGAGCTTCGGGTGTGGAATGCGAGGTATTCTGGCCACGCACCCCCTTATGGAACAGCGTTCCTAATGACAGTCCCAAAAGGCTTTGACTTTTGGACAAATGTCTGGGGCCCTAATGGCCGAGATTTCTACGACATAATTATGAGATATGTCGACGTACGCTTGTGTCTCGCGTGGGGATACAACGAGACGATAAATCCCACAAGATCCGAAACAAGGCAGGATCTTATATCGAGGAGCCAATTGCCAGACGTGGACATGCACCTTATGATCGGATTCGAACAGCCCGTTTCTTTGATGGAGTCGGAGGTTGACCTGGAGACCCCAGTCAATGGAGACAAGATCATGAAGCTTTGGCAAGCCTTGATCGAGTGGAAGCGACAGTTCCTTAACGGCAGATCGGTGTCGCTTATCGCCTACCTACAACGCCTGGAAAGCGAGATATCCACCAGCCAGGGATTGATGCCTGGGGTAGGCAAGTCTCTACCGGACAGCCTGATCTTGGCGCGTCAACATTATACTCTCGAGAGACAAAAGGCCGAGAAGGCTGTCCAAGACATCATCAATAGAAGTGGTAGATGGGAGGCCATGGCCAAACGGCTCAAGGAATGGACCCTCAATCGAGAGGAGGGTATCATATTGTCCTTTGAGGAGCCCATTCAGATAATCGAGTCGTCTGTGCGTCTCAGGGTACTCCCTCTCTATCCTGACATGGATGGACCATTGGTAACGTGGGTGTCTAAAGCACGCCCTAGGTCTGAGCCTTTCCTGGTGATATCGTGAAACCTCCTAGATTCGCTTCTAGACGTCTGGATGCGAGGTAACATGATCAAGAAATCTAGACAAAATAAAAAGTACGCGATAGTTGCATAGTCCTCTCCATTGTACTTTCGTTCCACTACGTTGCTAACATCCTATTAGCTTAGCTTAACAAAGAAAACCCATAAGGCGAAACGTTGAGACAAACAGCTTGTATATTGAAACCCCTATTCTGTAGCCTTAGTAACCTTTACCCAACCACATCTCAATCGTCAGTGTATAGTACCCGGAAGATGAACTGGTCTACCATCAGGGGCCTCGGCAGCAGTCAAATCTTCCCTTCGGTTTTCATGGAGCCAAAGTCAAGACTGTAGACATCGATTCGTCAGTTAAGCAAAATGAGTCACATTTGCTCTGCCATACCGCGTACACACAAACATTGTTTTCTCTCTTCTCGATGGAACTCTGGCAGGCAAAGTACAAGATAAAGAGTGAATTCCAACAATCTAGACTAGACTTTGACAAACCCATCCCTACTCTTGAAGGTTCAGCTCAAGCTCTATGCGCTCTACACTGCTAACCATTGTGTGCAGTATCATCGTATTGAACTCAAGTAGTAGCCTATCGTGGAACCCACTGCAGTCTCACCTCGTTGTGATCGATCGCTACAATTCCTGTCCTTCGTAGAGGACAGAGCAGCTACAGATTGCCGCCGGAGTTTAGGAACCCGTTGGTCCCAAAGATCAGAGAGCTCGTCTATCTCGTCTTCATCATCTCATCGAAATCGGCGAGCTCGTCTAGGAGTTCAACAATCTTCTCCCCGTACTTGCGTGAAGTTTCCTTCTCCTCAGCTAGTTCTTCAGCTTGTTGGGCAGAGTCAGCCTTTGCCTTGGCGAGGTGTTTCTTCAATGATTCTATAGTGTTTTCGGCCGCCGACAGTTTCTCTTGGAGCCGCTCTGTTGAATCTCTAGTGCTGTCGGCCGTCGACAGCTTTTCTTGGGGCCACTTGTTATACCGCCCGGAGATCTCTGCAACTTTCCTTTTGAGCTCCTCTAGGGCCCGCTCCTTATCCGGCCCCAAGGCCTCTTCAAGCTTCCTTTCGATCTCCTCTTGTATATCCCGGGCCTGGTTCTGTAAGCTGAGTGTCTCTTATAAGACTTCTTAGATTTTGCTTACTGTCTTCTCGGGGTTATACCGATGTCTCAGTAGCGAGTCGCGATGGAGGTTGTGCAGCGCCGCCGCCATTTTCGGTGGGAGCTCATCGCCCAAGGCTGTCAGCATTTTGACAAACGCGGGCTTCTCTTCGATAGCCCAAGCCATCAGTGCATCGAAGTCAGCCTTGTGTCTGTCAAGACCGTTACTCTCGTTGATCTGCATCCTTGCCGTCATCGTCTCCACGGACTGGGCTAACGCACTCGCTGTGTAATAGGCGTCTAGGGATTTGGCGACAAGCTCCCTGGCTTTGTTGTTGACAAATTGTTGTTCGCTTGCGCGAGCGTCCATCTCGGGGAAGGCATTTTGGCTGTGGTTAGCCCATCCGGCTTGGTAGGTGTGTTGAGATTGCATGGTGGTGAGGTTGTTGGATGAAAGTGAGAAAATGAAGGAGAGTTCACAAGATGAGTGAAGGCCACTTTATACTACTTAGGCAACACTTTGAGTCTCAATTTGCCACCAAAACTTTATCATTTAACTTTCAATCTAGGTTGCGTTGTCTCATCCATTATATCTATCTATGTGGTTGGACACATGTCAGGAGATGAGGGTCCTCAGGTCAAAATGACTGAATATAGCCCGCCTCTATCTCGAGGTCATTTAGTAAGTTCTAGTAAGGCCTTGCTTGGTAAATTGGACCCAAACTTTGTTTCTATCACTTAATCCCTGTTAATCTCTTATGCTGTTTCCCGGTGCAGGTGATTTACAAGAAAGGCTCAACTGGGTGCCTTCCTCCAGCGTTCTCCATGAGATGGATGTTGGCCTCGCATCTGGTACTCAAATACTATCCACTGCGAGATGCTCACCTACAGCCAGAGTAGTAGAGACCTATTTGGCCATCTCTGCAGTGGAAGTAGCCGTTCTGGGATGCCTGGTGCAAGGGCTCTTTTCTGCTGCCGGTTGGTAACAGGTGTTGACACTGCCAGGAGCCGACCGTGATTCAGTGCCAACTACCTACGCATAATCTCTCGCTCACACTATAATCTCTCTTAGGCTTGTTGTTTTTCTCTCTTCTCTCCCCTTCTTCCTCATCCTTTCACCCCCTCTTCTTAGACTTCTCATTTATCCCAAGAAACGATTTTGCTCCGACGAAAGACAAGCAACTCAACCATGGGAAGAGGTCGGGACCACCGCGATCGCTCACGATCCCCTCGAAATGAGCGTCGTCGAAATCACCGGCGCTCCAGAAGCGGAAGCAGACGACGCAATGATGACCACACTCGACGCTCCAGGCATGACAGTCCCCAACGATACCGATCAAGCAGCCCACGGGGCGAAAGCCGCGATGCCTCCCACAGGAGAGACGACCGTTCGCGTACGAGTCGACGCCAAGATGAGACACGAGAGTTTTACGAGCGGAGATATGTCGATCTTCTACGAGAAAATGATACACTGCGACAAGATATCCGCACGATGCAGACTACCCACCAAGACGAGCTGGCTGAAGCGCGACGAAATGCTGAAGCCTCGGAGGCTCAGAACCTTGCCTCTGTGCAACTTCGAGAGGATTTGCGTTCATCTCAACAAGAGCTTCAGGCCAAAGAGGTTCTCTTTCTCGGGGAAAAGAAACGACTGCTCGAGGAGCTGAAGTCTGCGAAGCAGAGTCTGGCTCCTACCCCCACAGCAGGCCGAGAAAACAATGACAGCTCGCCAAAACCGTCACAAGAGCCGAAGAATTTCAGGTTATTGGAAGCCTTTTTGCTGAACCGGCTCAACCATTTGAATCTGTTGGACGACGAGTACCTGACCTGTCGCGCTCTACAGAGGCTTAGCTGCAACGTGGCTTCCAACTATCTCTACAGACAGCTGCGGATGTTCCAAAGCTCAGGGCCACTGAACCGATGGTTTTGCCTTACCCATGTCGAGGATAAAGGCGAAAAAGTAGAATTCCCACCGAATTGGGAGAGATGCAAAGAGCAAGGCCACAATCCGGTAGATTGCCTCATTGTGCGGGTTATTGAGAAAGACTCAGTCAGGCGGGTGGGCGTTGGTGTCACTACCTACAGTATCTACTAGGCAGGTAGGGGGCAACGCGGGCGGACATATGGTAAATGGCAACATGGAAGGGCACTTGTCCCGAGATGGTTATATCAGCTACATTAAAGCATTGTTCAGGCACTTCGAATTTGGTGTTGAACAATACCTAAGTTCTATTTCTGCCTATCAATCCTGGACAAATAAACTCTACTCTGCCTGCATGCAACAAACCTGATATTAAGGTTTCCATCTTGAATCACCCTTTTCAAGCAATGAATCCAATGCTCACACAGAAGCTTTTCTTTCTTGACCTTGCCCTAATAATATAAGGTTTCGGCTGGGCATAAAATGCACTGTTTGCTTCCAGCGTGTAAGAAACATTCGCAGAAACCCTGATCATCGCAAATGCGTGTGGGCATGGATTCTGAATTTGCCGCTTTTGATAAAGTGTAGACGGTTATTGTCGCTGAAACAGATGGATGCTATGTCAGAAAGATTGTATTCAAGGGGTATCGCGCCCAGCTAGCTACTTGTTCCAATGGATGACACCAACATTCACGCATTGTCACCACTACTTTAAACCTCCTCCTTCGACTTCTTCCTCTCGTCCATCTCGACCTGCTCAACGCTGGCAGTTTCAATATCCTTCTTTTGGTGGTGAGGAAGCTCCTCATTCTGAACACCAGCAACTGCATGCTCAAAGGCTCGTCCACGCTTCTCTGGGCCAAACATGGTAGTAAACATGATGCCGAGAGCAATGATAGCGGTAGCTACTCCCATGACAGGTCCGTATGCCTCAACCTTGTCACCGTTTCCGAGGGTGACAAATGTCTTTTCAGCGATAGCATTGACGATCTGGGCTGAAGGAGAGGAGATCATGTTTCCAATCTGGTACGTGACACCAGGGAATGACGATCGGAAGGCAGGAGGAGACAGCTCGTTGAGATGAATAGGGATCACGCCCCACGCCCCCTGTACAAAAAACTGGATAAAGAATCCCGAGCAACTTAACCCTCTTTCAGTCGTAGGGAGGATCCAGGCTGGGATGAGAAGAGCAGACATGAAGGCGGAGACGATAATGGCACGTCGACGACCAACGAACTGACTCAGGTAACCGATAATGGTACCGCCAACACAGGCGCCAGTCTTCATGAGGATGGAGGCACGCGAAGCGGCAGAGTTGTTGAGTTCCTTCTGCTCGAGCATGAAGGTGGTGTAAGAGTCTTGGGAGGTGTGGGAATAGTAGTTGAACCAGGTCATGAGGAAGCAGCAGTAGATGCACATCTTCCACTCGGCGAGGAGCATCTTCTTGCAGTCTTGCCAGAAAGCGCCCGGTGAAGAGGCTTTCTTTCCCTTGGCGCGGGCTTCGAGGAATTGCTGAGACTCGGGGAAGAACATTCGGACGATACCGACGGCGATGGAAATTCCGGCTGCAACCGTTAGTATTCGAATACTCAGAAATGATGGACATCAACATACCAGCAATCCAAAAGACAGTCTTCCAACTCTCGGTACTACCTCCAACGCCAAGGTTGGCGCATGCAGCCAAGACGTAGCCGAATGAGTACCCCTGCTGAAGAATGCCGGACATTAAGCCTCTGGCGTTGGAGCTAAACGCTATTAGCACGGGAATAAAAACGGTTCAAGACTTGGCATTGAGACTTACGGGCATTGTTCGAGAGCCATGGCGATAGCGTTGCCGTAAACGCCGCCCATGAACAGACCGAACAGACTTCGCACGGCGAGGAATTGTTGGAAGGTGCTGCTGTAGATTGTGGCGATTTGGAGAACACCGAGAATGATCATGTTGAAGACCATGGGCCACTTTCGTCCCCATTTGTCACCAGCGAGACCGAACATGGCGGCTCCGACAGAGCGGAGGAGAAGGGTGAGGGTGATGGCGGTGGTGATTGACGTCTTGCTGGTGTCGTAGTAGAGGGACAGCTTCTTTGTCTGAATTGACAGGGCGTGGAAGTCGAAAGCGTCAGCGGTCCAGGCGCAGAAGCCGACGAGGAAGAAGATCCAATCTTTGCCGGACAATTGACCCATCAAGGTGATGGGGTTCTGGATGGGATCGGGGTCCCTCCATTCTGTTGTTTCTTCTCCATGTTCGTTTGTGATGACGACGCGCTGCTTCCAGATGAAGAGGTCCTTGAAGGCTTGGCTTGCTGTAGGAACAACGCCCTTGACCACAGGGCCAGCGGATTCTCCTGCTGATGGTTGTTGGACCATTTTGGAAGAGTTGTTACACAGAGATGAGAGGTGACGATGAGAGGAAAGTGCGGTGGTAGGAAAATTGCGGAGGAAGGAGGGGATCTTTATCTTTCTCATGGCAAGTGCTACTGTACCACCTCCCACTTGCCGATCACTGCACAACACGGTCAAATTTCTGTACCCGAATAACGACTGTTATCTCCGATCCATACCTTTATATTACACCGTTGTATCACATCGTAACACTGCACTGGGGTCACAGCAAACGTGGGGAGGGTGGGTAGTCAAGTTTGGGGAAGTCATGGCGGATCATGCCCGTTCACAGAATTTGAGGGGGTGCACGTCCTTGATTTCCCCCGCAGATGGATGGATTGCACGGATGGAAACGGAGAGACATGGTTATTTCACTGTGAGAGTGCGGGGGAGAAAGATTGTGATGTCGGATCCGCAGACGAGTTGCGATAATGAGATGGTGCTATAGACGAGGTTATTGAGCGAGGAAGACGTTTGAGAGCCCGATGAGAATAAGCGGCCTTCAAGTCGGTTCGAACTATCACCAGGTGGTTAAGCTCTCCGGTCTCCTCTATAGCTACCTAGAGTAGGATGCTATGATCTCAGATTCAATCATGTTGTTTCTCATCCAACTGCAAAAGTATGACGCTGTGGTTCCCTCCAATCTGGCTCATTCGTGAAATGCAATTGGTTGAGTTTCAGGTCATTAGCTCATGGGAATTAAACCAACAGAGAAAGCAAATGCGGAGAGTCCGAGTACACAACATGGCCTTGTTCCAACTCGGCAAACCGGCACAAAAACATGTCGTGTGAGAAACAGAAGAACCTCCAACGTCCACTATTAATTGCCGATCCTCCAACGCTAGACCCCAGAATTTACGCTTATCCAGTTTAGGGTTTTAAGGCTCACGTTAAGCTTACACTGGAAAATACGGGGCACGACACCCACGTCTTGAGCTCTAGCTGTCCAGGTAGCAAAGACTCTTTTGACGTCTTGGGCGTTGGAGTACTCACTGGGGAGGTATAGATAAGAGCTTCTCTCTACTCCATGCCAAGAGCTGTAGTTGATTGCGGAGTTTTGGAGTAAAGCGCCCAGCGACTATATCTCTTGTCCTCTCACTTGGCGATAGAGTACATTAGCCATGTTACATTGTACGAACAAGGGTCTTGTTACATTTCAAACCTGCAGATGACGAACGAATGGAAATAATACCTCGTTGGTCCATGCGTCTGCCTGCCATGAATGATAAACGGCACTTCTGTTCCTTCTTGGTAGTCGATCATCTTCCTAGCGGGATGATATCACTGAGCTAGTGAGGTGTGGCTGACTCGGGAAATAATCGCCTTGGCGCCGGTACATTTCTGAATTGGGGAAATATTTTTCGCTAGAGACCGACGTTCTGAGGGTCGAGGAGGGTGAAATTTGGGCGCGCTGGGAGGCATCTGTGTCTGCATGGGTTATACGAAATGAAGAGAAACACCAATATGCGAATGTTGCAATTAGCAAATTGAAAACTTTGCTCTCAGGTTGGGGAGTATACGCCCATGCTTGACATGTCTCGGCGATATGTCCGATCCAAACGATGACAAGGGTATACCCTCGTCGCTTGGAGATTCGCGGGGCGTTTGAGTCAAGACCCTACCCTGCACGCCATCTGCCCAATCATTGGGGGGTCTTTCGAAGATAACCGCAGAGTCTGGGCGTTTCTGTGGAGGATGATCGTACGATCTCGCCAAGATGCCGCCACGGTGAGGAGACGTGAAAACTTGGGGTACGGGGATGCGGGCATCTCAATGTCGACATTGAGACGTTAATCTGAGGAGCAATTTTGTCAGCTTGCACGAAATCTGTCAGTCCTTCTTGTGATACTCATCTTGCAATCTAGACCGTTATTCTTCCATTCGAGACACCGATCAAAACACAGGATATGGTGAATTTGAAGCATTGGGAAATGTCGGAGACACAATGTAACGGTACTCAAGTAATAACCACAAGGGTCCAGACTCAAGAGGGGCTGATGGAACATGGGCACAAACACAGACCCTGCCTCTTGACATTGGCATGGGATCCTATACGCGCTTCATGGAGTAGAAGTTTTATGCTTTCCAGAAGACTCTCCACGCGTTTCCCCCTTCCCCAACTTCTGTGGCAAAGCAACAATGCGAATACTGCGCTGAAGTCGGAACACTTCCGCTGCAATGCGACGTCGATGGAAGAGTACTTGTCCTTTCATCGGATCATTTCGGAAGATGACCGTCTCCATGGCAAGGTAAGTAGTTGTAGTGAGGGTGGGAATGAGCTGTCCGTTGATGTTACGCGTGTTGAACCGACCGCAAGCCCGAGATCTTGGTATACTCAATCGTAATACCCCAAAGGTTTGATCGAGACTCTGTTAGCTTCTCAGGGTCTTTGTGTCTGTGAGACCTTGTTCAACATGCCATGATTGCATTCTCCCCGGGATTCGTCAGTGTGTATCGCCTGATGTAGGATGTAACTGAGATGGAGTTTCGGGAATCTGTACGATGCGAAGGTTAGGTCAGACGATGGAGAAATGGGATAGGCTTGAGTTCATTGGGGACTTTGTGTATTGAGCTTTGGGCTTTCCGTCTACTATTGAGGAGTCTCATTTACCTCTTGGGCGCGATGCCCTCGGCGGCCATGCGCTGGCGTGTTGTACCAATATCAGCGGTGGCTGTGGCGACCACACTGTGTATAGCTTCTCTCTCTCCAACGCCATCATCTTCGTCAGTACGCGCGTAGGCCTTCCTTTGTCGGCGTTTGTCAGGTTCGGTCGTCGTGATCTCGTCTGTTCTCCTACAACATGATTCCCTTTCGGTCGCTGAATTGAAGCCTGTTGTGTGGGCGTCTGTTATTGTCGGTGATGTCGATAGCGGGGACTGGATATGGCTGGAAGCTTTTTCTTGAAAGTGTCTCGAGTGGAATCGATGACTCTGCTGTCTTCTAGTTGTTCGAATTTCGATATGTGATGGTTCTTGACATCATTGTCAAGGCAGTCCGGGCTCTGCACATCCTCGAGCTCAACATCGTCGAAGAGATTGAAAGGCGCAAAGCCTTCTTCAGCGTGCTCCCTGATCGGCCGTGACGTCGAACGCGGGCTTCCGTTCGTCTTTGCTGTTGGTTGTTGTTGTTGTTGGATGTGGACACGCAATCAATGTTCGTGACTGAGTTGTTGAGTGTTGGGACACAATCAGCATACAAGATTCAAGCAGTCACATTGTACAAGATTAGGTTTGTTTGTCCCACCACTCAATGTTCTTCCATTTCACCATGTATCTACCATCTCATCAACCAAGCTCAACAGAGGAGACCATAAGACCGAAGGTTAGGGAAAACCGGCTCGCGAATCAAAACCCTTCCTTCTTTGCAGCCCTGGTAACCTTTCCCAGACCATACCCTTCTTCCACCGCCAGAGCGAGTGCCTGAAATGGCCTCATGTACCAAACGACCGCCTGGATAGGCGTCGACCGTCGAGTGAGTGCCTTGGCAGGCCTTACCGTCCCGAAGTCGAATTGCGCGGTGCGCATCGGGACATTTGCAGTCGAGACTCCTTGAGTCATCGTTTCTGAACTACCTCATCCGTTGACCTGCGTTTGGTCCTGACCGCCGATAGAGCATTCTGCCTTCCGATGGTCACCTTGATGTGGTTGGGAACTTGCCCAACTAGATATGTGTTTGCTCCAACTTCCACAGGTGAGACTGGGAAGGGGTGGGAAGGAATAAGGTTGTCTACCATCCAAAGAGGTTGGCGACTTCGGCATCAAGCCCCAAGCGCTTGGTTGGGGCTGGGACTTCGAGTCCAGTGCCTGTGGAAGTAAGCAGGGATGCGTATATGAGGATACTTACAGAGCTCAGTAAGCGTTCCCATCACCCTCGTCGTCATCGCGAGAAGGGAGGATGTGCGCTGTGAAGAGGCCATTCTTGGCCTTGAATTCCTCATACATCGCTCGAATAACTGGCCTTGGGCCCCATACCATGTCGACCTGTGGCCCGGGTATGGTGCGTTGTATCTCATCCACAACCGATGGGATGGAATGCACGGGGAAGAGGTTGCCGTTACGTCGACGCGGTCCGTCGCCAGTTGCTTCGGGGCCGCCAAGAGTTGAGCTTTGCTGGTTTGAAGGCTTTCCGTGATCCCTAGTTCGGGTGCGGTCTTCCCGGTACTCACGACTGCGGTTTGAGTCGTGTCGGCGAGGTCGTCGTTGATTTCGTCGATCAGATCTTTCTCGGCCATCATCCGGCGAGTTGGATCGACGACGGGAGCCTCGGTAATGACGCCTGGGACTGTCATAGCTCGGGCTGCGTGAGCGACGTCGTCGCTCGTCGTCTCTTGACCGGCTTCGAGAATAACGGAGCGATGATCTTTCGCGCCTGTCCCTGTGGCTATACCGAACTTCTCGGTAGCCGCGGCCTGGGCTTCGAGAGCGACGTCGTTCACTGTCGTCTCGCGAGTGGCTGTACCGACTTTCTCGGTAGTCATGGCCCCGCTGCTCGCGTTCCCGAGATCTTGTTCGATCTGGGAGTACGAAGCGAACTCGCTTTTCACGCCGCTCTTCGCGGGGGGTTGTCTCTTGTGATGTCACCATGTTGTACTGCTTCTCTGTGCGGGAGTAAAAGCAAATGGTGATGTGAGGGAAAGAAAGATTCTTTGCAAATAGAATGCAGGAGGTGTACTTAAGGTGGGGTGGAGGTAAACACTTGCCGCGAAATCAGTGCTGGCCCTCTGGCGCTGGTAGGCACTGGCACTGCGAGGGGCTGTTAATAGTTGACAGTGGATCTAGGTGTTCAATTGTATGAACTTGGAGAGGCTGGCGAATGGGAAACAATGTGAAATGCCCATGAATCAATGAGAGCGGAGTTGGATCCAGTTCATTCAAGATTCCCCTGTTCTGGGTCAAGGCAAGTGGGAATATCAATGGGGGACGATGAGGGACAGTAGGGGTATTCCCGTAAGAGAACATTGACTAGGTATATTCATGTCTAGATATATGTGTTCAGAGCATTCAAGATATCATGTCAAATATTCTAGTTCTCATCCATCAGATAAACGTCACGCTCGAGGGCACGAGTGTTCAGCTGGTAGTGCATTGTTAGCTTCGAACATCTCTATGTTCAGAATATGAGCGTTACTTACCACCCTGGAAGGGATGTTGTGGAGATCATTGATGCCGATCTGCGCAGCATCAGTAAGGATCTCGTTCTTGAGAATCTGGATGAGCTTCTTGGGACCCTCAGGACCGTAGACGTTCGAGTAGAGGAAACTTCAAAACGTTAGCATCAACTGTTTCACCATGGAAGCGAGATACTTACGGACGACCAAGACCAACAGCCTTGACACCAAGAGCCAACAGCTTGATAACATCGCTGCCGTATCGGACACCACTGTCGGCAATAACCTCAGTCTTCTTGAAGACTTCAGGGGCGTTGCGGCGGATCTCGTAGGCGATTTCGAGAGGAGAGGGGGAGTAATCGGCTTGGCGGCCACCGTGGTTAGACAGCCAGATACCGTCAGCGCCAGCTTCAACAGCGCGTAGAGCGTCCTCGACGGTGGTGATGCCCTTGAGGATGATGGGGAGTTTGGTATGCTCGCGGAGCTGGTCGAGAAGGTCCCAGCTAAGGACAGAGGTAGCCGCGTTGCTGGTCATGTCAGTGAAGTTCGATGCACAAGTATCAAAGAGTGTACATACGCATTGGTAGTATCGTAGCGAGCAGCGCGGTGACGAACAGCAGTTCCAGGAGCATCGATAGTCCAAACAAAAGCCTTGACGCCCTGAGCCTCAGCACGCTTCATGGCATCCCAGGTAACGGACAGGTTTCCGTTGGTGTAGATCTGCTGGAAGATGGTGTTACCGCGCTTCTTCCGCTGAGCACCAATCTCCTCGATAGACTTGGTGGCATAAAGAGCAGCGACGTAGAGAATGTCCTCGTCGGCGGCAGCGTCGACAAAGTTGAGCTCACCACGCTCTTCGTCGCCGTAGCCAGCGCGGGTAGCAGGCGAGATGAAGAAAGGGGCGCTGAAGTTGTGTCCTAGGATGGAAACGCCCATAGTCTCGTTGAGGCCAGTAATGCTGGCGAGTTGGTGAGGTCGGACTCTGGCCTTTTCCCAGACCTTGAGGTTGTTGCGGTATGACCATTCTCCGGCAGCGGCAGTGCGATAGAATGCATACTGCTGATCAGTAAGACTTTGACGAGCGGCAAAGTCGAAGTCGGGAACACCACGGATATCCTTGAGAAGAGGGCGGCTCTTCTCAGTCCAGTTGGTGCTGCTGAGGTAGGACTGGAGTCCTGTGTCAGGCTCGTTCAGGAAGTCATCGTAGGCCGAAACGGCAGTTGCCAGTGAGGCAATAAGAGTAGAAACACGCATTTTTGGGTATAGTATGACCTTCCAGAGGTTTAAAAGAGTGACGTAGCAACTAGGCTAGAGGATGAAGAAAGAGCGACTGGGTCAGAAGAAGAAGGAACGACGATGGTGGTGAGTCTGAGAGGGTAGGTGCGTGATTGAGCGAGGAAGTCACGGAATTAAGTATGGACTTCACCCAGCGCCGAATATGGCCAAGCTTTCCCCATCATCGAGTCGCCTTTGATATTGCTGTGGATATTCATGCCTTGTCTTAATGAAAAGTGGATACGACCTCCCTCGTATAGCGTTACCTAGGTTGATCAAAACTTTGATCTGATTGATAAGATGAGATTGTAGTTGCAATAGACTCAAGCCACCAAACCGCCCACGAATCGAAACGGGCTCTCGATTGTGCCCTCCACATCTACTCAGGTAAGCTTTTAGTACAATAAAACGTCATTGATACTAAAATATGACTCCGGATACCGAGCTTTGTCCATTTCCTTCTTGCATGTCTAGCATTCAATCCCGATTCCGTGATCTTACCCTGGAGTTTCAGAACAAATTCCTCCAATCCCCATCATCGCCGAGGCGGGTACCAGAGCCTCACATTCTGCATTAAGTATACAGTCTCCATCATCTCCACTATTAGCTTCATCTCATGTCTTAGAAAGCATGTGTAAGTCACGGTGGGATGCCGAGTAATATCCCCAGAACCCCCACGTTTCATCGTCAACTCCACACCTTGGAGTTTTCCATCGCCTCCACAAAAACAACGGCCAAGACGTCTTTGATAGGAAATAAAGACTCAAAGCAGTTCGCACGAAAGATGAAATGGTTTGCCTTATCTGAATTGAGCATAGACCAGATAACTGTGCCTATCGCTTTGACAGCTGCGCTAATTAGACGTCTCGCTCTAGACCAAACCGAAGTTCATAATTTCTCCGTCCCGCTTAATCGCAAACTGTAAATCCAAGAATTACTCCACGGGGAATTAAATCGTCGAGGACCCCTCGTGGGGTTACTTTCCCGGTTACAGAAACATTCTTGGCGCAATTTATCTCAAGCCGCACAGCCGTATGACGTTTTGCGCGGGAAATGGGATACCAAGTCTCGGTGACAAGAAAGGGTTGCGATAGTCAGCCACAAAGTTTGAAGTGAGAGATGGATGAGGATAGATCTTGATGGTCTTGACCGTTATAATTATCTGGTGGATGGGAGAATGATCTATGGACATGCGACTAAATACAGGAAATGGAAACAAGGGAAAATTCGTACCATTAATCTTGTGACCTGAGATACTCGTTCAATCGATCAACAACCCTAGCTGGCAGGCATGTCAAGTCCATGATGGCAAGCGGAGTTTCTTCATTGATACATCTTATCCTAGTGTAAACACCAAGGATGCCCTTATGTGGCTGCTCAGTCTTCGACTCCGCCCAAGGATGAAGGTCCACGATCCATTTTGGGAACACTGATTCTTGCAAATTAAATGGGTTTTTCGTGGTGTAAGTCTTCGTGTTGTTGTCCCAAGTTGTGAAAGTCGTTTGATGGACAAACGGCCTCCCAAGATGGAACAAAACTTCGTCGTATTGCTCCGAGGCCAATGGTGGCTCACCACAGGAGAAGCTCGCCACGTCCGCAATAGGAACATGGGCTTCCTTGAACAATTCAATCAAAAGCCTACATTTGGCTTGAACCCGTTTGATATGTTCCACATAGTCATTGAGGCCGAGACTCCCAATGTCTGGATCCGTGTAACTTGAGGTAGGGCCAGCGAGGACCAGTTTCATCGCACATAGCGCCATGGCGAGAGTGCTGTTCCATCCATGATCTCTAAACAAGCCCACACGATAGGTAAAATCCAGTCTTGCTTGTAGGCAATCGGGAAGTGTTAGGAGATATGATCGTGGCGACATTATTAAAGATGCCAGTTGGACTTTGGCTGCAGCAACAAGACCACTTGTCGAAGGTAGGCATACGAAGAGAGCGACCTTATAGTCGTAGTCTACAGTGGACAGAACCTTGTAGAATAAATTTTCGTCGACCGAATTGGAGAGGCGCCATCCAAGAGTAGTGTCAGCCCATTCGATGAGACATTGCTGTTCCAGGTTGCATTTCATTTGGCGATAATGTCTCCATCGTATTGGACCACTTGCAGTGGTTAACAATGTGAAGAAAGACCGAGGCCATGAGGTGAACTCTGTCAAAGCCGCCAGGAAACCTCCAAGTTGGTCGTTGCAAATTCGCAGAAGACGCTCACCTTCGCCCGGTGACTCGGGAGGATCGATGATCATTTTCTCATAACCTTCTGGAACTCGAGCTCTGTGAACCCAGCTAAGCTGCTCGTCAATCTCGGATTTTGAACATGTAACCGGGATATCAACGACTTCAAGGCCCTTGAGATCCAAAATAAGACGTCGGCGTCTAGTATCAGGAAGCACATAGAAGTAGCCCGGAGCGTCGATGAGAGTGGGTGCCCGAGTATACGCGTCCGGGTCCAACACGCGCTTTCGGGAAACCTGTCCTGTGGCTTGTGGTAAGATATTCTCATGCAGGGATGCTGTGACCTCTTGGAAGTTTTCTTGATTCATCCACCCGAGATTCCATTCAGCGGGCCAGTCGAACATCTCGACTTCAAAGGACAAGACAGTATGAGGCAAGTCCATTGCTTCTTGATTCATTTCTTTCGTTTCAATTCTCTTGTCAAGACCGTTGAGCCACTCGACCAAACCGTGATTGTCTTGGCCAACTATGCGCATTGGCGGATCGTGGACATCTGGGAGTCTGAATACTTCCAGTTGACCCAGAGAGTAAAACAACTCCCCCGTCATGCGACTGAAGCCTTCCCAGGACATTGTTATCAGCCTTATGTTGTGACAACCGTCCACGGCGGCAGTAGAGAGCGTCATCAGAGCCAACGCAAACTCAGCCGAGTAATCGGGGTCCGCTTCGAGAATGACCAGCGTATCTTTGAGTATCCCAGCGGCCTCAAGTTGCTAGCCTGAGGGTTGAAGGGCGTCCTTGAGCATAGCGGTAGCTTCAACGTAGTCGACGTTCTGTATGCCATGGCAATCTTCTCCAAGGCGGCTTTTCAGGACCTCGGCCTTCTTGAACTGCGCAGTAACGTGGAGAATCGGTACGTTCGATCCGGCATCTCTCAGCGCCTTCCGGAGGAGAGGAGGGACAATAACACTCTTCGCGGTTGCGTACTGGCCTCTGATATGGCCGAATTTGTGTCGGTCAGGAAGTGATGGATTGATGACCCATAATGCGACATCGCGCAAGATGGGATTCCACGAATCGTGCATATGGGGCGAAGTTAGAGATGTGCTTTTAAATGCTGTTGTGGAAGTGCATGTGTAAAGGATAAGTTGATTCTCTGACCTGCAGCCCCGTCATGCTGTTAGCACGTAATAGCTGTACTTAAAGTACCTAAGCTCACTTACCTTAAGAGTATAACGCTCTTTCCATTATCTTTTTTAGTACCAAAATACACGCTTATAGTTACTATTATTCTTAGGTTATTTAATATTATAGTAATTAATTTTACAAAGTATTAATCAATATTTAAACTAAATATTCATTTTATCTAGATATATACCTAATTATTTAAAGTAAATTTTCAATTTAACGTACTATTTAATGTATGGTTTAATTGTTCAAAGTGTCAAACTGTCTGCAGATGAATCGTTAGGCAGGCGTAACCTTTCAAGGCATGCTTCAGAAGGTCCATATCGTCTGGATAGCACCATAGCGTGTGATGAGTCCAAGGAGCTTAATCAAGGTCAAGTGATGGAGTAGGACGTTGAGAGCAGATACGTGTTGGTATGTACAGAATTCAAGTAGAAACTTCGTAATATCGGGATATTGAGGGGATACCAAGGACTACCTATGCTGTGACCAACTTGATTGACGTGTGGTATGTCATTATTGCCGACCTGGCAATGTCCAAACCCAGGAATTATTCTTCGATGGTTGAATCACCAGACCAACATTCTGAAATTTGAGTCATGTCGTGGAGTTGGCCACTCCAATCGCTTTGAGAGGTCTGCACATCACTCTTCAAAGTGTGATCGTGGAAACACTGGACGGTCGAATCATACGCCCATTAATACTTCAAGTCGTGCACTTACATGCTCTTGGCTGGTGCATGAAGCTGTGCCTATCAACCAGAGGGACCCAGGAACTAGCACGAACATCAAACGGTATGAATAAGGGGTTTAGTAAAGTAGTGTACCTGACACTGTTATGGTCATAGTTCGGGGGTCACTGTAGATACTGAGAAGGCAGGATTGAGACGTTGAATCATATCTCCAAACACTCCCCTCGCTTTCAGGGCTCCTATGTTGTCAGACCACCGTTCCTCCATACGGTCTGGCTAGAATATGTACAGATGAAACCTATTAGACCGAAAAGGATGGGGAAAACCGGCAAGCGAAACAAAACCCCCCCCTTCTTTGCAGCCTGTAGTAACCCATCTCAATCATCCGTCCCTCCCAGTCCACATCCGTTGTTCTCTACTTATCATCTGTCTCGATCGGTCGGTCTGTCTCGATTAAGGGGCTTGGCCAGCATGAGAGGCGTTGAGGAGTCTGGAATTGGTCGGTCTCGCGTCAAGCACAAATGGCTTTTCGGAAAGCCTTCGTCGGCAGAACGGTGCGCGGCCTTGATGGTTCCTAAGATATTAGATTAGTCTGCACTGCCTGGATCAAAAACTGTTTGGACTTACCGATGGTATCCTGTCTCTCGGCCTCCTGTGTTTGGTCGGAACTCGCTGGGCGGGAGTCTTTCAATCAGCCACCTGCATATTACACAGCACCTTGCTAACCGCATCGGTGCCGTTCGTCGCTAAATTCGCCTTGCGGCGTCCCATATCTGATCAGCGTTGCTTGGGCGGGTTCCTTTTGATCGGTTACCCCCCACAGCACCTTGCGTCCCTACATCGGTGCTGTTCAACCATCAACCTGATAGTGTACCAAGCTATGACTAGCAAGGCAGACCTTTTTACATAGTTATAGTGACCGGCATCCATCACTAATACCCCAGGTCAACAGACCCAGGAGATAGGAGACTGCGATACTTGTCTACCATACCCAGTCTCCATGTCTCCACCCGCTGCTCCTTTCGAGTACGCATGTGCCACTCAAAGGTGATCATCTCGAGGCGGTCACCGAAAGAAAGACCAGTACCAGTGGAAGTTTCAACAAGCCACTCTTCCAGGCTGTCTGTCATATCGTCACCGCCCTTGTCGAAGATTTCCCTGATCTGGGCAGTGCATAAGCTCCTGTCACGGGCTATCCTCTCCTGGAGACCCTGGTAGCCAGGTGGTAGGGCTCCAGGGACACGACTACCTGCTCTGGGAGAGTCCATCTCGTAGGCATGGAAGAAAAGTTTGAGTGCTTTGGGATTGGACTTGCAACAGGAGGTGTACCAATCAAGGATGAGCTTCCATACAAGGAGGACTTTGACGCCATCCACCTCCAGGTCGGCATGATCATCAGCCAAACCAACCGTCAATACATAGCCGACACTGGCCATGCGACTCTCGTCGATCGCACCCTCGAAAGGGGTCGCCTTCTCCGGAATGCCACCCTTGTATCCCCAGGCAAGTTTGATCTTGCCCTTTATATACCTGTCCTGGATAAAATCCCAGTCGGCTCCGTCTTTACCCCAGACAAATGTCTCGAAGTCAAAATAGTCTGGCAGCTCGATCTCGAAGGGGTTCTCTCCAGCAGTATCACCAAAGCACAACTTTCTATACGTCTCCCTCCGAGTGTGAAGATCGGGAGCAGCGGTAGGAGGCTGCCGATACAGCTGGCCCCCATGTTGCCAAAGTTCAACGCCAATTTGATCCTTTGGGGAAGCAGGCTCCGGTATTTCGTTGGGGACAGGCTCAACCCCCGACTTGTCCTTCTTAGCTTCAAGCTTCTGCCTTTTCGCCACAGCATGCGGATCCTCATCAAACCCATCGTCGACGTCTATCAAGCGTCTCTTCTTCATGCCTTTGTCTGTGATTCCCAAGGCAGGTGTCTCCAGCGTAGGACTCGCGGACAATGGTTTCGTCTTGCTAGGGATGGAGTGATCCAGCGCAGCCGGGGTCTTTCCACCCAGCAGCCTCGGCCGTCCTACAGGGAGAGTCAAGGCAGAATCCTCGCCAGGCCCTTGAGTAGGCCCGGGTCCCCTACTCGCACTTGGGCCAGCACTCACGCTGTTTTGTTGAAGTCCACCCCGTGGCTGTACCTTGGCCTTCTGGCCATCCTTCGTTTCCATGGTGCCTTCAACTTCTTGAGATGCGAACTTCTCATCAGCTTTCCTAGCGAGGTGATCCTTCCTGAGTGATCGGTAGTGAGTCGAGATACCCCCCTCGGTGTTCGAGATCGCTTTCCAAGGATACAAAGGAGCCCTCTCTGGCTTAGGATGAACGTTGTGGAAGGAAATATTCCAAAGTGTCCCATCCACCAGGCAATCCCAGCGATCTTGTCCTATGTCCGTCTCACCCTTCTCGGCCATGACCTGTGCAGTCAAATTCTCCGCGCCTCCACGGTTGACCTTCTCCCATTCAAGGTCGTGGCCATTTGCCCACGAAAGATACGACCGCGCATAAAGGCGACGGTCCTTTAGTGAGGGATTTGGTCCGATCCATCGTGGGCGACGTGCCTCGGCACTCCCAACATTGGATGGTAAGTCCCTATGCTCTGTCCCACCTTCTCGTAGCTGAACCATCGGCGCAGTCGTAGTAGTAGTGGTGGTGGTGGTGGTGGTGGTGGTGGTGATGGTGGAGCATAAATGTGTAGGTAGGTAGGTAGGAAACAAAACAAACGAATACCAAAGAAGAAAGAGTGGAAAGAGCAATGGAATAATAGCCTGAATATTCTGCGGGGCAAGTCAAGGCTTCCCCTACCCTCTTTAGAGGGGACGTGACATTTCTATATTCTATTGACTGCGTGGCAGTGCCAAGAAAACCCGCCATGAAAGCACGAATTTCCAGGCTGTAGGAGGCTGTAGGAGGCTGTAGGAGGCTGTAGGCATCAAGAGTAGATGTCAAAGTCAATCAATTAAGTCTATGAAGAGGAACTTAACAGATGTGTAATCGCCTAGATATGCCCCCGACCTGAGTTGAGCCCCTTGCCATAGATATCGCGGCTCGTGGGTGATCGCAGTTTGGAATGCAATGCTTGCTAGTTCGCGAATAATGAAGTGGTTTGCCCTTGCTTGTGCTTTCCTTATTCCAGCTTGTTATTGTGACATTTCAATGTTTTCATAGCGTTTTGAATGTTTTGAAGCGTCCTTACTTGTTCTGATGTTCAAGATAGTACATACCTAGGGTAATCGCGGATTCGGCTGATCGTGCGAGGTGGGCTCCATGGAGACCCCGGCGTTGAATAGCACAGTGACAGATCTGGACGCATAATTTCAGACTTGTTTGACCGCTAAAACTCGCTTCCTAGATCTTTGGCTTGGTTTTCAGGGAGAAAAGAGATGTTCCAGCACCTTGGACCAATTCATGGTATGTCGGAGAAGAGTATTGTGAGACTGTTCAGGCAAATGCCACCATGGGACCTACGAACAAGTGATAGGTCAGCACTACGACCCAGCTGTCTCAATACGCCTTCCACCTCAGAAGAACCTCGCTTTTGACTCAACACCTACAAGCTCATCAAATGATATGTCCAAAACAACCGTTGAAGACGACATACTGTGAGCGAGGTGTTGTGCATAACGTCGCCTACCCTAGAGGTATGAAGAATGGCCGCCGGATTGAACCGCAATCCAGTACCACCATCCTTTCGCGGACCTTGAGTCTTCACATAACCACCTTCTATATGTTGCGGCAGCTTTGCTTGATCCAGAGTTCGCCGTATGTGAACCAGATATAGGTCACGAGTCTGGTTCATCGGAAATCCACTCTGCGTCTGAAGGAGTTGCCATATGAAGCTCGCGGTATTCGTCAAGGTTGCGACGGAAGCCATCGACAGGATCGGAACCGAAATTTGGTCAATTTATTAGACTCAGCTGCATGTACGACCTCAGAGCCTGATTGCTAAAAATGGACAGTGGAAACATATCAACGCTTGAAACCCCGAGACGTCTCGAACAGTGTTTAAGGCAACGTACGGTGCTCGATGTACCTGTTTAACTCGTGGCATATCGCTAAGCACGACCTACTGGAGGGCGCTTACCGACAGACGATTCAGTCTATGGTGTATCGTGGCTCCTGAATGATCTTTTCGAGCTCTCGAAGATCCTCTTCACAACTGGAGCAAGGACATTCCAGCAACTCTTGAAAGTCAGGGGGAGGTCCACCAAAAGTCTGCTGGACCTTCTCCCACGAATTCATCCGTGGATCAACAGGCCTCATCCAAAAGATGCCAAGCTCCATGGCATCTGTTGCCCAGATCCGAAGGTCTGGGGTGTTAAGTACCGAGATACCGAACTCCGGCGTCCAGGGATAGCCGGTCTCGATCGTAGGGCCCTTGAAGTACTTGTAGACATACAAGCTGACATACCAGCACTTTGTTGCCATCAAAGGCGGCATATTAGCACGGTTGGAGATGAAGAGATCTAGTATGTCGTCTTTGTGCATTTTATCAAGGCCTCGGCAGTCATCGGTCTGGTGACTCCATGTGTTGCATAAGGCACACCCATGGACGTAGCCATCGTTTCTTGGGATCATGCATTTTGCAATTGTGTGCCCCAAGCGTGTACAATTTCTACATTGTACCGGGCTACGCCTTCGAGCGAAACGATTTGGAGGGCCCCATACAGGGTAATCGACCTCGTCCTCGCGTGGTTGCGGCTCGAAGTTGGGGTTGGGCTGGTAGGGCATCGTGGTGATATGTCCTGAAGGGAATTCGAAGAGAAGGTGGGAAGGCGAAGCAAGAAAGAAACAGAGGAGGGTGGTCTTTAAATATGGGAAGCCGATTGAAAGTTAAATAGCCTAAGGCTGCATATCTAGAGTTTAAAGCGCATTAGACAAACCTTAGAGCTTGCTGAAGCGCAAAGACAATGTCCGGTAGGTTAGATGAAACATGACTTAAAAAGATGCTTTGAGCTGACCAAATGGATGACAGCGAAGCAGATGAGATGTCCGTTTGCGTTCCAGAGATTAACCTTTAGACCGGGACATTTTCATCGATCATGGAAACACGCAAGCCATTCTGTGATGTGGTCTGTATTTCAGCGACGACGGATGGACACTCGTCTACAATGTTAACTGTATTTACAAGCAGAACAGGACAGACATCCGCAGAAGTCCATTACCCTCGAAAAGACCCGTCCATAGTTCCCATGCATGTTTCAAAGCCCTCACTGTGTTCAGATCGTCTTTTCTCGGAGATCCTAGAGTGTATAATCGGCCGGCCGTCGCATAGTGTTGGTATAAAAGGTCTATCATTAGAGTTAGCCTTATCCCAGTCATGATCAGTATCATCTCGAACATACTCGTCTTGGAGCAGGTGGTGGTTTCAAATCACCGATTGCCGGCAATGATGAAGCTCACTACCGTGGTGGGCACCACCCTGAAGACTTGGACCAAGCCATCATATGAATCGACGGTCCCAGAGACAACACCACTCCAGCCATGCACCCAAGAATATGCGTTTCTTAAAGGCTCTGCATCAGAGGGAATAGGGTTGGTGGTGCTGACAGGATTGAAGAGTTGTATGAGGCCGGCATTCAACGGAACTTGAGTGGTCCCAGACCCTCTGGCGTGCTTCGCGGCGAAGAAAAAGGTTACTCCTTCCCGCGGAATGAGTTCGTAGACACTCATGAGGCTATGCTCATTGTCTACAACTCCCGCCCATCCATCGTTAACGCCATGAAGTTTGGTCATCATGTTGACCTCTGGGTCGGAAGGTTGAGCGCGCACTATTTCGAATACTCGAGAACCTGGAGTTGCATTGGGCGGCGAGTGGAAGGCTAAAAGAGAGTCGACAAGTTTGAGATTGATATTATGAGTCGATTCTTGTTGCGGAGCGTTTCGATCTTGGTTTCGTCGTGATTCACGAAACCTCTCAGCGCGAGGGCGGTTGCGAAGACGACGTCGATGAACTGACATTTTCGTATGGTTGCGATGTGTGCTAAAACGAAAAAGGTAGAGAAAATGGTGTTGAAGGAATTCAAAATTGTTTAATCTGAATGGATATGGAGTTTGTATTTCGGTGCGTGCAAATGCATCTGTTTGTTTTTGTTCAGTCGGGGCACTGGCTTGTCACTGTCGACGATTGCGACCACCACTCAATGCATGCATCCTTCACAACCAACAGTTCCTCCACCTAAAATTATACAAAGTCCTCAATACCGAGTTTCCCTCCGACATTCAACACAACGGACAGTCTTTCGATAAAGCCAATCATGGACGGCCACGCCAGCCAGCAACCCCCATCGCAGACCGTCGGAGCCGGTGACGCTACTCAATCTCAGCGCTCAGAACATGAGCCCGGTAGCACAAAGAGACGTGGGCGACCTCGCGGATCTAAGAACAAGCCCAGGGATACAGCTCCCCAGAGTGAGGGGCTCCAGCTCCGGAACAGGGCTGTTCTTCTTATACCGCAGCATGAATCCCACGCCAGCGGCGACGCTGCTCAGGATGATCAAGCCACTCATGAGAGTGGAAGCGAACACGATGACTATGCTTCTGAGGCCAAAAGTATCGATTTACACGAGAAGACGTTTCGGCAGGGCATGGAGAAAATGGCGCGAGCCATTAAGGATTTTAGTCCTGTCACGAGAGAGACTTTGGAATCTCAACGTCCGCTCTCTCCTTCGCGTGGTGGCGGAGTGACAGCTATCTTGGACCAGACCAACGAGGAAGGTTTCGATAGGGCCTGGGAATGCAGTGTGGAAAAAGCAGCCATAGATCATTACCCAGGCCGTGCGAACACTTTCCTATCGGTGTGGAGGTTGTCTCTGCGACTATTTGGAATCGACCCCCTGACTCTTGTTTCCCTATACCAAGATGTCAAATTCGACAACAGCGCTAGCGACCCCTTCGAGCACCTTGGCGAGACGAAAAGAAACCCTCTCTGGACGATTGACTTTTGCAAACGCCTCGAGTTGATCATGGTACATCCTATTTTCTCAGAGGAGAACGCCTTCAGGTTCATCCCTATCATCATCCGATGGGCCGTGATTTGCAGGGCGGATGACGGCCAAGGCTTCACCGATAAGCAACATCGTCTCCTTGACGATTTCCACTGCGGCGACCTCCGTCCTGCAAATGGTCTTGGAGTGGTGGTCGAGCGCTTCCTCGAACATCAGCGCATGCGAAAGGACTGCGGGCTGGTTGTATCGAGGCAGGCGAAGTTGATGTCCCGCGTCGCTGGTCTTGCGATGACTACCGAAGAACCGTCGGAAACGGACATGACCCGGGTCAAGACTCGAGACTTGTCAATCATCGTCAAGGCCCTGGATACTTTGGAGAATGGTACAATGACAACTTCCTGTGAGATGTATCATCTGATATACTCTACCTGCCAAGACCCGCGAGGCTATCCGACGGGGATGGGTGGATTGGTCGAGGCTTACAAAATATCTTGGGTCAAGTTGCAGCGACGCAAAGCTCTTGAAGGAAGCCGAACAGACACGAACAGCACGGGAGAGATACCAGGTGAGCTCAGTGTCGGCTGTCCTCAAGAGAGAGCCTCCGCAATGGCAGTCCACGATACCGCCAGCGAAGGGCGCACCGGTCGAGTCTCGGAGACCAGTAGCAATACTGCCCGAACTGTCATTCATCACCGCAACCGATCGCCATCCATGCTCGAAGATGGTGAAATCCACGAAGGTCCTGAGCCACCCGTCCCACGCTCGACTGATAATGATTACATCCACGAGTCCCGAAGATGCTTCATTGCGAGTCGCCAAGGTTCGGAACCCCTTGTTGCCAGCGATGCTGACGACCTGCACCTGCAAGAATCTCGACGGAGCCTAATTGGAAGCAATCGGGGTCCAGTGAGTAACCCTCGGAATATCCCTCGGGGTCTTCCTATGAATGACAACAAGTCATTCTTGAATCAGGGTACCGTTCATACTGGCCCCTCGGCGGGAGCAACCATGTCAAGCTTCGGAAGCATCACGAGACGCGCTGGTGTTGAAGCCCAAGTAGCGGTCAACCCCACCACTGTCAAAAGGGAACCGAATCAAGACTTGGAACAAGAAGAAGATTCGAGCTTTGTCGACATCGACAGAGTTTTTGGTGGAGCTAATGGCACTGGGGGAGCTAAGCATCAGATAGCAGGATCGTCCGCCACGTCTAGCAGGTTCAGCGAACCAGCGATGCGGTCAAATCAAGCCCGAAAAAGACCTTCACGAGGCCATCGCGAACAGCGGCCGACGAAGAGGCAGAGTACCAATGGAGCTCAGCATGGGCAAAGCCAACAGTCAGGGGGCAGAGACAAGAACACCGCTGGTAGGAAGAATGGTTCAGGTCGCCCGGGAGGTTTCCAGGCACCACCGGCTCGACCGCCGAACGGTCCAAGAGCTTGGAGATTGGAGCAGAGATTCAAGGGGAAGTAATGTTTGAGGCGATAATGACGGAAGTTGGGTGTTGAGTTTATTGCAGACGTTGTGCGGTTTTGGCTTTTGTTTGGCGGTATGTTTTTCGGCGAACGTGCCTGCCTTGGAAGGAGTGGTTGTTTTCTTCGAGTCAATGTCCTTTCCCAATCATCATTATCTTTTTGGTCGAATCTTCCAAATCAAAACCTTCTCTCTTGCCTCTGATGCCTTCAATACCTATAAACACGTGAAATCAAAGCTATTGCTGTTCGCTCCCCATGATTTCGTCACGTCAAGCAACTCTGAACTTGCAACACCGCCAAAATGTCACCAGTGAGTCAACAATATCCTTTCGTCGCCCAACATCCTTCTATCTCAACCATATCATGCACGATCATGGTTTTACACATTTTGTTGCATTCTTACCCTTTCCCCCTCGTTGCCACTCTACATTAGGTTATTCAGACGGCAAGGTTCCAACAAGGTTACACTCCAACATCATGATTCGAATAGGAGAACCTTTACTCTGAGCATTCACCCTGCCAAGTGGTCTGACGAGTTCTCGTTTGAGGCCTAGGCTTCTTAAATAATGTGGTCCAAGAGCTAGTCTAGGCCATTTCGTCTCTGATCCTTATAGGGGCCACTTCTCTTCTGACACCTCGATATTGGCTTTGCGCGGGGCATGTTGTCCACTTCTCTCTTGGCCCCTTCTTCTCGACATTTCCTCGTCTCACATATACACCACCAAACCATCTCCCACATCACACATGGATGCTGATCACTGACTATCACAAGACCTCTTTCGATCATACCGAGAGTCATGAAGACTCGGGCGACAACACAAACATCATGGCCGCATCAGTGTCATCGGAAGCGTCTACATCTGACCGCCAGCTCGAGACTGCCGCCACATCTGCGTCACCAGAAGCCATTCCCCCAGGCGATTGCGATCTTCAGGTTTTCAAGGTCGAGATACCTTCACGCGACGAAGGAGAGCACGAGGGGATCTTTGAGATGGATGAGGATATGATCGGTCCAGGTCCACTTCCAGCCAACACTAAGAATGTTGATGATATCGATGAGGACGACCTAGATGCATATATTGCTGAAGAGAATGAAAACCGTGTGGGCCAGCAAGAGAATACGATTATGAGGCTTGAGCAACAGATCGTACTGCTTCGCCAGCAAAGGGATGAACTACGAAAGGTCTTGAACATGGCTATGCTAGAAGCCACCGGAACGCCCCGCACTTTGATGAATCGCGAAAATCAGCCCTTAGTCGATCTTCTTACCCGTGCGTTGCAATTGCTTGACGAGAATGACGAGATTGAAGGATAGGTCTGTTCGAAAAGGGGATGTACAGATGAAGGGATCATATCACTTAGGCATTCTTAGGCACTCAAGGTTAGACGAGATTGTCATAAGTCTTATGCTAGGCAGCCTAATACAAGTCTTTTACCACCTCTTATACTGTCCCCGAATTGCAATCATACCTCGCTGGATGTCAGTTGATGAATGTGAAGAGTAGAGAAAGTGGAGGGGCAGGTGGGTGTCAGAAGAAATCTTCTCTAAGACTACAGAAATAGTGTAGCCTAAATGCTGGCCTAAGCTAGCATAAGGCGATCAAGGTACTTCGTATCTTATGCTCTTGGGGGTCCATTCTCATGATATCACAGGCTCAGATCGATTTGTAGAGGACAGATGCTTTTAGATACAGATTCCATCCATAGTCATAAGCCACCTTGCCTATCCTTTGATCCATCGCATGAATCTGTTATCCCACAGGTGAAACTCCAAAACAAGCAGTCGTTCAGTCCAACATCAGATACCTTTCATTGATCTCACTGCCTCATACATAGTCCAGCCCCCCAATATTCATCTCGTGCTAGTGCACAGGCGCTCAGGTGTTGATACTAAAGCTTCCGTCTCTGTCTGTTGGGAGTCAGTACTGGTCTATGGTAGGGGAAGTCCATACATACTTCGGAAGATCTGCACACCAGGTGGGAGCTGAGGATTCTGTCGGCCGGTCAGGGCATTCCAGCGAATGTTGTTCACCTCAGTGAACAGGAACTCGTGCTTCTCGGTCTTTGGCGGGACACTGAACATGATACCACCCACGGGAGCAGATGGATTCATAGCTTTGACGTGGCGGTAGGCCTGCAGAAGGGTCTCTTCGCTATCCACACGGAAAGAAATGGTCTTGGAAGCGCTGGGAACCTTAGTGAACACGTTGTCTTGGACTCCACCCCCGCGGCTGTTGTTGTAGATACTCATAGATGGAGGGGCACGACTGTTCGTACGGCTGATTGTCTGGAGAGACATGCTGTTAACCATTTTGAGCTCTCGTGGACGATAGCTGTCGTAACGAGGGTATCGAGGGCCTCGGGGCGGCTCACTTGGCCCGGAACTGACGGGAGCACCGTGCGGGGGGGCGTCAAGCTTCTCTCCGGGCGGCTCGGGCTCGGTCGGAGCAGGGACAGGGACAGGGGCCGGGGCCGGAAGGTCGAGCGGCTCCATATCGGGAGCAGGGGCGTCTGTGGGAGGGTTGGGCTGCCAGTCCACATGGGCAAGCCCATCGGTATGCTCTCCAGTGCTGTTGCTGGGAGCCTCAGGAGCAACTTGGCCCTCAGGCTGAATGATGGAGGGTTGAGCATCGTAAGAGCCACCAGGATACGATGACTGCTGATTCTGTTGGGCACTTTGCGTAGAGCGATAACCGTAAGGTTGCGAGCGGAAACGCTGCCTGTTCCACGAAGTCGCACTTCGAGGCATCGTGCCTAGGTAAGCTGTGTTTGGATAAGAGGGAAAAGAAGTGAAGGCAGTGTGTATGAAAGGAATGAAAGAAGAAGAGAAGTAAAAGAAAGCAACAAAGAATGAGAGAAAGAAGGCGTTGTCAAACAGCTAATGCGAAAGGCGTGTTGTGTGGAAGAAAGAAAAGTTGAAGTCGCATGTTTGGTGCCTGAAATATTTTGGCGCCGAAATTTGATCGAGGCAGGTAGCTCGGGGCAGGTGCAATGGAAGCTGCTCCTTCCTCGTTTGTGGCAGGAGGGTGAATGAGCGGAACATTCACTTACCCCTCACTTTAGAGTAGGTGCCTTGAGAGTCTTTATAGTAATCTTGTGAATGTTTTCTTCGATTCATTTACCCCCAAATTGCTTTTGTTCAACCTTTGCCATGGCTATTTGTCTCGTCTCCTGCAGCGTTTCGCCATGCAATCTCTTCTCTTAACGAATATCGATCGAACGAGCGACCACTTCATATGATGGCCGACTTCGTAAACCTACTTCCTACCAACCCCCATGAGGATGATCCAAGCCTCAGTGGTGGCGTATCTGGACTTCACCGAGTTCATTGCTTTTCCCTCGAACCTCGACTCATCGACGTATTCGAAGTGCCTTGGATAGGTCCCAACCCTTCCTAGTACCAGAGACGTCGGTACATCAGACTCTATCTCGATTGGATACGAAAAGGAGATGAGGAAGACCACGAGGAGGCGCGTGCCAAGGCGATAGACATTGTCTCCAGGCTAATCCCTCCTGTCGACTGCTGGACAGATGCAGAGACTAGGCACTTCGACTTTCTTGCTGACAGGCAATACTGGTAGATATGGCGTAAGTATCACCCTGATCATGATCAAGTTACGTCGCAGTTTCTCATCATAGAGTACAGTTGCCAGAGTCATTCCGCAACCCATCTGGCCTTGGGTCTACTTCAAACCAGTATTCTTTCCCACCGTTAATTTCCGAGACCAACTCATGCATTGCCCTCTTCGAACTATCCTGGATAGAGTGGTTCTTCCACTACCATCGTGCGATAATGGGAAGAGTGAGATAGAAACAAGAAAGGACGAGTGTTCCGCCTCTCAAGACCCTTCACCCAGTCGAAGCACAATCTCACGAGCTATCAATCACATGACTCAGTATAATGCCCGATAACATATCATATAGATCTCGTTCACCTTCGTAATCCATCCTCCTCGATCATAGCAGATTTCCTTCGAAGTCCGGTCCCTGTTGGTGTTGGGCCATCTCACTCCTGCCACGAACGGATGGATTACTGGCCAGTTCCTAGTAATAAACACATCCCTGCCCCCTTTTAGATCTTCTCTCGTTATTACCTGCCTGATATTCTGTATGCACATTGACACTCCCAAAGTCTCATTTCGTGGTATTAGTCGAGCTCAAGTGACAAGTGGGGCCTTGGGAAACTGGCAGCCAATTGTAGAGAGCAATCCCAAGAGTGATTGCTATCGAGTTTTATTAACACAATAACAAAAAGTAGGTCCTTGTCCAATTACTGCAAGCATTCAGGTTTCATTTTCACTAGAATATATTCCTGGTTGTCGCATGTTTGCTGCCTGCTGTTACGATGAACATCAACGGATGAAGTCAATTGACCTCCGAGTTTGCGGAGCTTGAGCCTCAAAATGTAACACCGTTTCGGTGGACGCTCGACCCACAATAAGCCGCATCCCGGACTCCACTCGGCATCGAGGTACCTGAGCAACTGCTCTGAATGATAACCACTGACCGGCAGCTGCTGGCAGCTGTCAAGCAAAACCTATCGCAGCGCTGAGTACCTAGGCACCAAGGCTAACGCGTAGAGTCTCTGCTGCAGCCTGGGACGTCCGGCAGGCTAATTCCCTTTAATGAAATATCTCTCCCCTCATCTTCACTCCGTTCACACAACAAAGACATCTACCACCAAAGCTCACAGTAAGACCTCGCAGGCATCGATTGAATTTCCAAGAGATACTTACATTTTCTAGAAACAAACCATGGCTCGCACAAACAATAACTCGGCGAAAGCCAACAAGAAGAAGGCGAAAGCCAAGACCGAGGAGTCGACGGCGGGCGGCATCGCCCTGGGCTGGTACGTGACAGGCTCTGGGCGAAGCCTGTCACAAGCCCAGAGAAAGGCAATGAACCGCCCCTTCGTCCCCATTAAGTTCGAGGACCTGTCGATGGATCTCGTCGATCGAGATATGTGAATCTTTTCGACGTAAGTACCATGTCTACTATTTACGACACAACCTAACCGGTCTCGTCAAGCAGTGGACGGCTCGAAGCTTGGAACAATTTTCGAGGATGGATGAGGCGGTCAAAATACAGCAGATCAGACAATCGACAATGAACATTGACACTTGGGACTTGTGATTTCTACATGCAGCTTCTTGATGTGCTTGTGATTGTGACCATGATAGACATACGTAAAAGAATGAGTCTGGGACACCCGTCTGGCAATCTCAACTCTATACTACTGGACTCAAGAACGAGTATACGATAATGAGGACGAGGGAGAGAAAGGCTACCTCCAGAGGTATACACAGCCATGGATCACAAGATCAAAACTTGACGAGGGGACTCCGAATTACTGGTAACAATACTTCCGGATGTATGTCAAGCCAGAGTCATTGGTTGAAGACGCGATGATTACAGATGGACAGATTAAACACAATACCACAAGTGTTATGAAGGAAGTTTGACCATTCAGGTAGTTCTCAAAATAAGAGCAGGTTCTAGATACATGTCCTCTGGTCCCATGTAAATGCTTGTGATCCAGCTCGATCGTCCCAAGTACCCATTGTCCTCTCCAGCAGCGCCAATTCTCCATCCGCGTAGGAAGCCTCCAAGTTTCTCAAGACTCTTTCTTGTCTTCAATCCATTCGTGTATAAGGAGCGGTGAACAGTTTGACTCCTGAATCACTATCCACGGCCATGACCCGGAAGTTGTGTTTGCAGTTCTGACTGGGGCATGCTTCCTTCGGGAGCACAGGTGTTGAGACCTTCTCCCCCTTGCGGAGTACCTTGTGGGCGCAGAACCACGTGTCTCTTTTTCCATGTTCCAGGAAGGATTCCAAGCGTCTCTTGCTCTTGGGGTTCTTCATGATTTCAGTGAGCTGGGTAGCCACATCGCCGCTGAGGCAAAATTCCACAAGTGGCAAGCCAGGCACACTCGGCTCTTCATCGTCTGAGGTCATATAGCAGTCGCTATATTCCTCTTTCACTTCTGTTGTGGTAGTTGGAGTCGCCGGTTTGGGATGGTAGGGGACAACTTCGCCCTGTTCCGCTTCTGCTCTCTTCATGGCCTCAAGAGTTTGTTCTCTTTTGAGCCGTTTGGCTTCGTTTTCTGAAATAGTCATGCTGCTTCGCTTCAGGGCGCTGTCTGGAGTTTGGTTCCGTTCGAGATCTTTGATTCGCATGGTGGCGGCAACCTTTTCTTGAAGCAACACCGTGATGCCTTTGTCTTGTAAATCGATGATTTTGCTGTGTTGGCGCTGGGCAGATTCCAATTTTGTTTTCAGGTCATGGTTGTCTTCATTCAACTTTGCGATACATTTGCTTCGTTCTTCCACGATTTCCCCGAGTTTGCGCTTAGAGGATTCTATATCGTTTGCGCGGGCGATGTGTTCCTCGATCTTGTTGGTGGCGCGGCGGAGTTCACTGCGTAGGAAATCGTTGGTGTTCCGGAGTTCTTGATTTTGAAGCTTTAGCTCTTGTAGTTCGTCGACAGAAGCATCCTTCCGCATCTGCATCTCGTCGCGTGGTTGATCTTGAAAGCTTTCAGGGCGCCCTTGAAGGTCAGTATTTGTGATGCGGGTTTCTGTTACAACCTACCGCAAGTACCTTCCATCTTGCTGATGGTGGTGACGTGAATGATGAGGGATTGAGGTTGAGAGATGGACTGCAGGAGATGATGGAGGCAGCAGGTAAACAACAGAAGAATTCTCCTCCAAGGGTTAGGCAGCAGGAATAAAGTAGGCTGAATGCCAGCCCAGGCTAGTGTAGGTAGCTTGGGTAACTAAATCATTTTATATCTTGTGCTTTTGGCTGGCAGTGATTCACAGTGATTCGCAATGCTAATCTCTCCTGGCTTAGTCTGGATGCCTAAATTGTCACCACCTAAAATCTCAATCTCGTCAAAATGGCCATACCGAAAGGTACCTCCACTGTTACTTTGTTCACAGTTATCTGCATTAGGTATCGTACCCTGCTGTCTCTGTGTTGGAGACACACAGCACGGCCTGAATCTTCTCCCGCTTCTCCATCGACACCTCCTCGCGGACTATCCGGCCTCTGTATATCGTGCTTCAAGGGCCTGTCTGAGACGCATGTTCTCGACATTAGTAGCAACGAGTTCGACTCCAGCAACTCATGTCAGTCTTTTCGATGTCATGCGAATTTATCAGGTCAGCTTCTTCTTTCTTGAGCTGCCTGACGTTACAGGATCGGATTTCCAAGGCGTCTATATGACGAAGCAACTGATCCTTCTCGTCCACCATCTTTGTTCTGTTTAGCAGTAGAAAATATACTAAAAGTCTCAATCATTAATAAAGGACGAAATGCACAGTTCCTAGTCCCTTTTTTCCTTCTTGTATGTCGATGGTGATCAGGGGCACCGTCACTGCCAGCCCGTTCTCCGTTGCCTGCAGCGGTTCATTTCTCCACCCCACTTCTCCTTCATATCTTCCACCTTTCCGCCCTCCTCCAAACATTGTATTTGCGTTCAAAGTTGGTTTCCTTACTACCTCGGAGGAATCTCAGTGCCCAAGTAACATGGCAAACAGCGACGGTAGGTCATAACCGCCTTTGACTGCACTACAAATACTGACCGGGCCTTCAGTGCCCCTTGAGGACTCACAAATCCAACAACGCGATGAAATCCAGACCCTACAACGTATGCAGAGAGACCAAGACGAACTTATCCGCTATCAACAACAGCTGGAAGATCACAATCGTGAACTTCAGAACACCAACAACTATCTGCGGGGCGAGGTTGCGGATCTTCGTGCTCAGCTCTCCTACGCCACCCAAACTTTGACCGCGCGAATCCACAACCAGGTCGACGGGACGCGAGCTACAGATGTCTCCGAAGGCAGGCTCAGGGACGATATGGATGAGCAACGCCGAGCCCTAGAGCGTCTCGAGCGAGAAAACGAGGCCGCCGCCAGACGAATCCAGGAACTTCGACAGGGCCAGAGCAGAGATTACTCCACGCCTGCTAACGGACTGAGGAAGACAAAGGGTCAGCGCCGACGTGAGGCCCGCGAGGCCCGTCAGAGACGAGGGGTGGAACGGCTAGCAGTACGGACTTCCCTTGGCCCACGACATCCAGACGGTGGAGCAGCAGAACAGCGACAGACGCAACAGCAGGCGACGCAGAATGTGTCTGATCGTCTCCCAGTGGCGCCCATCATTCCAGATGTTACAGTGAAAGAGGAACAAGATGATTCTGTCATGGTCCTGGACGATGTTAAAGAGGAATGGGTGCCTGGATTGCCACTTCTCGAAAGCCGGCACCTCAATGACGATGTGGTTTTGGAACTCACTGCGGTCATGGAACATCCAATGGCCAAAGAGGACGTACTTGCATTTCTGGAGCACGGTACAAGGAACAGGACTTTCTGCATCCACGAGATCATCGCGAAGGGAAAGGATGCCTCAACCCCTCTGCTATCATCGCAACCTTGTGGGACTTTGGGCTGCAAGTTCACTTGCCGGGCATGTGCTGTAGAAACTGATTCAGGGGTCAAAATGCGCATCACCACTTTCATACCAGGAGTCTAGCGACCAACATCTTGGGTCGAACGATGCTCTAGAAGGTTACCAGCGGTTGATCTACGTCGAGGTATGGGGACCAAAGGTCGGGAAGGCGATTCTGCCACGCATGTACTCTAGTTTTGGATGTGACTTTTGTATGAGAATGCCGTATACAAACAATCAGTGTCTCATAATTCATCCTCGTCTCGATCTATAATGAGTGGCTACTCCTGATAACGATGATGAAGACCAACCCGTAAAGGTTGATACTCACTCAGCCAGGTTTGCCGAGCTCAACCCGAAACAGGAGAGTAAACCCACAAACAAGCCAGAGCAGTAATACACGGGATATGCACAGATACCTGTATCTGCTTATCCAGTTGAGGGGAAGTACAGATAGGGGCTTTCGTGCCTCGCTGGTTCATGACAAATTTGACAACCATCCAAAATGCGAAGCTCCTCCCTCTTTTTGCCTAGGTATAGATCACCCTTCCCATCTACCACTAGAAACATCAGTCATTGTGTGACAAAGGATCCGCAGCCCGTCCAAATTCTTTCGTTTCATTTTTTCTTATTGGCAGTGGTCTGACGGGTGCCATCACTGGCAGCCTGTGCGTTACCAGAATAGCGGGCACCTACCTCAAGCTACTAGCTCCCGTCGAGCAGTTACCGCCCGGATTCTTTTTCTCTTCTTCTTCATCATCACCACATCGCCGCCGATGGCGCACTCATCTTCAAAGGCACCCTCTACGGAGGAGATGGTCTCGGCCAAACGCCATCTCGAGTTCTCGGGATACGACCCTCTATCGCCAAAGTTCACTGGGCCTTTCCCAGGCCTCCATGCTACTCACTTTCAGCGGCAGCAATATGTGAACGCCTTCCTGCGATGGTTCTTGGGTGATCAACACTTTGATTTTTTCCAAGTCCAGCTTGCCCAGACTGCCGACTCAGACGTTGTTGATCGATTCATCGAACTCAAACTAGAGCCTTCATCCTCTTCGGCCTTCGAATTCATGGTTGACCAGGTCATCTGGGAACTGCACCGTGAGTTACCTCAAGCCCCATCTTCACTACACCACCCAGCTTCTAACGTCATTTCCAAACCAGTTTGCTGGCTTCCTCGGGATAAACGGCCACCTTGGCCATGGATGTCAATCCAGATTGTCCCTCAAGAGGCTACACTTTCTGATCGATTCTCGTGGCTTAAGTCCGAGTGGAAAGGCGAAAGGTCTCTACGACCATCTGAAACCCGACACGAAGCTGCTTTTCCTCCCCGAATCATCCTGAGCGCCGAGCACCTTGAGTCCTTTTCGCGCATCTCTCATAAGTCCGAGTCGACAGAGGTGGAGGTAAGTTCTCTGCACCCGGATGGTACGAAGTTATTTGGACCTAACGAGGAACAGTTTGGCCGATTCGATCCAGAAAGGCACAGTACAGTGATCGAAGGCAAGGTTTTCCCCATGGCACCACCGTGTCCTCGCTCGGAAGATGCCCTGTGGCAGATCAGATATCCTACCCAGCCTCTCCCTTGCGGTAAGGCTTTCCGTCTGGAAATTCCCAAACAATTTGACTTCTGGACTTATGTCTGGGGTAGCAATGGTTGGGACTGGGCTGAGTTGACAGACAATTATGTCGACGACCGTGTTGAGTTGGGATGGGGATACCAACACCACGACCTCCACCGACATGAGGATGATCAATCTGGTGACGATTCGGATGACGCGTTGTGGGAGCGTAAGTACGTCAACCGAGGCATTTTGCCAGACGAGGACATGTTCCTCATGATCGGCTTTCGCGACAACTCATGGAATGATCCTCGTACCTTGACTCCCACACGACAAGACCTGATCACCAAACTATGGAAGACCATCAATGACTGGAAGCAGCTTTGCCTCCGTGGGAAGTGGACTACGCTTATCAGTTTCTTGCAACACATGCACGAGGAGGGTGGGACAATTCAAGAGGCAGACAAGACTTTCACATTCGCTGCTTCTGTATCGCAGATCGAGAACAGGTCAGCCGAGCGCGTGCTGAATTCGAGCTCGACGGCATTCTTGACTCGATCATCTGGACAAAAGTCGATCTGCATGACTTTGGAAATCATTTCCAGGAATGGGTCTTCTCCCCAAAGACCTTGGGCCTGACTGTCGAGGAGCGAATCTATCTGGTAGCCAACGTCTGGCGCCGCCGGGTGCCCCCTGAGAAGTACCAGCTGTTGGTTCACATCCAGACTTGGGTCACCAAGACCAGGAATATGATTCGGTCGGAGGTTTATTCTAGCTTGCGATAGGCATGCTATTCATGACACGCTTGTACTTCATAGCTTGTACTTTGTAGACGAACTCGATAATTGTCTCTATATGCGTCTTCCAAACAGTGATTGAGATCACCACCACCAGCCATACCAATTGATAGGATCTAAATAGCCAGCCGATGGCTAACATCACATTCGGGGCTGTCATTACTTTCAGACTCAAGTCATGTTGATCTTTGCCATAACTATGACCATCTATCTAGAACCCTTGGATACAGGCTCCCGTCAGGGTGTCAGGTGAAATAGCCATCGAGAGCATATTTATCTTGCCCCCTTTGACCCTGGAGGACATTAGCTATGGAAGACACTTTTTTTACCGCCCACCCTATTACTTGGGTACTAGATTAGTGGGAAGATATATTGGATGCCTGGTGAAATAAGGAAAAGGGACTAGTGGACTGACAATCACTGCCACCTCAATCTCCCACAGCGGTTGCCTTGTTCACAAGGTTTCTAGGTCCTTCACAACACCGACTTTTCACCTAGGTTTGTTATTAAATTTTTCAATTCCACATTCAATACTCAAGTTACTCGCAGCTATAAATTTTCAAACGCGAGAAACAAGATGGCGGACGGACGAGGTATGTTATGGCAGCATTCACCAGCACTCCAAATACTGACGTCTTATCCTAGCAGATCTTCAGCACAAGCTACGTCTCGCCAGACTGGCGATCGAAGAGTTGGAGGAAGAGAAGTTCTGGCTGAAACAGCAGCTGGGACATCAGGATCGTTGCATGCGGCAGCTCCAGCATGATAACGACTGGCTGCGCAGCGAATTCTCCCAGGAGTCCCAACTTTTGGGCGTACGGGAAAGGGAGATATTCGAGCGTGGAAGAGATGCCGATAGGCGTATCCATGAGCTGGAAGGCATTGTGGAAGGCCGGGAGGCAGTTATCCAGGGACATGTCCAGGACAAGGAGGCTGCCGTTGGGCGTGAGCGTGAGCTCAAGGCCGAGGTGGATAAGCAGAAGGCAGTCATCCAACGACACGTCAAGGACAAGGAGGCTGCCGTTGGGCGTATCCAGGAGCTGGAAACCAGCCGAAATAACGCCAATCCCGTCCCAGTCCCACGCGATTCACCACCTGCTACGGACAACGCCAGGCCTTCAAAATGGCGGCGACAGGAAAGTCCAGTTGCGGACCAGCGAGTGTCTCGGGTGGAAAGGGAACGAATTGACAGTCCTCTTGCACCGAAAGATAACAGGAGAGAGGTGCCTGGGTTATCACTCGATCTTCTCCAGGATGAGAATATCACTGAAAGAGTGGTCGAGAAGCTCACTTCAGTTATGGAGAAGCCCAACAGCAAGAAGAATATGGAACTCTTCCTCGAACACGCCAGGTCGGGGAGGTACTACTGTATCCATGAGGTGTTAAGTAAGGGCAAATATGTCTCAAACCCTCTGACGCCCTCCCAGCCTTGCCGTGGATGTGCCTCGACCATCCGTGTCAGGTGTGTGAGGACTGAGTCGGGGATATTCAAGCTCCAGGTCGGCCATTTCACAATGGAGGTCTAGCGGCAGGCTGAGCAGTTGGCAACTGGGACAATGCAGTGGATCGCAAGTTACTCTGGGCCAATTAGACCGACTTCCACCCCCGAGCGATTTCGAAGCGCAGGCTGGTCAAGGTCGAAATGTCCAAGGTTGAGGCCAATGTGGCACCTGAGTCAAGTGACTGTCGGGTGTTGGGGCCAAGTCACCAGTGCAACGGTGAAGTTATCAGAGAAGGCCGGGATTGGGAAGGAGAAGGCCGAAGTTGAGGATGTTCCGAAGTGTCAGAGGCGTCACATCAGCCTTTCTCCGACAAAGGAACAAGCTGAGCCTTGATTCGCGTAACATCAGGGCAGGCTATGGGGCCTCATTCTGCTATCAGCTTTGAACGTCATCAGGCTGTTGGCGGAAATCGTGGGTAGGAATCGTGGGTGGGAAACATGGGTGGGAATCGTGGGTGGGAAAATGGTTTGGGTGAACCGTGGAGTCGCATTCTGCTACCGGTCTTGAACGTCATCAGGCCGTCGCCGGAGATTGTGGGTGGAAGTTATGGACGGAAGGGTGTTTTGGGTGAACCACGAAATCACATTCTGCTACCGGTCTTGAACATCATCAGGCCGTGTAGGTGGAAGACTGTTCGTGAGAAGGCGGGTTTTTTCAAGGGCGTGTTAGCCGCGACGGTTGATAGATGTTGACGATGGATGGTGGATTGTGGATGATGGAAGGAAGTTTGACCGATGGCTCCTCATCACCTCTACTGTTACAAGGGATGTTTGAGCATTGGGATGGCCAGCTTGGAATGGTACCCCGACTCGAAGGGGAGGAATACCGTTCAGCCGAGAAGTGGTGGAAGGGAAGACGAGTCGAGTATTCTGGCTCAACTAGTTGGGTATGCCTCCGACAAGCATGCTCAACAACTCCATCGACATGGCATATGAGGACAAGGCAAGAGACTAAGGCGCTCCTCTCTTGGGTGCTGAGCAGTCTGCTTTGCTGTCCGTAGTTTGTCATATCATCAAGTCTGTTATTGAAGAGTACCGATACAGATACGCAAGGTGTCTGAAGGAGCCGATTGGAAGGCACCTGTCGAGCCAATGCCGACCAGAGATGGGAGGCTGCAAGACAACATGTCTTTGGTAAGTCAAAAGACATCTGATCCATGTGGTGGAAGTTACTTCATCGTTTTAGGGAACATCGAGGCCGCCCACGCTGGCCAAGCCGCTTTCGACCAAATCGAGACCGAACGACCGACCGATCGACAAGGGAACAAGCTGAAGGATGTGAGCTGGGAAGGATCGAGGACTGAGAAAGGATCACAGGCTGCAAAGAAGGAGGGGTTTTGTTTCGCTTGCCGGTTTTCCCCTACCTTCGGTCTAGTTGGTTTCCTTTGTGGGTAGTTATGGATGGTATTGCGGGAAGGTAGAATGACAATAAATGAGCCCGAGACTGGGAGGGGAGGTTTGGAGATATGAAACAAGGTCTTTCTTGACTCTTCAGTGACTTCTTCAACCTGATAAAGCCTGAACATATGTCCGTACAATGTCATACTTTGTCCTCATGGTTCAGACACTTCCGTTTAAGTTGTCGAACCAGGCGCATGAGAACAACGTGCTTGAGGGCTATGTTGACCGCAACAATCAGGCCGAGTCATAAGCCAATGTAATACTGTCCTGTAGATGCTCGTTGGCCCTTTCTTCGGACACCCAAATGTAGGTAGGTAAGCATCTATTTCAAACAATAGGTACCCAGGATATCATTGAATTCCATACAAATGCCGTCACTGGGAACAGATACCTAGGTAGGTACCTGCCTAATTTGTCACTGATTCACTGATGCTTAGCTGGCAGGAGCGCTTGGGTATGCCTATCTTCCCTACCTAGGTACCTACCATCACAGATCTCGACGACGCTCCTGTGATTCTTACACAACAACCATCATCCACAGTGTCATGAACTTCTAGAAAAGGTATGCTTTGCATGAAGGTATATTGGATCCTGACTAACGGCACAGATGAATGATCCCACCGCTGAAAGTCATCGTCAAGGCGAGCACCGCCAAGCGATCGCTCTCCTCGAGGACCTTGAGACCCGACGCAAACAAGTCCTCGCCCAGTACGAGCAGCGGATTACCGAATTAGATCGCCAGATTCAGTACCTAAATTCCCAGATTGCCAGTCTTCGTACCATCAGCTCTCTATCGCTTACAACAACAAGCAATCTAGCTTTACAGCTCAACCTCGTCGCTAGTCATGCTTCGAGACTTGGCTTGAAGACCCGAGATCAACCTAACCCGCGTGAGGTGGAGGTCTTAGGGCAGTTATTGTGTCATCCTACACGTCTCGCATTCCTAGAGACGTTCTTACGGAAGGAGTCTCGACACCCGGCCGGTGGGGCTGAGGCCATAGCCCATTACTATTGCCTTGGGCAGGTCGGCATGGGAGCCCATCGTCCGGCCCTTACCTTTAGAAGCGATGGTCATGTAGATTGCCCATTTGATGGAGACGGCGCCAACTGTGTATGGATCACAAAGGCCGAGAACGGGGTTGGCTGGGTTATTGGAAGCTGAGATTAGGGTGATATTGTCTAAAGGTATTCATAGTCTACCTACCATTAGACTAATACAGAGACTAAGAGATGAAATAAGAGATAAGATGAGATCACAAGAGATAAATTAAATTAAACTAAGACCTCGTGCCAGAGCGCTACCTAGACCAACATATGTGTAGATATGTAGCATGGCGATGCGCACAAGCTGCCAACTCCATGACAGTTGATGTTTCCTTTCTGGTTTGGCAAACGAGGACTGTCGGATCCCATAGAATGTCTTCCCAACAGCAGTTATTTGTCACGAGAAGGTGAGAAAGGTAGTGTCTGTGGACTGCAATTCGCTTTTCATCTGTGCCGCGGTTGATATCTCGGCAGGATACATGAGGGGATGGAACTTGGACACTCCCTTATCGATCGACTAGGCTTTAGAAGTATTTTGCGACGGATGAAGAGATCGTTCTAGTCGAAACATCATTAGGCTATTCGGAGATACAGAGACCTTCTCAGCTGTGGTTTCTGCCTGTCGTTTTCGTTGGGAACAGTTTTCTTGTAATGCTCAAGCCGACGGATCGCTTCCAGAGAAATGGCAGTCCTATTGTCGCTGAAGGCAATTAGTCTATTGACTTGACAAATGAAATCACTGGAGTTCGGGTGAATAAACCTGTCACTGATTCACTGACGGGCAGCTGGCAAGAATTGCATCGAGTGCTAAGGCCTACGTAACCACCTAACTCACAGAAATTTTCTATTCCTAAAACTTCTCCTCCTCTGCAATCTTTCTTCACACTTTCACAAACATCATCGACAGTCTCAACTTACCAATCCTCCTCTCACAACTACCACAGGATGTCCTCTTCAAAGCATCTACACGACAATGAAGCTGCTTCCAGCTCCGAAAAGGTACGTCTCATATAAAAGCAGTGTAATGAATGTCTAGCTAACTTGTCACGCAAAGATCAGCTCCCTAGAGCGCCAAGTCGAGGCTCTATGAGCGGAAAACGAACGCCTCGTCTCAGAGAACCAATCTCTTCGCTCTGTCACCGCTCACGAAGGAATGACATACCTTGCGAAGAAATTCAAGTTGTCGACTGGCGAGCGACAACTCGACGACAACGAAATCCAGGGCTTGTGTCGTACACTGTCCAGTGCTCAGAATCTGTCGATTTTGGAGCACTTTGTGTATGATCACGACATGCGATCCAGCAACCTCGCATACTGCATTGATGCCATTGTCAGGGAGGATGCGTGTCCAATTGCTTTCTTTAGGAGAGATGGCATGAACTGTCAGAGGCATAAGAACGCTCACGATGACTGCGTTTGCATCATACGTCGGGAGAATGGTTGGATCATTGCGAGCGGTGGACGCCAGTGTTGGGAATGGCAGACCATGGATAGCTCCTAACGGTACGCGCTGTCTCGGTCATGAAAAAACGACGACTACGTTTGGGTTGCTGAGGGATGGGCCGGATGGGTCGTCTGTAGCGGCCTGATTTAGCTCTGAAGGGAGCAAGGGGTTAGGGGCTTAAGGCTGGGCCAGATAGGGGTGAGTACTGAATAATATGGCCTTCTACGTCTTCTTTTAGAATGTTACCTTTGTCCTGGCATCATAGGCAGCAAAAAGATAATCTTCAACTGCGTTTCACGAATATTGAAAAACACATTGGGCTACATGTCAGAGTACCCAGACCGACATTTCTGTTTGACGGGGGTATTCAGTATGGCAATGCGGATGTGATAGGCTGCTAACTTGTGTAATACACGGCATGTTTGTTTGCTTGACAAACGAAGCGTGCCGGGAAGGTTGGTGTGTTATATCACAACTTGCTTTTTATCCGTGGTGTGGTCGATATTTCGGCAGCATGCATGACGGGAGCGAGCTTGACACTCTCATTCCATATTAACTGACTCAAATCTAGGAATGATGGGGAGAATGTTCTAGTCGTCATTTGAAGCGCGGCCGACGATAGCTGCAGTCTTCCGTCCTAGAGTCGGGTCTATGCGTCGCAGGTTCATCGACTCATCATAAGTACTTTTGGCTCTACACACCATTTTCCATCTACAAAACCCCCAAGGCTCTCCCCAGACTTCGTGATGTCCTCCTCAACCTCACACCTACGCCAACAATCATCGAAAGTCTTGTCCACTTGCCAAACCTCTACGACTCAACCACGACACGATGTCCTCCCAAAAGCGTCGCATAGACGAAGAAGCTGCAGGCCGTGCAGAAGGAGGAAATAAGGCCATCTGCCGTGAGGTATGTCCCGCATAAAGTCACTGTGAGAGACGCTCGATTAACTTGTCACAGACACGGTTTGACCGTTCGTTTGACGCACTCCTTTAGCGTACTCCTAGGCCAGAGGAGAAGAGGATGAAGCACCTCGCACGAATCAATACCTTGGAAAAGCAGATTGAGGGCCTGCGTTGTGAAATCGAACACCTGAAGTCGGAAAACGAGAAGCTCCGCACCAAACCTTCTTTAGAGAACGGAGCATCAACAAGGTCTAGTGCTCGCAAAGACTCTCTAGGCTGGCTAGCCGCAGAGTTGAGTTACGTTTCCAGTGTTGCCTCGACGCTTGGTTTGAGCCTTCAGAAACCAACCAACCACCGTGAACTGCCAATTCTGTGCGGTATGATCTGCGATAAGGACCAGCTTGCCGGCCTGAAGAGCTTTATGGGAGCTTTCGCAGACTCTCCCTCCCAGAATGCGTGCTTTTTCTGCCTTAGGGAGGCTGGTCTTGGACTCATGGTCCCTATGCTCGCCTTTGGGGAGAATGGTTTACGTTGTCAAGTGCATGATAATGACGATGCCTGCGTCTGGATCTCAAAGCGTGAGGGGCGCTGGGTTATTGGAACCAGCCGGGATTAGCAATAGCTGTCTTCAAGGTGCTTGAGGATCGAATACCGATGAGTTGCTGGTACATACATGGATCGTCCATCTGTCACATTTGACAGAGTTATGGAAGGAAACAAGTGGTCTGGGTCCATAGACTGAGTCAGACAATGGTGAATATTTTATCTATCGCATTTCCATCTTTTTTCTGGCTCGTATTTCCGACGCATCTATGGCAGCGGGCCTGTCACTGATACACTGATGCGCAGCTGTCAGGAACTGCAGTTAATTTGGAGCCTTATCTGGCCATCTACTCTATACCTTGAGATTCTTGACGCTTAAAATCATTCCTCTTCTGCAATCTTCACCCTTGCACCGACAGTCATCAGCTATACCTTCCACATCTATACCGATCCTCTACTTTACAAAGAAGACACAATGAGTACCCCAGATAATGTACGTCTGGCACGAAAATGCTATATGGAACGCGTGGCTGATTTGTCGCAAAAAAGCAGGACCTCGCTACCACCGAGCCTTCACCTGGGGAGGCGTCCGCCCCTAGGACACAGAATGAAGGACCGGACGTCCTAGGCAAAGCGCTTCATCACATTTATGATGTCGCTTCAAACCTTGGGGTAACCCTCCTAAATTCAAACAAGGGTATGGAGGTATCGGTCCTGTCTAGGGTGGTCTCTGATGAGACACAACTTGCCAATCTGAAGCGTTTCCTTCAGGAATACTCTGATTGTCCGTACATGGATCGCATCTTGTTCTGCCTTGAGCAGACTGGCTAGGAGAGTACTACCGATGTGCATATTTGCATCTCTTCACGCAATGGTACACGCTGTCGCGCTCATGACAAGAGAAGCGACAACTGCGTCTGGATTACGAAGAGAGAAAACGGCTGGGTTATTGGTAGCGGCCGGCTTTAGTTCTGGAAGAAACAAGGGAAGGAATAATGGACTGGAACAAGCAGGGTGAATCTTACACTAAAGGGCTTTGTACATCTTCTTGTCAGGTTTCCGCCTTTGTTCTGGCTCAAAGGCTTGAGACATCCAGAGCAACAAATAGAGAATCTTCCCTGTGTTTCCAGAATGCTGAAAGACACTGAACGATAAGTCACATCAAAAGAGCAAGTGAAGCTGTAGCTCAAAGTATGAAATAAATATGTCTAGACATTCTAACCCGTTGTCACCAACTCTCTTCTCTCTACACTCTTCCGTCTTCAACAACCTCTACCAACTTAAAAGACAGAAACGACAAAATGCCAAAGACTACCACTACTCGCTGTCGGTGCTCCCGATATGAGCCCTACGATCAATGGCCTATCAGCCGTCGAAGGGCCAAGAACAAGAGAATCAACAAGCTGAAGAGCCAACTCGAAAAGTCAAAGGCTGAGGTACTACACTGGAAACGGGAATATAAGCTGAGCTGTAGAGAGGTCTACAGTCTGAAGAAGCATGTTAAGAGGCTGCTTAATGACTTTGAGGATGGTGGAGAGCTCCAGCAGGAGATGACACTTATTCGGTTGCAGATGATGAATCTGGGCATGTGATAGCGTTTGCCATGGTTATCCTGAGAGCGGTACGTTCAGGCACTGCGAGCAAGATGACCAGGAAACTGGAGGGATAGCTCAAGGCATCGAAAGCTTAGGAACTTGAATTTCTGACGGCATTCACTGTAATGCAGTGCCAGCTACCCAGATACTCTGACATCACCTGTGATTCAGTGCCAGCTGCCTACGCATGCCCTAACCAATCTCCCATCCTTCTGTATTTATTTTCTTCTCTCTTTTTCTTCACCTTTCATTTCTTCTTCTTTCATCAACTTCACCATCTTCCTTCCCATTCCAACTTCGAACACCAAAAGACAAACAATCATGGCTACCACTCCAGCCAACGACGGCAAGAAGAAACCTGAACAGGGGGACAAGGTCGAAAAGGTATGTTGCTAAGATGCCATATTGAAACAGTCCACTAACTCCACGTCCATCAAGACCACAAAGACTCCCACCCGCCACGAGCGCATCGCATATTCCCTGGCGCTTGAGGGACAGGTTTTCGCATACGACGGCGACGACCCGGACTTAGAAGAAATGTTTGAGCAAGGACGTCCGGTCACCGAGGCAAAGCCAAAGATGGAGGAAAAGACTCACAAGTAAATGGGGGTGGGGAAGTGAAAGGATTGTGGGCGAGTGACAGGTAGACGACATGGGTTCACAAGTAAATGGGCAGGGCCGTTGAGTAGCGAAGTAGTACGACAATACACTCTCCTTCGCTCATTCTTGCAAACATCTATTGACAATGAAGACGATATCGTGCCAACAATTCAGTAGCCTGTGCGAATCATCAACACATCGATAGAACAGGAGGTTTAGAAGCGTATTCATTTGAAAAATTCCATAGAGGCATTTTGGGAGGAGAAGCATAGATCTATACATTTTGTTTTGTATTAAAGAAACGTTGTGAGCAACTTTAAGCGGAGTGTGGATGACTGTCTCGGGCATGCAGGTCGGCAATGTGAATAACTTCAAGAATACATCAGCTCTGCACCACAACCCTGACAGCCCTTATAAATACATACAAGCCATACTTAGATTGGCATCATTTGCAGGAACATCTACACTCAAGACAAAATAATTGTACTCCAACAATCCAAAATAGCTTCTACAAAATGATCGCATGTACATGCCCATGCAGGGTAAGTACCGGCCCCACTCGCCGTCCGTCAAAGCCCCTCCACCCACTTCCGATTTGTTTACTCTGCATCAAGGATCAGCGTTACCTTATTTACACTCCGCCTTTTCATGCGCCATCACCTTTTACTTACCGACAAAGTCCCTACAAAAGGGCATTCGACTATCCAAACTTCAACTGAATCAAACATGTTACCATGGCTGCCGTTCAGCCTCCGCGAACAAGATCCGCCCGTTTAGTGGCTGGCTTTACTAATAAATCTGCTGCGCCCAACAAACCTCCCGCGCCAGCTCATGCCCATCATGGTCCTTCAGCTTTGTCCATCTTCTTAACCAACTTGAACCTCCTCGATCTCGATCAACTTGAAGATTGGCCGGATGTTTGTGCGGAAACCTTTGCGACAGGCGGTACTAGTGCGCAAGGCCTGAAGAAGAGGGTACACTGCGTGGAATGGACTCTTTACCAGCTGTTTGCTCTATGGGACCCCGAAGAAACAAAAAAAGTAAGGTGAACCTCAATTCTGAGACATCCACTAACGGATTAGAAACTCAAACCATTCTTTCCTCCCCTCGACCAAACTCAATCCGTCAACCTCCGAGCTGCCCTGCTACGATCTCTCGAAGCAGCCAAGAAGAACGGAGTGCTTGGAAGGGATGCGATCGTGAGAAAGACCATGCTTGATGAATGTCGGGGAGAGCGACTCGAAGAAGTTCTTGCCGCATTCTCGTCGGCTGTTCTCAAGCATGTCATTGCGCAGGAGGTAGCGGCAAGCGGTGAACACAAAGCTCTTGCGCTCGACTTGGCTCTCGAGGACCGCGGATACAAGAGCGACAACACGGATCTCACCACTATGGTCTTGGCACACAAGGTTGCCATCAGTCGCATTCTGAATAGCAAGGTAGCCGCCAGCTCGAGATTCCACGACTTTGCGGACCTATTAAAGGTCAAGGAGAAGGGCATCGCCAGAAGAAAAGAAGCATTGGACGCTTTGGACGGAGGAAAGACCATATCCGATGATGCTAGGCGCGAGATGTGGCGGACACTCCGAAACAACTGGTCCGGCAACGAACGATGGATGGAGACTCTGCTCTATGGAGACGCCAGCATTAAAAAGGATGGTCTTCTAGGGATGGAGTTTGATCGCGTATGGAGAAGAGTCCAACAAGGTCGACTCGATGAGCTCGAAGAAAACGGAACCGGTCTTTTGGAACAACTGGACACTCGAGTGCGCGTTCAGAGAGAACGACTTCAAAAATGGCAGAGTTTCCGCAATGAAATGTCCGCCGACCAACCAAAGCCATCCCCGACAAAGAACCAGCGAAAAGACAAGGAGAACGGAATTGACTTTGGATTCGGACCTCATGAGGGACTTCTCCTTGGCAAGGTCAGCCCAAGAAAGGGTACATTCGGAAAGCCAAAGCTTTTGGAAGAGTATGACGAGCTGGTGCGAAATCTAGGAGAGGAACTTCAAAGCACGAAACCGCAGAAATCATCAGCTCTCGACTTTTTGCAACGCCCTGCTTCTCGAAATGCACCAGTCGTCAACATCCCACCTCCCGAGCCAGAAGAGGAAGAAGAGGTCATCAGCGACCTGGAAGATCACGAGCTTCCCCCGTCTCCTATCAAGTCATTCAAGGCGAAGCTGGACTTTTCTAAGCGAATGCCTGTCCGACCAAAACTTGATCACAGCGACGACTCTTTTGCTTCGGTGTCGTCAAGGGCTAGAAACCTCCGAAAACCATCAGCAGACGAGGCGCGCATCCTTCGTGCTTCGTCAGTTGAGCGAACTAGCTCTCCGGAACCAGAGGATGAGCCTGTTGCATCACCACGACCTGAGTATGATGTTTCACCGAGACATTCTCCCGGAATATCCCCTCAACCATCTCCACCACCATCGCCTATGCCACCTCATGAATTGCCAGAGCCGATTCCTGCCCCGGTATCTCCAACCCAGATGGCAGACCAGATTCTTGACTCAATGGACATGGCCTCACCATCCCCAGTCAAAAACTCACGACGCAAATCCCGACACACCCTTTCCCTCGCTGAGCGGACACGTCTAACAATGGCGCGCGAATCATTCGGTGACGTCGAACCAGAGGACCTCGAAATCACTCCACCCCCAGCAGAGCCCATCACAGAGAGTCCAACCGAAATGCCCGACGAAGAATTTGATCTCCTTGCTCGAACCCGGAAGAGTATGGCTGGTTTCGACAAGGCGAGACAAAAGGCTCAATTGGATAGACGACGCTCGTTGAAGAAACCTAAGCCACTGCCTAAAAAGGAGGGTAGCTACTTTCCCAAGGTTGATGAGGATACGACTGTCATTACGGATGAGTTGATGGCGCAGGAGGATATGGAGGCGGTGTTTAGATCACGACCGAAGATCAAGGCTAGTCCGCTGCCGAGTCCGACCAAGGATTGGGACGATGATTATATGTAATGAATGAAGTGGATCATCTGGTTTGAGCTTATGGTCAGGACTGTGCAAGTTGCAATATCACGATAATGAGTCAATCATAGTTACATGCCGATAATGAAGTCCTTAATCATAGTTTACATTTTCACATCTATAATACAACGATGCTACCATCTGCTTCTTAGGCATAATCTGCTTCCATGTCCCCTGCTTCATAAGCACAACTCTGCTTGATCTACCACCCCTGCTTCTTAAGCTCAATAACTCTGCTGACCGTCGCCTTGAAACCATGCTTGAATCGTGATCGCCATCTCTGACTCGCCAACCTCTTTCTCTTCAAACCCTTTCGCTCGTGAAACTTTTGACTAAAGAATTTGTTCTTGACTTGATCCTCTCGAACAATTCTGTTGAGAATTTTCAAAGCGACCATAGGAGTAGGACCGCTGTTCTTGGTGATTTGATCCTTGACGAAAACTGTACGTCCAGAAACTGGCTTGGCTCGAATGTTGGGTCGCTGGACAGGGTCTGAAGCTTGTTCGGCTCCAAAAGCGGTAGCCTTGTTGGCGATAATCGAGGCAATATCCAGACTAAATGGCTTGGTGGCATCGTAGACGTGCTCGCTGGTCCTGGGTGCGGTTGTCTCTGGGGCATCTCGAGGAGGGGCAGGAGGGACACTGCCGATAAGAGGGTTTGATCGGGCTTCGCTCAGAGCTTCATTTCGAGCTTCGGCATCGGGATCATTGACGAGAGGATCGGATCGAGCGAGGGGATTGACAGCTGGTGACGTTTCCTCTGCTGTGGAAATCTTGGGACCTTGTCGGAAGGCGAGAGATGTGGTGAATGGTCTTTTACATGGTGTAGCTATTCTTGACAGCATTGCGCTGCCAGATCTGAATGAAGCGGCCCTACGATTATTAGTGCCAGATCAATTGTATATTCAGGTATACTCACATTTTGCGGACAGTATCACCAATTGACTATCATCAATAAGCTGTTCATCCGATGAAGCAGAAAAGTCGCGATAACTCGGAAAAATGTAGGTGCGATAAGGCGGTAAATTGTGGATCTTGTCGGCCCCACCACAAAGAACATCTTCAGCCTCGTGCAACATTGCGCCGTTCGTTGCGCAAACATCTCGACTTTTCGCGTCGGAATTTTTGACTCACGCGATATTTTTAATTTGCGCATATTGACGGCGCGCCATGGCTTACAATCCTTATGGCAGTATGTATCCCATTCTTCAATGCGTTCAAAGCTAACATCGCAGACAATCCCTACGGCGCGCCTCCTGCCTATGGAGGTTACCCCGGATCAAACAATGCCCCTCCAGGAATGGCTCCTCCACCTGGTCTAGGTGCGCATACTCATGAATACCCTCTCTATCAGTCTAACATGTTTGTAGGACCTCCTCCAGGCATGTCTTCTGCTCCGGGAATGGCACCTCCAGGTGTCCAGCAGTCTAGCGCCCAGCAAGCTAATCGTCCAAGCGGCCTACCACCCAGCTTCCAAGCGCCTGCCAACATGCCCAACATTAACTTCAACGCCCCCGTGATCCGACTCGGTACCTCGCAACAAGGGAAGCCCGGTACACCCACGGGAGGACGTGAGCCCCCAAGCGGCGGACGACCTGGACTCGGCATGGATCGAGGAATGGATCGCGATCGAGGAGCGAGAGAGGTTGTTCAAGTGCTTGTGCCTCCCACGAACGAAGAGAAGCTCCGAACGATCTTTATACATCAGATTTCTGAAGGCGTCGGCGGTGACGATGGGATTCAACGATTGTTGGGTGCTGTTGGAAAGCTGCGCAAGTGGGATTCTGCTGCTAGTGTCACAGAAGATCACAAGGGGGTTAAGTTTGGTTTTGCTCTTTTTGAGGATCCGTGGTCGCTTAGCACAGCAGTCAAGCTACTTCACGAGGAACAGATCGAAGTTCCTGTGAAGCGACAACCGGTTGCGGTCGACGGTCCAAAAGACGATTACGAGGGTATCGAAAAGACAAAGCTTCAAGTTACGGTCGACGAGAGTTCACTCAAGTATTTGGAGTCTTATGAAGAGTCTCAGGATGGTTCTATTGGAATTGAGAAGCTCGAAGCTGCCAGACTCGCATTGAAGGATGTTGTTCGCGATTTGTTCTATCCCAAGACGAATATTGTCAGCGAAGACGTCACGATGGGCAATACCGAAGGCGAAAACGTCGAAGTGGTCAATATTCCTTTGGCTCAGGAGGACGAACTTGCCGATATTCCTGCCGAGATGAGGGAAGTCGTTGCACAAGAGATCGCTGCCTTTCGTGAACGAAGCAATCAACGAGATCTCGAACGTCTACGAAAGGAGGAAGAAATGGAGGAGATGGAGCGACGAAGAAATGGACCATCACGATCTCGACTTGATTCACCGCCTAGCACAAACAACGTTCCCCTCGGCCCAAGAGGTAGCATAGCGAATGCCCCATCAGGTCCCAAGGGACAAAACGGACGAGTTGCCTTTGTCAATGGTGGTATTTCCAACACCGACCTCTCCATTCACCAAGAAGATGAAGATACAGACGCCGACGACGAAGAGCTTTACCAACGACAAAAGTCAAAGAAAGACGAAGAAGACGAAAAGGTTTACCTCGAGGCTGAACGAAAGTGGTCAAACCGAGAACGATCAAGACAAGCAGCTATAGAACGAGAACAAGAGCGAGAACGTCAAGACGCTGAGTCATTCGAGCAACGGAAGCAAGAACAGCTGGAGAGAGAAAAGGCCTGGGACGACGAAAAAGAGGCTAGTCGCAAGTCACACCCATACTACCGCGACCACAGCGCCTGGGCTCGTAAGCGAGCAGCAGACCGAGCCGACGAAGAAGCACAAGACGAAGCAGACCGAAGAGCAGAGCATGATGAACAGCGTCGCGAAAAGGTCGAGATGGAACGTGCACGCGGTATGGCCGACTCGTTCCTCGACAAGCAAGCTGAGGAAATGGAAGAACGACAAGCTCCCGCCGCAGCACCGCAGCCATTCAAGCTATCCCTCGGAGCCGCGGCTCAGAAGGCCCAGGCATCCAGGGCAGCTCCCCAACGGCGCACCATTGCAGAGGTTGAAGGTCTGCTGGATGATGAAGAGGCTGATGCTTCTACTAAACGACAGTTGATCCCTATTCAATTCGAGCCTTCTTCTGCTACGGCGCATATGACGGAGGAGGAAATCTCACAGGCTGTTAGGTCTCTGGCTCAAGAAATTCCATCGGATAAGGATGGTCTTTGGGGTTGGGATGTTAAGTGGGATTTCATGGATGGGTCTGTCATCAAGGATAAGCTCCGACCGTTTGTTGAGAAGAAGATTGTTGAGTATCTTGGTGTTCAAGAGGAGATGCTTGTTGAAGCAGTTGAAGAGCATCTTCGCGCTCACGGTACAGCAGCTGCTTTAGTTGAAGAACTAGAAGGCGTACGTCCCCCCTCCCCATTGGCAGTATCATTACTAACATTGACAGGCCCTCGACGACGAAGCAGAAGATCTTGTCAAGAAGCTCTGGCGTATGGTCATCTTCTTCACCGAAAGCGAGAAACGAGGTCTACCAGCATGAGTGGAATAAAATGTATTATTATTAATCGAGTTAATACCAGAATGGAGACGAGGCGTTGTCGGAATAAAATGATTACAATCTGAGAATAAAGTGATTATTTGATCCTTGTCGTGTATTGAGGGGTGATCGATCGTCTGGGGTGAGGACCGAGGTGCCGAGGTTCCCCACACTTTATTTGGAGCTTGATTTCAATAAGAGCTTCATGTCGTCAATTGTAGCAGTCAAACATTTGTATCAGTAAATACATCAATTCATTCATCACAGTAATCACAACATCAATTCACATCTTCATCATGTCGCTTTCACCACCAGAGGTTCCAAATGTGGTCCTCTCCTACCCGAAACCTTTCATCCTTCTCGTCACGCTCAATCGACCCAAAGATCTCAATGCGATGCAGCGACAAATGAGCTTCGATCTCGATCGTCTTTGGAACTGGTACGACAACGAACCCTCACTACGATGCGCCGTCATCACAGGTACCGGTCGAGCATTCTGTGCGGGAGCAGACTTGAAAGAGTGGAATGTCAAGAACAATGAAGACAGCACGAAAAAGGTGGACAAGTGGGCAGACAACGGTTTCGGTGGCTTGAGTAACCGTCGTGGTAAAAAGCCCGTCATCGCTGCTGTCAACGGTCTTTGTCTAGGTGGTGGAATGGAAATGATACTTAACCTGGACATGGTCATCGCGAGCGAAACAGCAAAATTTGGTCTTCCCGAAGTAAAGCGCGGTGTCGTAGCCATCGCCGGAGCTCTACCCCGACTGATTCGCATCGTTGGACGACAACGTGCATCAGAAATCGCCCTTCTTGGCCGCATGTACACGGCGGAGCAAATGCTCAACTGGGGTGTTGTGAACAAGGTTGTCTCGCTGGAGGATGTGGTACCCGAAGCTTTGAATTGGGCGGTGGAAATGTCTAACAATTCTCCCGATTCGGTTATTGTGTCGCGCGAGGGGTTGCTGGGAGGGTGGGAAGCTGAGAACCCCAAGGATAGCACCAACAGGACTGAACATGGGGTTTATAAGACAATTGAGGGTGGAGATAATATGAAGGAGGGCGTTATGAGTTTTGTTGAGAAGAGGAGCGCTGTTTGGAAGAACAGTAAACTGTAGGCGACCGACGAAGGAAGAGATTAGACTAGTTATCAGTTATTGACCGATCAATGAATCATGTATGATCGACATAAGTACTCAGTCTGTGAAACCTGGCATTTCCTAACCGGAGAGTTTGCATTGTACCATCAACATCGATGGCGCAAATGTCTCATCCAAGTCATTGAGGGAGTCCCGGAGACTCAGAGTCATGTTGCCGTGGACATTCTGACTCCCACTGTAAACGAAAGTTGCATTACCCGGGACGGGCCTTGTAGTGGACGGTAGCGTCCGAGGTGGGCTGTAGATTGCATACGATTGGTATACGCTCAGACTCTCAAGGGAACCGGGTCCCCGAAAAGAGGGATGTGGATCGACAAAGCGAATCTCTACGGCAGCCACAAAAGACAGATCAACCATCCAATAACCGTAATTGGATTTTCAGCTCGACGCAGGTAATAAGCCTTGTCGCGATAGTGGAAAGGTAATCCCACAAGTTACCGGCACTTGCTGATGATTATTGAATTCTGGTTGGTGAATTTCACCTGCAAGGGTAATCAGGTGGAGTTGGACGGCAAAGCTCCATCCTGGTTTGACGAGCTACATCTTGGTTCGACGATAGCTCTGGTGAATGTCTTGGGGCTGAGATTGTACACCAGTTAGAGTCAAGCGGCCCCTTTAGAGGGTATCGCCATGACAAAGATCGACGCTGGGCATTAAATGGTCAGCCTGGAAAACACCCACGACCTGTCCACTGGTGCAACCATCCAAGACACTCTTACCAAGTTGAGTCTATCGCATCCCGCCCGGCATGCGGTTGGGTAACAGAGAATTGACGGCATGTGGACAACAGAGAATTGACCTGCGTGGGCAGACAGTCGACGGCATCTGCGGGGATAAAGCCCGGAATGAAATAGTCATGAACGGTGTACATAGCTTTGTCGATCAGAACCGTAATTCCTGGTAGCTTGATGAGATCTGAGACAGTCCAAGCTAGCAAACATAAGATGGCTGTTCCCCGACCATTTCGTCCTTGTCCTGCGTGATGCCACAACCGACAGTGTCGCCAGTGAGTGTCACCAGTGAGCTGGTTTGTGCAACATGGATTACACTCATCTTGCGCCGAATTCTGCGACGGAGTCTCTCAGAGACCACCCCTCATCGACTCGTGATTTTCAGAGTCGACCGCAAACTCCAATGGGGCCTGTAGTCGCTGGGGGTGAACCTGGGCGAAAGCCTAGGAAGCTTGTTCTTTGTTTTGATGGAACTGGTAATAAGTTTCATGGCGATGATAGCGACAGCAATATTTTGAAGATTTTTCGAATGTTGGATCGCGAGGCGGATGATCAGTACCACTACTACCAGCGTAAGTAATTGACTGCAATTGATTGAGTGTCGTGGCTAACAAACTCAGCTGGTATTGGTACATATGTGATCTCAGGATCTCTCACGCACACCGGTATCAAGGCTCGCTTTAGTTCTTGGTATCAAAAGGCCAAGGACTCTGCAATTGGTTCTTCCTTCGATCAGCATGTCGTAGGAGGTTATCGATTCCTCATGCGATTTTATAATCCTGGCGATGAGATTTATATGTTTGGCTTCAGTCGAGGAGCGTACATTGCGCGATTCCTGGCTGAAATGCTTGACTATGTCGGTCTCTTGTCGCACGGTAACGAAGAAATGGTCAAATTCGCTTGGAAGGCGTTTTCTCAATGGCAAGGTCGTGAGTCAGTCCCCGAAGACGATGAAGAAGACTGCAGCAAGGAGCCCGACAAGCGAACCAAACGGATAAAAGAAAAGAGAGAGGAAATGTTTCGATTCATGAAGGGTTTCAGAGAAACGTTTTCTCGCCCTGTTGGTCGTATTCGTTTCCTTGGCCTATTTGACACAGTCAACTCGGTCCCAAGCTTTGAGACTGCTTGGATGCAGCGTAGCAAGTTTCCCTATACTGCACGAAGTAGTGCTAGGGTGATTCGCCATGCTGTCAGTATTGACGAAAGACGAGCCAAGTTCCGTCAAGATCTCATGTATCAAGATCGACCAAAGCAGAAGCCAGAAAAGGACCACCATTGGCACAAGGCCTTCAATGACCTCCGTGAAGACATTCGTGAGGACCTTCACCCCCACGAAGAGCGAGGTCGAGAGGCCAGCCATCTCTCTCCCAACGACAAACGAGGCCAAAAGAAGGGAGGCGAATTCCAACGATATCGAGCTCGCTCAAAGTCATGCCGAAGACAAGCTCAATGTGGTGACCCCGACACCTTCTCCAATTTGTCGGGACTTGCCCTCTCCGAGATCAACAACATCGACGACGATGACGAACAAGATATGGACGAAGTCTGGTTTTCCGGTGGACACGCTGATGTCGGTGGAGGTTGGGAAATCCACGAAGGTAGCAAGAGTACAAGTCACATCCCTCTTGCTTGGATTGTCCGAGAAGCCCAAAGAGCCGGTCTTCCATTCGATGACCAAAAGGTTGCTGAAATGGGCTGCTGCGTTAGCCACGATTGGCAAGCTGCTACCGGTCGACCACCGATTCCTGATCTTCGAGTTTCAAGCGGTAGCGGAGGTCCAGGCCATGCTCCAGACATGCCAATGGACGAAAAAGAAGACGATCCCAAAGAAAAGTTCCACGGCGTCATGCACGGCGCTTGCACAGCTCGAATCCACGACTCACTAGAGTACGGCCAAGGTTTGGGTGCCATTGCAGTTTCCGCTTGGAAAATCATGGAGTACATGCCCTTCCGTAGAATGGATCTCCAGTCTGACGGATCATGGAAGCCAATTCGTTGGCCTCTCCCCGGGGGTGAAACTCGTGATGTTCCTGATGGTGTTCGGGTTCATGGAAGTGTCATTCGTCGTATGAAGATGGACGAGAATTATCGTCCTGGAAATCTCATCATCGGTGGTGGTGGTCGGGGCGTTAGAAAAGCTCCTGCGAAACATGGTATCGGTGATTGGGAATGTGTAGTTGATCACGGTGATCCAGTTGGTGAGATCTGGATGCGGAAGAAGAAGGATGACAGGTTGCACGATTGATCAGTAATGAATACGATATAGTCAGATAATATTTCAATTGATTTTTATTTGTATGAAGCAATGTTGAAGTGTGTAAGTTGAATCTGAATCTGAATCTGAATCTCAATCGCAATGTGAGATCGCTCAAGGCAAGCACGTCACGTGCAGCTCCTTAATTGATGGAAGGAGCCACGCAACAAAACTTCGTCCATCATCCATGGTGCGCTGAATCAACCAGCCATCAATTAATCATGCCTCTCGTTTTATTTCTAGGCGTGCTCGAAAATGGCATCCCCGAACCAGTCCGTCAACATGGACGTACAATAATCTACACCATCCTCGTCCTCACATTCCTCACCCTTCTCAAGATCTGGACATCCGGCCGCAACAACCCAACCCAACGTCTCCTCCATGGCAAAGTCGTGATGATGACGGGCGGAACGTCCGGGATAGGGGCTTCAACAGCTTTGGGTCTCGCAATGCAGGGTGCGCAGCTGGTTCTGCTCACTTCATCACCCCCGACCGATCCATTCCTCGTCGAATACATTCAAGACCTTCGAGCCAAAACGAATAACCAAATGATCTATGCGGAACAAGTCGATTTGACGAGTTTTCACAGTATTCGAAAATTCGCGACCAAGTGGATTGATAATGCGCCTCCGAGACGATTGGATATGGTTTATTTGGGTGCTGCTGTTCTTACGCCTCCTGGTGGAAAGAGAAGGGAGTCTGAGGAGGGTATCGAGGAAACTTGGATGGTCAATTTCTTGGCCAATTTCCATCTTCTCGGTATTTTGAGTCCTGCTCTTCGTGCGCAGCCTATCGATCGAGATGTTCGAGTTATTATCCCTACTTGCTCTTCCTACATTGGATCACCACCCCTGAAGGATCCTGTTTCTCGAGAATCATGGACACCGGGCAAAGCCTACGCTCGAAGCAAGCTTGCTATGAATGTTTTTGGTCAAGCTTTCCAAAAGCATCTCGATTCCTACGAACGTCCTGATAAGGCTCCCAACAATACACGAGTCATCTTTGTCGACCCAGGTCTAGCCCGAACCCCAAGCACTCGGCGCTGGTTGACCCGTGGATCTCTTTGGGGTTTGGCCATCTACACCGCAGGCTACATCGTTCCCTGGTTCCTCTTGAAGTCTCCCAACATGGCATCTCAATCCATTCTTTACGCCGCTATGGACCCCGAATTCGCTCGAGGCAACGGTGGGAAGCTCATCAAGGAGTGTATGGAAGTTGACTTTGCACGAAAGGAAGTCAAGGATGACGAAATCGCCAAGAAACTATGGGAAGAGAGTGACAACCTGATCGAAAAGGTGGAAAAGATTCAGGCCAAGAAGAGAGCTATGGAAAAGGCCGCCGAGGAAAAGGCTTCCAAGGACAAGACCGAGAAAGAGAAGGAAGCTGAAATTGAGGAGTTAGTTGATGCTATCAAAAAGGGCAAGGAAAAGGCAGCGGCCAAGGAAAAGAATGGCGCTAAGGACAAGTCTGGCAAAAAGAAGGGTAAAAAATAGGTAATGATATACGGAACATAGACAGGCATAGACGGAGTTTGGGTTCATATCTGGTCCGACGGCTACGGGGAGGTTCAAATGCATATGTCATCCGACGGCGTGAAATTTATTGCCATCACCAACTCCGCGCTCTACCTAATCCGTGTCCGTATGTGATGTATATAACTTTGACTTTTCCTCATGCTCACCCAAGTTGATGGCCTGGTGAAGAGGAATCTCTTCATTTTCCTATCTGTATAACTTCGATTCTTCACTCATCGCTCACCCAAGAAGTCGAATGGTCCGGTAAAGAGTAAGTTCTCCATTTCTTTGTCAACTTCGAGATCTGCCAGCAGATCCGTCATCCAAGGTTCTGGCTCTCCAGTTATTTGGAGGCTTGGTACCATGCCTGTGTCTTGAAAGGATGATGGTGTGAATCCCATATCTCCTGAGAACGGGTTTGTCGGTGATGCTTCGTTTGATCCGAAGAGACTCCCAACCTCAGGGGACTCGGTAGGACCACTGCGTTCAAGATACCACTGTTCGATCCTTCTTGCTCGTCTCGCAAGGTCCCAATATGGATCTGGGTCCGTATCACCACCCGAAGCAGCCTCCATTCGCAAAACAATTTGACGAAGAGTATGCGGCATGTCGAGAATGCGACGAAGATGACCTGCTACCTGTGCATTTTCAGGTTGTCCGGCAATAAGATCGAGACGGACAGCCAACGAAACTGCGCAGTAGAGCATTATCCATCCGATATTGGGCATACTGTCTTCTTCGCCTTGAGGGAGGATGAGAATAACGCTTATGAGGGATTTGGCGGCCGACATGCTTTGGGATAGCCAGTCGAGGAGACGGGTTTGGTCAGTTCCTTGTTGAAGACTTTGGAAACCACTTGGACCATATGACATGCCGTCTGGTGAAGGTTGACAGATGATTAGATCGAGGACATGGATTTGTAGGAGAATAGTGGCTAGAAACATCAGCACAGTACTAAACCAGAAGCAGAGAACTTACGACTTTCGCTCAGAGGGAACGGAAAGGATTGCTTTGTTGTTGTATATCGTTCTCTAATTCGTTGAAGTTCGGCGGGTAATTGTGCTGGTCTTGATCCTCGCGTCGTTCCCGTTGCTTCGATAACAGCATCATCAACTTCTTCTGTGAGTTTTTGAAGATAAATTATATACGGGAGATGTCGATCTGATGGGAAAGTGCCTGCTGATAAGAGTTTGTGACAGCATTCGAGGATGTATGGTGAGTATCTGAAGTGATGCGATTTTTGTAGTAAAACTGCGGAACTGTATAGTGTTAGTTGAGTTGTCTGTATACTCTAAGGACCTGCTTCTCAAAAACCCAATTAGAGTTGTGAAGAATGATTTGACATACCTTGACGAAAGATAATATGTCCCTGCTAAAGCTCTCATCTCATCATGTGTCATTTCACCACTCGCATGCTTATTCTCCCTACTCAAAGCCCATAGACTTGCTATCCTTGGTCTATCGAGTCTCATATCCGAAATAATACTCGCCGCAAGTGATAAATGCTGTGTATACTTCATCGTACTCTGATGATAATGCGCCCTGACTAATTAGCAACGAACATCAAGTAGACAACCAACATACCACGCCAGATGGATCAAAAGACCCTGCAACATATCCAAACTCGCAAAAGGACCCTTTATCATCCTCACAACCACAATCTCATTAAACAGCTTCCCCAGCTCTCTCTGCAACTTGCGATCATCATGACATGACGCTGCGAGTATCGCTACACATAAAGCTGGTTTGTCCTGGACCAATCCCTGCATCGTGATAGACTCTGGAATCATGACGAATGGAAAATGAGGCGCCATTCGAATTTTGAAGAAATCAAGACATTCTTGTCCCTTTTCGGGAGTGATCATTCCTCTAGCGAAAGGATTATGCGTAGCTTCTGTGTCTATACTTCCAGGTGTCGTAGACATACCCGGTGAAGTATCCATGAGATTCGGTGCAGAAGTCAAAGAAGGTGATCTTGATCTCGATGTCGTCGGACTTCCAGGTTCAAGATTTCTCGAGGGTCTACCCATGTTAGCTCAGTTCAATCCTCACTTCATTTCACTCACCCAGGTCTCAAAGCCTTGCGTCGTCTTGACGGGTTAAACACGCAAGTTTTGTTAAGTCTCAAACATCGATCACACTTCCCCGACTCTTGAGTCTTTTCGCATCGTATTTTGGCGTGAAAACATGTTTGGCATGTTTTCAAGAGAGTGACATTTTCCGCTCGTGAAGCCATCGCGACTTTTGTTGTGTGTTCTTGTCAAAGATGAGAGTGTCGCACATGGCCGAGAGTATTAGACTGCTAGTCTCTTTTATTTCATTTCTCATGACAGGAAATTGATGTAATGTCATTCGTCGGGATTAACTTTACCGTGCCCGTGGTATAGTCAGGTAGAGTCGTGCGTGCGGACATGGGGAAATCGGGTATGTGGCTGTGTCGGACTCGGTTTTCGGTCGATTTGTGGCGAAGCTGCAGAACGTGACAGAATAATGAATACGAAGCTAACCGCGTATTTATTTGTCTACTCGGACAAAACGGACTGGGGCACAGGCTGCTTTTTCGCTGCCAAGTCCGTGTCCGTTCCCACACGGCAGTTCAAGGGGATCTGTCACTGTCTTTATCGGACTCGTTAGTTTTCGCTTTCGGTATTTAGAGTGATAAATCCAGGAACAGGTCCACTTTGATGAGCCTTGTAGGGCGGAATGACCATTCAGAGGAGTCGTGAGTCTTGTCGTGAGTCTTGTCGTGAGCAACTTGCAGGTGAGCAGATTGCAGATGAGCTAGTTGCAGAAGTGAGCCATCTGCATAAACTTGCGCAATTCATTCTGGAATATTCTTGTCTTGACCTATGATCTCATTGTTCATATGAAGATGCCTGATTTCTTTGAATTGACATGGCTTAATTGAGTTTGCTCTAATGAGACCTTCACATCAGAAATAAACTATTTTAGTGTAACAAGCGCGCGGTATGACGCTATTTCTCGACTCGTTCAATTCAGTCAGTGCGTTCTATTAAACTTGAGGGCAAATGCCTTCAGTTCCATCAATGACCAACGGGTCTTGGTGTTTAGTTTGGACTGAAACCTGTTCATGTAAGATGAGATCATGATATAGATCAGCCCCAAAGCCTCGTCTACATGATGAGACATATCATGAGGCTCAGACGGAGTGAGTAATTGGATCATCCAAAAATACTCAGGTCATGATCAATACATGGTTATTTCCTATGGACAACACAAAGGCAAATGCTCACGAAACACATGACAAAATGTTTATCCTTCATTAAGTCATCAATCAGAATAATCTCACCACTTGCTTCACATCCATCTCATCCTTCTAATTCATGAATCGCCGAAGGACGATCCGCTAACTCAGCCGGCTTTCCATGACCATCCATCTCTGCCGGCCTTCTATGATTATCCAACTCGGCTGGCCTTTCATGACCATCCATCTCTGCAGGATCCTTCTTGACTTCTGTAGAGTGAGAATCTTCAGGACTTCCGCCACTTCTCTTTCTCTTGTTACGTCGCTTCAACCACAGCCAACCCAACACGCCAGCAACAAGAGCACCGACTCCAACTCCAACGCCGATTCCGGCTTTGGCTCCTGTGCTTAAGCCTGAAGATTTATTCAGTTCGGGTGGAAAGTCCTCTCTGAAATCGTCTTCTTCGCGTAAAGGTTTTGGATCTGCCCATCTACTACCAGAGCTTCTGGATGCTTGGACGATGGTATTATTGGACCAATAGTATATCCATACTCTACTTTCGCCTTCAGAGTATGCTACCGCTATACCAGAGCTTGGATTATCAGCAGTAGGCCACATCTCTCCGTAGTTGTCCCTCGTCATAGACCAGCTTTTCTCCAATATTTGGACTTCAACGAGTTTCCTATCGGTTCCGATGTAAAAGATACTATGCCTTCGTGAGCGATCTGTAGACTGGAAGCGATCTACAGATGAGCCCATCGCCTCAAGAGACGAGTTCCAAGCTAACAGAGAGTCAGAGTCAGCCGTCGGGGTCGGGCTCGTTACTTCGATCGTTCTGGAATTGTTGGTAAAGTTGTTTCCTAATGGTGTTGTAAGGCCACCTGATACATGTTAGCAAGGCGGTTAGAACTTGAGACTGGGAGGACAAACGTAGTCTCCACTGTCCAGCCCGCTCTAAACGAGATGTCCAGATATCATCTTTACCTTGAGGAAAGGCAACCGTAATATTCTCCGAGTCAAAATGCATTGACCCTATCGCCATTCCCGCTGCGGCACCCTGATAGACAGTTCCACCATCAACCCAATCAGTCTTTTGAGTATATCGCATCATCATGATGTTTCTCTTTTCGTTATGGTAGAAGAGACGGTATCTGGTATGGCTCAGTAGCTGAACAGCAAGTCCTGAGTTGTTGTGAATCGAATCGATTCCCGCCGTTTCCGAAATTCTATATTCCCCTCTGCGAACAAGTTTTCCCGTCACCGGATCGCAAGTATAATGCCCATTGATTATAGCGTCATCCGTGGATTGCCAGAAGATAGATGCCTATACTGTCAGCTGCTATCTGCGCTCGAGGAAAGAATACGTACAAAACTACGCCCCTCGGTGCTGTTGTGCCAACCTGTGGCCGCCAACGCTGTACCATTTTTCGGAGTCTCTTTCGCATCCAGAATATTCGGCTTGTCGAGTGGGAAGACGGGTGTCCCCAACACTCTGTCGCATTTACTGTAGTAAATCTTTCCAGTTGCAGGATCCTGAGCGCCGACTTGGATATGTCCTCTGAGATTATAAGCGTAAAGAGCATGACTGTAGCTTGGCTGGATCCATGTTAGCATCAACAGCCATGATAGCATGATACACTGATGTCCGCATGAAAGCATCCTCAAGTGTGAAACTTTGTAGAGCTTTAGGATCCAGAATTTGGGAAGTGCGAGATTTATCAGGGCTTTCCCTTCACACAGCCCATTCTCGCAAGTTTATAGCTTTCGGGATGTTCACAGGGGCACCCAGTAGCAGCTCATTTTCCTAGATAGGAGTTTTGTATGCAAATCTTGCAATGCGGGTGTGAGACGTCCACTCTTCGTGCCTGTGGTCAAATCACACTGATTTTCCATTCGCTATCACACAATACAAGGGTTGTATTCGGCTATAGGATTAAGCTGAATATGATCTCATTTCTCTCGGCCGTTGCTGAGTGTGGTAATTTGTGTTCAGGCAACCTGCAGGGGATCAAACGGGTGTCTAGAAGCGGCATGGTGAATTGAGGTTACCTCAAATAAGCTCAACGAATCGCCATCTTCATTCATGATAGAGTGGATTGTAAAGCGCTCGATAAGCACCTAATTCGGAATACGAGGGGGCGAAAACTTGCTGCATTTCAAGGCTGAAGTTGCTGATATGACAGCTGCCAAGATCGGCATTCCAGCCACCATCTTGTATTTTCGGGTCCAACGGACCGAGCCTTTCTCTCTAAGCCCTATAGGAATTAGAAGAAATCATGTGAAACAAGCTGACACTTACAAAAATGTTTCGTCACTTATCTTCCCATAAAGCAGGCAGTTTGCTCTCTTCTTCTGAGCACATTGCAACTGTCGGAACAGTTCTGGAGGGCAATATGATGTGTTAGTTGTTTGAAATGTAACTCCAACAAAGAACCCTTGTTTTGAAATTCGAGATTGCGTCTTCGTCAATGTGGTTGGTTGAATTGCACATTACAGCCTGCTTTCTGCAGCTGCCAAGTTTGGCCCCCAAGTGGGAGGCACTGGCTCGATTTTGGCACATTTTACAACCTCATCAGTAAATCACGGCAAGAGCCTATCGCTTGTTTCAGATCATATCATACATTAGTTTCAATGTCCTTTTGGCCGCACCTTCTTTTTTGTGCTTTTTTCGTGGTTCGTTCCTTCGTGGTACTTTCCTCCAACGTCATACTCTACCACCGCACCTTCCACCAATGCTTGCCTTTGTCACTATCGTGCCTTTAGCTCTCGACTTCTTCCTTCTCTTCATTTTCACTTCCAACTTTGACAGACTGATTGAACCCCTGGACACCACACGATGCCTTCAACATATTTTGAGTTGTCCCATATGCAAACTTGCGACGAATCAACATAATCTACATCGCGACTGGTACGCACGCTGCATCGTGGTCATTTCAGACTTGCTAACGGTGCCAGATCGAAGATCATCCGTTCATTTGTTATTATCATCCACGACTCAAGCCGTTCACAAGAGCACGTCGCTTGGAAGAGATCAAGAGACCAAGAGACCGACCTCCTGGAAGATACGGGCTCGGACGATTAGGCAAGCGAATGCATACCAATCCATGGGCTTAGGAGGACAGACCTCTGTGCCTGGTTCAGCGAGAACGAGTGATTGGCCCTACTCCATTATTTGCATTCAACACTCGTCTGTCGCTGCAGCACTCGCTCTTAACTCGGTCAAATACTCCCAGCTCAGAACACCTACACTCACAGGAACAGTCCTTTGAAGACATTGGATACTCTCAAGTTTCGAGTAAAGGCTTATGAGAGCCTTATTCTCATGTCCTTAGTGACTTTCTTTGGCCTGGTTGAGCTCCGACTCTCCGGTACTCAGGCCTTGTTGTTACGATCTGTTGAGCTTTAGCTCCTGCTTATGCCGGACATCATATGGTCCTCGGGATCAGGGCCACTGCCTGTTCGACCCGTTTTCGAAAGGAGATAACCTCCACCACGCCCTGATACTTCGAGAGTGTCGTTGGGGAAATCGAGGCGAAGGACGGCTTACCCTCAAGATGAACCCGCGGCTTGCGGGTCAGATAATGGAGCTTGAGGAACGCCTCAGACAAACTCGGGAGGAGAAGCGCGATATTGAATCCGCTCTTGCTCCGGAGTCTCCCACTAAGCGAGATGCGAACAAGAAAGAGAGCTTCGCCTGGCCGCGTTTCTAGCATCGACCGCGCAGAACGAGTCAGCATTCCATTAAACTTGAGTTTGAACAGAAAACAGGCCATTAGTCGGTACTCCACGGTACACTATTCAACGACTGAGACCAGTCGAGGTAGAGGATGCTGAGAGGAAAGACTCGACGCTGAAATCGTGGACAACCCGGGTTGTTATCAGCACAAATGACAACCACGGGCGACAACATATAGTCGCGGAGGTCGGGCTTGGGGAGCTTCCTGACGGCTCAGAGTCTGAGTGACACATCTGGTGGCAAGATGTCCGCAATACGTACTCAATAAAATAACACTTTTGATCACACAAACTATCATTCAATAGAGGTTCCCAACAAGAACCGAACCCTCGAGATGATCGAGCGGTATTGATTTGAGGAGGAATATTTGTCAAATAATACGCTATCCTACCTACTCCGCATTATCGAAGAAGGTTGCTCTTCTCAAGCATCTATAATGACTCCACCATTTTGGCATGGTACGGCTACTACAGAGCCGCTCTGTCAGAAGCGCATTCAGCTGCGCGTACGGTTTCAACATCTCAATTGATGGAATTCCAAGGAGAGCATTTCCGCCTACCTCCGTCTGTGAGCACTATGAACTGGTCATAACACCACAACTTCGGAAATCCTCGACTAATGTCTCTCTTCACAGTTAGGCATCTTTTGATGCTGCGAGGTGATAGGTCCTCAACTCCAACTCTGCATATTTGGGGTTACACGAGCTGCATGTCGACCCTATCATCACCTGCACGGCCTGCGAGTCAGCCCCCGGTGTGTAGCTGACCAACAGGATCAATCCAAACAACTCCAAGATGGTGTCGCAACGGCAATAACCCGAGCCTGATAGGTCTCAGTACCCGAGAGCCTGATCTTCACAGCCCAGTCCTCTGGCTGTTCAACAATCATCAGCACCTACAGCCATTCTCCCAATATTTTGAGCCGCAGTCATGAGGAGGGGTCAAAATCGGGTGTTCAGCCCAGTGTGATCTCTTGAACCCTCAAGGCAGACTGCCTCAATTTGAGAATACGCCTAACAACAAAACAGAATCACATCACCATCGCATACTGCCATCCCACCGATCTCGAAGTATGAAACACAATTCTATCTTGGCGTATAGACTGCGGTTGGACGACGTCCAGAACTGGCTTCGGAACAGATTTAACGATCAGTCGATTGTAGTCGAGGTGAGTATTGAGTGGCCGCCATACCTTTATGCCTGAAGCTCATAGGAAACAGAAATCAGGAGAGGAATTTGTCTTTTACCTACACAAGACTCTGACTCCTGTAAGTATTGCCTGTGAATCAATCCTATGACTTTGCTTATGACTGTTACAGGCAGAGAAGGAGGAGATTCTGGATCTACAAACTTGATGAATCAGATACAACAGACAACAAATACATTTTACACTTGTTAAGCATTTACCGCTTCACTTTATCTCTGCGCAATTTGGCTGAATGAGTTGTGACCTGAATGAGTCTCTGGGCTGCATTTAAGAGGCCTCGCATTGCCTCACACTCCGCCTTGTCATACTTGGGGTAGATACGTTGTCTACCATCGCCACCATTGATTTCCCCAGGATTGAATCTCATTGTCTCATTTACCGACAATTTCTCATTCCCCGACGGCATTTTCCAGCACATTTGATCAGGCTGTGCATTACCCGCCCGTCTGACTATGTAATTGTGATTCTCGAAATCATATTATAATTAACCACTTGATCTCATCGAGCTATCGCATCTTCTACTAACATCTTTCTCAGTCTTTTACCTTCCAATGTCATCATCAGCGTCGTCATCACGTCCCAGCACACCGGAACTCTCCGAGTCAGAGCAACGCTTTGATCAGATATGTGACTCCTCACACAATTATCCTGTTGGCTTTGCTAGTGCCCGCGGTTCAAGGGCATGTCAAAATATTGCTGACACTTGGGAAAGCGAGGCCACACGCGTATTCCATCCGAGATTGTGTGCTCTGAAGATCTATGAAACATGTGATTGCGACACTCCTTGCAATTGTCAGTCTATTGATGCTGAGGTCAAAACTTTGGATGAGCTTGCAACTCGTTTCAGGCCAAACGCCGGTTACCCAAAGATACGATACGTGTGAGTAAACTATCAATGTTACAGGAACTATACTGACTCATAAAGCTCCATCAAATCGAAGCACTCCAAAGAGAGACTGTCATGTCCTATCAATACGTTCAAATACCTCTGCACCTACCAACAAATTCCTCCTTCATTTCTCACTTGTCTATACTCATTCAGACGTTCACTCTCTGCGCATGAGTGGTGCAATCTACCTCATTTCAACGATGACAACACTTTGCTTTCAAAGGAAAAGCACATCCTACCTCTACAGGGACTCAACCGCTCTGGGCGAGAAATCAGGTATTCATTCGTTCTGCGATCAGTCGAGAGTTCAGACTCCATCACAACTAAGGGTAAATCTTGGGGTATCCGGCAACTTGCAGTGTACCACTCGTTTGACGTCGTCAGTGGTCAGGCACTATGGGTTACATGCAAGGGAAATGCTCTCAATGAAGAACTCTTCAAAGAGGCTTTGAGCGACTCCAAGGATGAACTCAACTCTGTTTCACAGGCCTTTTCATTCTCGCTGGATAACTTAGGAATGGTCCTCGACTGGTGCGACAGCAACTGGGTCTTTTACATCAACGAACTCTTCGACAACGTCAAACCGAAAGTCGACAAAGCGAGGACTCCCGGGATACACGATGAAGCCAGGCTGAGCTCTGATGTGCGACGAGCAACAGGTCTGACCGAGAGCCCTACCGAGAAATCACCCGGATGTACCACCATCACGTCGGACACGAGCAAACATCGAGTTACTTACGAGGACCGCATGAAGAAATTTGAAGACAGGATGAAGCATCTTGAAGGCGAGGATTGGGTGCAAAAGCTTCATGACTTCTCATTTGATGAACTACAAGGGCTTCAGCAGGGTCTCGAGAAGATTCAGGAAGCTCTTCTTGTTCTCAAGCTCAACAAACAAGTCATTCGACAGCTTCGAGAGCACTATGAGTATATTCTGAACGAGTACAAAATCCCGATACTCGAGGGTATCCACGACGAGTGTAAACTCTCATTCCTTCAATTCTTTCAGAGGTCAAAGGGTGTCGAGGCCAATCTTGAGGCTAGACAAGTCCAACTCGAAGCACTACTCCTGCTGGTCAAGGAGAGCAAGGAGATGGTATATCACTCACTCTCTAGTAAGGATGGAAGCTAACTTATATAGTACAATTCCATTCTACAGTACAAGACTATTCGGATCAACAAAATTTACGCCGAGAGCGCTCAGCTATCTGCTCTTAAGATGGAGGATATCGCGTTCAAGACAAAGCGTGAGACGAGTTCCATGCATATCATCACTTTTGTCACTCTTATTTTCCTTCCTGGAACATTCATGGCTGTAAGATCCCTCCTCTTCTCTCACCTTCAAATACTAATGAGTATAGTCTTTCTTCCAGAGTGGCATTCTTGAATGGCCTCACCTCAATGACGATGAGCCGTGGACACTAAACGGGCCTTGGCAACTGAACGATCAGGTCTTTGGGCTTTTCTTCGGTATCTCCGGGGGCATCACCATTATTACTGTTTTGTGTTGGATGTTTTTTATGCTTCGTAGATCACTTCGGGATTAGATGCTTGCTTTGAGCGAGGCGTAAGGCGCGAGCCTTTTGGTGTTCTTTATTTCTCTGTTATTCCTTCTGCTTTTTACTTCTTCTTTTCCTCTCTCACTTTATTATTCCTCTTTTACTTACATCTTCATCCTGGCTTTTCTTATTCTTCTTCCATTTATCTCTTTTACTCCCATCATTATTTCTGCCATTCTAGACAAGATTCTGTTTACAGACGATAGATTTCACAATCTTAAACATTCCAAGAGAACATAGGCTCCTTACATGCCCAGTAAATGCACATCCCAAGTGATACAGTATGTCTCTGCCCATATCGAGGTAACACGATTCAGATGCAAACAATTAAACAGTCCAGTATCATCCCGAGCGACTACACAGTTCGAACAAGTAATTGCGACTCCCAGTCGCCATTCTATTAAATGTACAATTAAAATGTCTCAATATCTTACCTCGTACCCATGCAATCAATCAGGCAGAAACTGTGATATGATGTCAAGGCACACCGGATTTCAACTCAGAGCCTCGTTTCCCCTCTACATTTCAACCCCCCTTCACCATCATGCCCCGCGTTCGTTGGGCGTTCCCTCATAAAGAGGATTTGTAATATGGATATAATCATGAACCTCATGACGTGCAGTAGTTCAGACCAGCCCTGCCGCTCTCAGATGAACATCAAAAACGGCCCCCATTCTATAGGGCGGTGGCTTTGTACTCGAGGCATATTGCACAGCCTTTAATTGCACTGGTGGGCTTTTTCGATGGTGCCTTAGGAAGTCTTGCGATGAAATGCAGTGCACAATATCTGCACACCCTTCTGATCCGATTAGGAAAGCTGAGATGGTCCGAGGAGGGGCAAGTAAAGAGCTTGCACTTGCCTTTTTTCTACATGTAACCCAAAGATATATTTTGGACGAACTGCTCTTTCCTTACCCTCTCAGCAACTTCCCTCCCATCCGCATTTTTGTCTCCTGCTGAGGTGCACCTTCCACTCGTTTACGCTTTACCATTTGCATTTTCTTTCCTCCATTTTGTAAACACCAACCTATTTCTCTCTAATTGACACACTATCCTCTTAATACCTTCTTGCGACAAACGCCTACTATCACGCGCCTACTACTATTTTCAACAGACTCTTCTAATAGAGACTCGCCAACATGGCCTATTCGAACCCCCCGGAGCAGCGTCATGACGAGTTCATCAAATTTGTCCAGCGCGAACTCCAACCAGGCGTTGACGGCGACAACAACGAAGTCGAATTTATTAGCCCATCAAAAACCTCAGCATGGTGGAAGAAACGAAGTGAGAATCGCCTAGCTCGCGCTCTCAATCCGCAAATCAATGCGCGCGCTGCAACGATCGAGAAAGGCTACTTGAATATCTTCTCCATCCTCGCCTACATCTCCAAGACGTACTTGATCAATCACTTCACATCCAATGGCTTCCAAGACCAGCAATTACCTTTACTCGACACCCGCCGCTTTGGAACTGACGTTGCGCTCGTTCGTGACATGGAAGACTTTGTCGAGCATCAATGGACGTTCTGCCCCGTTGTGTTCTTTAGCCATATGCCAATGGACAGAAGGGCTATTCCCTGTCGCCAAATCTTACCCATCAAAAACGAGAAAAGAACTACTGCGAAACCAAATCATGCCAAATCGGTCATACGCATTGTTACACTGCATTCAGAGTGCTTTGACCCAGCCTGGAGTCAATCAGTAAGTTAGCTGTCACCTTTTACATTCTTACTAACACTCTCAAGGGTACTGTCGTCTTCAAAGAATATCACACGCGAGAACGAGATACTTTACGAAATGCCTGGATCAACGAGTATAATGCGTTCGTCAAGATCGATTGTTGCGACCACATAGTCCAATACCTCGGCTCTTTTGAGCAAAACGATCGCTGTTTTATGGTGTTAGAATATGCTAGTCGGGGTAGCTTGCTCGATCTATTTCGAGAGGGTGAACCTCCATCTACACCTGAAGAACGCAGATACTTTTTGTACGGCATGATGGGTCTTGTCAAGGCCATCGACAAGATTCAAAACCTGGGTAGTGTAACCCAGCGGACAGGCTTGTATGCGAAAACCCAGTCCTTGGAATTCTCACATTAACTCCGACAGTGCTCACCGGGACATCAAACCGGCAAACATACTCATCTTCCCTGGCAGGAATGGCCTATACTCTGCCGGATTCAGAATGAAGCTTGCCGACTTCGACACTGCAACGCCTGAACTTCCCATCGATGAAGCTGAGTTTAGTGTTCAAGACAACAATGGAAACAGAACATACTGCAAGACCAACCTTCCAGTCGTTATTGCTTCGCTAACCAGCTTTCTAGGTGCTCCAGAGGCTTCCAGAATATACACCTACCAAGACAAGACCGTCCGAAAAGTCCCCTTGTCTTCCGACATTTGGTCTCTTGGCTGTGTCTTCAGCGAGGCACTTATCTGGGTCGGTGGCGGAAGAAGTGCTCTCGAGCAAGCTGCCCGCGATCGCAGAAACGAAATTCAGACATACTATCAGATCATGGTAGGTGGCAGCTATGGAGAGTGCTTCCACAACGCACAAATCGCACTGAACTGTGTTGTTCAATCTCAAAACGCTGCCGTCGAGGCCCTAGAGGGTCCCACGAACCTCTCGGGAAGTGTTTGCACTCTTGTTCGGGTGGGAATGCTCGTGCCTCATGAACAGAGATACTCCCCTTCATCTCTTTGGCACGAATTCAAGAGCAAATATGACTACCTGTTTCCTAGTCCAGGTAGAGCTTACAGTGCACCAACTCATTCTCGCCCTCAACATCTGAGCCCCGGAGTTTCTAGCCCAGTCTCAACGAGAAGGTCTCTGAGAAGGGACGAGCCTAAATTCGGTCAGGAGTTCCATCAACGTACAGCTTCCAATCCAGGAACAGAAAGGCAGACAATCGGCGACTCCGATCGGTACCAGTCCAATTCAGATCCGACTGACACTCTCCAGAGTCCTTATGATGGGTCAACCTTTAACAATGGAGCTTCAATCCATCGAAGGTCACCTGTGGTATTTAATCCTGGTGAAACTCCAGAGTTCCCTCGACTCGATTCGCGCTTCGATAACGCTCTGAAACTATGGACAAATGATATCGAGACTTCCCAAACTATAGCTTCGAATTCTCCAAGGATGGGTACCCCTTTACAAGGAGGTCATGTTCAGTCTATATACAAAAGCCCCATCAACAGTCGATGGGACCGTACCAAACTGTATCCTAACAGAGATCAGCTTTCTCAATACGGGGCTACCACTGTGAAAGATGCAGTCTACCATCGCAAAATCAAGGCCAAGAAGCAAAAGCTTGATGGCTACGATTCGTTCTGTCGTCGTATGGGCCGCCGACATTTCATCTTTATAATAGACGACTCCGATTCGATGCGTGGAGTCAAAAGTGAAGTCCTTGAAGTGGTTGAAACTCTGGTATGGCTGGTCAGAGACATCGATATATCATGTCCAGAGATTCGTTTCACCTCGAAACCAGACAAGCGATACCCACCAGCATTCGCGGGTCGATTCATACCTTACACCATGGATATGCTAACCTCTCCGCTACGCCATTGGTTGAGTGGAGACGGAGCCGAGAATGAATGCAATATGAGACACGCACTCAATCAGATCTTTAGCGATAGCTGTCTCATTGATCCCAAGAAGCCGACGAGTGTTTTGGTCTTTACCAACGGCATATGGGAGGGTGGTGCTACTGATGATCGCGGTGTTGAAGATTGCATCACGAATGTTCTCAGAAAGATGAGGGAGAAAGGAGTCAGCGATACCGGTTTCACTTTTCAATTTGTCAGCTTTGGTGACGACCCAGATGGTCTTGATCGGATGATATATCTTGATGATGATGCCCTCTTTGGGGGCACTCGAGACAATAGAGTGTAAGTCATTATGCACACTACTGCACAGTACTTGGCTGACCTATTTAGCGATATTGTCGATCACAAAAGACATACCGATAATGTATGGTCTATTCTTACGGGAGCAGTCAGCAAGAAGAACGATGACAGTTCGCATGGTACATCAACAGGCAGGCATACCCCTTGTTAGTCGTTTTGGCGCTTGAGTCATGGATAGGCGTTTGGATTTTTGTTACAAGCTTTCGCTGGCGAGTATACATATGGATGGTCTGATGAATCTTGTTTCTTATTGTTTGGATACCCTTGGAAAGTTTGGTGCAATTGAGTTTCAGAGATGGGCAATGGGAAGCTATGCTGTTAAAGCCTTAGCGTCTTGTCTTGTTACCATTCCGGGTTTGAAGAAGACATGGGATTGGATGGAAGTGTTAGTCCAGAGTATTTGCGTGGGCAGTTGGTTACCCTATGGCTGATGGAGGTCATCTGAGTTTAGAAGAGAGAACATATCTGAAAGAGTTCTCAGTATATATTGTGTTCCTGGACTAATTGAAGGATTATTTGAAATTTCTCATTGAGAGACGAGTTTTGACCGAGAAATGTTTATTCACAGCCTTTTTCGTTGTTGGCATTATGTTCTTGTGGCCATTATTCGAGATGTTGACAACCCAATGGAACACGTCAGTAACTGCTGGCTTAACGTCGACCAATTCGATCAGCAATCTTTGCACTTCGATCATTATGAAACTCGGTTTTACCAGACAAGGCGATATCAGTATCGTCCGTTTATGTTCTCTCTGTTGACGGTGTTTGGGTGACTTAGACTACAAGACCACCATACAAGCTTGCAGCCGCGATTCAGCTGAGCACAACTAACAAATAACCCGATACTCTTATCAGCTAACAATGACGACATTAAACTGATCACGATATTGTGACTCAAAGAATATGCAGCACCGTTTCTGGCTGTGGTCGTGTGACCATGCAACATATGCGAGAATAAGGGGTTACTTCAAAGTGAAACATAACCACCAAATACCAACTTCAATCCAGTATCAAACCCGATCTAAGCCGCTGTATTGACAGAAACTCACTCGAGTTAATAACCAATTGTCAAAAAGTAATTGAAGATATTCCCAGCCAAGACGTTTCATCCTCCGATTTCCTTTCCGGGGGCGGGCCACTAAACCGTAAATGCCCAAGCGCCAAAAGCTACCCTTTCAATCTCCAAGCTCCCCTCCAGCGTCATCTTTCTCTCTTCCCAACCACCACACCACAACATCACCACCATGGCTTCCTACATCGATACATCCCTCGCAGAGGCTCAGCCCGCCCCTGAACTTCTTGGTGAAGTTAAGAAGCCCAAGAAGAAAAAGGTGCTGCTCATGGGAAAGTCTGGCTCAGGCAAATCGAGTATGAGAAGTATCATTTTTAGCAATTACATTGCACGCGACACACGAAGACTGTAAGCTCTCGACTCTATCAGATATTTACTCGTGCTAATAATGTCTGCAGCGGCGCTACTATCGATATCGATCTCTCCCACGTCAAATTCCTCGGCAATCTAACCCTCAACCTCTGGGACTGCGGTGGTCAAGAAGCCTTTATGGAAAACTACCTCTCCCAACAACGCGTACACGTTTTTTCGAATGTCGGCGTCCTAATCTACGTCTTCGACATTGAATCGCGCGACGTCGACCGCGATCTCGCAACATACGTATCCATCCTCTCCGCGCTCCTTCAATACTCTCCCTCCGCCAAGATCTACATTCTCATCCACAAGATGGATCTCGTAGTCCCGACAGCGCGCGAAAGCGTGTACGACGAGCGAATCCGAGTCGTGCGACAAAAGACGTTCGAGTATGGAAATTCGGTCGGTATTGCGGCTAGTTCGATTGAGCTTACGCCGTTTGCTACGTCGATTTGGGATCAGAGCTTGTATAAAGCTTGGGCGTCGATTATTCACGATTTGGTACCTAATTTATCCGTCATCGAGCGAAACCTTGCGAATCTCGGCCTTGCTATCGAAGCGGAGGAGTTGTTACTCTTCGAACGCACGTCTTTCCTTGCTGTGTCATCATGGACATCAACTGAAGGCCAACGCAATCCTACCGAGGATCGATTAGAGCGCATGTCCAACATTATGAAGCACTTCAAGCAGAGCATTTCGCGATTCACAGGTACACCACGAAATGCTGAGCAGTTTATTCGCATGGAGCATAAAGCGGGCAATCGGTTTAGTCTGTTTATTCTCAAGTTTACGACAAACACGTATTTGATGGTTGTGCTTCCGCCTGGAGAGGCTCGGTTTAATGCTGCTATGCTGAATTGTCAGATTGCGATTGAGCATTTCAGATTCTTGGATGGGCCTGCGATTCAACCTGCCAACGCAACAACACCTGCTGCCTAGATATGAGTGGCTATGCATGATTGTTACGGCGTTAGGTGTTGAGATACCACTTGAAAGTGAGGGCGTTAGATATGGGATCAATTTTACAATTTTAGTGTCTATTCATGACCTCTATGTCACTACCTTGAGAAACCAGTCGGTTCATTAATCAGATCCCAAACGCCAATCATCCATACCTAAGTCCACTTGACAACAGCGGTACCTCCCTTCTTGAATTCGGGCATCTCCCCTAGAACGAGGCTGTGATCGGTGTGATCCTTGTTGGGGAATGTTGTGGAAAGAACCCACGGTCTGTTTCGTGTCTCTTGTGAAGCTCCCTGAACAAATCCATAGACATCGCCAACAGTGTGGGTAGTGTTGAACCGAGCAGGAAGACGTGTGCCGTCGGGCATCTGGATTCGGATCATGACTGTTGGTTGAGAGTCATTGACGGTCGGAGCGCTGGAAGATGAAGGAGCAGCGGCTGGTGCAGCGGTAGAGCTAGAGCTTTCTCCAGCGCCAGGCACAACAGCTCCAAGACGTTGACCAGAACCACCGAAAGGTCTGTACTGCTTGGGCTGAGGCTGGTATGGTGTTTCGTGCTGGTGAAGCTTGACGTCGATTGGCTGATCATGCTGGACGTTCATGAGGTGAAGAGGTGCACGACCGGATCGAATCAATGCCAGGTCGGCCTGGTTTGCGGGGTCATCGAATCGTCGGAGATCTCCATCGTCAATGCTGAAACCATCCTGCCAAATGTGAAGGACTCGCTCTTGAGATTCGGCGTTGGAGGGACGAACGGGACCAAGAGGATCAGGGATGCTGCGGCTCTCAACACCATCACCACCAAGAGTCTGTCCTGTTCCTCGGAAACGACTGGGCTCGGATGGACCGGCCTCGTTTTCGGCATCGGGACGAGCAGCGTTGCTGATTCGTTAGCTTTGTCTTTGGATTCATGCCTTTGCAGATTCATTGTCACTTACGCTTTCGCCTTAGCGAGAATGTCGCTGATGATCTTCTTAGGACCAGCCTCTTGCTGGCTAGGGTCCTGAACAGCTAGTCCAGACTTCTCACCACCAGCAAACAAGTTTCCTCGTCCATCATTGTCCTCGGGGTCAGAATCATCATCGTCATCATCTCCATGGTCGTGCTGATGGGACGAGCCACCGAGTGATCCTAGAGTAGCAATTCCAGTCTTTCTCTGTTGCGAAGGTGCGCTCTTTCGGGCGGGTTGGCTGCTACGGGCAGCCTCTGGAGCAGGTCGACCATCGAGGGTTCGGGGACCAGTGTAGTTGTCTGGTGCAGGAGCTGTAGATGTGTCGCGGTTGTCCTCCTCGGCGTCGCGGAACCAAGCGTTACTGGCCTCTGCGAGATCCCAATTGTGCGCTTCAAGATACTGGCGGGCCTTGACGATATTAGTCATGGTTTTTCAATATGAATGTAAAACAAACCTCCTCGGGGCTTGCGCCGCTCAGGCCTGCGAACTCGACGATCTGACCTTCACGGTCTGCCATGTTGATGCAATAGCGGGGTAGCTGAAATGGGATTCGGTCGGAATTGCGATGATGGGGAAAAGGTCGAAAATGAATCGTTGAGTTCGAGTAATTGAATAAAAAACAAAGAAACGATTCGGAGTTGATGTGTTAAAAGCAAAAGCAGGCAGGCAGCTCCCTCGTCACCAGCTAAGCACAGCTCTTGGTGGCGGTGGACACCCCACCTTCCATTGTGACACAACTGCTCCACCCACCACCTTCCCGCTCGGCTGCAGCCTTACGTAAGGATTCTGGGGATTGCGACGGTTGAGGGCCGAGATCGTCAACAACCTCTTTTACATCTGTATAAAGCGACGACGACAGCATCAACAACGACGTCCTTGACCGTTACGGACAATACACAAATTCACCATGGCCGACGAACACAACCATCTTGCCGAGTCCGGCGTTACATTGCACTCCGACAGCGAACTATACTCTGGAGGTGATGATCTATCATCAGGCTCAAACTCTCCCGTCATCCTCTACAAGCCTCCTACTGTTTGGTCATTGATACGTGGAGCTGCTATCAACCTGTTGCTACCTTTTGTCAACGGAATGATGCTTGGTTTCGGAGAGCTGTTTGCTCATGAGGCAGCTTTCAGACTAGGTTGGGGCGGTACAAAGGTGAGATACCTTTTTCTTGAACTCAATATGAACCCTGCTAACAAACTCAGGTCTTTCCTCTTACTCGAAGAAGAGCGCACCCTATCGGACCTGGTATCGAGCTTCGAGAAAAGCACCGCAGTCCCCGCCCTTCGCTGGACGACATTGCAAGCCTGGAGTAGATCTGCTGGAAGCTTGTATCGAGAATATCTGTTATAAATTACCGACTGAATCATATACGAAGAGCTGGATGGATGAATGCATATCATGTTAAATAATTGAAACTACATCATTAGAGAGGGTCATGGGCTGTGTTTCGTTACGGAGGCGGTTCAATTTAAATATTGCACGCAGCGACATCAATTGCAATCAACTCAAATCAATTTTGTCAATCAACTCAACTATCAGTCAACTTAATCACTGCTATCAACTCGTCACTGAATGACCCCGACAAGTCATCCGGAGATCATCGGCGACGGACTATCGCGAACCCGATATTTACCCGCCGGTGCCGGAAAACCTCCAAAAAATTCCCAGCAGCATCATCGCGCGCAACTTATCCACCCGATCATCCCACATAATACCGCCGCAATGCTTCCTAGTCGAGGAATTGTGCGCTCTTTGCCTTCGGGCGCTTTCCAGAGGCCAATCTGCGGTCAATCCGTAGGTGCAAAAAATCCATATAAATGATATCCACTGACATAGGCAGACCTACAGAACCCTGGGCCGAAAACTCGATGCTAGACAATTCGGTACAGTAAAGAGCGCTCGTTCACCTCTTACGGCTGGAACAAGAGTTGGTGTCAAGAGCATTGCGGCTCCAATTGTTCTTGGAGGTGTTTCTTCTTCAAGGAATTTGTCCATTTGGGGGTATAGACTTTGGGGACAGAAGAAGACAGAAGAGCCCATCGCTGAAGCCGCCACGACGACACCCGAGGCTCCTACTCCTCCTGAGACTATCGATCCTACACCTGCCGTCAACGATGCTCCTATTCTCAAGGCCGAGCCCGTCGCCGAGGCTGTTCAGCCCGCATCTGTTACCCCCACCGAATTCGACCTCGAATCTATCGCCGACCTTGCCAACCCCGCCATCCTCAACATGGAGGAGAAGCTTGGTTTCTTGAAGGAAATTGGACTTGATTACGGTTGGGGTCCTACATCAGTCATGCAATGGGTTCTTGAGCACATCCATGTCTACACTGGTCTTGGCTGGGGTGGTACCATTGTCGCAACAGCTATCCTCCTCCGACTCGTCATGTTCTACCCTCAAGTCCGCGCTGTTAAGTTCAGTGCCGCTTTGAACGAGTCAAAGAAGGACCCTCGTTTCCAGGAGGCTATCGAACTTATGAAGAAGGGTTACCAGACCAAGGATAACGAGATGACCCAAAAGGGACAGTTCCTCAACAAGATGGTTCGTGAGACACACGGCGCTTCTATGACGGGCATGTTCTGGCCTTTCCTCCAGATTCCTTTCAGTTTCGGTCTGTTCCGAATCATCAACGGCATGACACACATTCCTGTGCCTTCATTGGAAGATGCTGGTTTCCTCTGGTTCCATGATCTTACTGTCGCTGATCCCTTCTACGCCCTTCCTGCTCTTGGTACCACTTTCTTGATCTCTTCCATTGTGGTAAGTTGAACCTCCCAAATTAACCCTTCCCGAATCGAATCTAACGTGCATAGATCAACGGCAAGTACCAACCCGCTGCTCAAAGGGCTACAACCAAGAAGCTCATGTGGGTGATGGGTGGTGTCACTCTCATCTTTACCTCCTACCTCGCTGCCGGTGTCAACCTGATGATGACCACCACCGGTGCAGCCGCTCTCGTCACCACCACCCTCCTCAACACCCCCTCCATCCGTCACGCTCTCGGTCTCCCAGCCCAAAAGGTCGAGGAGCCCGTTTACAAGCCTCCCCGCGAGACCAAGGCCAAGGGTATCGAAGGTCTCCGCGAAAGACTGTCTGATAACCTCAGCGAGATGCAAAAGGGCGTCTCTGACCAGATCGGAAACATGACCAACCAGTACAGCGGCACCGCAGAGGAACGTGCCGAGCAGGCTCGCAAGAACCAGATTCGCAAGCTCGAGGAGATGCGCCGAAAGCTTGAGCGTGAGGAGTTTGACAAGAAGTACAAGCGATAGACGAGAAAGTGTATGAATCAAGTGTAAATATAGTCAAAGACATTGTTTCAGGATCTGTAATATTAGCATTGGGGTAGCGAAATGATATACCACAAGATAAAGGCTCAAGCCGAGGGAAGTCAACAGGTTTGTGATCAACGGAGGCTTGGAAAAGAAAAAAGGTATCTAGCATGTATCTATCGATGTAACAAGACCATCCCACGAAAGAAGTTGTACAGAAGAAAAAAGTGTTGACTGAAGTTGTAAGCATTAAGCGTAAACGCATTTAACGACTTGTGTCTCAATTATAAAACTAGGCAAACACTGCCAAGGTTCTTCCTTTTTACCCTCCCGCAGCTTGTTCTCTTTTGCCGTTGTAATAAAAAAGTTCCCTCCGCCACTTGGATAATGTAAATAATGCTGATGCTTTCGAAGAGATTAAAGCTCAGTTCCCCCCTTGTTCCTACCTCGCTTCCCTCTCTATACCCGTTTGCGTTCCGTCATGTTTATTCAGTAATACATCTTAGAAGGGCATACGAAGCCTTAAAATACGGTGCCGTCGCTCTCGATAAGGATCGGGGGCTCCTTGGTATTAGGTCTGTTGATCTCGGCAATCTCGCGGCCACCCTAGGATATGTTAGTGTAATTCTTGATCTTGGATGTTTATGACTCACCCTCCAGCTACCAGCCTCTAGAAGCTGTGGCAAGGTCAACTCGTTGCCGCCCAACTCAGGCTTCAGAACCTTGTTGACCTCCTCACAGAGCATATCGAGGAAACCAACTGTGACACCTCTCCACTCAACGATGACATCGTCACTAGGCTCAAACATGGGTGCTACCTCAACACCCTTAGCGCCTGTCCGTTGCACCCACTCATTATAATTCTGTAGACCTCTCTCCAGATCGTCCTTCTTGACGTTCAAGACACCCATATCGACGAAAAGACCACCGTTTCGGTACTCTGGTAGACCAGTGAGCAATTCGGTTCCGGCAAAGTGCATCTTGAGGAGCTGTTGCATGGGTTGCATAAGCGAGTAGGTGAGCCACTGAGTGAGCTTGTGGAATGGCAGAATGGACTCCCAGGCAGCGGCGTTGGAGCTGTTGGGGAAAGCGGAAACCTTGGGAGATGCGCCGGGCTGAGGCATCGCCTGGCAAGGCCAAGCATCGCCGAGGGTAACACCATTGATCGCTGTTCGGTTTGTGGGCCAGATGGGAGCGAGGCCTGTCATTAACACGTTCCACAGGACGGGCAAGGGAACGATGAGCAAGGATGATGCCTGTGTCGAGGGGTGACCAAGAAGATGATCTAAACAATTAGCCTTGCACAGAGTGGCATTTGACGCGACTTACCAATCAAGCATCCAGGGCGACCTTCATAACCCCAGAAGTCGTCCTTGGCGGCCAAAGCTTCACCCAGGCGAATCAGCATGTCAGTGCGACCTTGGATGCCGGCCATTTCGTTGCCTGGTTTTGACTGAAGGCCAGCAGCAAGTTTCTCGACTGTAAGGGTCTTGAGACCATCCTTGTCGACTTGGAATTTGTTGTTGGGGTTTCCAGAGAATAGACCCTATAAAATTAGCATTGAAATGTGTCGCGAAGATAATTACTCACACTCTTGAACATTTCCAGACTGGCAACTGCGATACCCTCTGATCTTCTGTACACGCGACCATTCTCGTTGCTCTTGTATGTCCAGCAGGTTCCTGCGCCAGCATCCAAAAGCACACTGACGAGGAAAAGATCGATTAGACGTCGGCAGCGCTCTGTGTTGTCGATATTAGAAGGCCAAGTTGAAAGTAGCTGGGCGATGCGATCTCGACCACCAACGGCAAAATGCTGGTATCTGCCGTGGCTAGGAATGCTGAGATAGGGGGCATCATAGTCTCGCTATACACCGTTAGCGATCTACTTCAATTGCGGTCGCGCTGTGCTCTGTCGCGTTGCTTACCTTGATAATTCCAGTGACAAATGTGACCACATCGTCAAACTTGCTCATATCCACATCAAAATGCTTCAATTCATTGCGCAGAGCCTTGTCAGTGACAATCTTGCTTCTTTCTCTGACAGCACCAAGACTTTTCAGATAACCGGCAGGATCGAGCTGAGGGTCCGGAGGTCGAGGAAGATCGATCTTTGGTAGTTTGACTGGAGACATGGGACCGGACGTGCTAGCAGCAGAAGTTCGATTCATGGGGTTACGGTTATTGGCGGCAGCAGGCGATCTCAAGCTCGATGAGTGTGAGTTTACGCTCACATTGGATTGAGAAGTGTTGATGGCCTGATCGGCCTTTGGCGTCTTGTCTTTGCGTGAAAACAACCCCATTTTGGTAGATTTCGATTCGGTAACACAGGTGTTGTACAATTACTGTTGTAGATTATTGAATCTGGGCTGATAGAAAGACCAGACGAGAAAGTAGAGGATTCGGGTAGGTGGGGCCTCTAAAGCACGGGATGTACTGGAGGGGAAGGGTCCGTGTGGGCGCGCGAGGCAGAGGAAGAGTGTGAGAGAGGTACGAGCGTCGTGCGTCGTGGGTGTCGAGGGTCGGAACGAAGCGAGAAATGATTCGACGGCGCAAGATGCGCAGCGCAGGCGTTGAGTTTGAACCTCGTGTGTCTGAGGCAAGGGATATCAGTTGATATCTAACAGGTCTATCGCAGTGAATATGAGAGCCTCTGCAGACCAAATTAACAACCAACAAAACAAAAAGCAGTAGACGGAGAGGGAAGGGGATGGGGGTAAGAAGACGGGGCGCGGCGCTTTTGAGGAACCCTCGAGCCAAACTAACAAGCCAACTCGACTGAACTGAACTGACTGATTGACCAGGGAGGCCTAGGCATCTCGGAACCAGATGAGCAGAGAGAGCAGAAGCAGTTTGAGCCGTATCCACAACAGAACAATCTACCCTTACAGGTTGAACGAGAAAAAAAAAGAGGCGTCAGGGGGTAGACCCTCGACTCCTCTGCGGGGGTTCGGGGCTTGAAAGGCTTGGAGCTAGACCCAACAGCGGTCCAGGCAAAAGGACAGCCTAGGTACAAGAGACCCGAGCGTCGTTTGGGGCCCCTGAGTCCGTCGGCGATCGCGCCCAGGGAACCAAGGATCCGCAGGGATGGTCAAGCACGCACGCTATCGCTATGGCGGTTGATTTGGGGGCTTGCAGCCGCTTTGCTGCCGTTACTGCACTGAGCTTGTCTAGCTTGGTCGCGAGTCAAAGGGTTTTTGGCGTGTGTTGCTTGGCTGCAATATTTTGTTCCCCGAATCACATTGAACCCTGTGATAATTATGAATTCATCTCCGAATGAATCCTTCTTATGATGCAATTGTGTTTCTTGTGTCAGTCCAGGACACCTTGTCTTTCAAGTGAACCTTGATGCTGGACTGATGCTTGACATGACAGCCTTGTTGAATAGCCTTATTTGCCAAAATCGTCGACGCAGACTATTGGAGTCGGTTCGTACTGATTGACGGCAAGTGTCTCGACGGAAATGAGATGGGCGCAGCGAGTCATGGAAGGTTCGTGACAGCCTGCTAGTAAAGCTCTTGGTACATTGCACAGAAGACGGAGATGTTAGTGGATGCCGGACCAGCCAAGTGCCAGCACTAACAACGACCGACCTCGCAGTTGGGAATTGCTTTCCCAAATAGAGCAAGCGTGTATTGAATCACAGAAGAAGCGCAATATTAGAGTCGATTGATTTCTGCCGAATATTGATCACCGGCGAAAGAGAAGAGAGGATCGGCAAAAAGCGAGACAATTGCAACGTAGTCGGTAGATGTCAATAAAGACGAGACATTCTGGAATTCGAGACTCGTAATGAAACCCACAATCGAATCAACCGATATTCTTTCGTCTCGGCAGGCACAAATCGTTTTGTTTTCTCTCATGAGGCTAATTGGGATAAGGACGCCAGACGTCAAGCGAAAAGAGGAAAGTGGCACTTTAGAGGGAAAAAAGAAAAGAAAAAAAGTTGGAAGAAAAAGAGGGCTGACCAAACAGAATGAAGAGTTGAGATAGGGAAATGCCGCCAAGAATAATAAGATTCTGAAAATCGAATGTTGGAGGAGGGAGGAGGGAGAAAAAGAAAAGATGTCAATAATTGGACGGGTGAGGTTGAAAGTGCAGTCACGAGTGAACAAATTGGTGTTGAGGAAGGAGCCACCACATCAACCGTGCCTACCTTCATTGAACAACACAATGAATGACCAAACAAACAAATATGTTTGCATCTTGCATCTTGCACGATACTCTATTCATCAACCAACGCCATCACCAACAGCAATCATCAAAATTGCTTCTTTCTACCTCAGTCGCTTAATCCCCATCTAATTTTAAGTTACAGGGCACAGGGACGGAACAGCACGTGGCAATCAGAGACACGGCGGCCCGTGTGGCTGTTTATTGAAGCTTGAATAACAACTGAGACATATAGATATGCATGCATTTATGGTGTATGTATGTGTCTATGAACAAACACAAACACCATCTCGATTGATTACCCGCAGTATAACCTCCACTGACTCGTTCCTCAATTCCAGCACATTTACAAAGTACAGCACATCAGATACGAATTAATGCTAATGATGCGGCAGATTTCCGAGTCAGCCTCATACCACCCACACAATTCACTCTTTAGGCTGTCAAGCCCTGCAGTTCCAGATACAATGATACCTCACTGTCACATCGAACCCCGGTATCTTATCTTGTGGTCCGGGGATCTATCCTTGTCATGAAGGAATATTCAGGAACGAATAATTGTGCATCTTTATTCTTTCTTCCGAGCCTTCTCTTCTAGGAGAAATACCCGCCAAAAGTTACGTTACCAGCACTGACTCGAGTGTCATCATGAAGAAAAAGGTTGTTCATGATCCACTGGGAGTAGCTTCTTTGTCGATCCATCATCAGGGATCTTTGTGCAGATTCCGGTCGGTGATCTACCAAGCATGGGCCATGTGAATGACAAGCGAAGGTCATTATTCGTTCTGTCTAACACAAATAGCTTGCGGTCGGCCTGCCTCTTTTGCCCTATCACGGATGGTCCCAAACGAACACCGGAAGGAACTAGCTAACCCGAACCAGGGAGTACAATTTACTTGGTAAATCACCCGGAACTAAATCACCAAGTCAGGGGTAATCTTGTGCTTCCCAAGGTGTCCCTTCCTGGGTGCTGGTAAGGTAACGGCTTCTTTCAAGCTTCTGCTGACTCTCGCCCCCTAGCAGTGACTGCATTGGCGTCTATTAAGCGTCTGTGCGAGTTACTTCCAATGTTGTGCATCGTCGCCGCGCCTCACCCGCACGCACGACCTTGACCAATGACGTTACAAGCGATATCATTCAACTGATTACACGACATTACAGACATATCCATACAGGCATCACCGGTATACTCATCAAATGTCTTGAGCCCAAGCTTACATCGTCGATCGAATCGTCAGAATCGTCGGAATCATCGCCTACTTACGAATACATATCCACAACTCAGGCCGAAGCAAAAGAACCTTTCCCTGCACAACGGAATAATAGACGCTTGGTACCAAAAACGGCTCCGACCCTTGATTTCATCGGCCCGGATCGTCTTCCCCCGGCGGACCCAAGCCATTTTGGGGCTTCACCGGGTCTTGTACATAGCCTTTCCGACTCTATGATCCTTGTCGTCGTTCCTGGCTAAGCGGAACCTACATGAGGACACACTCTTAGGCGATTGGTACCGGCAACGAGATTAGGGGATGCAGAATGGAAGTGGAAGCCCGGGAGAAGGGCAGACAGTAGAAATGCCGTCGTTACATTCCAAGACAAGGACACCACCAACTAACAATGAAAAAGGGTAATTCGTCAATTGATCTTTTTGACTTCTTCTAGGCTAACTTCTGGCTAAGACAAGAGGGTCTGAGGCACTCAATCTTGCATATCCATTCCGCGCCATTGTGATCATCTATCTTTATTAGCTCGGGCGAGCGGGTGGCAGACGGTCGTTCTCTTGGCCAAAATTCCCCAAAAACTCCAAGATTATCAATGTCGCATGTCGCATTTTGCGTTGTTTTTATTTTATCCTCCCAAGTCATTTACCAGTTTTCCCGAATCCCATGTCAAAGCCCCTGTCACCGGATTACTTCCCCGAACATCCACCCATTCGTTCAATAACATTACCTTTTCATTAAATAACAAGCAGTCTGATCCCACATGGCAACCTTACCCTACTCTCAGCCAAAAAGTTCGTTCCCAATATGTGTGGCGTCGGGCTTTCTCCATTAGGTTCAACTAGGCTTATCCTATACAAAGCGCCATGCCCCAGACTATGGACAAATCTGTGTTGCATGACTCTTGCGCTTCAGCTACTGGATATTATGACTCTTTTTTGTCTCTCTTGAATCTGATACTGAGGGTGTCGCGGTTGAATCAGCATTGATCCTTTGTTGAATCAGGCCAAGATAACATCAATCCTACAGGCATTATGACCGAAATGCAGCTCTTGATCCCACAGTATCAGTATACGCGGTATCATTTCAGGGTTCAATTACAAAGGAATCAATCCCCTGTCCATTCCCACGTTTCCCACACTTTGGGGACCTCGGTGCCGCAGGACCGCATTGCATTTAACCAACCCTTGCTCTTGCTTGTGTGTCTCCATTTGCACATAAAGTATGGTTTCCGAAATCATGATGCCATGTCCGTAGTTTTCCTCTGTAACTTTTTTCCACTCCAATGCAAGGCTGGCAGCAAACATGGGCTTGTTCCTCGGGACGTTTCAGCCATGGCCAGAAGCAGACCTTCCCTCCGATGATCCCATCGCTTCGTTGCATTGTGACCAGAGAGCCGGTAACCTAAGCTGTTCTGGTCTGATCAATTAAACTTTGTTCGCTTGGTTTCACAATACGAATTGGGATGTCAACACCGACGTTAGTCAACAGATGTCACCAACAGAGGATGTTTTCCAGAAAGCATAAGGTGTTTTCTAGAAAGCGCTCAACCAACGTAACTTTGGCTTAACTCTCTACCGTTTGATGGCTTGAAAGTTGAGGCTGAAACAAGTGTCAAGATAACGTTTAGTTTGGACGAGGGTCCTTGCGTCGGAGATGTGGCATGTTGGTGCAGATATTGAGTTTGGAGGTGAAACGGGATACATGAGTCGTTTCTGTCAGGTACAGGAACAGTGACGGTGAGGCTTTGTGGAGGAATGGTTGAAACTATGGATGTCTCTTGATGACGTGGATTGGTTTCTTGTGGTGAGTTGTGATGTGTTAGTTTGGCTTGGGCTTGGGTTCTAGGTTGAGTTCCAGATGGCGGATCGGATGTGACTACTTTGGCGTCGAAGCGTACTTTAAGACGGAACATTCTTCTAGCTAGTTGTTTGATATGCACGCCATCGGAGCATCCTAGACATTGATGAGTTTCCATTCGATCGAAGGTTTGAGAAAGCTTTTAGTGGTCTTTGAGAACTGCGTTGGTACAACCTCTAACCACATTCTGAGGGAACTCTCTTAGATCAGAAACTTCAACTCAGGGAGAAGAAAGCGTTTGATGGAAATAAAGAGGCATGGATATAATATGTCACATCCTTTTCCCTTATAATAAATCGTATGTCTGCATAAAACGGTTTATCGTGTACTAAACAGGTGGCTGCGGATGACATTGGTCAAGTCTCGGGTAGGTTCTGGGAATAGCTTCATAAACGAGGTGCATCCCATCGCGGCGTCATTTACGAAGCCATCCAGGGTCAGTGTATCGTTTTGAATTCGAGTTATTAAACATTGAAATCGCATATGCTATCTCATTTCGCCGCTCACTCAGCGTCTGGTCTTGCATATGCAGACCCACCACAACATCAACATGATGGGTTGCAGTCGATTAAAAGCTCATCGACTCTTTTTCCCACTGCTTACCTGCATGCCAGTGATTGGGCAGCACCTTCTTCAACACAGGCGCCTGCATAACAAGTCACCAACATTCTCAGCTTCTTAGCCCCGCACGAGTGTTCTTTAAATTCCTGTTCACCCAAATTTCTATTATCGTCAGCCAGTAAAGCATCTTCGCAATGTCTGGACTGGAGATTCTGGGGGCCATTGCAAGCTCCATTGCTTTGGTGCAAGCAGTGAAAGGTACCCTTAAAGCTGTCGACTTCTTAAGAGAGAACTCTGAGATGAAGAAGGAATGCAGCAGTTTGAGGAGAGAGGTGAGTAGGTGTCGGCCACTTGGACGTCAATATTAACCCAGCATCAGATACTCATGATCGAATGCTTCATCATGCAGGCACAACAGCAGACGGACCCAATGATACCAACAGAAAGGCTCATGGGATCTACGGGGCATCCTTTGGTCTCTTTGGCAGTAGATGAGCTCGAGGGCATATTGAACGAGCTCAGCCAAATTGCTGAAAAATACTCGCACTCTCGCAAAGCGCGAGACCCAAAGCGCTACACAGATAAGATAAAATGGTTCTCGGAAATCGGTAAGATCGAAGAGCTACGAGAGAGAGCCCAAGCGATCAAGTCAAACCTACATATGGCCATCACGTTCCGAGTTTCTTCTATGGTAGATCGAGGCAACATGCGACAAGAAGCGTGAGTCCCTGCCAGACTTTCTCGCGCATGCTAACAAAGACAGGTTGTTCCATCGTGTTACGCAGCAATTGACTTCCTATACCCAACAAACTCAGCATGTCGACTACGCATTGCGTGAACTGCCTGCGGCATCCAGCACGGTATCATTGAGCTCTACGATAGCCCAGAAACCTGGGGATGAGATGGTCGACGAGAGTGACGTGAATGATTCACCGAGGCTGGTCAAAGCGGATATTAAGACTCATAACACACTTGTGACAAGCAAGAGCTTTTATTCCACTGTTACCAGAAAGGAGGAGAGTTTCGTCAGTGTGACAACGATCCAGCCCCTTAGCTCCCGGACATGCAGCCTTGCCTGCCGATGTCGATGCCATCGCAACCAGAGTGAATATAACGGCGGCGCATGGGCAAAGTCTCTGCTTGGATCATGGCTTGTCAGATATGAATTCTCCGGCAATGCTTGTAAAAGAAGCTGTGGACCAAATACAGGCGTCAAGCTTGAATATCAACTCCCAAAGTGGCTTTGGGCTGGTGTTGTTTCGTTTGAGGCATGTCAAGGCCCGAAGTTGAACTGGTCTCTGCGCCCTCGTAGGGTCCTACCGGTCGGCGATAGCATATATGTGGCACTAAGGCAGCCTTTGGTACTCCAGGAGCATATCAACCAGGGCTATAGTTACTTTCCAGACGACACAGACCAAGCAGGACGAAACTTACTATGGGTATGTACTGTAGTCCCCATTCCGCTGGCGCAAAGTGCTAAGCAACTACAATTTTAGTATGCGATGCAACAGTGTTGTTGGGACAGCATTGAGATCCTTCTCAAATTATGGGAAAACATACTACCTCACCAAGGGCTACCAAGGTCGGTTACTTACCTGGCAATGGGTTTGAAGAGTGCTAATGAGTACCGATAGAGCTCTTGGCTATGAAATAATGAGTCACCGTACTTTCGGTGATCCTGCACACCAAGGCGAATTGTTTAGTACTATACTGGAAAAGGTGTTATCCTTCATCCCTGACTGGCATGAGGTTCGCACAACGGACATACATATGGAAGCTAAAAATACGAGTAAAACAGGAGAAGGAAGGATGCTACAGGCGCTACGAAGACAACCGTGGGCCATTAACGAGTTGGACGAGAACGGGTATCCACCAATTCACTGGGCAGTGACGACGGCAAACTTGGACGCCCTTGACCTTCTGATCATGGCTAAGGCTAATATCAACCAGCTCGATTACCTCGGATCCACCCCTCTTGTATTTTCCGTATGTTGCAATGAAGAGGAGGTGACAGAAAGACTACTGGAGTATGAAGAATGCCGTCTACATATCAACGACACAAGTTCGAGCGGATATACTGCACTACATCACGCTATACGACAAAATTCCCCATCAACTGTCCGGATGTTACTTGAGGCGGGAGCGACAGTAAAAGGCTACAATACATCGGTACCTATCATGCGCAGTTTCTCTTCCTTTTCCTGGTGGGATCAGGACACTGTTGATGAGATTCTCCATCTTTTAATAATGCATGGGGCCAACATCGAAGAAAGAGACAATTACGGCATGACACCAGTTATGTCAGCTACGCAAAACAGGAATATACTGGCACTTCGTAGCCTGATCAGTTCAGGCGGATCTCTACATACTACGGATGCCATGAATCGGAATATTCTTCACGTTATGGCTTGTCATCCTTCTGCTGAGATCATCGACTATATTGCAAAGCAGGACCTTGTCGGCCTCGAACCCGAACAACGGAGTACCGATAGCGGCAGCCCGTTGCACACATTACATCGATGCTGGCGCCCTTTTGTTGTAGACCCGAGCCATTTCTTTCCTGGGATGAGCCTGGCAGAGATAACATCATTCATCACCTTTTATTTCGACTTGTTGATACTTCATTTGAGACGCCACATGTCCACGATCAGCCATCTTCTCGATGCCGTTAAAATCAGGGATACTTCTGCAGCAACAAAAACAATCAGCCAACTCGTTGAGAAGAGCACTAAGCGTAAGCAGAAAGATCTTGTAGGGTGGTACAGAGGATTGAATGGGTACGTGCTTGACGGTGATTGGGGTCGTCTAGCAGATGTCCTCGCGGAGGAATATCATGAGACGGACGACAAAATTGGACGGGCAGAAATTGCGAGCGTCAAAACGATCACGGACCCAGAGATGGAAGAATTCTTCTGAAAAGATTACGGGTGTGACAGAAAGGTGATCAGCAAGTATGCAAAGTCCAACGGCTCAATCTATTCGACACATCTTCTTATCAGCTATTTATCAATGCTTCTCAGGCACATCAACTGTTCTTGTTTGGTCATCCTCCCCTTGACCATATAGTATGTGATCAGAGACGTCTTCAATCCTCAAGAAAGTCTTGTTTCCCTTGACGAACCAGAAAACAAGTGAAATGATAAGCATAATTCCAAACACGAGAATTGCAAAGTTCATATCCCCAAAAGCCGGGTTTGGTGAACTTGGGAAAAAGAAAAAGACTGTCGTTATGACAGTGTAGATGATGGAAACAATGTTGAGTGCTGGTCCGAATCTACCCAGCCCAAACTCTCCTCCTGAAGGAAGCTTGTCTCGGCCAACAACCATCAAGACAGCGATAGGGATTGCATATGAGATGGTGAGAGTGATAGTGCTAACACTCAAGATAGCATCGAGGGTGGTACTCGAGAAGAGATACAAGAGTCCAACAATGTTGATGATGACTCCTTGGAGGATCAGTGAGCGAGCAGGAACCTCCCAGTAAGGATCAACAAAGGAGAAATATTCTGCAAATGGTAGACCTCCATCTCGGGCGAAACTCCAGGTAAGTCTCGAGGAGGATGTCACGATTGAGATACCTTGGCCGAAACCGTTGAAGACGAATAGAGCGATTAGAACAGCTGCACCTTTGAGTCCCACAATGTTCTGTACGACTTCGATGAAGGGGAAGCCAGAGGGAGGATCAAGAGTGGTGTCGAGATCCTGGATGCAAAAGAGGGTGGCGACAAGGAAGATGAAGCCTGAGATGGCACCCAGCACAATAGCCATCACCATTGTTCTAGGTCCATTTCGTCGAGGGGCTGGGATCTCTTCTACCATGTGGATGACGGAGTCGTAGGCTGTCAAGCCATATGCAGCCTGTACAAGGCCAAGGAAGAAAACCACGCCATCAGTCCAACCTTGATCATTGATCCATGCTCCAAAGACGAATTTGGGCGATTGATATTCGAGATCCGATTTCGTTCCGACGAGGATAGGAAGGGCGAGAGAGAAAGTGACGAAGAGACCGACGAAGCCAACGGCGATAAAGTTGTTGAACCAAGGGAGGAATTTCTCGGAGCGGCAGCCGACGTAGTTGACAAAGGTAAACAGGATATTGATTCCTGTATACACAAGGAACTTTACCCAGCCGTTGTTGAGTCCTGTCCACGAAGGGTCGAACATAAGCTTCATCGACAAGACAAAATCCGCCATGAAAGCAATCTGCGAAGCAGAAAGACACCACCATCCAAGAGTGCTGATAAAAGCAGTCATATAACTCATAAACCTGCCCATCTCAGTCCTCCAAAGCTTTCCAGTCCAGTACGCCTGTCCAAGTGCAGTTGGCATAGCAGAGCACATCTCACCAAGCGACATGGCGATAGCAAGATTACACAGACATACGAGGACGAGACCCCATAGACATGTTACTGGTCCGCCGTTCTGGATACCTGTTGCGAGAGCTTGGGCGCAGACGGCCCATGTTCCGAGAATACAAAAGGCGAGGGAGAGCATGGATACCATGCTGAATTTGCGGGTGAGGGCTTCATTGTGGCCGAGGGCGGCGAGGTCTAGGGCGTCGCGTTCGGCTTGATTCATGGTTGTTGCTTTCTCCATGGCGGACCAGAGCTTGAGTCGATGGTTGAAGAAGGGTAAAAGGTTGTGGGCATTCTCTGGCGGAGATGGTGAGTTTGAGGATGTGTAGATATCGAGATTCAATTCCAAAGACGGTTGCTTTTGGATGTGGTAGTGCTGCTCTTGAGTAGGGACATCAAACCTTTATATATAGATGCCTGTACGTACATCTTTATCTTTACCCCAGATATTCGCCGTTACATGGGGTCGATGCTAGTTCCAAACACTCCGCATGTGCAAAACATTGGCCGTAATCAGTATAGTGTGGCGGTTGGCGTTTCCAAGTACAGCATAGGATAGACGTTCTAGCGGAAGGTTGTTATCAGTGCAGCACATCCTTATCAGAGATCCTGCATATGCGAGTCCACTGTATACGGGACGGGGATTGTAATTGGGAGTTGGTGCATGATTGGGTTAGGTAAAGGGTGTGATGAAAGATATGCCTTGTTACCGGTATCTCGGAACAGGGTCTAGGAGATGTTAGCGGCCGAGGCTCCAATACATCACTATAGAATGTCAGAGTCTGTACAGTATACGACACAATTGATGGTTTCTCCGTTGAGGGCATCATGAAAGTTGCAATTTGCGTACCCCATGGGGAAGATTCCTTGTAGATCAAGTAAAGCAATTCATCACGTAACAAATTCACATTTCCTCATCGCAATGACCTCTTCGTGGGTTTTAAAATTGGGACTTGAGGATCTGATTTGCAGGGATGGGCACCCACTCACTTAGAGATGGTGCTTGGACGAATTGGGAAAGTTGGGGCGACAGCTGATAAGAAGTTGAATTATTGATCAGGCCAAGCCGAGTTATTGTTCAGGTCACGGAATGACAGCCGAAGTGACGAATATGCTTTTTGTATTTTGAGCTGGTTGCTAAACTCCTAGAAGCCCTTTTCAGGGTCAGATTGATCCCCCTTCGCTTTCATTTTGACAATCTTTTCTTCGTGAACTCTACTCGAGTTAGTCGATTGTGATAACATCGAGTTGGGCGAGAACTTACTAAATGCTGTACACGGCCCCCTTCCTCCACTTCAATCACGTCCTCGACGCGGTATTTCTCTTGCAAATCGATCCCAATATGACAGACATGTCTCGAGTTGGTCACATTCTTTGGAAATATGTCCCTCCTGACCGCAATTTCTTAGCCCTCTTAAGCAATCAGGTCGGCGACGTTCATGGGCATCTCGTCGATCTGGGTAGAGTAGTACACTAGAAAAGTTAGCTTCTGCAAACAGGACTATTCGATTGGACTTCACTTACACTCGATATCTCTCAGGATGCGCACATCTTCGGTAGTAACAAAGTTGATAGCAACACCCTTGCGACCAAATCGTCCACTTCGTCCAATACGGTGGATGTAGTTCTCTCGGTTGCTGGGTAGATCGTAGTTGATAACTAGACTGACCTGCTGCACATCGATACCACGAGCCCACACATCAGTAGAGATGAGCACTCGGCTGTTACCCTGGCGGAAATCCTGCATAATGCTGTCTCGCTCCTTTTGAGGCATATCACCATGCATGCTGCTGACGGTAAAGTTGGCCTCGCGCATCTTGTCGGTCAACCAATCGACCTTGCGACGGGTGTTGCAGAAAATTACGGCTTGCGTGATGGTGAGGGTGTCGTAGAGATCGCATAGAGTATCAAACTTCCAGTCCTCCTTCTCGACGGCGATAAAGTATTGCTTGAGACCTTCGAGGGTCAACTCGTCACGCTTGACGAGAATGCGGACGGGATCGGTCATGAACTTGGTGGTCATGTCGAGGACATCGTAAGGAAGGGTGGCACTGACGACCACGACCTGGGTGGCAGGGGGGAGGTATCGGTAAACATCGTAGATCTGCTCTCGGAATCCCTTATTGAGAAGCTCATCAGCCTCATCCAAGACCAACATCTTGATGTGTCTAGTACGAAGGTGTCGTCGTCGAATCATGTCTGCGACACGGCCGGGGGTACCAGAAACAATGTGCTGGCCATAGTCGAGCTTGCGGATATCCTCTCCAACGTTTGTGCCTCCAATACAAGCGTGGCATTGCACGTTCATGTAGTCACCCAGTGCCATGACAACAGACTGGATCTGTGTAGCCAATTCTCTAGTCGGTGAAAGAACAAGAGCCTGTGTCTCGCGCACTGCGGTATCGATGACCTGCAGCATACTGATAGAAAAGGTAGCAGTCTTTCCGGTACCGGATTGAGCCTGAGCAATAGTGTCGCGACCCTTGCAGACCTGAACAATAGCTCGAGATTGAACAGCGGAGGGAGACTCGTAACCGTAAGCGTAGATACCACGAAGGAGGTTTTCTGATTCTGTTAGCTAGATCATTAATCACAAGCTTGCGACATACCCTTCAGCGACATGGACTCGAAAGTAGGATGAACAGTGACCTCCTTGGAGGTGGAGAATTCCATCCTCTCATCGGCCTTGCGATCAATTCCTCCAGCGTTTTCAGCCATGATTGCGGTTTTGTTTGTGATGATCGTAAAAAAATGAAGATCACTTCGTAGTAAAGGTCAAAGTTTTGGAGTGTAACTTTTAGTTGGAGCAAAGACGTAACGCGCAGCGCCGGGTATACTTCGGTGGAAAGAAGCTGGGGTTCAACAAAATAAAAAAGCATGTTTGGCTGCTCATGCTGACTCATTTATTTTGGCTGCTAATCTTCTGTAGTTAAGTTTTCTTCGGCGCGCTCAAACGCCACTGAACTCGCGACGAAGCTCCGCAATTTTTAAACATCAAGCTCATCTTGACATTCACTCATTCATCGTGGATTATCATTACACTCGTTGATCTTGGAGCTCTTATTGCGATATTCAACATGCTCGTCCTCGAAGAGCAGCGTTACATCCATGAGGATCTAGAGCGTCTTGAACAAGGAATCGCTGATCGCATTCGCGATGAGCCCAGACATGTGAGCATCTCCAATTCTTTACAGATTCGTCCGCTAACAGTTCAGATTCGTGATCGCCTCAACAGAGATCATGAGATTTCCCAATTACTAGACCAGATCCAAGTTCAATCTGGTACCCTCCTCGACATCTACAAAGACGAAAACGGAGTCCGAGCACAAGAGATTCAACAGATCGGTACTGGCGACCCATTCGCAGAGTTCTACAAGCAGCTCAAGGATGTGCGCGAGCATCACGAGAGATATCCTCACGAACAAGCAGAGAACTCGGAACAGCGATACAAGGTCAGGAAATCCGATGGAGAGCCCATGCCTTCTATTGTGGACTCGCTGTTCTCTGGAGAGGAAGCCTACGGACGATTCTTCGATCTCAACGAATGTCACGAAGCGTATCTGAACCTTCCTAATGTCCGACGACTCACATATCTTCAATACCTCGAGAATTTCGACAACTTCTCTTCAGCACATGGCGGTGTCACACGACCGAACAAGTTGACGGATCAGTACTTCAAGTATGTCGGTCAACTAGCAGATTACCTCGAGGGCTTCATGCGAAAAACACGACCGCTGGAAAATGTGGACAAAGTTCTCGCTTCTTTCGACAACGAGTTTGAAACAGCATGGGAGAAGGATGAGATTCAGGGTTGGGAGAAGGATGCCGGTTCAACGAATGGTACCGCCAAGGAGGCCAGTACACCGGATGCTGTATGGTGTGAAGATTGCGAAAAAGAATTCAAGAACGAGAATGTCTTCAAGAATCATCTCACGGGACGAAAACACTTGAAGGCGGCGGAGCAAAGGAAACAGCGTCAAGAAGACTCCGCTCCTGCCAACGACGCAAACACTTCTTCAGCAACACGATTAAAAGAGCGCGCAGTTGCAGTTCGAGAGTATAGAGTAAAGCGACTAGCTAGCGCCATGAGCACCGAGCGAAGCGACACTAAAGTCAACGTGGAGCGCAAGCAGGGCATGACAGAACGCGAGCGAGCCCAAGAACTCGAAAACCTCTTCAACAACGACGAAACACCCCAAGAGACACAAGAAGAAGGCGAAGGCGAAGACGAGGACGGAGAAGAGCGAATCTACAACCCCCTCAAGCTCCCTCTCGCCTGGGACGGTAAACCCATTCCCTTCTGGCTATACCGCCTCCACGGTCTAGGCGTCGAATTTCCCTGCGAGATCTGCGGAAACTTTGTATACATGGGCCGACGTGCGTTTGACAAGCACTTTAACGAAGCGCGACACATTTACGGACTCAAGTGTCTGGGAATCACCAACACGACGCTGTTCAGGGACATTACTGGTATCGCGGAGGCGTTGTCGCTTTGGGAGAAGATTCAGAAGGAGAAGAAGAGGACTACGGTTGATGAGGGCAGTGTGGTGCAGATGGAAGATGGAGAGGGCAATGTTATGCCTGAGAAGGTTTACTATGATTTGCAGAAGCAGGGATTGCTGTAGGTGTATTATATGGGGATATTGGCAGACTTTGTCTAAAATATATTGGCGTAATTATGATAGATTGTTCAGTTGCTGATGCGACTTGTATACCTGACTTATTGAGATTGGCTTCACTGGAAGTGTTCTATTGATTACAATGTTGAAGAAGGATTTACCTTGGGCTTATAGCTGAAAGAGGAAGACAAATCATGATAGATTAATTCTCCAATGCCATGATCGCAATGTTTGACTGGTGAATCTTGAAAGGGGCTTCTTTGCATCATGACTTGATTAGTCATTCATTCCATCGCCCCTCCAACTCACGCTCACACCAAGTAAACACCATCAAGAATTTTACCCTTCATCGCAGCCATGACTCAAGTTCAAAGACCCATTCCAGCCTTATACGCAGTATACGTTCTCCGCTCAACAGTTCGCCATGCATCATACTACATAGGTTCAACGCCTCATCCCCCAAGACGTTTGAACCAGCACAATGGTATCTCCAAGGGAGGCGCTGTAAGAACAGCAAAAGACAAGTTACGACCATGGGAGGTCATCATGTTGATTACAGGATTTCCAAGTTCGATCGCAGCTCTCAAGTTTGAGTGAGTATGAATCCGAGTTTTGTTTGGGTCAAACTGACAATTGTAGATGGGCTTTGACAAATCCTCATTTGACATTGAGTATTTCACCAGAAGAACGACTTACAAAACGAGCGCCCAGAAAAAAGGGAAAGAAGAAAGCCAAACCAATTCATAGTCTCATTTCAATCGTGTCCAATCTCCATTTGCTCACTGGAGTGCCGAGTTTTGCACGTTGGCCACTTACCCTGCACTTCTTCCACGAAGACGCCAAGAAGAAATGGGATAATTGGCTGAAGGAGAAAAAGACAACGCCACGAGAGGGCATCAAAACCACAACCGACTACAAACCAGAAGGTTCAAATGAACCTTGGGGAATCCACGCGTTGCCCCTCGACTACGCCCTTCTAAAACCCTACGTCGAAAAGGCGCACAACGTCGTTTCATTCGAACGCGAAGGCGATTGTGTACATTGCCACGAATCATTAAAGTCTGGAGCAGGACTTCACCCGATATGTCCTCACAATGGATGCGAAGCAATGGGCCATTTAGACTGCTGGGGGAAGCACGCACTCGCAAATGAAGATAAGGGTGTTTTGATACCGATATCCTGCACGTGTCCGAGCTGTGGTGGGAAGATTAATTGGGTTGATATGATGAAGGAGTTGACCTTGAGGATAAGAGGACCGAAAGAGGTTACGAAATTGTTGAAGAAGCCTCGGCGTACAAAGAAGGCTATAGCGGCTGAAGCTCAAGCTGAGGAAGAGCTCTGAGGGAGATTGATTTGGCGTTTGGAAGATACCCGCCCTTGTTTTAGATGATAAATAGACTCGTATTCAATGATGCATGTCTCTGTTGTCAGATCTGGCTATCAACACCATCAGAGTTACTGTATCTCAGATTAAGTTTCATAAGGCAGACAATGCTCTACTACTGCAAGTTTAAGCCTCAAGACAAATTAACATCATCAAATAATGTCGTCAAAATTGACTCGCGCAAATGAAGCCAAAAGCAACCTCATCACAAATCATTCCAGCTCATCTTCCTTGTCCCCGGGATACAGTTCCCCACGGGTAGAACCCCGGCGTTCGCGCTGGACGTCATCTCATCATGATTGGTTCGGAAGCGAAGAATTATTAACCAACCCCTGTTGATTGAGAGTCCGATATCAGATTGGATTTGGATTTTTCACTGGGCCCGCTTCTTTTTTTCTTTCCTTTTTTTGGTGGCCCGTCAGACTTTTAGGGGACAGCCACACAGTAAGAGTGAACAAGGAATATTGATGATGCCAGTCAGCGCGTGACTGACTTCTCCCAATGTCACCTACTGCCGCATTCGGCATACAGTATTGTTTTTCTCAATGACGACGTGGCCGTAAGATAATCGTCAATCGATATCTTGTTGTCAGAGTGAGATTGAAGTGCGTATCTGATGTTTTTTTGTTTTACGTGCTGTTGCGATAACAATGATCAATCACGATAGCAACGTGCCCACAAGGCTGTATGTAGGCATCCTCCCTGAAGGTTCGCTTCACGTCAAGGTAATGAAGTGGAGATCTAAAACGAGGCTCTGAACTGGGATATTGTCGCAATGACCATGTCTTACTGCGTAGTAGGGACCCTCTTGAATGACCACCATATCTCGCCCTCACGTCCTTTGTCTGATGCTCCTTTTGTGGACGTTGACAATGTGATTCTCGGTAATGGGGGCACCGGCCGGATGTCGTCTCTAGTGGGTCCGCCACATGAGTCTTCGGGTCCCTGTATCAGGACGGCGTTTTTCAGCGCTGTAACGACCAACAAGGAGTTGAATAAACATTTAAAACGTGGCTATAATTGAGAACATTGAGGCAGACTCAAATATGTCCATAAACAAATGATAATCCGTCGCTGTATAGATTTATACTCCTGCTATGCTTGTATTTCCTGGTCCGAACCCACCGGTCCTTCCTCCGTACTGTGAACCACTACAAGGGCGGCGGATACTATACTTTGTACCTGGCGCCATGCGTGGTGTCAAATGGAAGTACCACCCCCCGTCATTACTGGCGCGCAGACCAGTAACCTCCTGCCACACCCTTCCCTCACACCCCCGTCTCTTTCCCTTTGTGTGCAAAGGTACCTGCCGAAGCTAAGCTGGACGGACAGTCGCTGCTGAACTGGTCTGGTCCTGCTCGCGCCTCCAAGATCTAAAGTTACCTTTTGATTCCCTCGACCCATTCCCACCTTCCCATCGTTCCCACCCACACCCTCCGCTCCTTCCTCACTTTTGGTCTCTTTCATAACCAACATCGACAATCACGCTTTCATGTTGGGTTTGCTCTCACGACAAAGAATATCGAATGCGATTACTCTTTCACGATATTAACTGTGGGTTTTGTACCTGCCACTAATTTTATATTGATTTGCTGTGAGTATCTTATTCCCCGTGTTAGTTGGACATGGATCTTGGTGCTCCCTCGTAACATGGTAATCACAAAGACATGACATTAACAAGTCTAGGCTGGACATATACCGTCCTTTTATCCTTCAGCTGCTTCACCAAGTTCCTTCACCTATACAAGCTGTCTTTGTCGCGACTGAGACTTGTCGCCTGCGATGCCGATATCCCATTGACGATACGGACTGCCCGAGTATGAAGTCGACGCACGCCGCGTAACCGTAACGCTCGATCGATACCTCCAATACGTTTCTCTATCAGTATACTAGCCGTCAATTTCATCTACATCATCCACCATGGTCTCAGTACCAAATGCCGGCGCCGCCCCTACAGGCACACACAGCACAGCTGGAAGTACGCGAAGCTCACCAAGTGCCACGCCCGCCGGCACATCGTCAAAACCGAAGCCAAAGGTCAACTCCAACGGATACCACCCGAATAACCCACAGACACCTCTCAGTTCGCTCTCGAGCACTGCTTTGGATCTGACATCAGTTGAACGTCGTGGACAACCCACAGCAGTAAGAGAAAAGACAAAGGAGAGTCGACCACACGGTCTCCAAGAGGCACCCACGTATCGCCCTACAGAAGAAGAATGGAAGGATCCTTTTGAGTACCTACGAAAAATCACACCAGAGGCAAAGGACTTTGGTATCTGCAAGATTATTCCTCCCGATTCTTGGAACCCAGAGTTTGCAATCGATACCGAGGTACGGCATGACGCCAGCGCGTTTGCGACTCGTGCTAATTATGTAGAAATTTCATTTTAGGACCCGAAAACAAGAGTTGAACTCTGTGGAAGGGAGTACGTGTTTCACCCTTGATCATGAATTCTGATTGACATGTTGCAGGTACACGTGCCAATCTCACTTATCTCGATGGGCTCTCAAAATTCCATAAACAACATGGCACCAATCTTCATCGGTTGCCATATGTTGACAAGAAACCACTTGATCTTTACAGACTTAAGAAAGCCGTTGAATCTAGGGGCGGCTTTGAAAAGGTTTGTAAACACAAGAAATGGGCTGAAATCGGACGCGATTTGGGATACAGTGGCAAGATCATGTCATCTCTGTCGACATCCCTAAAAAATTCCTACCAGAGATGGCTTTGCCCGTATGAGGAGTACCTACGACTCGCGAAGCCTGGTGTTCATCAACAGCTGGAGCAGGAATATGGTGGACCATTGACCCCAAGCCCTGGACAGACTCCAGTCAGACGATCCAATGTCAATACGCCTATCAGTGTTCGAGGCGATTCACCAGCGCGCAATGCCTCTGATGCTTTGCAGGCGACTATCGGAGGAGTCAAGACAGAACGCGACACTCCTATGGACGATGCACCACCTTTGGCACAAGCGCCTACGTCTGGAGGATTTACTGCGGTCAACTCTGGATTCACAGCTGTCAATTCCAGCTCCAATGGTGCCAAGCGCAGTGCAACTAGTGAGCCCATAAGCTTCACCCCCGATCCTAAGCGATTCGATAGTCCTACTTCCTCAGCAAAGAATACACCAGATATTCGAGGATCAAGCCTGAAACCTACAGCATTGAAGCGTCAGCTCAGTGGTGAAGAGTCTTCTGATTCAGGCAGAAAGGACATTGACATGGATGACTCTGAGGCGGCTAGCAGCCGTCGTAGCAAGCGACTCAAGAAAGGTATGTTTGGACATTTCAACTATTTTCCTTCGGCGTCAATTTCCATTGTCGCATTCCAGTTCATCTTGACGTTGGCGACCAAGCGCAGGGATTTTAACTGCGATGACCTATTTCATTTTTCATTGGTTCTACGACTTGAGACTAACATCGACAGATGCTGTCCCCACTGTGGCTGGATCGCACATGACGCCATTCCGTCCTTCAGTGCCAAGAATACCACGAGAGGAACCACCACCACCAGGCGAGAAATGCGAAACTTGTGGAAGAAGCGACAATCCTCTTTTGCTTTGCGAATCTTGCGACCATGCCTATCATCCAGGATGTCTCGACCCTCCATTGAAGCGTGAGCCCGATAGCGAATGGAATTGCGCACGATGTTTGGTCGGAGATGGCCAGTTCGGTTTCGAGGAGGGTGGTCTGTACTCATTGAAGCAGTTTCAACAAAAGGCCAACGACTTCAAGCAGGGTTATTTTGAGAAGAAGATGCCCTTTGACCATGAGCTCAATTGCCATCGACCTGTTACCGAAGAAGACGTTGAGACGGAGTTTTGGCGACTGGTTGCTGACCTTGAGGAGACTGTTGAGGTCGAATACGGAGCCGACATTCATTGCACAACTCATGGTTCAGGATTTCCTACTGCAGAGAGGGATCCAAGCAACCCATACGCGACAGACCCTTGGAACCTCAATGTTCTTCCATTCCATGGAGAGAGTTTGTTCAAGCATATCAAGTCCGACATCTCGGGCATGACAGTTCCTTGGGTCTATGTGGGCATGATCTTTTCGACCTTCTGTTGGCACAACGAGGACCACTACGCTTACTCCGCCAATTACCAACATCTTGGCGCTACCAAGACATGGTACGGTATTCCGGGCGAGGATGCGGAAAAGTTCGAAAATGCGATGAAGGAAGCTGTACCTGAACTCTTCGAGACACAACCGGATCTCCTCTTCCAGTTGGTCACACTGTTGACCCCTGAGCAATTGAAGAAAGCAGGTGTTCGCGTGTACGCCCTCGACCAAAGAGCAGGTCAGCTCGTCATTACTTTCCCGCAAGCCTACCATGCTGGATTCAACCATGGCTTCAACTGCAACGAAGCCGTCAATTTTGCACCCGAAGAATGGGAGCCTTATGGTCTTGCTGGTGTGGAACGACTGCAACTATTCCGAAGACAGCCATGCTTTTCTCACGATGAACTCCTGTGGACCGCCGCAGAAAGCACAGCAAGCACTCTCACTATTCAAACTGCGAAATGGCTGGCCCCCGCTCTCGACCGCATTCACAAACGAGAACTTGAGCAACGAGCAGATTTCCTCGCCAAGCATGTTGAAGCGGCGGTCCATCGATGCGAAGGCATAGGAGGCGACGAGTCTTGCTCGTTAAAGTTCAAGACGGAGAATGAGGATCTTCTAGATGAGGATGAACAGTGCTGCTCTTACTGCAAGGCCTTTTCATATCTGTCTCGCTTCAAGTGTCTACAGTCGGGCAAGGTTCTTTGCCTACTTCATGCTGGATACCATCCGTGCTGTGAGATTACCGAACAGGAGCGATTCAAGGGTGCTGGACATATTCTTTATTTCCGCAAGGAAAAGAAAGACATGGAAGAGATTCACCAAAAGGTGTTGGAAAAGGCGCAGACCCCTGACTTATGGGAACAAAAGTACGAAAAGCTACTGGATGAAGAGCCAAAACCATCTCTCAAGTCGTTACGTGCGCTGCTTCATGAGGGCGAGCGTATTCCACACGATCTTCCTTCACTGTCAGTCCTGCAAGATTTTGTCAATCGGTGCAATGATTGGGTTGAAGAGGCCACAAACTACATTGTCCGAAAGCAGCAGAATCGACGTAAGAACGAGAAAGCTTGGCAATCAGGCATGCGAAAGTCCATTGGCAATGCAGAACATGACCAAAAGGAGAGAGAATCCAGAAACGTCAGCAACATTTATCGACTTTTGGAAGATGCTGAACGTATCGGTTTCGACTGTCCGGAAATACTCCAGCTTCAAGAACGCGCCGAGGCTATCAAGCAGTTCCAGAACAACGCAATCCAGACTCTCAAGAACACGGCCACTTTGTCAACTGACCGAATAGAAGAGCTTCTTGAGGAAGGCCGCAGCTTCAACGTGGATACCCCTGAAGTTGATCAGTTGTCCAAAGTATTGGAACAATCCCGCTGGAACGAACGAGCTCGTAGCAATCGAGGAGTCTACATGACCCTGAAGGAGGTCTCGGATCTCATCGAAGAGGGTAGTCGACTTGAGATTCCTCCCTACAACGACCACCTGACTCACTACCGTGAACAAATGAACTCTGGTCAGCAATGGGAGCAAAAGGCCAAGGAGCTTATCGCTGCAGACTTTGTCCATTACCCACAGCTCGAATCTTTGTCGGCACAAGTACAACTTAACGCGCTTCCCGTTTCACAAGAAACTTTGGCTGCTGTCGACCAGATCCTTTACAAACAGCGTGAGGCGCACCGTCAAATAGTCGACTTGACTACGCGATGTCACGATCCCGATTTCCGTAAAAGACCCAAATATGGTGAGGTCGTGGATATCCAGAAGAAGTTGGAGGAGCTCAATTCGAAACCCAACGGCACTCTTGATCTCGAAAACGAACGAAAACGTCACGAAGACTGGATGCGCCGAGGAAAGAAGTTGTTTGGCAAGTCTAACGCGCCACTACACATTCTCAAGAGTCATCTGGAGTATGTCTTGGAACGCAACATCGACTGTTTTGACATAGAGCACGACACGCCCAGAATGCCCGGAGAGCCTGTTTCGAGAGAAGTCAGCCCTGAACCAGGAGCGAACAAGTGGGATGACAGTCGATCCAGACAAGTATTTTGCATTTGCCGAAAGATTGAGGCTGGTATGATGATTGAATGCGAGAGATGTCACGAATGGTAAGTCTTCAACATCGGCAACCCATTGGCATACACTAACTTTCTAGGTATCATTACAAGTGCCTCAAGATTGCTCGAGGCAAGGTCAAGGAAGACGAAAATTACACATGCCCAATTTGTGATTGGCGCATGAAGATCCCTCGAGATGCATCGCGACCCAAATTGGAGGATCTGGTACTTCTTGCAGAGGATATGAAGCAACTGCCTTTCCAGCCAGAGGAGGAAGAAGTGTTGATGAAGATCATCGAGAATGCGGAAAACTTCCGACAACATATTGCGCGGTATTGCAGCCCACTACTGTCTACGGAAGCTGAAGTAGAGACACAACGATTCTACCTACGCAAGATTGAAGGCGCCGAAGTACTGTTGGCATACGAAACCAACTACTTCCGTCAAGAGCTTCATAAATATTCTCCTGTCGCTCCAGATCCACCACCGATTCAGGAAAACTCCAAGAGTACACGAAAGCCTCGACCGACAAAGCTCGAAAAGATGCTTGCCGAGTATGGTGTCGATAACCCCGATGACCTGCCAGAGCACGTCAAAGGCAAAGCCAACAGTCTACGCCGTAAAGCAGCGAATGCAGAAGCTGCAGCAGCAGCAGCAGCAGCAGCAAACGCTTCATCGGGCACCTTTCCACCACCACCCGCAACTGGAGGCTTTGGAGGAGCACCATACTACTCGCGACCTGAACGAAGCCCCAGCACTACTGGACATGCTGAACGTCGAGAGTCGCATTCTTCAGGTCATACCCGGGACAACTCCATCAACCTCGATAATGGCCTGCATTCTGGACCATTAGGAGTTGGTGGACCGCAGTTGGCTGCGGATGTTTCTTCGATATCTTTGGAAGATAGACTTCTTCAAGGCCAAGACGATGTTAACTTCCATGGTGACGCAGAAAAGAGTAAGGCTCTAGAGATCTTGTCAAGAACTGAGCTTGGTCGAAAGCAAGCCGAGAGACTATGGGGTCCCAATGTTTGGGGTCGTGGCTCCATCGACAACAGACGCTTGTCTAACCCAATGGACGAAGATATGATGAGACAAGATGAAGGCAACGTGGATCAGATGTTCAAGGAGATGACAAACCAAGACGAAGATGATGACAAGAGGAATGATACGGGGGATGTTAGGATGACTACAGCATCATTGGAGAAAGAGAGGAATGGTATGGATGCTCTACTTGATGGGGAGTGAGCTGGAGAATGCTCTACTCAGGAGTGAGCTTGTTTGAGTTTGACATTGGTGCAGGGCGTTCTCATTCGGCTAACAAAAATACCAAAGACGGAACGGAGTCAGGGGGCACAATGTAATTAGGTAAAAATCGCTTATACTATATGTGTACGATGCATGACGGGCGTCAGAGGTGTGTAAGCTAGGATTTTAGTCGCCAAATGGCATTATACAGATCATCACGTTATAGTTCTTTACGTGGCTATACAGATCACTTGTTAATTCTGACCAACACTTATTCATAATGACTCGTTTATTCAAATTCTCAAACTTTCTCCAGGGCGTTGAGCCCGGACGTGTCTAATGGGACTGGCTAATTAACGCTTCTACCCGCCTGTTTTCTTTTCCAATATTTGATGACAACTTAGACCTGAATATGTTGAAGACACGGCCTCTCTTTCTTTCTGTGTCCCAATACCGTCCCTCGAAGGAGAAAAAACACCAAACCGTAAACGCCAAAAATGCAGATGACAAGTGATGGTATCTGGGTATATAGATGTACCCTTCCTAAACATGGTGAATTGCTTATAGTTATTTCCATCATAAGCATGTTAAAATTGCTTCGTCTCTTTCGCTTCTCTTGTTGAAGAATTGATTCGTTCAATCTTTCCTCATCTCTTGTTGATGCCGATGAGGTTAAGGAACTCGTTGCGCGTCTTGGACTTGCGCTCGAAACAGCCCAGGACACAGCTAGTAATAGTACTGGTGGTGGTCTTTTCGACTCCGCGCATCACCATGCACAGATGGCTCGACTCCATAACTACAGCGACACCCTGTGGCTTGAGGATCTCCATGATGGCGTGGGCAACTTCTTTGGTTAGGCGCTCTTGGATTTGAAGGCGGCGCGCAAACATCTCGGCGATTCGGGGTAGTTTGGAAAGGCCGATGACGGTCTCGTTGGGGATGTAGCCGATGTGCATCTGCGGGGGTGGAAAAAGTTAGCGAAGGATTGCGGAGTCGGGAGGGATTTTTTTCATTACTTTGCCTGTGAATGGTACGAGATGATGTTCGCAGAGAGACTGATTGATTCTGTTAGTTTTGTTGGTCTCAATTGACGAGTGAGGAGACTTACGAAAACTTCAATGTCCTTGACAATGACCATCTCACTGTGTCCTTCCCTGAATAGAGCGTTGTTAACAATGTCTTCCACGTTGACCTGGTATCCCTTGGTCAGGAATAAAAGAGCCTTTGCGTAGCGCGAAGGAGTATCGAGAAGACCCTCGCGATCGGGATCTTCGCCGACGCATTCAAGAAGAGTGCGCACAGCACCCTTCATACGATCCAATCGCTCAGCAGCCTGCTCCTCCGTTTCTTCGCGACGCTCTCTCGTTCCACGGCCTAGAAAAAGGTCAGCGCGAATAAATCGGTAGCTCAGAACAAAACATACTAGGTCTGCTAAGACCATCAAAGTCAATCACAGGACTAGGAGATCTGCTAGCCTTGACAACAGCGCCCTCCTCTGCAACAACAGGGACAGTTGATGGACGCTTCTTGGGGAGAGGTTCATCGCGGGGGTCTCGGGAAGCTTTAGCCAAGCTGTTGCGACGCTGGGAGAAGGCATTGGGCTTTGCGCCGTTGACAGCGGATGACTCTCCGTTCTTTCTCTTGCGCTCCTTGCGCTCGCGGCGCTTTCTGCGACGGGCTGAGTCGTCGCTGCTGGTAGACGAGCCGGAGATGCTGGCAGCGTCTTGAGATCTCTTGTGCGAGGGGATGACGCCGTCTTCGGAGGGGGCCATGGTGGCGAGCTTTTTTTTTGTGAAGTGGGATGTTTTTTTGATGGTGATGAGAAGAGAGATTGGGGAGGGAAGAAGAGGAGAAAGAAGGATTCTTCAGGACCAAAGTATAAATAAGAACCAAGCCGTAAAAGAAAACGGACTCTAAAGTAAACGAGTAAAAGACAGAGCAAACAGCTTCAAGGTCCAAACCAAAGGTAGGACGAGCCGAGTCAGGGTCCAAGACAAATATCCAATGGCCGGATCGGAGAGCCGAAAAATTAGAGGGGCCCGTGGCTATCAATTCGCGGGGGTGCTCAGTGCTTTCCAGCGCAACGGCAATAATTTTGCAGTGCTTTATCTTATCAGCAGTGGAGATTGACGTCAATTTGCGCTCTTCTCATTGATCAAACGCTCGGCCGTGGGTCCGATCATGTGTTATGCACGTGACTTCGCAAACAAGGAGAATCGTCACGGTCTCCGTTCGGTGTTGAGAAACGCGTTGTAGCACGGGTCATCACTCCGAAAGCCGTGAGAACGAAACAACCTTTGAGAAAGAAACGGATAGAGCTATCGAAATACGTATCTTTTACCGAAGTGCCAGTCCGAAGCTTGTTTACGTGCTTTCCTTCTATTGGCAAACACCTTGTTGTCTTCGCATCTCGAAACATCACCACCATGGCTTCTCCGCCTTACGCTACTTCACCTTCGGGCATGTCGCCGCCTTACCCATCACCCGCGCAAATCCCAAACAAGAAGCGCTCTTCAGGAATGGACAACGCGCCTCCTCACAAACGTCGCAAACCGTCAAACCTCTCGCAAGCTTCCGTCGCAGCCGCAGCCGCAAACCATCCTCTCCGTCAAACATCGTTTCCTCCCGAAGCTCGATCTCCTTACCCACGTTCGCCATCTGTCGATGCTCAGTCCCACGTTAGTGGTAGCGCCGTCAGTACAACTGCTAGCGGAGCTCCTAAGAAGAAGCGTGGCCGTAAGGCCAAGAACGCGAAGCAGGATGATGCGAGTGAGGCTACGCCTAGTCTTGTTGGAGGACGTGCGCCTACTGCTGTGAGCGGACAGGGTGGTGAGAAGGAAGAAGATGATGAGGATGACGAGAAAGCTGAGATGGCGCTGGAGGATGTTGTTGCGCGAACACAGGAGCAGAAGCAGGAGGAAATTCGTCTACGAGCAATGCTTGTCGAGGCTTTTGACTCACAACAGTACAACCGATACGAGCTCTGGCGCGCGGCAAAGTTGGCAGATAGTGTCGTCAAACGAGTAAGCAATCACATCAATCACTTGAATCACACTAACAATCACAGGTCGTCAACGCAACAGTCTCCCAATCCGTCCCCCAAAACGTTAGCACCGCAGTCAAAGCCGTCGCAAAGCTCTTCGCAGGCGAAATCATCGAAGCAGCACGCAACGTACAAGGCGAATGGATCAACGCAGGAGAAAAGCAAAGCGATCTACCCACACCACCACCCTCTACAAACGACGACCCAGCAGCAGCAGAAGAAGAGCCCGACCTGAAGCGCGGACCTCTACGACCTGACCATCTACGTGAAGCATGGAGACGATATCGAGTTTCGGGAGAGAGTAGAGGGGTGGGTGTTCAGCAGCTTTGGCATGCGCAGCAGCATGATGGTGTTGATCGATTTTCGACACGTACTGGAAAGCGACTTTTCAAGTAATACGACAGTTTACGACGGGGTAGTATGAGACGTAAGCTCTCCATACAGACCAATCATGTAAAGATGACATGATATGAAAGGGAATTATGCCAAGACGATAGACAAGTTCGTCTGGGACTAGCTGCGTAATACGGATATGATAAGGACACAGGCAGCGATGTCACTACTATACTGCCAAGGGAAGGCCAAGATGATAAAAAACAGGAGTGAGGGAGGATTCATTTATAGCGCAACAACGATACCCATACCGAAATAGGACATGTAAAAAAATAATAATAGATTCACGATAATGCCGTGTTGCAGAAAAAAGTGACACCCGAGTCAGTTAATTAAATCTCAGCGAGTCACAAGACTGATGACTGATACAGGAGACTCCGTTCGGGGAGTTGACCAAAAACTCTACCAAAAGAGGAAAAGGCTCTGCGAATGCAATACGGAGGCACGAATGATATTCAAGGAAGCACATTGCTAATATCGTCTACCCGCTCTATTGCCGGTTTCAAGGACTGCCGGAGTGTGTGGGACTGTGTACAAAAGATCATTGAGAAGTCCGATTCATTAGTGTGTCTTCTAAACAGATGTTATGACTGAAGACAAGAGAGGTGTGTGTCACGTCACGATGGGTATTGCTTGAGCTTCATCGAGCTGATCGCTTTCTTGGCCTCGGCGTGTATGAGAAAAGGCACTTGCCAAGAGAGTACGGCCGGGGCATATGGGAAAGACGGCACGCGGCATGGCCACGTTGAGCTCACGAATAGATACAAAAGGACAATCTTGTGAATTGGAGCCAAGTCTTGGCTGCTGAGGTCTCGACTCTTGCACCTTGACGATGGAACGTACACAGACCAACCCACAGTGCAGAAGCTTCCAGTTTGTAGTCAGTAGCTGACAATAACCTGTTGTGTGTCTATTGGCCAAGATGCAATGACATTATCATTGTCAGCCTCCTCTCTTCAACAGACGAAGAGAAATGCATCAGTGACAACTCTTGAGCAAGGAGTCAAGTTAGAGGTTATGTCTTGGCAAAACCGTCGTTGGTCTAGACTCCCCATCGGTATTTCTGACCAATAGTAAGTAGTCCTCAAAGTTGTGCCTGACCATGCACAACAACCCTTCATCATCCTAAATCGTCGACATCGCAGCTTGACCGGCTATAAGAAGCCGAGAGGCTGGCTTGGCAAGTCGGCTGGCCCGAAGGTCCGTGGCGCAGCAAATGCGAGTCCAGCAATGCGTTGAAAATACGGGGCGCCTAGGCTTCTGGGCATCCAGCAACAAGAGACACCTTGCCCTGAGGTTAGGGCGGAAAACTCGAGGGTACCCACAATCTGGCTGGCCTGTCACTAGGTGTCAGCAACGTCTCGTTTCATGACTGATTAATTTCCTGGTCGTCGTAATGATCGGCCAAGGATTGTCACATTAGGATCGAGAATAGTAATGGTAGCGCGATTTCGAAAGCTCTGGCAGCTGGCAGCTGGCAGTACCTAGGACCTGTCATTGGTTCAGGTACCGATAAACTCAGCTTTTGAGTCGTTGATAGGGTTGTCATGGTTGAATGTATGTTTAAACATCATTGGCGCTAGCGTTTCTTGACATCGGCTCGATCTGCACCGTAAAGACATGGGTCCTTGCCAAGAGGTCGGAGCTCGGCCGTCAACGCGCGTCCTGCTTGGCAAATCAATCAAATGGTGACCTTCATCAACAAGAGCTCAAGTCTCATAATGGGCTGGCTTTCGCCATCATTGACGTAGCGTGGTTGTACCGTAGAACTTTTTGGATCGTCATCCAGATGAACTGTACTTGCCAAACATGACTGGAGGAAAGGTGAGTTCAGAGAAACCCTCACCCGGCGATTTGGATATGACGGTTCGTCCTGCACTGCATCAAGTTACTCTGTCTGACACATTCCCCTGCAGAAGGAGGGCTCAACCAATCCATCAGCTGTCCGAATTCGTGACAACCAACGACGGTCCCGTGCGCGCCACAAGGAGTATGTCGAGGGTTTGCAAAAGAAGCTTCAGGACTATGAGCGTCGTGGTGTCGAGGCCACATTGGAGATGCAGCAGGCGGCGAGAAGTGTTGCAGTCGAAAACTCCCGCTTGAAGATTCTTCTGGGATACCATGGCATCACTAACGATGACGTCGAAAAGTTCTTGCACAGCTTTCCTGATCAGTCAGTTTCCGACGCCGCAAAGGCTGCCATTCAGCAGTCAACAGCCAGTCAACCACCCATCGCCGTCGCACCAAAGATGGCTCTTCAACCCTTGTCAAGGGCAACTTCAGCAGATCCCCCGAGGACGTTACCCCCACCACAGATGCTCCATGAGAATAGCACAAGTACTCGAGATGTTGTGGACGCAGTCGTTGGGATCAAGCGAGACTCTCGAAAAGCCGGCTTACACAATGGCCCAAAGCTTCCCTTGCCGATAGAACAGCGACAACCTCTGTTACAACCTCGACCTCAACCACCCATACTGCCAGCACTACCAGCACTCGTCCTTGGTCAAAGTAGACCAGAACCCCCTCCCCTCGATAAGCTGTCGGTTCTTGCGACAGCAAGTGCGCACCAAGATAACGACGCAAACAAACATCGCCGCTCACATTCGAATGCCGATAGTCTTCGTGTACCGAGTCCATCAATAGTAGGGCAGAGCTCACCAGCCTCTTCACATACAACCCCTACTAGTCGGTTGAGTTCGACGTCTCCATGAAGCCACGAGTGCGGATGGGGTTCGAGTCCGTATCATCGAATGCCGACGATTACCCCTGACAGCACAATCTATGAAGAGACTGCTCCTGCACAGGCTTGCGGGGAGCGTAGCGCCAAATTTGTGAGATACCATTAGCGGTGGTGAATGGAGTTTTGGTCGATTGATTGAAGCAACTTTGCTTCTGGGTGTGATGTTGTCCTGAGCTTTGACGGTATAACCATGTCCAGAACTATCTGGGCATGTTAGGCTGGTCGTATTAGTCCAAGTTGGATGAACCATGGAGACGAATGAGTTAATGCCGACAGTTGATTCCGGGAGTCGACTATCAGAGGAGGAATGGGCAGTGCGACATGCAAGTATTGACTGCCAATACTGCTGCATCGATGCAATGCCATCCACGAGGAAACGTTAAACATTGCTGGCGAAACGAGATCCAGATCTGGGGAAGAAGAGTAGTAATACTTCGACAGGGTGCAGAGTCGGAAACGAAATGATACCAAGATTACACAAGCGAGCCCATCGCATCGGGGAGGCAGTGCAAAAAGCAGAATCGCGTCTCGAGAGTTGCTGGCAAGACATCGGTCTTGGCTTGGACGTGAGAGGCAGAGTTATATAGGAACGGCTTTCAGGTCGTTCAGGTGGGAGGCCGCTTAGTGGAGATGTGGGATAACAAGGGCAGGTCGGCCTTGAAGGCGGGGAACATGCTTCTTAGCCGGTCGAGTTGGAGGGTATGTCTCCAATGCGTGTGTTTGTTGGAAGGATTTCAGGGATCTCCTCTCCCCACGCCTCAGATGTGTAGAGGATATCTGCAAAAGCTGGGCACAGCAACAATATAGCCACAGCAAAAAAATTATTATAAGCGCAAGACTTGGACTGAATCCCACGTGTAATACAAATGACAAAGCCATTCGCGGTCAATTTCCCTTTCAAAGAAAACAGTCCCTGAAAGCTCCCTTTGTTCAACCACTGACATCGGAGAGATACCAAGCCCGAGTGAACCGGGATCCAGTGTTTCTCCACAACGGCGTCATGTTGACCCATTGAAATGCAAGGTTGGGTGGTAGGGAATGAGATAAAACATTGCTTGTCTCTCAGCCGAGGAGACCAAAGAGAAGGGTTTGCTGAGAAGGGTCTGCGGGCGATGGAGATGCGCCTGGATGAAGGTTTCCGCGGGTCTGGTAGCGAGTGAGAGGCGAGGAGGCGTTAGTAAGTTTTGATGGAGCCGTGGTGAGCAATGAAGTGGTGGCGGAGCGCAATGAAGCCGTGGCATCTCGAAATGGGAGGCAGCCGATGTGAAAGACCATGATGGGCGACCGGAGATGGAGAGAAAAAGAATGAGGCGGTCGAGTAGGATATAAAGGATTCAGGTTCAGGGCAGAGCGGGAAGTGGGCACACGACTACTTTCCGGACGTGATAGATGCATTCGCGTTATGCACAGAAAATCAATGTCCAACCTGAGCGAATTAAGTAACCCGAAACAACATTCATGGATATGAAATGTCGGTCGAAGGATAGCACCTTGAATCCATGTTGGGTAGCTTAGCTTGGGTAGCTTTACCCTGCCGTGCTCATTTCCATGACGTAGAGTTTCATGCCAATCAGCATTCATCAGTGACAGAAGCCCCGTATGCCAGGGACCGGGAAGTGGGTTCGAGCATGCCGTAAAAGATCGTCTCCTCTTATGCGTTGACTAGGGTGGGAAACCTCCGTGACGAGATGCGAATGTATGATTGGTGAATTGTCGTATTCAAATAAGCTTAATCGTCTCAAGGTGTGGCTTCGGTTGAACCTCAGGGTTTCAATGATGAGATTTCCGAGTATTCGCATTCGTTGAGTTTGTTGGAGGAAGTCTGGAGGAGCACAAGGGGCAGTGTGTCCGTTCGGGCTGAACCGTTGGGATGGTACCCTGTGTAAGTCTTGATGTCGTCTCCCACAAGACCCATTGTAACCACCACGTTGGCTGTCGCAAACCAAATACTGAAATAAAAGGAGCAAATTCGAAAAGTTTAGACCTCGACCCCCAAAGACTTCATGGGAGAGGCCTAACTTTAAAGGTAGCCCGGGGGTTAATTGGCCGCGCGGCCCTGTCAACGCGTAGGTCCCATAATTGGTGGTGGCAGTGCATCCTCTCCAACGTCACTAGACCGGTCGATTGTACAGAACGAGAACATTCAGAACAAATTTGAGTTGATAGAATGCGAGTCTAGACGCGTGGTGAGTTGCTGGGATATGCCTATTGGCTCGGTAGCGCTGTTGCCAAGGGTGGGTTTGCGTATGAAGCTATTGCCAAGTCAGAACCAACTCTGTGCTAAGACAATCTTTTGATTAGGCCGCGCAGGCACTCACCAAAGTCTGATACAGGTGGGTAGCAGAGTTGTACTCCAAGGCTTTGGAAGCCAAAATAAAGTAGCACAAGTGTTGGTCTAAGGTGGCCAAATTATCTCGTTTCTCAAGCTTTCGGTTTCGTCTCAAGCTTTCGGTTTCGTCTCAGGCTTTCGGCGGCCTCTTCTGATACCTTGAGGACTGCTCGGTCCGATAGTCGATCATTGTCTCAAGTTCGGTCGGAATCGCATCTGTTGATCAAGGTGTTAGCTGATACCTCAAAATTTGAACATCTGCCAATAATTCAGTGCAACTGAGCACGCTCGGTAATGATGATTGCGATAACGAGTGTCGCAGTAGAGATGACAGTAGTGATCGTGATGGTATCGTTGGACGTCAAAGGTTTGTCACCAGAAAGCAAAATGATGGAAGAAGAGAATTTGTTGTGGAAAAGTCAAAGACTCAAAGTCAATAAGGCAGGTAGTGCCTGCGTGATGAGTGGGAAAGTGCATTGTGAAAAGGCAAGAACGCGGGTGGGAGGTTTTTTAGGCAGGCTGCCACACATCAAACACTCAAACCCAACAAACAACAAACCACTTCTAACTTTCATCAACATTTCAATACTTTCTTGGACGCAGAAATTATCCACTGAGGAGAACCTTGATACAGTTTTGGCCACCTCTCTCGTATAAAAGATCAGAGCAGCCACATCGCAAACACCTTCCCGTTCATTCTTCTTGGTCACCAACTTCAAACTGCGCTCTCCAAACGCTTCAAGCTTCAGATTTCAAAACAGGCCGCAACCATCAAGTACTCTAAGTGCTTTCATAACCTTTCATAAGGTAACCAAATCATTTCGTCTCTTATGCTTCCTTAGCTAATTCTTCTAACAGCCCCAGTCAACACAACGAGACGACCTTCAACGACAGCACGATGCCTCTGTCGCTAGACGATCCAAACCATCCCGGCCTGTGGGTCAGACAGCAAATCAAAGACTTCAACGATCATTACGACAAATACTTTGGACAAGAACGTTGCAAACGGTATGAGAGCAACGGGCAAAAGCTTGCCAACCTCAGGTCGGAGCTTAACCAAGCCCATGCCTCGTTTGACGAGAAGGAAGGAGACCTCGAAGATGCTCAAGTCGAAATCCAACGCCTCCGAATCCAGCTCGGCAGGGTCGACAAGTCTCTGAAAGACAAAGAAAAAGAGCTACAGACACAGAAGAAGGAACTGGCGAAGAAGGATGCAGACCTCAAGAAGGCCGATCAAGAACAAGCGAGCCTCAAAAATCAGCTCAACCAGGCCAAAGGGGCCAAAAAGTCTCTGGAAGGCAAGCAAAAAGAGCTAGAGGCAAAGATGAAGAAGAAGGACGCAGACCTTAAGAAGGCTGACCGAGAAAACGCGAGCCTCAGAAATCAGCTCAACCGGGCCACAGATGATTAGAAGACTCTGGAGGCCAAGCAAGGAGAGCTAGGGACACAGATCGAGAAGAAGGATGCAGAACTCAAAGCGGCTAAAGAAGAAAACACGAGCCTTGAAAACCAGCTCGACCAGGCCAGAGATGCCAAAAAGGCCCTGGAAGGCGAAAAGGATCAGTTGAAGCAACAGGTTAATGACCTTCAAATTCAAGTCAAGGAAGAAAGAGAAAGGACCAACAAGGATCAGGATACGAGCGAGGAGATGCAGAAGCTTCAGGACGAGAACAAGAATCTGAAGAAGCAGGCTGAAGAGGCTGAAGAGGCTGAAAAGAAGAACAAAGAGAAGTTCGAGCATATAAGAGATGCGGCCGATGAGCATTTTCGACAGCACCAACGAGTTGAGAATAAGATACAACAGCTCAAATCTGATCTTAAGACGGAGACTCGTTTGAAGGAAGATGCACTGGACGGCCAGAGGAGTGCCGACGCGAGGGCCGACGATGTACTGAACCGAGCACGTCAGCAGAGCAGGGCCTCCGACATGGCCATGAGGTCGGCGTGGGTAAACGGAGTATCTTGGGCAACGCAGCGGGCAATGCAGCCCCATGGCTACATTCAACCCGGCCAAATGCTCCCAGTTCAGAACACCTATCCAGGTCCATTTCAACCTTCAGGTTCAGCTCCGATCAACTATCCAGCTCCAATGCACCCTTCAGGTCCAGATCAGAACAATCAGAATATGTGTGGACCATATCGGAACTTTTCAGATCCCCATCCCGAGATGTATAGCGTCACAAACACCACACAAGTCACCAACGAATCCCGCATCTCTGATATTCCTCGAGATAATAATCCTGGGCCTTCACGTCAACAACATCAGAACTCTTCAGGTCCCCGTCCTAGGGTGGATAGCACTACAGGCACCGCACATGATAGCGGTGAATCCAGCAGCTCTCACACCCCTCGAGATAACATTCCTGAGCCTTCACGACAGCCAAGTCAGCACTCTTCAGGTCCCCGTCCTAGTGTGGATAGCACTACAGACACCATACAGGATAGCGGTTCATCCAGCAGCTCTGATACCCTTCGAGATGACACTCCTGAGCCTTCACGACGGCCAAGTGAGAAATCTTCAAGTCCCCGTCCTAGGGAGGATAGCACTACAGACAACACACAGGATAGCAGTTCATCCAGCAACTCTCACACCCCTCGAGATAACGCCCCTGAGTCTTCACAACAGCCAAATCAGAACTCTCCAGGTCCCGATCCCAAGGCGAATAACACCGTAAACAACGCAAAGAACACTAAGGAGTCCCGCAGCCCTCGCATCTCTCGGAACAACTATCCTGGACCTTCCTCATGCGGGCCTATAATTGTCAACAGCGTCAATCTCGAATACATCTGGTATACAGATCCGGTAGACAACAAGGATTGTGAGAGTATCAGAGTCTCCAGAGGGATGGAGAACAATGTGGCTGCCAAAGTTCCTTATCTCGATTATGTCTGGGCGGCCAACGTCGACAATTTGCAAGCTTTGATCAATCTGTACAACCACACGCCTGGTACCAAGGCGTCAATCATTATGGTAAAACATATCGATGCCAGAGTCTCAGCGGGGGTTCGTTTGGATTGGAGGTTGTTTGCGTCAGTAGTATCATGAACTCTCGCTCAACGAACAGCATAATCATTCTCTAAGGGTTAGAATAAGTAGTCTAAGTTTTAGTATAGCGTGAACAAATTATTTCATCTCTTATGGTCGGCCAATTCGTCTGATAGTGACTTTAGGCTTCGACTTGATACAACCTAGACCTACGATGGAGAATAACTTCGACGTGAGAGTCCCATATATTGGTGGCGGTACCTAGGGTTTGCGCATCAAGTTGGAGTAGGCACACACTCCTCATTCCGGGTCGCGTTAGTTGTTCGAGGATCGATTGTATTCTTTCTTGGCGATATAGAATCAGGGGATATTCATGTATCGGCATTCCTGTTAGTAGGACCTTTCTTGGTGAGTCCGTCTCTTGGTAGAGGCTAGATTTGTAGGATTCAATTGTCGCTTTTCCTTCGGCTTGTAGCTTTTTTGTCAATGATGTTAATGTTTATTCCAGGCAGTGTTGTCTCGTACATCTTCTCGCTCGTCTAGATTGTCATGCTATCTCTGTGCTACAGATGGGAGTGTGAGAGTCCGGTGATAAATTGTTCCTCTAATTCTACTGCTTAAGTACATCAACACCATCTGTCTGAATTAGGTTGTTGTCTCAGGTTTTAAGTAACAAAACTCAATTACCACGCCTAATACAAAGCAGTGTTTTTTGTCCCCGTTTCTTTCCTATCGACCAGTTTCCTCTAGGTGCAATAGCCAGATTCATCTGATCTCTATTTCCTCGATCTTCAATACCCCCGATTCGACAAGTCTGTTTATATCCTCGTCATCGAAATCTGTAATGAAGCAATTGTTGACAAAAAGGTAGTGATCGTCTTTGGGGCGGAGAACTGTAAGTGATGTGCCGTTCGCAAGACAGCACACGATATCCCCCGGCAAAACCTCCTCGCCGATCAAGCCAATATAGCCGTCCTTTGTTGTAAACAGCATGCTGTTCAACAGACGCTTGGCGGCAGGCTCCCATTCCTTGGCGATATGTTCGAGCAAGCTTGAGTCAACATACCTACGCAATCTCTGGTTAAATGTTCAGGCCTACACTGGCCAGATGCCTTCAACGCAATGAAAAGACGCTGAATGTCGTAGCCGCGTCCATGTTCGAGAAGAAAGGTACGGCAAAGTACCTTCATGATACACTCACCATGGACATAGGTGGTTTTCCCGTACATCTTCGGGAAATCATGGATAAAGTGGTACAGCTCTCTATCGCAGAAGTCTGGAGAGCCCGGTTCATAGTATACTGCTTCTATAGTTTTTATCTTGATACATTTGATCCGTAAGCTACCTTCTGAGGTGACTATTGGTGGTGGTTCGCAGAGCGGAAGCTTTTTCCATCGATACCCAATGTGAAACGGAGGGCTTATCCATCGAGGCAGATTGATATTATGTCGCTTATCGCTAGCGGAGAACACAGGGGCCCAAGTCGGTAGACCATGAAGCTGTCGAACACCAACGGCATGTTGGTCCAGCAAGTCATAGACACGCTGTGTGTTCTCGCTGCTTTCGCAAACCACTTCCACCATCCATTTCACAAACGCGATGTGCACTTCACGTATAGACTTTGTATAATCGGGTTCGATGGGCACTTGACTTATAGCCAATAGGCCGTAGACATAGTCCAAATGGTCGGTGGCTTGCAATCCCTCCGAGAAGTGCAAATTAATGCAAGCTAACACACGTCGTTCTTTCAACTCTTGGCGAAAACGTTGGCGGATGGTGTCTGTTGCTTCAAAGAGGTTCAAAACGCTGCGTTGGTCACGTTCGAGTTTCTTTGTCTGTTCGATCTGCAGCTGGGTAGGACTAATTATCAGGTTGCGCATACAGATATTCACCTTTCGAATGGCTTTCCAACATAGACTGTGACTCCATATGTGCGAGGACGATATGTAGTAAACTTTCTTGGCCAGGATTATCTCCTGTTGAATCCATACTCTGGACCAGAAGCGAAGTTTCCAGAATTGGCGGAGATGAGCTAATGGTTCATCGGGCCGGAGTTGTGCGTTGCCTTCCCGCAAACCACTGTTCTCCGGAAGCAGAAAGGGGGGTAAATTCTTTCGGTAACTGGTGTCCCACGAAGTCCCGTCCGGCATTCTTAATACCTCGCCCAGGATGTCGAAGCCCAACTTAACTTCTTGGTCATTAGAAGATAGCCAAGCAAGCACCATGTCGGCTGAAGAGTAGATGTCCGCCATCAAGCGGACCTGGTGTCCTCTTTCTAGAGGATCATCCTGATTGATACACAATGCATCAGCCCAAAGACGAAAGCTGGAAGAAAGTCTGCCACTGTTTGACATGCTGCCGATCTTAACCCAATGATTCTTCACGTGCTTCAAAGCAGTAGCCAGGTTGACGGTGATTTTCTTACGGACTCCATTGACGATGATTTCCTCCGTGATAGATGGGTCGCCCCAAACATAGGAGAGGCATGTGTATCGCGTTTCTGGGGTAAGAGTGACGGTGTGCAGGTAGCAGCATGTCGTTCCATCCGGCTCTATTGGTGCAATCTCGATGAGACGAATCTCTCCACTGTTGCGATCGAGAGGTGGGTACAAGCGATGATCTGCTTCACCAGTTGCGGGTGCCATTGTGGTCAGACCTGACCGGCAGACGGGAGTATCGAAGGAGGATTCACTGATATTATTAGAACAATGAAGTCTGACTTTGGGGAGTACTCAGTAAGAAGTCTTCAGCCTGATATATAGGCACATATTGGCTGCATTCAGTCTCGCCAGGCTTGAGTGAATCCTTGACTGTATATCGAAGATCCATGACAGCTGCCTGGAAAGCGCGGCGCAAACAGGTCAACAATCAGAAGTGAAAACATCGCGTAGTTTGCTTTGAGCCCAGAAGGTGAATGATGAAGAAGTCGAAGTGTGAAAGAAAGTCGAAGTATCAATTAGACGACCCTTTTTAGTGCCGCAAGAGAAGAGAGTTGAGGGAGTAGCAAACAGGTGAAACGAAGCTGGCAAGAAGGAACTTGTCGACCACATCTGGCAGTCACGGCAGTTGCATTACACCTGCCGCAACTGCCTGAACTTCTTGTTAAATATTACATAAGAGAGTCAAAACAGTAAATATCATGAGATACAGATTGCTCGTAGTTGCGCATTTAGATTCAGCACTTTTAAGGCGCGTCAAGACACTTGGCTGAGTCGGAATTGTTGTGGTGAGAATGACTGAGATAATATCCATGATCAGCCACTTTTCGAGTTATCACAAAGGGGCAAAGGCGTTTCTTGGTCGTCATGGTTAAACCCCTGCGTGGTTCAAAGTCTGGACAAGTTGAGAGAAGTGTGAATACAAACCATTGACGACATGTTTGACAGGTTCAAAGACTGTTGTACACGTCATGTCGGCAAAATTGTCAGTTTGGAGGCTTGACAACAACAACACGGCAAAGAGTTTCAGTCCGGGATGAAATTACATCTATTACATCTAGGTAACAGGTATGCTAACAACTAACAATTAACAAGTACATGGATATAGCTTGTAAATAATAATGCCTTAGGCAACACACTACCTTACTTTAAAGCGGTGTATCCCTCGCAATCACTTTCGGCTGAACATCACGTACCATCTTCTTCACATAAATTCCTACCCCTACATGAGCAATTCGACAAGATGACTGGCCGCGGCGGAAGAAGAGAACCAGTCCTTCTACCGCCACGCGACCCAACTCTTGAAACTCGGCCCGTGCCCCAGGAGCGTCACTTTGCCGTGCAAGCGTTTGGGCCAGGCGCTGACGTCGAAACACATCGACACTTCCAATCGGTTGAGGCTTTACAGCAGCAGCTACCCGACGCCAGCTCTAGGGGGGACGTGGAAAATGATGCCAAAGAACTCTTCAACTTGCTCACCAGCGAGAGCGAACTCGTCAGAAGGGATTGGACTGAAGACGGCGAGGTTGATGGTGAGCCGACCTGGGGCCCTGTCGTTATGGTGACAGCCTACTCCGACAAGGCTGCACAAAATATCGACCAGGCCGTTACCAACCTAGTCGAGACTATTCATCGTTATCTCCTCCTATACCCTCGGTCTAAGGCATTTGCAACAGAGGTATTCAAGCGTCTTGAAATCAAAGTCATCAAAGATAAAGATCTATTGGAAGATGCCTCCGACGACCGTATCAGAGAGGAGTTGAATGCCTACGTCCGCTCTCTTCGACTGTTTCCCGCTGACATGGACTGGGAGAGAGAGAGCCAGAGAATCTTTAAAGATAACCTCAACAGACCTAGAGGGCCTAGACGCTACGACTTTTCCGTTGTGCTTGATGAGCAGACGATCGACAGTCTTGCGAGCATTGCTTTCCCTGAAGATCCAGATGAGGACTACAAAACTTTGAAACATATCTCTGTCAAACTGGTGGACCGCAAATGGAGATACCCAAAAGAGGCAGGGGAAAGTATTCGGGGAAGGCATTATACGGGGACAGATATCTGTCGTCTTGTTGACTTGCCGCTGATCTGCGCCGAGATACATCACTTCGCCGACCTTGAGGAGATGTCTTCGCTGCGTTATGAATAAGCGATCAATGGACCAGCAAGCTGCAACTGGAAACGAAAACGAGGAGAACAAACCCTGAGATAGGTAGGTCAAAGAAAACACCAAACGCAAACAGATGGCAGACCTAGATTGCAGTGCAGCTGATCAGTAAAGACAAAGTGGCAAAGAAACCACAAAGCTCTCGCCAAGCAAAAAGGCAACAAATTTTTGTTAGCAAAGCCACCCAAGAAACTATTTGCATGACTATGAAGACATACTAGACCAAAGCAAGCCAAATCCGCAGCGCCAAGACGTTGGGAATAAAGTCAATTCGCATCGCATCAACTGATTGATCAGATAAGATTACGAAACGTGGCTGAACCGACTGGAATGTGAACCTGAAATTTCCAACGCATTAGTCCCTGCGCCAGCCGATATCGCAGTGACGATTAATTCTGCAGGGGAGATCTACGTGTGGGTTGTTGATGCAACAGCTGGTTATCAATCTCGATATACACAGCTGAACTGTAGCATCATCAGTGATATTCCCGTAACGTAAGATTTACTCTGACCCACCATCTGCCGTGGGATTCTGTTTCTCTCTTAGCTTCAGCTTGTCAGTCAAGCCTAAATGGTTCACTCGTATCAATAGTCTGATTCTCTAATCTAGACCAAACTCAGTGGATGTCCTTGACAAAATTTTCATCGCCAAGGATACCGACAACGTGGAAAGACATCCCATTTGGAGTAAGTACATCCGTAATGAGGTTGTTATCAATCAGTGTTATTCCCTTTTGCGGCTCAAGTCCGATCCATGCGTCCGAACATCGCCTGTTTCCTCCACTTAAGATGTCTCTGTTCTTCTTATGGGTCCATTAGCCTCTGACCGGTCGCCCAAGGATTCTAGTCTGTTGTCTCACTGGTTGTAACGTTTTAACGGAACCCTCCGAAGACTGAAAATCTTTTCCCAGCTTGAGTGCTTGCATTGGCATCGGCGAATCCGCTGCACCGCTTTCTAGTCAAAGGATGGATGGACAGCTCTAGGCAGCTATTGCCGGACCCTTGACTTGTATAGGAAAGATGGTCGGCTCACTTTTGACTAACGCCAAGAAGTGTGTTCCACTGTTGTTGATCCTTGGATTCCGAGGGTGATATCGGGTGCTACAGTTGCATCACTATCCGAACCTTGCTGTTGGTATTGTAGTAATCGAGTTGAACGTTGATAGCTGAACAACCTGGAACTCAAGGATATCCCGACGAAACATAGGTGATAAAATACAGAAGGTCTTGCAGCACACAATACCATTGTTCACTGAAGACATCAAAATTTCTCCGCCACTTCCATCACTAAATCCCCTAAATGCGCTAATTAACCCCCTAGCGCACAATGGTCCCATGCTCCACAACCCCTCTCACCCTATCAGGCCCAACATCGTCCCCTACATCAAAAAACTTAGAGTTATCTAATCAATCTCTTGATCCACACCCATCCTACCATCACTCGAGCTTTTAAAACCTGCCCATCCCCCAGCATGCCACCATCTTCTCTCCTCAGTATACCCTTCTCTAGTAGTGTTACTGATACTCTTGGTGGCCATGTCCGTCAAAGAAACAAACGAAACCTCCCATGAGGCCAAAACCCCCGCCGACGCCGTGCGCGACATCACATCGCCCGGTGTCCAGCGTATCAAGGCCATGTCAGAGGTCATTAACATGACCGACCGCATCTTTATCTTTTTCGGTGTCTTCCTGATCGCTTATGCTTACGGTCTTGATGGAACCGTGCGTTACGCTTATCAACCCTCCGCGCTGAACGAGTTCAAGGAGCACTCTTTACAGTCGTCTGTCAACACTCTCCGAGCCGTCATCGCAGCAGCTGCTCAGCCTACTGCTGCCAAGATTGCTGATGTGTTTGGTCGTGTGGAACTTATCTGCATTTCGGTCTTTTTCTATACTATCGGAACGGTCATTGAGGCTGCGTCGCAGAATCTTGATACGTATTCTGCTGGTGCGGTTATTTACCAGATTGGATATACCATGATTATTCTCTTGGTCGAAGTCATCATCGGAGATATCACTTCTGTCAGGTCTCGTCTGTTCTTCAGTTACATCCCCGCTCTGCCCTTTATCATCAACACTTGGGTTAGTGGTGATGTTACAGCTGCTGTTCTGGGCGTTACTTCTTGGCGATGGGGAATCGGCATGTGGTGCATCATCTACCCCGTCTGCGCCCTTCCTCTTATCATCAGCCTTCTCGTCGTTGGTCATCGCGCAAAGAAGCAGGGTCATCTCACTGGATACCGATCATCTTTCCAGCAACTCGGTCTCAAGAGCTTCACTGTTGAACTCTTCTGGCTTCTCGACATCATCGGAGTAATTCTTCTTATTGCCTGCTTCGCACTCCTTCTCGTCCCTCTTACCATCGCTGGTGGTTTCGAGAGCAAGTGGTCAGACCCTCAAATCGTTGCCCCTCTAGTCATCGGCTTCGTCTGCATTCCCGTGTTCGTCATCTGGGAACTCCGTGCTCCTCACCCCCTTGTTCCCTTCCACCACATGAAGGACCGCTCCGTCTGGGCTCCCATGGGTATCGCATGCATGCTCAACTTTGCCTGGACAATGCAAGGCGACTACCTCTACACCGTCCTCCAAGTCTCCTTCAACTTTAGCATCAAGGCCGCTACTCGAGTTCAGTCTCTCTACTCGTTCGCCAGTGTCATCACCGGCACAATCCTCGGCCTTATCGTATACAAGGTGCGCCGCTTCAAGATCTTTATCGTATCAGGCACATGTCTCTTCCTTGTCGCCTTCGGTCTCCTCATCCGCTACCGAGGCGACGAAAGCAAATCCAACCAATCCGGTGTCATCGGCGCACAAATCCTCCTCGGTATCGCAGGAGGTATGTTCCCCTACCCCGCCCAGGCCTCTCTGCAAGCCTACGTTACCCACGAGCGTCTTGCCGTCATGACAGGTCTCTACCTCGCTCTCTACCAAGTCGGATCCGCCATGGGCAACGCAGTAGCCGGAGCAATCTGGACCCAGGTCCTCCCCGGCAGCTTGGAATCTGCCTTTTCCAGTTTCGGCAACGAGACTCTTGCTGTGTACACCTACTCTCAGCCTTTGTCTGCCATCATCGACTTCCCCGTTGGTACTGCTGAGCGCGATGCCATGATTGATGCGTACAAGCATGTGCAGCGATTGCTTGTGATTACCGGTATCTGCCTGTGTATCCCTCTTATCGGGTTTTCTCTGTGCTTGCGTAACCCCAAGCTCACTGATCAGCAGAACCTTGTTGAGGATGAGAAGCCTGGTGAGGCAGCTGAGCGTACTGCCAGTGCTTAAATGGGGATATGGATGATTAAAAGTTGTATAATGATATAATCGTAATTGAATAGCCTGTGGCTTGTTGGATCTATATGGACTGCTGATGATTTATGCTCTGACTGGTGATGAACTTGTTGAGTGGTATTGAACTTAATTCTCTATAACTGATGGACAACGTCTACACCACACCTTGAACTTACTTGTTAATGAACGTTACAATCTCTATAACGGATCTAACGCTCCGACAGATCTGCATGCAACTTCAAATCGTTGACGATCTATATTTAGCCACCATGCCTCCTCCCGTCCCGTCTTGACCCTCCTCACCAACAAAGCAATACTCGACAACCAACACAATACCACCAAAGCGCCGTTAACACCAATCAATTGTCTCCAGCATGATAACCACCACTCATTATCCTATAAAACCAATTACATAAAGCCACCTATTAAGCATAATTTAAAAAGCTGCACATCGAGAATTCCATCTTCCAATTGTTTAACCGTCTCGGTTATCAGCTGCAAGGTACCGCTTACGGAGGCTGATCAGATCATCGATATTGGATGGACGTTTTGTCAGCCATGTTATTTCCGGGCCGTGTTCAGCTACATACATCCTAGACTTCGCTTACAGTATTCGAGGATGCAGGTTTCTCAACAATGCTACTCTCAGCTGCATGTTCCTTTCAGTCATGTCATCCTTGAGGCTTCTTTCAGCTACCATGTTGCAGATCTTTCTTTTTGTTCGGAGCGTTTCTCCTCATTTGTCTGTGTGCTTCTCGTACCCTCTCACCAAAAGCAACGTTCTCGATCTTGTGAACCAATCCATTTTCACTCAAGACTCTTTCATGGATGTCCTTCTCGCCTCATACAATTCCGCCCTGCGACACTCGTATAAACTCTCCGAAAGATAACGTTTCTCGCACAACATAGCTCTTGTGACACGTGTTTATGCAGTATTTACGAGGACACCTCTTCTCTCTATGCAGGAACCACCAGCATTCAACAGTACCTTGTGCAGATAAAGTATTGACAATATTGGCGCGGCTGAAGAAGGCCTCAAAAGTACATGCAAGAATACAGGGTTATCCCCTTGTAAGCGCATATAAAATGGCTTGCGCCATTCTGCACGTTGGAGACAATATCACTGCATATCGAAATATTCCTTTTCCCGCAAGATTTACCTCCTCAGTAAAGAGAGGAAAGTAACCCCATGAGCATGCATCGATAAGTAGGTATATAAACCTCGACTGTCACCACAATGGGATACTCAACAGCCAAGCCTTTCGAGTACAAGGCAATACCACCGCCTATCATTGAGGCATCCATTCGTTACAGTCACTCGTTTCAAGATGAAGAGTCAATTCGCTTTCCTCGTCGCCTTTTTGGCTAGTTATGTTCTTGCTATCCCTAATCTCCGTAGTGTGCTTGGTCTTGAGAAGAGACAAGCTGGACGGTGTGGTACGGGATTTGGAGGAGTTTGTGCTGCTGGTGAATGCTGTTCTAGCGCTGGGTAAGTTTGCCTCCCTCTTCAATACTTCCTTTTACTACCTACTGTCTCTTGTATGGGACTGACATTTGACAGCTGGTGTGGAACTGGATACCTCTACTGCTCTGCTCCCTCATGCCAAATCGAGTACGGTCCTGGCTGCGATGCAAACGTGAGACCCAAAGGACCAGACACCACAAACGTTGCTCGACCAAAGACTGGAAGTATTCCCTACGGCCAGGCTATCTATCGCTGTAATCGCAATGGAGATATTGCGTTGACATACGATGACGGACCATACACCTACACTGAAGATCTTCTCGATCTCCTCCAAGTAAGCCCACCCATCACCATATACAAGACGGACACTGACTTCACAGACCTACAATGTCAAAGCAACATTCTACATCACAGGCCGCAACCTAGGCAAAGGCGCAATCAACGACGCCGCAACACCCTGGCCCAGCCTAATCCGCCGCATGGTCCGCGACGGCCACCAAATCGCCTCCCACACCTGGTCCCACCAACGTCTCACAACTTTATCCCGTTCTAAATTCTGGAACCAGATGATCTTCAACGAGATCGCCTTTGCAGATATCCTAGGCTACTTCCCTACCTACATGCGTCCTCCTTACTCAGCCAGCAACGCTACCACCGATGCTTGGCTAGGCGAATTGGGATACCATGTTACGTACTTTAACCTGGATACCGAGGGGTATCTGCATGATAGTCCGAATACTATCGGTACATCCAAACAAATCTGGGATTCTACCGTTGAGGGCAAGAGTCCTGCTAGTAACAAGTGGCTTCACATCGAGCATGATCCCGTGTATCAAAGCGTGTACAATCTCACAGAGTACATGCTCAAGTCCCTCAAGCGCAACAACTTCCGTGGCGTAACAGTCGGCGAATGTCTCCAAGACCCGAAAGAAAACTGGTATCGCCAAGTAACACCCAGCTCAGCCTCAACGACTACGACAGCCGCCACAAGCTCTGCAACATTTCCCTTGACGACAAATGGTCGCTGCGGATCTCGCCACGGAGGCGCAACGTGCAGAGGCGAATTTAATGGAGAAACGTGCTGTTCGCAGAACGGATGGTGCGGCAGTACAGATGCACACTGCGGGAGAGGATGTCAGCCTGTATTCGGTACGTGCAGTGGCGTTTCGGAGCCGGGAACACCGGAGCCGACTGAAGCTAATCCGGGACGGTGCGGTTCTTCGTTTGGTGGGAAGAAGTGTGATCAGTGGGATCCATGTTGTTCTCGGGCTGGATGGTGTGGGAGGACGAGTGAGTATTGCGGTAGTGGATGTCAGAGTGCATTTGGAACGTGCAATTGATCCTCAGGCACTGGTAAGTCACTATGAGCATGATTGCTACATCACATGATTGTCACTTCTTGATTTTGGTAGTATAGAAGGAATTGGTTTGGTTTGGTTCCATTGAAGGATTCAAAGGTCAATGCAGAACTAAACCTAATTAGGTATCCACAGCTGGGTTAGGGGTTTCAGCCAAACGATGTGGCGGATTTAACGCTCTGACTTTTACTTTTGTCCGGTGGAATTAATTTAATTTCAGGGGGAGGATACTCTAGACTAATATCACTAATTAATTGAACCATTGCCTAGTAAGAGTTTGTTTAATGAGTGATAAGCGAAGCTACACTGACTCTTGTATATTCGGCGAAGCTTTTAGTTGCAGGCGAAGCTGTTAGCGTAGACACCATTGTTTATTGTTCTGTTGATTGTCGATGCGATGGATTCAGCTCGTAAGCGCCAAGGCTTAGTTCCAACCTGCACTATCGGGAGTTATGACATGTCCCAAGAATTGATCAACATAACAAGAAATGTCTCACTGCCAACGCTACTGGGTCTCATTGTGGACGGTAAAACTGGTCACTGTAAGCCGGGCATGCAGTGAATAACTGATCTGAATGGTTGTTGTTTGCTTTTTCAACCCCTGAAGAGTTTCAAGTTACCTTGATATATGACATATGCACAAGGCTGGGCACTCGTCCTTGTTTTTAGTCTCTACTAGGAAAGGTGCGTCCCAGCGGTGAGCCCAGTAGGATAGAGCTGCCTGCCTACTGCCTAGAAACTAAAGGCTAGAACGGACTGCCTGGTGTGATAGTTCATTACCCCAGCATTGGACTAGCTCTCAAGTACATAAAGCTCTCCCGTCCCCTTTCTTTCTTACTCTTTTATTCATCACCAACTATACAATAATTAAGTCTTCACTCGTTAGACAACAAATCCATCAAAATGCAGTCCGTCGTTATCGCCTCCCTCCTGGCCACCGCCGTCTCGGCAAACGTCAACTTCATGGCCAACCCCATCATGAAGCGCGCCGCCATTGAGCCTCGCCAGACCGGCCTCCCCTCTCTCGGCGACATCACCCCCGAGTGTCAATCCGCCGTTCTTGACCTCGCCCAGGGCGTCCCCACTCCCGCCCCCGAGATCGTCTCCGATCTCCTCGAGAACCCCCAGACCGACCCCTGCGACTTCAGCACTCCCGCTTCTCTGTCCGCCGAGTACTCTTCCTACTCTGCCGACATCATCTCCTGGTACGCCAAGAACAGCGAGGACATCATGTCTGCTGTCAAGGAGTGCCCTGAGCTTGCTCAGTTCGCCAGCATGGTTCCCATGTGCACTGCTACTGCCACCGAGGACAAGCCTAGCAGCCTCACCAGCGCTACTGGCTCTGCTGCCACCGCTGTCGTTCCTCCTGTTGTCTCTACCAAGGTTGAGGAGCACAACACCCCTGTTGCTACTCCCTCTGGTGCTAAGCCTACCTCTACTTCTCCCTCTGAGGTTGAGAACGGTGCTGCTTCTGCCAAGGGTGGTCTCCTCTACGTCGCTGCTGCTGCCGTTGCCGGTGTCGTTGCTGCTCTCTAAATTTGTGGTAATTGATGGACTGGCTTAAGATTAATAGTTTTTAATACAACACTTTTCTTTCTGCCAACAAACTCGCCTAAACGTGCTTGTGAAGTCTTTGTTGTTATTCATTGTCCAAGTAACGCCACAGCGGTTGGTTCAGCCATGTCTTACATGAATAAGTCATGGTTGCATCCCCGCGTCTACGGTTGTCCAGTGAAACTCTATTAACTAACGTCAACATCTCACGATGCATTGAAGCCAAGAATTGACAATGGAAATGCCAAGAGAGGCCTCGTAAGTGTTGCTGAGTTGGTTTGAAGCCATAGCAGCTAAAAATGGACATTATTGAACAAGGCATTCTGCATTAAGGTTGCAGCTGGAACAAGCTGACAGTCAGCCTAGCAACTTATGTCCAGAATAAGTTAGCTTCTCAACGGGAGATGGGCATCTGCATGAGAGTCATCGTATTTTCAGCCTATCCAAAAGTCACTCATACTCAAGGTTGTGGAGAAATAAAAGGTGCCTTGCTGAAGAGCGGAACTACACAGAGGCCGTCAAACAGTCACAACACGTTCATTCTTCACTGTCACCCGTCATCTACATCACTTCACATGCAAAGACTCATAATTCGCGAACATGAGACAGTAACATAACTACGGCATCAAATCCACTAACGAGTGTATCAAACTCCAAACGCGCCAAAGCAAAGCAGGCTTCTTATCTACATTCATCCTCGGCTTTCATCTCATCCTCTAGCTTGTCGTGTTCCCTTACACGGTATTTCCCAAAATCTCCTCTCCACAGACTGGTATCCTGCCCAAGTCAGTCCATGCTTGTCCTCGATCGCCTATCTATCGATAATCCGTAGACCCTTATCGGTTGTCTGTCAGACTACCAACGAATGATGGATCCTTGACACTACCGCCTGCATCTCCAAGTCCAGCAATTGGTCGGTTGTAGCTGAATCCTTGGAATTGGTTCTGCATTGTCTGAGATAGCATGGGTCCTTCGACGTAAGAATCTTGAGGTGCTTCTGAAGTGAATTCGGGGTCAAAGTTGGCAGTGTCCAGAGCGTCGGCCTGAAAATGTTAGTCGAGTCGAATCGAGACAGAGACGAAATACTTACAACACTGGGCTTAAAGGTAGGCTCGTACTTGCGCTGAAGCAACTTCCTCCAGTCAATAGCATGGAAGAAAGGATGAGCCTTGATTTCAGCTGATCCATTGGCTCCCAATCGCTCTTCAGGGTTACGGTTGAGAAGCTTGGTCAAAAGATCCTTGGCAGCCGGAGGAACCACATCAGAAAAGTGAAGTGGCTCTGATAGAATCTTGCGGTACATTTCGTTGGTGTTTTCGTCGTAGAACGGTGGAAGACCCGTCAACATCTCGTACAGCAAAACACCAAGAGTCCACCAATCAACCGTCTTGTTGTAACCCTGTCCCATCAACAGTTCGGGGGCGAGATACTCGGGTGTACCACAGAAGGTGTTGGTTCGGTCCTCATCCTTCATGTCAAGCTTGCAAAGACCAAAATCGCAAAGAGCAATGTGACCTTGGTAATCGAGAAGAATGTTCTCGGGCTTGAGATCTCGGTAGATAACGCTGAAACCGTGAAGACACTCGAGGGCGCATAGAAGCTCGGCGGTGTAGAAACGGGATCGGTTGACGTCGAATCGGTGCTCCTTTTGCAAATGGTGGAACAGCTCTCCTCCGTTGACAAACGCGAGAACAAAGTACAGCTTCTCTGGTGACTGGAAACTAAACTTGAGAGGCACAATAAACGGATTGTTGATCTGCGCCAGCACAGACCGTTCGGCGAGTGTGTGGGCGACTTCGGATCGCGAGATGATGTGTGCCTTGCGGATTGTCTTGAGAGCGTAGATTCGGTTCGTGTCCTTCTTGCGCACCTGCATAACCTTGCCGAAACTGCCCTTGCCGACAACCTTGAGAAGTTCGAAATCCTCAATCTTGAGCTTACCTGCTCGGGTCTCGACGTACTCGACACCAACCTTGATCTTTCCGGTTCCGTACTGCACGTCAACCCACTCGGCGCCTTGATGGCCGCCACGCGCTGCGTGTTCAGCAGCTGCCTTTTCGCGGTCCTTCTTGCTGGCCTTGGGGTCCTCCACGTACTGCTGTCGCTCTTCGAATCGGGGGTTGATACGAACGACACCGAGGAAGATATCCTGGCTTCGTCCGGATCCCGGTGGTGCCGAAGGGTTTCGCATGTACAGGTGGATGACGAGTTCCGTCACTCTTGAAACATCAAACTTGTACTGAGTGTTTCCACCAGCCCAGAGAGGGTTCTCGGGGTTTCCGTCGACCGAGTTGACAAAAACCTGGACCTTGTCGAAATCGAGGAGGGCGTATGGCATGTACTTGCCAGAAATTCGACCGTGGTTTGTAGGGATACCGTTGAAGCCACCAGCAGAAGATTGCGGCCTTCCGTTGAAACCACCCGCGCGTTGTGAAGAACTAGGTCGGACAGACCCTGAAAGAGCGCTTCCAGAGGACATCGATCCTTGGTGTGATGAGGCAAACGCACTTCGGTGCTGCTCGGGAAGGGAAAATCCTTGACCTTCATGAAGGGTGACGACGAGGATACCGGGCTTGGGGGGCTTGACTACGGGAGCCTGCGTCATGGCCTCAGAAGCGGCTATTCACGTCAGTCATTGACTTTGAACCCAGTATGATATGCTCACCTATAGCACTTTCGGTCGTGGGAGTGACGGCACCGCTGGCTTGAGCTTCCTTCTCCTTGTCGGTGATTGTAGAAGTAGACGGTGATCGAGAGAATGGACTCAAGGTCTGACCCAGATGGGTTTCCTTTAACTCTGATGGTTGTTAGCATGCGACCGATAGACCTTGAAATGTAAACATACTCTTGGTAAGCTTCCAAGACATGGCTGCGACTGTTGACGATGTATCCGAAAGGTGCAGTCGACTAGAAGTGTAATCGCAGAGATGATCTCCCAAGACGTGCGCTCGCTGACAAACTCCTGATCAAGCAAAAAGGCTGATGGTTAGAAGGATTCAAGTGGATGATTTGTAACCCCGCATATAAACGTGGAGAGAGAGAGCGTAGACCGGCCGCTTTTAGTCGAAAGGTTTCGCGAGTCGAAAAGGAAAAAGGAGCAAATTCTGTTTTGCGCCGACGATCTGAAAGGAAAGAGATCGAAGGCAAGATGAGGGAAAAGAAGATTGAGAGGGTTGGAGGTTCAGGTATGAGGAGGAGGCGAAGCAAAAGGCACCAAGACGAAGTAGTTGAACGGGGATGGAAAGAAGGGGAGCCGTGCCGTGGCGGTGGACCGTGGACCTGGGATGATAGCTATTCCAGGGGGCATATGCACTGTGAGGTAGTGACCTTGTAACGCTGTTGAAGTGCTGTAAGCACAGTGTCTCAGTCTGCAACACAGGAGCTTTTAACTGTGGGGAATTATGGTCTGGGCTGTCAAAAGCTACCTACTACGCGGGCTCTAGCTTTGTTGATCTTAAGCAGTTTCCAGTTGGCAGTCTATGAGTATAAGGGGTAAATGAGATGGGGAGGCTAGTTTTTGTGTGCACTGTTTGATGTCAAGACTTGAAGTCTGCCCAATCCAGAGCCCAATTGAGGGTGTACTGTAATTAGTATGTACTTGGATCTCTTGTACAGCCACACTTTTGGCGACGCGTGTCGAATGGGAACAATTGGGGGATATCATGAAGTGACCAGAGTGAATTACCAGATTTAGATCAATTGTGCATAAGGGGTTGAGATCTGGTCCACTACGAAACTTGTTTGAGATCCATGGAAATGTTCAAGACCAAGCTTCATGAGGTTCGATTACAGTGGCAGATGATAGGAGCTTAATTATGCTGAACACCACAGCCAAGTACAGTGATTGACAATTCTACCAAAAGAATAACAAGCACCAGAGACATCAGAAATAGTAGTAAAATAATTACATGAAGAAAAACCAACAACTAATTGTTCTTCTCACTCTCCCTACCCTATAACCCCCCTTTTCTGGATCATCCCTGCGATAAGGGATAAGGAGGTGAAACCTTACAATTCAGGCCACAACAACACATGGCCATTCAATTCAATGGGATGGCCAGGCTGGCAGGATACTTTACATTTTGGGGAGCTCCAAATTCAAGAGCTCAAGCCACATTGTCAATTCAAAATCGACACGATTGATGATTAGCGTTTTGACTCTACACTGTATTTCTGTTCTTTTCCCTATCGACTCTTTTTATTTGTGACCACGTCCCGCATGGTAGACTCCTCCAGGGATTCCTGCCGTTGACCCCACTACCTTAGATATCACCGCCCTTGCTGGACAGCTTGCAACTTCAACTCTGCGCAACGCGACAGCGACGACATACCACAAGATGAAGTTAGACGTCAAGGTTAGTGAAGATTTGCGGGCGCTTTTGTCGGCCATCAGCATTGGTGTTATGATGTGCTGTGGAAAGCGATACCCGGATAGCTTCAAGCTTGAATATGCGACCTGAGCTGACACGTTTCGCAACAGCGCCAGCTCTATGCTCGCAGTGAGCGAGTCAAGGGCATTGACTTTCACCCTCACGAGCCATGGATTCTCACAACCCTCTACAGCGGTATGTCTCCTTCTCAGCGAGGTGTTACCCGACTAACAATTGAACTCAGGCCACGTCTACATCTGGTCCCACGAAACCCAACAGATCGTCAAGACCTTTGAGCTCACCGATGTCCCTGTTCGCGCCGGTCGATTCATCGCCAGAAAAAATTGGATTGTCTGCGGTTCCGATGACTTCCAACTACGAGTCTACAACTACAACACCTCCGAAAAGATCACCTCTTTCGAGGCGCACCCCGATTACATTCGAGCGATTGCAGTCCACCCCACACAGCCTTTCGTGCTGACTGCCTCCGATGACATGACCATCAAGCTCTGGGATTGGGAGAAGGGATGGAAGTGTGTACAAGTCTTTGAGGGTCATGGTCACTATGTCATGGGTCTTGCCATCAACCCCAAGGACACAAACACCTTTGCTTCAGCTTGTCTTGACAGAACTGTCAAGATCTGGAGTCTTGGATCTTCTACTCCCAACTTCACCCTCGAGGCTCACGAGACAAAGGGTGTTAACCATGTCGACTACTACCCTCACTCTGACAAGCCCTACCTCCTTACCACTTCCGACGACCGAACCGTCAAGATTTGGGATTACACCACAAAGTCCCTGATCGCCACCCTTGAAGGACACACCAACAATGTCTCTTTCGCTTGTTACCATCCCGAATTGCCAGTCATCATTTCCGGTTCCGAGGACGGTACGATAAGAATATGGCACGCCAACACCTACCGATTCGAGCAATCTCTCAACTACAGTCTGGAGCGAGCTTGGTGTGTTTCGTATCAAAAGGGCAAGCAGGGTGTTGCTGTTGGTTTTGATGATGGTGCTGTTGTTGTCAAGCTTGGTCGTGAGGAGCCTGCTGTGTCTATGGATACATCTGGCAAGCTCATCTGGGCTCGACACAACGAGGTTGTCTCTTCTATTATCAAGGGAGGAGGTGAGTACTTGACATCTCTGACATAAGCCTGACATGTTGATACCCCTGACTTGAACTACGCTAAAATCGTTTATAGACGCCTCTATTAAGGATAACGAGCCCATCTCTCTCCCCGTCAAGGATCTCGGCACTTGCGAAGTCTACCCTCAGACACTCATCCACTCTCCCAACGGTCGATTCGTTTCCGTGTGTGGTGATGGCGAATACATCATCTACACTGCCCTTGCATGGCGTAACAAGGCTTTCGGTTCAGCACTCGACTTTGTCTGGGCTTCCAAGGAGAACAGCAATGACTTTGCCATTCGAGAGTCTGCCATGAGCGTCAAGATCTTCAAGAACTTTGTTGAAAAGCCTGGTGGTCTCGATGTTGGTTTCCAGGCTGAGAAGCTCCACGGTGGTATTCTTCTCGGTGTTACTGGACAAGGTGGTGTTTCATTCTTTGACTGGGCTACTGGTGGTCTTGTCCGAAGAATTGAAGTCGAGCCCAAGGAGGTTTACTGGTCCGATAGCGGAGAGCTTGTCACGATTGCTTGTGAGGATACTTACTACGTTCTCCGATTCTCTCGTGAGAACTACGTTGAGGCTGTTCAGTCTGGACAAGTTGAGGAGGATGGTGTCGAGGCTGCCTTTGAGGTTATCACAGACATCAGCGAGTCGTATGTACCCCGAACCCCCCAATTATTCTCTGCTAACAAAATAGTGTACGAACCGGTGAATGGATCGGCGACTGCTTCATCTACACCAACAGCACCAACCGACTCAACTACCTCGTCGGTGATCAAACCTACACCATCTCCCACTTCGACAAGGCTCAGTACATCCTGGGTTACATTCAGCGCGACTCCCGAATTTACCTTGCCGACAAGGATGTCAACGTTACTTCTTTCGGCCTTTCCCTCCCAGTTCTCGAGTACCAGACTCTTGTTCTCCGAGAGGATATGGAGACAGCCGCTGAACTCCTACCAACCATTCCCAACGACCAGCTCAACAAGATTGCTCGATTCTTGGAAGGACAAGGTCACAAGGAGCTTGCGTTGGAGGTCGCCACAGATCCTGAGCACAAGTTTGATCTTGCCCTAGCATTGAATGAGCTTGCTATTGCTCTGGATCTCGCTCGTGAGGCTAATGCTGATCACAAGTGGAAGACTGTTGGTGACGCTGCTCTATCAGCTTGGGACGTCACTCTTGCTGCTGAGTGCTTTACTCACGCCAAGGATCTCGGATCTTTGCTGCTTCTGCACTCATCAACAGGCGACCGAGATGGTTTGGAAGCCCTGGCCGCCCAAGCCCAAGAGGCTGGATCTCACAACGTCGCATTCCAATGCCAATGGCTCCTCGGCAACGTCGAGGCCTGCACAAAGATCCTTACCGAAACAGGCCGTCTCCCCGAAGCAGTGCTCTTCAGCCAAACCTACCAGCCCAGTCTCACCGTGCCGGTAGTTAACCAGTGGAAGGAGAATCTCGAGAAGAACAAGAAGGCTAGAGTAGCCAAGCTGATCGGTGTCCCCGGTGAAGACGAGGATCTCTTCCCTGAGTGGGATGAGTGGCTGCAACTCGAGAAGGAGGGTGGTGCTGCTACCGAGACAACAGCTGTTAATGGAAAGAAGGAGGAGGCTGTTTCTGAACCTGAGGTCGAGGATGAGGAGTCTGAGGAGGATGATGAGTAAGGAATATGTGCGTGTTTTATAAGCAGGGTGCTTAGATGGTGTAGAAAAGGTTTGGTCATTTCGTCAGGGTTGCTATGGCATCAATGAGTATAATGAAAAGAACATTGACGTTTATAACATTGTGATTGGCAATTGAGTGATATATAGTTGAGTATGGGATGTGATGTGAGGTTAGATTGACTGTGTTTGGTGTAGGTGTTGATACAATGATTAATCTTGGACCGATTGTGAGATGGCTGTCTTGGTTACAAAGCATGCTCTGTTCCTTCTAAAGCGACAAACACAGTGCCCATCTTTTGAAGCCATCTGGCTTTTCACAACGACATACCCATTCAAAGAGGATATTCGCAAACCTACTGAACCCATCCAGAGTCATCCCGAGCATCCCCCATCTACCATTTTTGGCCCACTCACCTAAACCACCACCATCTCCACTCAACAACCAGTTCAGTAACTCCAGTAACACAAAGCAAAAGCAAAAGAACAAAAAGAACGATGAAGCAAAAGAAAATCATCATTTGCCTGCGACGAGATTCGAACTCGCGAACATCACTGTAGTAGTGTTTTAAGTAAGGAGAACTTAAAACTACCGCCTTAACCACTCGGCCACACAGGCTTTTTATAGAAACAGCTGTGCTTATGCGTGAATATGTACCTCACTCGTATCGTGAGAAACGGTTTCCTGAGGCATTTTTACATCTCACGATGTCGCTAATCTCGCCGAAAACGTTGGGGGCAGTCACCGCGGTGTGTCAGTCAATAATGTCTCTACTTTCAGGCTATTTCTTCTCCGATAACATGTCCGGAGCTGATGCGGGACAACTACGGCGTCTGTCCGGCATAACCGGAAGTTGGACACGATGACGCAGCTGTTTGATTATGGAGACATGACGAAAGAACAAGAAAAGTTCAGTCAGCATAACCTTGATGATTAGAAGTTTATCAGTAAAAAATTGAATTTGGCAGTTAACTAATTAGAAATCGGCAGTAAGAAAAAAAAAAGTGAAGCTTGTTGGCGGGGCTGTTTGATAGCTGGAGCTTTGAAGCATGGATGCTAGTAAGCATGGCGTAGAGGGATGTTGTCATTGGAGGGGTTATAGTTGAGCTTTACCTGAGGGTCTGGGTACTGCAAGAGATGGGAGTCAATTATTTATTAACTTGGTATCAATCTGAGGATAGTCAAAAAGAGGGATTAATTAATTGTCAGTACTAGAAGTTGTCTGTCATATCATTTGTCGTATCATGACAGCATCAATTGACTTGAAGCTTCCATTTGGTGGGATGATGCCCCCACCCCGCCCGTGCTTTCCTTCCCCTCCACTCATGGAACAGCTTAGGTATGAGGTCCTGATCTGAAGCAAAATACAAGACAACCTCATTCCCCTCTTCTTTTCATCTCTTCTCTCCCTCCATCTCCCTACCATTATATTTAAACATCACCAAAATGGCCCCCGCAAACACCCTCCCCGCCTGGTCTGACCTCCAGTCGCACCGCGACAGCGTCGGCAAGTCCTTCGTCCTCAAGGAAGCTTTTGCTTCTGACCCTCAGCGCTTCGACCGATTTACCCGCACTTTCGAGTCCGGCGGTGTCAGCTCCGAGATCCTTTTCGACTTCTCCAAAAACTTCCTCACCGATGAGACTCTTGATCTTCTCGTCAAGCTTGCTGAGCAGGCTGGCGTTGAGAAGAAGCGCGATGCCATGTTTGCTGGTGAAAAGATCAACTTTACTGAGGACCGCGCCGTTTACCACACTGCTCTCCGAAACGTTGGTGGTTGGGATATGAAGGTTGATGGTGTTGATGTCATGAACACTCAGGGTGGTGTCAATGATGTTCTGAACCACATGAAGGAGTTTTCTGAGCAGGTTCGAAGTGGAGAGTGGAAGGGATACACTGGAAAGAAGTTGACTACCATTATCAACATTGGTATTGGTGGTTCTGATCTGTATGTGATTTGCATCTATTGAGTGACCTAGCTAACAAATGTAGTGGCCCCGTCATGGTCACCGAGGCTCTCAAGCACTACGGTGCTGACGACATGAAGCTTCACTTCGTCTCCAACATTGACGGCACACACATCGCCGAAGCCCTCAAGGACTCTGACCCCGAGACCACTCTCTTCCTCATCGCTTCAAAGACCTTTACCACCGCCGAGACCACCACCAACGCCAACACGGCCAAGACTTGGTTCCTCGAAAAGACCGACAACAAGGGCGAGATTGCCAAGCACTTTGTTGCCCTCTCCACCAACGAGGAGGAGGTTACCAAGTTTGGTATCGACAGCAAGAACATGTTTGGCTTTGAGAGCTGGGTTGGTGGTCGTTACTCTGTCTGGAGTGCCATTGGTCTGAGCATTGCTCTTTACATTGGCTTTGACAACTTCCACAAGTTTTTGAGTGGTGCTCATGCCATGGACAAGCACTTCCGAGAGACTCCTCTCAAGGACAACATTCCTGTTCTTGGTGGTCTTTTGAGTGTGTGGTACTCTGACTTTTTCCAGGCCCAAACTCACCTGGTTGCTCCGTAAGTAGAGTCTCGTTGATGGTCAGTACAATGCTAACAGTCACAGCTTCGATCAATACCTCCACCGATTCCCTGCCTACCTCCAGCAACTCTCCATGGAGTCCAACGGCAAGACCATCACTTCTGATGGCTCTTCTGCCAAGTACACCACTGGTAAGTTATCATTATCCGCTGTGAATAACAAGCTAACAATTCAGGCCCCATCCTTTTCGGAGAGCCTTGCACCAACGCTCAGCACTCCTTCTTCCAGCTTGTTCACCAAGGTACCAAGCTAATCCCCACCGACTTCATCTTGGCTGCCAAGTCCCACAACCCCGTCAGCGACAACCTTCACCAGAAGATGCTTGCATCCAACTACTTTGCCCAAGCTGAGGCTCTCATGGTCGGCAAGACCGACGAGCAGGTTCGTGCTGAGGGTGCTCCTGAGGAACTTGTCCCTCACAAGCGATTCTTGGGTAACCGACCTACAACCTCTATTCTTGTCGGAGGTGCCATTGGCCCTGCCGAGTTGGGTGCTTTGATCGTCTACTACGAGCACCTCACCTTCACCGAGGGAGCTATCTGGGACATCAACAGCTTTGACCAGTGGGGTGTTGAGCTGGGCAAGGTTCTTGCCAAGAAGATTCTCAAGGAGCTTGATGAGGCTGGTAACGGTGATGGACACGACGCTTCTACTGGTGGTCTCATCGGTGCTTTCAAGAAGTATGGACAGAACTAAAAGGGGTAATTAATGGTATGATGTTGGTAATGATTAAAATAGCATGACAGTTTGTATACCTGTGTTTGAAGTGCACGAGTCCGTGAAGTGTGTATGAGTCTGAATTGGGGTTGTGAAGTGCATGTAGTCGAGACCATTGTCGATTATTCACGGCCAATATCCGAACTTGAATGCTCAAGATTACAAGGTGTTCTCAAGATGGCAATTGGAGAAGTTGCAATACGCCGCATGCAGAGTAGAGTATCTGCGCGATTTCTCGCATCAGCGGGATCTTATCGCAACACCTGGACTTTGTCTACATTGACTATTGGTGTTATTGGGAGGGAGCCAACACGTGTAATAGCGCCGAGGTATGCAAGTGATAGGATGTAGTATTCGTAAGGCAGTAGGAGGTAGCTTGGGTAGTGAGGCAGTGTTTCACGTATACGTATGCCGGGAACTTGAAGAGCCTTATGTGATGGACTGCCTTATCGGCTGGGGAACATGAAGCGCTCTAACCTGTACTTTTGAGGCTAACCTACTGTTGTAACCGCGCTTACCTGTACACTTGAGGAGATTCCGCATCTAACCTATATTTGATCAAGTACAGTACCTGTCCAACCCTCAATGACAATGCTGCATGTCCCGCAATCTCACATGTATTACTCCGCCAAAGGGTATTTCCTAATTAGGAGTAAGACAGGAAGATGGTGAGACTCAACGAGGTGGAGTTAGTTTGCGGGGGGGAATATGGGGTTCGATGTGCTGTGATCTGGGGAAGTTGTGCGTGCTGTGAATGAGAGAGTGGTATTATGTGTGCTATGAGAGAGTAAGAGTGTCATTGTGGCATGTTTTTTGTTATGTAGAGTAGTATTTGGCGTTGGGACTTTAGAGGATGGGGATGAGGTTTTGAGTAGGTGAGGTACAGGGTTGGGGGAGGAGGAGGTGGCTTCGCGGGGTACAGTTGGGATTGACCCTTGGTTATCGCGGGGTAGGCAGGAGATAACTCTTCAATTAATTAACACAGCCTCTCATATTGTTCGGAGTATTGGTTGACTCGGTTAGAGGGAGCCTTAAGAGGTTACTGTTATCATGACTGAATCGGCTCATATCGGAATCACGATAACTATTTACTAGTGACGATCTCTTTGTCTGGACCAGCAACCGAACCGTCATTAGCAACCATGCACGCGAGGTTAGGTAACTTACCGTCTGAATAAGCCTCCCGTCCGTTCTGATTTCGTCAGTTTGCAGTTTACTGTACAATAACTAACTGTAGGTCCACTCACACCAATGCGATGCAATGCGACACGGAAGAAATTTGTTTGCAGACCAGACCAGTTCGTCAGTCCCACTCACACTAGCGTCTAAGCGCAGGGTAACCTCTGACGTCGTGAGGCTTTTGACGATGTTCTCGTCGTGTACAGTTTGGACAGATCGATGACGAGAGGAGGAGTTTCCTGTTTATGTAGTGTTCATTGACCGCTGCAAGCTGACTCACAGAGAGGAAACAGTGATGATGGAGAGAAGATGAATGCTACGTCGGTAATTTGGTGGCTTGGACCCTTAGACCCTGCGTGTGAATGAGACAATAGCCGTAATAGACGGTTCATCACAATCATAATCACAATTGCAGTATTTTGAGACAGTATCACAGGATTAAGGGAATCGGAGAAATATTGAGGGTTTCTCGGTATTAGCCTGATAACACATTCCGAGATACCTTTCCCAGATCAACAGGCACAACAACATCCGCGGCAAGCGAGAAAAAATGAAAAGAGTGCTACGGGACACAAATGAAGACATCACCAATCAAACAACGGCGCTAAAACAAGCCAAGATACACCGTTCTTGGCTTTAGGTCCGTTGTTTTGGTTGGTCAGCGTTATCTACGGATTGCATGTACAGAAACGGACGGACGGGAAGAGGTCCGCAGACAGGATATGCGGTTTGTTGATCCGAACTTGTGCCCAGGGTTATAATTTGAAGATTGGGTTTCAGAGGCAGTGAAAGTGAGGGAATTACCGTGATTGAATCGAATGACCCTTCGGAGCGATTACGGTAGATGAAAAGAGTAAAGCCGTTTTGGCCCCTGGAACAGTCGAGGTCTGTGGCTGTATCCGTACGGACAAGGGGAACAAGGATGTACAGTATGATACTGTACTAGTTTATGACGTACCCCTACAGGCCACCGTATCTGAGAAAGGTTAGACGAGAACGTTTGGCTTGTGATTGTAACACATGTAAACAAATGTATGCGAAAACGTCTAGGTGCAGGAGGGCTTGGAGATCACATAGACTTGTCATACGGAGGTTTAGCTAGTTAGTTACACTTAATAGCCTCAATAATACATGTGAAGATATTCGGCATTACAATGTAGATAGTGGATACGGTCTCAAGTTCGGGTTTCAACATCAGTCAGTTCAAAATACCCTCACTTTTTTTCAAGCCAGCACACCGAGTACCCCACTTGATGAGCGTTTATTGGTGGGAAGCCAGGGCCCTGCATGCGTACGAACATAGCCTGCACAGATTCTGACCATCGTGAAGCATCAACATGGATGTCGTAGTCGTGTTAAGACTCTCAATCAAAATGGCGGAGAGGAATGGCCGAGATGCCGAGATATTTACTTTACTGTCTGTATTGTAAATCATGATGTTTTTGCAGGATGATTGACATAGCAAGTCATAATTATGGTCCTTGAGAAAACGTGACATTAATATGGGTTATGATTTCATATCAATCGAGGACATCGAACATCGAGGGCATCGTGAGGTTCAAACCAGGTGGTTTTGAGAGGAGTGATGTAAGTGCCCCAGGTTTTTTTTCTTCCTCCTGAAAAGAGAACCACTTCTTGTCTGGGGCTCCAAGTTTGGTTCCATTTGTTTTTTAGTTTAAACTTGTCGTTGCAGTGCGTTCAGACCCACGATACGTCAGAGGGGGGGATATCCATTTACAAACGGTACTTGGACGCGGGTAATATCCACTTGATGGGTAGATCGAGGAGTTACTGGTAGTTTCTGTGGGTATTCAGTCAGAGTGTAAGTTATACAGTAAAACACAGAATAATTAATTAACAAAATATAGTGAATAAATTACAGTAGAAGTATGAAGAGTGTAAACAAATCTCTCAGATGGATGAATGTTTTGTGATGGAGGTGGCGTGAAATAGGGTCCTACAGAACATCGCTTCAGGCAAAGCGGCCCTGTAGAACAAGCCCTGTATCTGACTCAATACAGTGAGGTGACAACTGAAAGTGGAGCCCTGCAAAGTGCCCGGATAACCTCCGTATGTACCTGTACCGTCCTGTACTGTAAACGGCCGTCATCATTGATTTATCCTTGTTTGGTGGCATACGGTTTTGGGCTAGGCGACCCCAACCAATGACTTTCACCACGGGTAGTGCCAAGACACAGGATGATGGCATGGTACAGGTCCCACTTGCAGTGGAACCATGAGATGATGGCATCTATGGATCACTTTCGTTTCGTCAGAGGGTGACCACCATTAGAGGACAAGATGATTGACATATAAGGACTGTCTTCTTCCCATATGATCACCGTTTTATTCATTCCATATTCTATCATCTCAATACTCTATTCAATACTCTAGTCTTTGTTTGATACAAAGACTACTCTACTCTTATACTCCCATCTATCTATCTATTCACCACTTACATCAATCATCATGGCTAAGACAGCTGTTCACTTTGGTGCTGGCAACATCGGCCGCGGCTTTGTTGCTTGCTTCCTCCACAACTCAGGCTACGATGTCATCTTCGCAGACGTCAACGACACAATCGTCAACCTCATCAACGACACCCCCTCCTACAAAGTCATCGAGGTCGGCTCCGAAGGAACCACCGAAAACACAATCACAAACTACAAGGCCATCAACTCCCGAACACACGAGCAAGACCTCATCGAAGCCATCCGCACAGCAGACATCGTCACATGCTCTGTCGGTCCCAACATTCTCAAGTTTATCGCTCCTGTTATCGCAAAGGGTATCGATGCTCGTGAGGAGGGTCAAGATCCTCTTCATGTGATTGCTTGCGAGAACGCTATCGGTGCTACTGATACTCTTGCTGAGCACATCAAGGACCCTCGCAACACTGAGCCTTCTCGTCTGGAGGATCACCACCTCCGCGCTCGCTACGCCAACTCTGCCATTGACAGAATCGTCCCCGCCCAAGACCCCAACGCCGGTCTCGATGTCACACTCGAGAAGTTCTTTGAGTGGGTCGTCGACCGCACTCCCTTCCAGGACGTCGGTATTCCTGACATCAAGGGTATTAACTGGGTCGACAACCTTGCTCCCTTTATCGAGCGCAAGCTCTTCACCGTCAACACAGGACACGCCACCGCTGCTTACCACGGCTACAACCGACGCAAGCGCACTGTCTACGATGCTCTGCAAGATAAGGAGATCATGGCTGAGGTCCGCGGTGCTCTCATGGAGACCAAGAACCTGATCGTCGCCAAGCACGAGATCGACGAGGAAGCCCAGGCCGCTTACGTCGAGAAGATCATCAAGCGCATCGGAAACCCCCACTTGGAAGATGCCGTCGAGCGCGTCGGCCGTGCTCCCCTCCGCAAGCTGTCCCGCAAGGAGCGCTTCATCGGCCCCGCTGCCGAGCTTGCTGAGAACGGCCAAGACATCAAGTACCTCCTCGACGCTATCGAGATGGCATTCCGATTCCAGGAGGTTACAGATGATGACGAGAGCAAGGAGCTTGCTAAGATCATGTCTGAGAATGGACCTGAGGATGTTGTCAAGCAAGTTTGCGGCATTCAGGATAATGAGAAGATTTTCTCTTCGCTTGTTGGTGTTGTTCAGCGAGTACAGGCTGATGCTGAGGAATAAGTTATGGTTTCTACTTCTAGATAATTTGGCATGGCGTTTTATGAGGATATGACTATACTACAGCATGGCGCAGGAATGGGTTACATGGGCTTTTGGCTTATAGATTGATAGCACTGAATACAGATGCTCAACATACTTTTGTTTTTCATTCATTGTGACTGTGATGGCTGGGATAATTGAAAGCGATCTCCATTATTTTCTGACTTCATTTTTTGAAACTTCATGCCTCTTTGTTTGACAAGGCTTGGCTATTGAGGAGGTGGCGACATGAGGCATTTACCGTCGGACCTAATGGCATTTAATTGCGACCAAACAAATGAGAACGTATCAACACGTTCTCTATAAATTCGTAACGATCGCGTATCCCAAAATGTCCAAATAAATGACTCCCATAAACCTGTTGTCACTGTACCGTGGCGACTCTGCATAGATCCATCTCGATGAGCCACACGGAGATCCAAACCCGTCAGATGGCCCGATCATGACACCTTTTGTACCTAACCATGCCCAGTCTCAGATTCCAAGGCCCGAGATAAATATATCATGATCTAGATTCACAGCCCGATTTAATCATGAGACTTGAGCCTCATTATTCGGCCCTAGCGGGCTCCTCAGTGGATATCTGACTCACAGGGATGTTTTACCGTCCGATCGGGAGGCCCGTAATCTTAATTCTACACGGCCCTACTATGGCATGATAAATAAAACATATACAGCCAAGTTTGATCGCCGAATATTCTACCGACAACATTCCATAATGAAAGCTTTATCGTTGTGGCTATCCCTGGCCACCGCCTCAATCACCATCCCGCTCTCACCCGTCGCGCCACTACCGTTGACAGGCACCATCGCGACTTCAGCAGACGATCTCTTCAGGAGAAGTTGTCCCGAAGAAGTAGCGTACTCTGTACCGTACACCCCCTCACTATTCGCATCGTCTTTTGAAGATGTAGCGCATGTGTATCCTTCTTCTGGGGGTTTTATACGAGGTGCTGTAGAAGCATGGGCTCAACACCAACATCTCATTCTAAGACCTGATGAAGTCTGGTTTGAAGTTTTGTCGCAGATGAATCTTTACATGAGTGCACATTCTGAGACTCTGAGGGATATGTTTGTTGAGTTTGATGGACGTGAAAAGATTGTCGTTGAGGGTGATAGTTGGGAGGGGATGATAACTTCTTTTGGAGAAGAGTTGAATCACCGTGTTAAAACAAAGTGGTTAAAAGATTGGATCTTACCAAACTTTAGCACATCAACACCTCAAGACGACGTCACGGCTACGATTCTAATGATGGGCCTCATGAAGAACTTCTTTGACTTTGAGGGGATGTTAGTTTGTGGGATACCGAGCGTTACGTTACTCGGTGAACGAGAAGATTGGGTAAAGCTACAGAGCAAGCTGGGCCGTCTTTATGAGTTTGGTACGGATGCGGGATTATTTGCTGATGCGTTGAAGCCGATTATGAAACGGTTTGTTACTTCCTGGGATGCTGATGGGGAGACGAGGGAGTTTTGGGAGCAGATTGTTAGAGCCAAGAAGAAGTGGTCTTGTGGGGAGGGTGCTTCGGAGTGGGATGTCAGTGGATGGATTACAGCTTTTCAGTTCTTTGAACGAGATGGCAAACGGCGAGGTTTCGATCCCTGGGATTCCGAAGACGAAGAGACCAAAGAGGAGGTTAAAATGGGTATATTCCCCAACGACTGGAACATCATCATCGACGGCCAAAGTTATCTTCCAGTATCACTTTCAGATCTATCAACAGGCTACGCAAAAGCACCGTTAAAGATGAAGGGATATCCTCAGGCTGGCGTTGATACGGATGCTTACCTACTCGCTGGGAATATTGGAGTGGAGAGGGTAGAGGAGGATGGGTGGGTTGAGGCGAGGCCTGTTAGTGGGTGGTTTCTTTATGGGCCTGTTGATACGAATTATACTGTTGGACCGTTCTTTGGGAGTGGGAGTGAGACTGAGGGGATTGCTGTTGGTATTGCGGTTTGTAAAGATGCTGCTATTGAGAGTAAAGCTAGTGGTGGTGAGGGAGAAGAAGTGAAGGATCTATGACAGTCTGAGTAGGAAAGAGATACAGGAGGATAGAGAGATTATCCAAGGAGAAGAAAGTAATGACTATGATTATGATAGACTGGGTTAAGAAAAGAAACAATAGGAGAAATGAAGCTAGAAATGACTCAAGGAAAGGACTATGATCAATAGTCTGAGGTATAGTAAAGAACAGAGCTAGACAGACTCAATGAGAAGAGAAAAGAAATAAAAGACCCAAACAGAAAAATGATCAGAGAAGAGATCTACCAATAAGTCTTAATCGCAGGAGCCTTCCATCCCTTACAGCAATACCCGTCAAGTTTCTCCAGATCATTTCCGACAATTCCCCAGGGAGGATTACACCCGTTGCCGGTTTCCTTCCAGGCTTCGTCGTTGAAGAGGTAGAAGTTTTCTGCAGAGTTAGTTAGTTGATTTTGACGAGAGAGAAGTGGGAAGAGGAGGAGGGTTAGAGGATGGTGGGGTATGATGGGAGAGGAGTGTTGAATGAAGAGAGTGGGAGAGTGGGATGAGGATGACTTACTATCTTTGCAGGCGCAGAGACGAGGAATACAGCATCGGAATTTCTTGGAGATTGTGCTATTGATGTTAGCAAAGGCACTGAGTAAGATGGCATGGTGGAACATCGAGTAGGATGGGGAATTGTGAGAGTGAAGATGAGGTTGGGAGGGAGGACATACTAGTGATAACACCCCGAATTAGCCTTATCAGGAAGTGGTTTCAGAATGACTGGCTCAGGCGGAGTGGCCATTACGAGACCAAAAGAAAAGAGTGTTACGAGAACTAGTTTCATGATTGTTGTTTACTTTGTTGAATTGAGTTGGTTGAGTTTAGAAGTGATTGAGTTGTGAATGGTTGACTTTCGAGGAGTGTTTGGATAGAGTTGAGGAACGACTTCATATACATGTTCAAATAGCCTGTTTGATTGCAGCTGGTATTGTAGCTATTTTGAGATTGAAGTCAGAGCTTGTGCACGGTTGGGTTTCTTTCATGGTGTTGGGAGGTCTAAGTATAGATGAGGTTCTTTGTTGGCATCGAGGATAAGCGAGGGAGCATCAGTAAAACGACGATCAACGAAGCAATTTGAGTCTTGTGAATTAATTTATTGAAGCTTGCTATAACTGATTATTGGGAGAAGAGCGTTGGATTGATGTATCTCCAGATAGTCGATGTCGAATAGCTCTCTGCATGGTGATTTGGCAACCAGATGCAATTGCACTAAAGGACTCGAGGACCCGAACAAGCTCAGTTAACTGGCAGAGCATGTGAGTGGATCAATTGCCAGATAAAGAAACAATTTAAATATCTTTGTTAGCTTCCGACAGCAAGCGAAAGCTCCAAGCTTTACTGTACGACTTAGACAAGCAAGTGCAGGGTGTAGAACAAAGACGTACATACCTGGGCAAAAGCACGTTCTCGGAAGATGCGCGTGCGAGAACACAGGGCGAATGATTGGAATGAATAAATGCAAGGTAAAATAAGTGAAAAGAGTATAGGGTTAATGAGAGAATGAGAATTGATGGATTGATGGAGGAGTTACTGAGTCGTGGTTATGATGGAGGAGGATGGGACAACAGCCCAGTTGACTGGGACTGCATCGTATTTTCTCAACGAGACAACTTCTCGCTCTGATCTGATAGAAGTATGTCATGTATAAAACTGAGGAAAGTAGTCAGCCATTGAAAAGCTATTCGTACGTTGTCCGGTGCTTCCCAACAATGGTTCGAGCTCGGATCTGATACTAGGTTGACAGGACTTTGACCCAGCAACACCTGGCATCAGCGATCAGGGCTTTCGAGTCGTATTCACGGACTGGCGTCGACTTACCTCCGAAAAGATCAGGGAGAACGGTTTCCAATGCTTGATCGCAAGGGATATTCTCGACGATAAGCTCGCTGCGTTGCGCAAGTATGTTCTGGGGGAGTGGGAGAGTGCGGATTAATGTGTTTTTCTTTACAAGAGCTAAGTACTATCTACGGATCCCATTGTTGATGGCATCTACTGGCGGCATCATAGTCTCCAAGAAAGAAGTGAACAGCGATATGGGGGTATGATTTGTCTTACAGCGTTGATTGAGAATTAGGTACTGGTAGAATTGGCTGCCTAGAGTCATTAATAAGAGACGAAATATTTGATCACTTTAGGCTAGAAATTATGATACCTTGTTTCTGTAGCCTAAGCCTTAGAGCAGACACCAAGCACATAGCAAAATTAAATCCCGAGAAGCGGCAACAGTGACGATGCAACTTGATCAATTCTAAATAATCGCTGTGATACGCTCGATACAAACAGTAACGCCATGATTCCTCAAAGATACTCCCTTGCGTAAACTCCGTAAACCGATTAATAAGCCCGATCTAAAACTCACCCAAGAATCACTCTCTCATCTGCTGAATAGGCTGTATCCAAGGTATGGTGTTTCGGAGTGCCTCGAGTACCCAGGACGAAGAACTCCCCAAACGTGTTTAATAGACCTGCGACGATGTGATTCAGCACACAGGGATTATCCAGCTCACAGCTCTTCTTCTGAGTCTTCATCCTCTGCGAGTGACGCTTGACGAGAGGGCGCTGCTGAATTGTGAGGTGGATCCGTTTGTCTCCCATCCCATCGAGGATTTTCATCCAAATGTTCAATGAAGCGACTCTGTCTCCCGCGAGACACAGCCCTATTGTGCTGACCATTCGCTCGAGGAGGTTGCTGAACCTCGGGCGCGCCCAGTGCCGGGTCGATAGGCATGTCTGGTTGAGCATTGGGTGCCCCATTTTGATGAGCATTGTTCTCCGGTAGCCCGTTTGCCGACGACCCTTCCATAGGGTTTTGGGCAAGGACGTATCCCGGAGATGTAGTCCCATCTGACGTACTATCCTCCTGGTCTTCCGCGATCTGAGATAACCTACGCACTACCTCCTGGCCGTCCAGCAGGGGGCGTGGGGTCACATGGACAACCGAATTGTCTTGGTTCTGGCGGGCATTGCCCTCTGGCTGGTTTTGTGAAACCGGGAATGGAGCCCCCTGTTGCTGGTTACCGTTCGACGACTCCCCGTTGGAGGTATTGTTCCCCCGACCCCGGGGGTACTGTTGCTGGTGATTTCCGTTTCCGTTCATTTGCCCACCACCCGGTGTCGAGCGTGAGTTCACAGGCGCAATTAGCGTAAGGCCCGGTATCTGCAAAATTGTTAGTATTACACTGAATCACTGGTTGAGGGAAACCCTCTTGCGCATGTTGCTGTGACCGAGAGCTCTCTGCCCGCTCAAGTGGGCCCCACACCTCTCGTAGAATGCGCCCCCCGTTAGCCAGTACCAAGGCACTCTTGTTCAAGGCTCTCTACGCAGATTGAATAAGGCCTTGTTGCCGTTCGTAGATGCTGGGTTGCCCGAACGCGATCGTTCGAGGATACGGCACAAACGGCAGTTCTGCATTCGATGTACCTCTCTGAGGATCATATATATCCGGAGGGCGCCGAATTGGCGATGGGAATGCTGTGGCTGATGAATGCACCACACGAGTTCGAGGTATGTAGTGAGGGTACGTAAAGGGCAACACTCTATTCACTGTATCTCTCTGGTGCACCGTATCCGGAGGGGGAGGAATTGTAGGCGCCAATAATCCGGTGGATGCCTCCATCGCAATAGCAGAGGGCATGCTTGGGCAACGCGACGCAAAGGGCAACCCTCCATTTGTACATACCTGATGATTCGTCCCGGGAGGGTACGGCGGTGGGGGAAATGGCCTGTTGGATGTTGGAGGAGACTCCGAGGACGGCAGTGACGACGACACATCTCTCTGAGGAACCGTGTTTGATGTACCCGAGTACAGCAAATGAAGTGGCTCAGGATTGTGTGGCATCCTTAGAGGACGCGGCGCTATCCGTACGAGTGGTCGTCTCGGTGGCATAGGTCGCGGTGTAGGGGACTGTGGAGGAGCGGTGGTTGCAACTGTGGTATCTCGACCAGGGTCCGAGTCATCAAATACCGAGCCATTGGTCTGTACAGAGGACCGGCGAGAAGAATGGTCTGGACTCTCTATCGATGGGATCGGGAAATCAGGATCTAAAGGATGGTCCATAGGGGGAGCATCCATGTGGCCATTCAGTTGGACATCCTGGGGGGGAGTATTCCCTGGAAGAGCGCCCTCAGGGTAATCTCGGTCTGGGTCCGCCTCGCTCTCTGAGCTAGAAGTCTCTGGCCGTGGACTTGCATCCTACATGGCAGTGTCCTCTGGGCCAGCAGTGAAATTCTGTTGCACGGGTCTCGGAGTTTGTTCCCTGGCTGTCGAATCAGCTTCAGGTTGATCGGATGTCTGGCCTTGCTCGGCTTCAGCTTCTGGACTGGAGGACACAAGGTCCATGCTTGCGCTCCTATCCGATCCTGAGTTGTGTTCTGCCTCAGGTTGATCGGCTATCCGGCCCTGCGCGGCCTCAGGTTCTGGACTGGAGGACACAAGGTCCATGTCTTCACTCCCATCCGATCCTGAGCTGTGTTCAGACTCAGCGTCTTCATCGGACTCCTGTCCCTGCTCGGGCTCAGCGTCGTGACTGGATGATTGATGCTGCTCGGCCTCAGCATCTTGAATAAATTGTTGGTGCTGCTCAGCCTCAAGAGTAGGAGCGGGGGTCATTTCCTGGTCGGAGTCGGCCATGATGAGAAAGTGATTGAGTGAATGTTTGTAGCGAATGTGTAAAAGTGTGGAGCGAATGTGTAGTAATGGTATGGTGATAAAGACGTGTACAGTAACGACGGATACAACGTTGATGATGTGGATGCAAAGTTGATGTTGATGAGCAAGGCAGAGATGAAGAGGGGTAAACAAGATAAATAGGTAAGGCACGTGCATTGTTTGTTCATTTGGGAAGGTATGGCAGTGTCTATTTGGGAAGGCACCTACAGGCAGCATTGACCACGACTACTCTATTCTAGGCAATGACTCTATCGTTGGCAACTTCCTCTATGTGACTTCCTTTATTCGTCTGATAATTGGTCTGCCCTTATGTCCTTCAGTATGTCGACGCCTGGTGGTTCATTGGGGAAGAATGGTGAAACAGAAACAGGCGAGAGACAAGTAACTCAAGCACGACTCGCCCAGATCGCTCCAAATGTCGGGACTGACTCCTCATCGTCTTCCCCGTCCTCTTCGTCATCACTTCCTTCATCCTCTCCGTCATCACTTACTTCATTGTCTTGGTCGTCACTTTCTTCATCCTCTCCGTCATCGCTTTCCTCATCCTCATCCTCATCCTCGTCCAGATCCTCACCCGTATCCATACGCTCATCCTCATCAGCAACTTCATCCTCATCCATTGCCTCAAGCTCCCTTCCACGTTGATGATACTTCGAAGGTTTATTCCAAGGATGCCTTCCAAACGTGTCCCCAATCTCGAAGCGAAGCCTCTGCTGCAGAGACCAAGCTAAGGCTTCGGTCTGAGGAATCCGCTTCGTCTTCTTCTCTTTCGGGTAACTCTCAATAATCCACGAGGAAGACTGCGCGTGGTGCACACACTGGTATACGTGGATTTTGTGGCCTTTGATGCCTTGCTTCTGGACATGCACGAATAGCTCAGTCGTTGCGTCAGTATTGTCGGATGTTCGCGCGAGCCAGTTGTTGCCCGGGCCAGGGAGCTTGTAGCAGAAATTGAATCGGGGGCCATGCGGGTTGCTACTCAAGACTGAGAATTCGTGGTCGTTCGGGTCGGTGACCCTAACCCAAGCGTGGTGGACCTGAACGAGGGTACCTTCACGGGTGACCGGGATGGCTTCAAGGTGGCCCAGGAAGTGACAGACACGTCCTTCGACGTACTCCGCGGGTAGGTTGTCATCGGACGAAGTGCTGGAGGCAGTGATGCTCCCATCAGATTCGGAATCGGAATCGTGCTGCGACATTGTGGTTATCGGGTAGTGCGTTGAGAGTAGGTAGGGAAGTGGCGGCTCTGCGAGATGCAACGATGCGAAGATGGAAGTTGAAGATATAAAGGAAAAGTCTGGAGAGATGAGGTAGGCCACAGGGAGACAAAGCCAATTTATGCGAACGAGATTGTATTGAGGAGAACTAGAATGTGAAGAAGAGTGTTTATTTTGTTTGTGAATAACAAAGCGTGGGCTGTTTGTACTTTCCCCCAAACGCGACAGCTTCTGGCACTGCAAATCACTGTCACCTAGCGCTGCCTGCCTGAGCACCCTCTATTGAGTGATGTTCCAGATCCATCCATTCAATCTGCACTCCAGATCCATCACCAACTCTCAGGTCCACATCATGGCGACATCGAAGCCCAGCCTTTCCTGCAAAGTCAGAACCATCTCTGGCCCTCTAGGAACTTGCTCCCTCTCCTCGCCTTCCAAGAAACTCTCGAAGATGAGCGACTCAGTGATCGTCTCTCCATACGTAGTCGTTTCGTAGCGGTGATACTTGTATTTGACGCCTTTAGGTTCATTTGCTTTGACAAGCTTCAATAGCTCGGGCCACGAATCAGAACCGACTGCTAATCTGGCGATCCAGTTGTTGCCTGGGCAAGGGAGCTTGAAGCAGATATCATACTTGGGACCGTGACCGTTACTGTTGCGGACCCACCACCCTGTTTCGTCGTAGCGGACGCAAGCTTCGGAGACGAGCTGGAGAGTACCTCCGAGGTTGATAGAATAGCTTCGAGGTGGCCGAGACGGGGACAGTCGGGGGCCATGACCCAGTTTGAAGAGTCTTCAAATTCGCTTGTGGACCACACTGGAGGGTCTTCGGACTGGGAGTGGGAGTGGGAGGTAGAGACGCTGCCGTCGGAGCTTGAGTCTTGCTGCGACATTCTCAACGCTGTCGTGATGCTGGAGTGGAGGTAGGGGCTGAAGTGTCGAGGAAGAGTGATGCGTTAGGAGAGAAAAGCATAAGGGACGAAACAATTTGGTCACTTTATGTCAGATTAGACCAACAGTCAGGCTAGGTACGAATGTGAGTACCTAGTGTTGTTTATTGCGAAAATCGCAATGGTTGCTTGCACTGTCGCCCTAAACGAGATAACATTAGGTTGGCACTACAAATCACCGTTACTAAGGCAGGCAAAATCAAGTCTTAGCCGAGCCCTTCTATCTTTAACACTAGACGATCACAAAGGTGCCTTCACATCCATCTACACTCATCTAGGCACCAAGCATCTCTTGCGTATCCATGCAACCCAACCTCTCCTCCAGAGTCAGCCCTCCTGTCGTCGATATGAAAGGCTCCCACATGTGCTTCCAGCCCAGCCATACTGCATCCGTCGCTACCCCAGTCGAGTGTCCAGACGCCCAAGTATCTTGTCTCATAGCATCATAAACCCAATCCTGTCCTCCAGAGTCTCAATCATCTCTGGTCCCTCAGGAACCCTCTCCTTCTTGTCACTCTCCAAATAGCTCTCGATGATAAAACTCTGATACACGGTGTCTCCCACCTGTTTAGACTTGCTGTACCAGTGGTATTTGTAGCCCTTGGTGTCGCTCGACCGAATAACACTCCTCAGCTCATCCATTACTCGATGGTGTGTGATGCAGGCGATCCAGTTGTTCCCTGGGCCGGCGATCCTGAAGGCAATATCATCGTCGGGACCGTGATAGTTGAGATTGAGTACTACCCACGATCCGGCGGAAGTCTCAACACACGCGCGACGGACGATCTTGAGAATGCCGCCGTGATTGACGGGGATGGCTTCGACGTGGCCTAGATGGCGTAGGTCCCATGAATCCTCTGAGGATATGGAGTTGCAGGGAGAGGCACTCCCATCAGAGTCCGAAGATATAGAGTCGGAGGGGGAGATGCTGCCATCGGAATGTGAAGGCGAAGGACTGGCGGGAGAGATGCGCTCGTCAGAATCCGAAGATAAAGAACTGGAGGGTGAGGTGTTCCCATCGGATTCAGAGTCTTGATGCGACATTGTGGATGAGCTATCGTGGTGGTGTTAGAGACGGATGTGAAAGTATCGCCTTTGCAAGATACACTGGTGTGAAGATGCGGAAAGAAGAGCTAGCCGTAGAGAGACAAGGCGAATTTATGGGCATTTATCCAAGAGATGTTTGTGATGCAGGAGAACAAAGAACGTAAAGGACGTTTGTTTATTATGCTGGTGAAGAATGGGACAACGGGCACCTGCATTATCCCCAAACAAAGCAGTGTTTGGCAGCGTTTGGCACTGCAATCGCCATCGCTCAGCACTGCTCCTTTGATACCATCTCCCATTCCCATGCAAATCTTCAGATACCCTTACCCCATATCCACAACATCAAACCCCAAAGTCCCTCCCAACCAAGGAACAAACTCCTCCTGCCTCTCGGGCCTAACACCACCGGGAACATACTCAACCTTTCCCTGTTCATTGACCCGAATACAACAAGCGACCGCCGAAAGCGTAACATCATCCTCCCAATTATTCACAAACGCTCGGATGGCGTTTCCTCCAGGTGGACCGACAGCGCGGTTGAGTTCGCCGTATGCTTGGGCGCAGACTACTCTTGCGAGAAAATTGTTGCTACCGGGAATGCGCCAGATGATGTTCTTTTGAGGGCCGTTGCGGTCCATGTTGACGACTTTCCAATTTGCGCCCGAGTACATGATTACTGCGAATTCGATTTCGGTAAGGAATGTTGGGTGGGCGAGGGGTGGGAGGGGAGGTTGTTGAGTGAAGAGGGGGAGGATTTGAGGAGGGCCGTGAGGTTGCGACATCTTGATGTGACTTTGGCGACTTGGTGATGGTAGCTTGGTGTTGATGCTGAGAATGAGGCTCTTTGACGCGCGTGTGGAGGAGGAAGCGCAACTGGTGGCAGAAGGAGGTTTCCGGAGCACGGGAAGAAGATGGTGATAGCCAAGTCTCTTTAGGCAGATGTTGATGTTTTTCTGACAATATTAATGTTCCTCGACGGAATAGCCTGCGCCGACGAAGCGCAAGGCAACACCTCATGCCTTTATCACTGTTGCGATTGACGTTCATTCACCAGCCACTGCGACCTATCGAGCGCAATAGCTGTCGCTTTTGTTCTTCTCTGCCGGGCTTTTTCTTCTTTGTCGCTTCATTGTTCCATTTCGTCTATTGTAAGCGGCAATGCTTCAGTAATGGGTTTCGCATTGTGGTCTTGAGAGCAGGCAATGAGCCGTCATGAATGTGCATCGTCAATTGACCACCAACGTGACTGTTGCTTTTTCACAGCAATTACGTCCAACCGAAATGAATGGCCGTCACTTTTGTGCTCTTTATCGATTTCGTGCTTCATCGTCGCTTCATCAGCCCATTTCGCCTACTGTAAGGGACAACATGAACCAGTGAGTATCCCATTGTGGTGTTGGGAGTAGGCATCGAGCCATGCTGCGCATCATCAATTGTCCGTTCAAGGCCGTCGCCTGTGTTCCTCTTTGTCACTATGATGTCCTCTTCGGCTTATTGTGAACAGTAATGCTTTATTGATGGATTTCGTATTGTGGCGTTGAAAGACAACAGCCGGTATGCGCCTTGTGAATCGTCAACACCAAAAACAAAGGCCACGATAACACCACGATAACGCCCACGGTCGCAATCGCCCAATTTTTCCACAAAGTCACCAACTCTTCCTTATTCAGTTACCGCATCACTCATTCACCCAAATTTTCGTCTCTTCAATTCATCTCTTCAACTCATGCTCACATCTCGACCCAATATTCTCGTCGATCTCGCTTCATCGGTGGCAATTTTCCCCAGCTTCACCCCAGACCCAAAATTTCTCGCCAAAACTTGACGAGAATCTGGAGAAAGCGAGTCCGTTTCTCGGTGAGAAATTCGGCGAAAAGTATCCCGCACTGGAGAACCTGGAGATGAAGGAATAAGGAATACTGGGTCGCATGTCACTTATAACGACGATTAAACTTTCAGGTCATACTCTGTACCTATCCATAAAAGTATGGAGATGTTAACCAAGATACGAGTTGGTAATAATTCAGTATTGTTACATTCAATCGCTGCCCAACGCCTTTTCATCGTATGACTTTGTCTGTAACGTTGTTACCATTAACAATCTCCTCTTGGCATATCCACATCACTCTCTTGTTAAACCCTCGCTATGCCCGCATAGACGCTTGCCAAGAAACAGTCGGCAAGTTATCCGTAGGGGACCCGTAGGATCTAATTGATCTGTGGAGAGCCAAGAACGGGGGTCCAATATGAGGATTGTAAGAGCTGAGTAAGTGAGATACGGGTAGGAGAAGAGGCAGACAGCCGCGGAAGAATGAATTGGTGGCTAATGTAAGCGACCGCAAGACCTATTCAAGTAATCCGAGAAAAGGATTCCGCGAGTTTAATTGCGCGATCGGCGGCTGAGACTGAGTTTACTGGGAAGCCGGTGTCGCTGACGGATAGAGTGAACGGTTACTGAATGTGGTAATTCCCGTCGCAAATGGGATTGTATTCAGACACTGTGATTGCAATTGGGAATGTCAATTTTGAATGCTGAATGGTAATGGTGATTGATGTTTTGGTGGTTTAGATGTTCTAGATCGCCAAGTTCGTGGCTGAAGATCTCCCGTGGCCAAGACTGCAGAATAACGACGTGCATTTCTAGGCACTTCACTTCACTTCAACTTCACTCAAACTGTCACAATTAATTACCATCATAGGATCTGAAGACAAGAAACAAGAATAATGTTTGATGCATCTGTCAGTGACATATTCCCCAGATACCTTATCCCCAAGATCCAACACGTTAACTTGCGCACCAATAACATCAACCTCCCACTAAACTCCACTGCCCGTTAAAACCCACTGTAAAATGCCCTGTAATTAACTGCCCTGCCAAGGACGTTGTCCGAAAAAACTCTTCCCAAATCCTTCCCCCCAGTAAAACACCATAAACTTTTATCCAATCTGTTAAAATACTTGTTTTTCGTTCCCACCTCAAAACAATAGTTCCTTTGCGACGGAAACTTGTGGACCAACCCCTTGTTCAATCCGCTCCATTTACCTCACTGAGAAAAGATCGTCATGGACCCAAACCCCGCGGTCCTTTTTTTTTCGCCAGTTTTTTGAGTCTGTGGGTTAAGGTCTGGAGAGAAAGGGTTCTGGGGATATGCGAGATTTAGGGAGGGATCGTCAGGTGCATTACTTGCTATTTGCTTTGGCATGAAACCGAGGTTCAAATGAATGATACTGTACTGCATCTCCCACATGCCGAGTCGAATCTTCATATTTATCTGCACCTAACAAACTCATCAACCAATAGTACCTCTGCCGCTCGGGAAGATCGCCACCACTGCATGTTATCGTGACTTTTACAGGCTGCCTTGCCCTGTCCACCCTCCAATTATACCCTGCTACCCTCCTCCAAGAGAATGACTCCCGTAGACTAAATCCTTCCTCAGGCGCCTCAGCCGCTTGACGTCAGAATCCCTCGGCCTTACTGAATAAAGATATCCTCCGAAAACTAATCTGAAAACTAACCCTTACGAGGGCAAAAGACAAGTCGGATGCCGGCACACCAACGGAATGACGCACTGTCTGTTGGCCCTGTAAGGCCTGATATACTGGGGGTCACTTACAGTGGTCTTGGCGCTGGGATACAGTGGGAGAGACTTGACTCAGTGGATTCCATTGTCTCCGCTTGCTCACATGGCGATGGAGACAGTCTGTGCAAGAAGAGTCTGTGGGTTGAATGGAGACTGTTGTCAACGGACGGTCAACTTTGTTCTGATGATCATCATTACTTGTGGAGTAACTGTTACATCCTGAATGAAGTCTTCTTCTATATAACCCTCCATCTCTCCCTCACTCTTGAGTCTGGTCAACACCTCCAGGAGAGCTGCCTACACCATCCTTTATCCCCAATCCTCTGTCGAACAGAGGAACCGCCCACCATGCCTCCCACATTCGCAGGCCTAACGGGCAAGAAATTGTCCCTGGCAATTTCCACCGTCGCAACAACCGGCTTCCTCCTCTTCGGCTACGACCAAGGTGTCATGTCCGGCATCATCGACGCAGACCCCTTCCACGACTACTTCCCCGAGACAAAAGACAGCACCATGCAAGGTTTTGTGACCGCCATCTACGAAATCGGTTGTTTGCTAGGTGCCATGTTCATCCTCTGGATTGGTGATCTTCTCGGTCGTCGAAGAGCTATGATCATGGGCGGTTGGATCATGATTCTTGGTGTTATCATCCAAGTTACTGCCATCAAGGGACACTCTGCTCTTGCGCAGCTTGTCGTGGGACGAACGATTACTGGTGTTGGTAATGGAATTAACACTTCTACTATTCCTACCTACCAGGCTGAGTGTTCTACTACCACCAACCGAGGTCTTCTCATTTGTATCGAAGGCGGTATTATTGCTTTCGGTACACTTATCGCATACTGGATTGACTACGGTTGCTCGTACGGTCCTCAGGACCTTACATGGCGCTTCCCCATTGCCTTCCAAGTCGTTTTCGGACTCGTCGTCTGTCTCGGCATGGTCTGGCTCCCAGAATCTCCTCGCTGGTTGCTTACACACGACCGCCACGAAGAAGCCGAAAAGGTCATCGCAGCTATCCGAGGCTTCGAGATTGACAGCGATGAAACACGCGCTGAACGCGACAGAGTCGTCGATTCTATCCGTGCTTCTGGTTTCGCAGCTTCCAAGTCTACCCCCGTCAAGGCTTTGTTCACAGGCGGCAAGACACAGCATTTCCGCCGTATGCTTCTCGGCGCTGGATCGCAATTCATGCAACAAGTCGGTGGCTGCAATGCGGTTATTTACTACTTCCCCATTCTCTGCACAGACATCTTTGGCGATAAGAACTTTGCTCTTCTGCTCGGTGGCGTCAACATGATTGTGTACTCCATCTTTGCTACATCATCTTGGTTCCTTATTGAACGAGTTGGCCGTCGCAAGTTGTTGCTCATCGGTACCGCTGGACAAATGCTTAGCATGTTCCTCACCATGGGATTCTTGATCCCCGGTGGTAGTGATCCTGGTAACAATGCGCCTCAGATTTCCAAGGGTGCTATTGCTGGATTGTTTACGTACATTGCTTCATTCGGTGCTACGTGGTTGCCTCTTCCCTGGTTGTATCCCGCTGAAGTCAACCCTCTCAAGACCCGCGGTAAGGCCAACGCTACATCTACTTGCACCAACTGGCTGTTCAATTTCGTCATTGTCATGATTGTTCCTATCATGATCAGCAACATTCACTGGGGAACATACTTGTTCTTTGGCTGTGCGAACGCTACATTCTTCCCCATTCTGTACTGGTTCTACCCCGAGGTAAGCACTCCCACCACCACTCTGTCACTCAATCATATACTAACAAGTTCCAGACTGCCAACCGATCTCTCGAGGAAATCGACATCATCTTCGCCAAGGGCTACGTCGAGAAGATCTCATACGTCAAGGCTGCCAAGGAGCTTCCCTTCCTTACACATGAGGAAGTTGAGCGTGAGGCTATTCGATTGGGTCTTGTTGATGAGGCTGGTCGTGGTGGTATGATGGACAAGCCTAATGAGGAGAGCGGTACTGTCCGTGATGAATCTGGCTTCAACTCTGAGAAGTCTTAAGACTGAGGAGTTAGTTGAGATGGGCACTTGATGGTGTCGTTATGGGGTTTCTGAGGAAACGCATTTTTTATTAAGATACCCTTGTTTAGATCTTCTATGAGGATATATAGAATAGAGTTGGATAGACTGACTCAATAAATGTACTACACCATAAATGTTCTCATTACTTGTGATATATGGCTCGTTCAATGCTTCAATCGGCGTGTGGTTGTGTGCGTAGTGTACTCCAACTTGATGCTTCACACCCTGATCGCGACCGACGCATGTCTACAGCTTTAATCTCCAACTTTCCCCGACTTTCCACTGAAGCAACCCTTGTGTCGCATGCACAGACACTGAACCAACAGTCCGCCGATCCCTCCCTCCTCTCCTCCGTAGTCTCTGTGATACAGTGGACCTCCGGACAAGTCCTCCGCTTTTCTTGTCTCCATTACCCCGAACAATCCACAGTGGAGAACATTCTTGGCAAGGGTTCTTGTTGCGTTAGTCATGGCGCGCGCGTGAAATACCACGTTAATCCTGCTTTCATTCTACCGCTTTTTTAGTGAATTTAGTAACTGTGGTTAGGTGAAACGGTGGTGGCGGATGTCCGTTTTGGGAAACCCGGTTTGTATGAGGATAAACGTTTGTGTGTTTTGTAAGGGAGTGTCTGATTGTTTGTTTGGGGAATTCGCATCAAGGGATCAATTGGAGATAAAGTGAGAGAGTCATTTATGCATGTTATCGGCCCTGTTCTGGGTCATGCCCCGTGGGGTTATGCACTTTGGATTGAGTTGCGGGTTTGAGGTGTATGATGTTATCGTGAGATTGGGCGGGGATAAGCTTACTTCCACGATGGAGGCAAGAGGTTAAACTGACGACCAGTCAACTACGTATGAGTGCCCGTGCAGGTCTGAAGCAATTGTTCAATTGAAGCAAAAGGTTTTGAACTGTTTGAAGACATCCAATGGTGAGTTTACGGGTGACTTGTCAATCACCAGTGATGCCTGTACGATGGCGAAGAGTGCACCGAGAGTTCACGTAGATCTCATGTTCTCTTACATAGACATGAAACTTGCGAGATCAAGAGTCGCGCAAACTGTTTTGCCTCTCCAGCGCAGCGATGCTGTGGATGAAGTTTGGTTGTGACAACATCGTTCTCTGGCAAGTTCACGATAACTTCACTTTCTCCTCAATTGAGACAAGGTTTGTGTTCACGATTTAACTACCCATTCCAACACGAAATGAGTTTATTGGGCTAGATAGTTACGACGCTGCTTTTAGAACAAGTGTGCTATGCAACTTGTAGTTTGTTGGATGTCCTAGATCTAGTCTCTCAGTACTGGGCATGAAGAGAAACACCATCACAGAATCCTCAACTTCATTATGTTAGTCAACCAAATTAAAAGATCCAACCACTCAGTCTGAGATGTATGGCCATTTTCTCTTAAGCCATGTAGTTATAAAATGCTGCGACTAAGATTGCCACGACTGTGTAAGAGTGTCAATTTGCAACCACTCAAACCTTTTCCCCTACACCTCAAACCCACCACCAAGACCCATCAGAGGTTAGTCATGTTCCTGATCTCAAAGGTTTCACGCAGATCGATAAGGTGGAACTCATATGTATGTAGATCGCATCAAAACCCTGAGTGCCAAGTGATCATCAAAGGGTTTTCTGGGGAAGACGGGTCCAGATCGAAGATCGGACTTGGCGTTTTGTATAAGTGGATTTGCCACGATCAAGAATATCTGCATCAAGACTCTTGTTAAAATGATGATTCCGTGAGAATAGGAGTGTCCGGATGTTGATAGAGCTCTGCCAAGTAGCGGTAACTGGCGAGTTGAGATGTTAAGTGAAGGCCTCCCGCATGTGGCAAACTCATTAATCGTCGTCCGTAGTAGCGCGCCAGCCTTCTGAGCTTTCTCTATTAGTTTCCACGACTAATTCTCTCGTCCTACAGAGACATCCCTGAGTATGCACATTTCTTCAAACCTCAGTTTCGTTCCCCTCCATGACATCCCGAGAGCCAATCTCCTTTCCTGCGATCCTTCCATACATACTCGCCTCATATTCGTCCAATCGAGCTTGTGCGTCAGGAAGAATGAACTCAAACATCTTCCTCCAAAAACTCTTCTTTGGTGTCTCTGTCGCTTGCGATGTGGTTGACAAGACCGAGGTGCTTTCACTCTGTTCAGTTATCGATGCATCGGAGGTGAGAGCCAGGCTGGGCGCGCTGCATTTGTGACGAGGTACCGTTGAGACAATAAGGGCCAGGAAAAGTAGATGCTGATAGATGGCAAAGTAAAGGAAGCGAAGCTTCATACTGACTTTAATGCCGATTAGATATAGCTGATAAACTCATGCATGGCTCATATCTTGAACGTAACTGCCAACTAGCTTTATGCTGGTAAAGTGATACCACTCGACCTAGTTATATTTTAAAATGGGCCTTTGGAGCTTATTATGTGCCTTTCCAGACCCTTTGGCAGGTGAAACGTGACAGTTCGACTAACTTCAGCACCGCCCTAAACAGGAAATCGCCGGGCCATGATACTAGTTTCAACGCAAAACTATTTGATGCTCACGTCAGTAATGAGGAATATCAATCTCACTTCATGGAAGTTCGTCCAGTGAGATGGACCAGTTTCCGATTACTCCTCAGCACTAACCGTTGATTCTGTCAGCATGAAATTTGCTTACAAGCACACGTTTTTCGCGCTGGAGGGACGAATGTATGGTCCCCTGGTCAAATGATGTAAAATGATTAATATTCAGCTTCGGTTGTCGGTCTACCACATGTTGTACTGGCATCCTTTGGTTGTAATGTGGTTTCACTGCTAAGGATACCTTGTTTATGGATCTCAGCTGTCAGCTTCTGCGAAATACAGGTGTTTAGATGATGGAAAATAAGATGAATATTATCCCGGAAGAGCTGATTTGTTGAAGTATCACATACTCTGCTTTAGAACTTATCCATATTACTGTAATACTGCTATTTCCTCTCGGGCATGATGTTGATCCTGGCTATATCCCCCACCAACAGAGGACGGATCTTGACCGTTCCCCTTCCGAGTCAACTTGCTGCCACCTTACTCTACATTGCATTATCAACATCTCTATCTAAAAAGATCATTTCTGTATAATAAACCATGACATCTTCCTGCAGATCTTCGTGGCGAATCGGCTTACACAAAACGACAAGTCTGATCTCCAATTTGGACCCGATCCTCCCAGGTTGCTCTGAGACCCGGAATAGAGTATGACCGAAACAAAACCAACAACAAACAACGAATCCAATCAAACTTCACTTCCACATTTCACTCACCTTGACCGACCATACGTGACTCAAATAATGACACACAAGAAGCAGCACCTCGCACTCCGTCCGCAATGTGGAATCTGCGCAGAATTAATCTTCAAACATGAGAGGGTAATAGCGAGTATGGTAATCCACTTCTTCTCTTGATACACTTTAACATAGCAATGCAGTCTACCACGCCAATGATGATTCCTCATCTTCCATTGGCTTTACCCGGTCGTTTGCTTTCCCAAAGATAAACCCTGGAGACGCCTACGTCGACGGCTTCAGGTTATGTCGCTACGCGAATTGCAGGGATTGTGCTGCGTCGCCAGGTCCAGAGCCCGTGACGATACACTTTGACTGTTACTCAATCTTTGCCAAAGAGTGTCATGGGGATATGGATGCCATGCGCCGGCTTTGGGTGCGCTCTGCGTGGAAGTTTCCTTGGAGAGGCGCTCAACCTCTGGACCTTTCTGGCCGGAAACTTGACTCTGACGCGCTGAAGAGAACGGCCGAGATTTCTGGTTTATCTGGAATCTGTCGCTTGCCATGTGAGCTGTTCGATATGATTCATCTTTACGCCAGGCGTTCTCTGTTTTGGAGATGTATCTCGGCGATTCGATTGGCCTCCTTTGTGACAGGAACAGCTCCTGGGCCATACTTTGACGTCCAGTTGAGTAACGTTCTTTCATGGAAACGCAATGGAGATATAGAATACATTGAACCAAAGACGCGACCCCCAATAATAAGACTAACGATTGACTCAGATGGGATCAACCGAGTGGAACGTCTTTCTTCTGCACCTGTCTATTCTGGAGAATGCAACAACTCTCATCGGACAATCGTCCAGCATGAAACCGAAATCACTAGAATTCAAGTCCAAGTCAGGGTGAGAATTGATTGAATCTTGCTAAAACGCCTACTTACGTCTTCCAGGATGGTTTAATGCGCCTCAAACTACCAAAAGAACAATCGGCACTCCCTATATGGAACACCCCCGCGCCGCCGGATTTGGCCGCTGCTAAATTCTATTACAAAGGGCATTCCTCCAGACTTCCAATCCGTAGAAATCGGGGCGCGGTGCCTTTCTCCTGGCAAACCTTCCATGCCGTTGAAGTGGAAAAGATAAGAGGCATAACATTTTATTTCTACTTCCCCAACTTTTGTGGCATTCACATCCACTACGAAGACGAGCCATCCGTCACGGATGATAACTACGAACGATTCACCAATATACGCCACAAAGAAAGTGTCTGGGTCTACTTGCCTATCCCCAAGAACGATCGACTGCTTGCTCTCGACATTCGGAAAGCAAGGGAGCGTAACGGACTTTTCCCGGGTTTGAATATCCTTGCAAGAACAAGACTAGTCGGCGATATCATCATTGGACAACAGACCGTGACTCCATTCAAGGACCTGTGTCTGAGTAACTATTCTCCTCAGACTATAGTCTACGGCAAGGGCCTAGACGGATCCCCAGTTGAGTTCTTCGGTACATACTGCAAATCTCCCGAACAAGCTGAACCTCCCAAACCGTTTTCACGGTTGAAGTACGGTTCCCATCTCTTGTCCCTTGATGTGCCGCCATTCTACTCTTGGGCCTCTCTAGACGATGTCACATCGACCTTGACCTTCAACGACCGGGGCACCCGATTATGTAAAGGAATCATGTTTCAGTACCGGAACGGTGGATGTCGGACAGTCGGGCAATGCCGTTGGCATGTAGACTCGGCCATAAGAGTTGACCATCCACGCGTATTTCAGTTCAAACGTGACAATCGGCCGGTGCGCCGGCGCGGCGTGAATCAGCTGGTCCATTTAGTGCAAGTGGCGTTCCAACATTCAGAAGAGGAACAAACCGACAAGGGTTGGGAGTGTCACCCACTCAAGGGGTATGTAGAGTTCTTCTTTAGGGATATATCGTCGTATCTGGTTTTCACGGCGGACAAAGCTTGTCCATATGTGGATATGAGTGTTCACAAATAGATGAATTGACCAGAGCTTGCATCTACGAGAGACGATAGCAAGTATAGTGGTAATTGTCCTGTACGAATCAATAATTAAAGAGTCGCTTGTAAACTCGGCACTTGAATCGTTTCACCTGGTAGCGCCCAACGTATCTGTACTGTATGAATGCCATTCCATGACTCATCATGGTCTCTCGATTGAAAGAACGTTGTTTGCTGTCAGAATGTGAGAAGAAGCTTTAGATGAGAAGGAAGCGGCCTTCCGTTAATATTGTAACTTGCAAAGTACGGTCCTAATATACTACGATAACGTAGGCGTCGGATCATAGGCTTACAAGAATGCCTCAACTCCAAATAGGTTCTTACAGTTATGTTGTCGTTGACATTGGTGGTAACCCGAAGATTTTGTTGGGTGAAATAGGCTCATACTGGCAGCAAGAACTCTATTGCTATAGGTTAAATGTTTCACGACTGGACAGGAAGTAGGTTATACAAGTGATTGTTCAGTGAGCTGTGCGCGCTCAGAGCAGGCTTTCATTCAAATTGAAAGGATGAATTATAGAGACACCCAAAGACAGGTCAATCTCTTGATAGAGGCTCATTAACTTCCATGAACGGCAACTAATGAGTCTTCAGATATGCGGGCGACCTTTAATCAGGTTTGTGTGATCAAAAATGTTGTTTCATTAAGTACGAATTGCGGGCATCTTCATCACCAGATGTGTCACCAGTAGAACCCGAGTAGAGCCTCAATCAGGACCGAACCTTGATATTAACAGACCTCAGCTTGCATGCGTATGCAGCATATTATAAGAGCCAGATTGTCACTCTCTAGTCGCAATCTTGACTAAGCTACACATGAGACAATATATGTTATATGATAGATGTAGTTGTGAAACGGCATACGCTTTCAAGCTCATTCTATGTACATGGAAAGTCTCCCACTAATGGGAGTTCATAAAGTGAAGTCAACATCGCCCAGCACTTTTATGCCAAGTTCAAACCAAGATAGCCACCAAGCCCCATAGCAACAACAGCCCAACTCAACGACAAGATCGAAGCAGTCGAACAGTCATCGTTGCTAGTGTTGGGCTTCTTGTTGATATTCGATCCAGAATCTCCATCATCATCAGCATGACTAGAACCACCAGTTGAACCACTACCACTACTTCCGCCGTCACTTCCACCATTCACATGCTCCCTAACCTTCCTCTTGCAAATCTTGTTACTACCAGTCTCCTTAGGAGCCGTCTGAGTAGTCTTTCTCTTCTTCAAATCCACGATCGTAACAGCAGTCATCCAAAGCGAACTCTCTGAAGAAGAAAGCGTTCTGATCTCAGCAGTTGCAGAACCATCGGGCTTGGACGTAACACCAGCTCTATCCGAGAACAAAGCGCAGCCATAAGATGTAGAGTTGAGAGTTACATCTACGCGACCACCGTCCCAATCTGTGAGTGTCACGCCGTCAAAGTCGTTTTTGCAAGAGTATGATGTTGCTGCGACGTCGGATTGACAGGCTAGTTTGTAGAGGGTTTTGGTTGGATCTTCTGTTATCATTGAGGCGTAGATGTTTGTTGCGCTACCGGTGTAGGCGGGTGGGATGAACATGGTTGTTGTGCTGTATTTTGTTGTTGATTGTGCGGCCAAAGCCAAGGGGAGGCCAACAAGGCCGAGGACAATGGAAGACTTCATGTTGAGTTTGCGATCAAGTCTTAGAATTGTTGTTGAAGTGAGTTTGTTTGAGTACAGATGAGATTGACTTGAGATGAATCTTGGAGACGCGCCGTTTAAATAACAATTACATCCAATGCAGGCTGGAAAAGTAGGAAATTACCTTTGTTTTGTATTCCCATGCCTCAAATCCTTCAAACGCCTCAACCAATAAAACACTGCCATGTTCCCTGCAATAACCCCTGCACAAGACTCAGCCTTGTTCACTGCAACGTTCGGTTCTGTAGCGAATGATGCTCCATTGGTAGCGCCAGTTATGCTTAAAAACCGCAGCTGAATGCTCCTGTCCTTATAGGGCAGGTCATCCGCCGGAGATTGCCTGTTATAGGCATGTGGCTGCCTCTGAAGATTAAAAATTCAGGAGGCAATATTCTTGCACTGCCATCTGATTCTCATCCTTACAACCACATTCGTTTGTACTGTCACTCTGTGACATGTTTGTTCACCGCTAAGGAGGATTAAAGGCTTGTATTCAGCCCTACAACATTAATCTCGCTAATTGAGCACCGCCTTTTTTTTACCTCTCGCAAATGACCCACCGATCAACTGTCGAATGAGTTTCCCTTTTTCTGATTCGTTTCACTCTTTTTTATTCGGCAATCACTCAATTGGTTATCCACAATGTATGGATACTGGTCTTTGATACTTGTTGGCATCGCCATCCTTTGGTGTTTTCCTTGGAAGGAATCAACAGTCAGCCCACCCTCTAACGTTACCGTTGACATTGCCCCTGACCCCAGTGGACTTGACCCCAGTGGAGGTGACCCACCCCGAGATATTATTCCGACCCGTTTACTTCCTCATGACGTAGCTCGTTTTCTAGTCACTCACGATCCAAACACCAACATGACAGAATCCAAGACCGTCGCAGAGGTTCTCCTCAACCCTCTAGGTCTCGAAATCACCTCCTTCAAAGAGCTCCAAACTCTCTGGGCAGGATATGGTCATATTTGCTCCCTCACCGCAAAACCAACCGACTCCAAAGCTGCAGCGGTAATCCGTCATCTCGCGCATGCAAAAGGCTCAAACAACACCTTCTTCCTCATCCTCAAACTTATCGCACCGCCTCCAGGTCCTACTGATGAAGGTCATTTGAGAAAGATTCTGAGTTATGATGTTGAGCAGTATTTTTACGAATTTGTTGCGCCGCACTTGGAGGATGATACTGCTGTTGCGCATTGCATGACGTCGAGTTGGAAGGCGAAGCGTGATGGTGGTGAACTGAAAGATGTTACTGCTACAATCATGACGGATCTGAGAGTCCACTTTCCTGTCGAAGGTGGAAAGCGAGCTTATTTGGGACCAAGAGCTGTTCAGTCTGCTCTGGAATGGTTGGCCAGATTTCACAGCAGTTCTTGGAAATCTCTTCCCGCCAATCTGAACGAATATCTTCTTCCACCACTGGACGAGTTCAAACGACGAGAGACTGGAACTGGTGGAACCAAGTTGTGGTTGAATGGTGGATACACGTATCTCGCTACTCGAAGAAAGGAGTATGATTCTCTTTGTGTTGATACATACTCCGAATGGTCCGGAGCGTTGTGCACACCATTCCAAGGATCGGAAAAGTCTACTGCTGAAGTAGTAGCCGACTTCCTCACTCCCACTGGTCGACCTTTCGAAACGCTTATCCACGGCGACGTCAAGTCCGAGAACCTCTTCACCAACGACGCAGGCGATGATGTTTCCTTCGTCGATTTCCAATACGTCGGTCTGGGTCTCGGCGTTTGTGATCTCGCCAAACTCTTCACCTGCTCCGTACCACTGGACATGCTAACCGACAACCCCTCCATTCCCCACGAAATGGCCATGGACAAAGGCGAGGAGGCTTTACTCTTTTTGTACCATGAGACGCTTCTTACTCGACGACCTGCGGAGAAGGAGCCGTTGGGTTATGATTGGGATACGTTGGTTAGGCATTGGGAGACTGCGCTTGTGGATTGGTGTAGATTTCAGGCTTCGTGGGGATTTTGGGGAAATACGGAGTGGTTGGAGGCTAGAGTTAGACATATTCTTAAGGATGAAGGGTGGAAGGCTTGGTTGGCTAAGGAGAATGTGGGTAGGGGTAGGGCTTTGAGCATTTAGATGCACACGATAAAGTAGAAAGACTTAATAAAGATGTTGTATGTTGTCTAGCTCACGCGATTAAAATCAACGTGACATTCAACATTGATCACTGTTAAAGAATGTTATCCAAGCATATATTAAGTGTTTCGATGGAGTATTTCTCAGTCTATAGAGCTCTATTTCTCGAGTACGAAAGACTCGGAATGCCCTATATCACCATGATATCCACCAGCCGAGTAAGAAGGGCTGGTTGAGAAACCTTCAACTTCGATCAACAAGGACATTAGACGCATACATAATTGTTGCACCAACAACATTCAACACATTGTGCGGCGTGCGATGGTAGTACTGTGAGTGGAAACTGGATCCTGATCACAATGGCGACGGGCTGCGAGGCTTGACCGAAGATTGTCGGCCTAGCGATGCAAGGGGCATGAATCCTTCTATGATAAATGTGCCATTTACAGCCGCCCATGAATCAAAGCTGAATGAGATCTTACTGTCAACATCATGGTTGACAAAATACAGACTTTTATTGGTCAAACTGCTTATACTCTACGTTTTTGTGCTAGGGCTTACACATACAAACTTGCCGATCACTGTGCTAGACCCTGGTCAATGTGTAGGATGAAAATACTCTATTGACTCGTAACCCTGTTTCTACCCGTCTCGACTCATCCGACGCATTGTCTTGTTTCTACTGTATCTTGCGATTCAGGAGCATGGCTCCTTTATCACTTGTCGTTATTCACCTGCGATTAACTATTAGTTCAATCTTTTGCCCATGAAGGACCAAGCTATCTTTATTTCTGTCTACCGCAATGTTTTCTGCCACTCGTAACTCTCCCGTCGGCTGCTACAAGATCTACACCGTGGCCGGGGGGTTGAAAGTACACCACCCCGCTCTGTGCCGAGAGTGGAGGGTCGACTACGCGTCTCAAACTAGTAGTGAGTCTTGACTGCATAGTGAACAGATCATTTGCCTTTTCGAGAGAGCGTCTGATACACGTTCACTAATCCTCGAGGCTATGACTTTATCACAATTGCACACTTGTAATCTTGTCTGTTTCCTACTGATCGCGCTGCTTTGTTGTCCTCGTATACACTACGAAGATGCCAAACCCTGTGCCTTCTCCAACGACATTTAATAGCCAGCATATTACAGTGGACAACGTTACTCCGTTTTCATTCTCCGAAGCATCCTCCCTATAGTTCCTTGCACAATGCCAGGTGTTCCCACCAGCCGAGCCTGCAATGGATGCAGGAAGGCAAAGAAGAAAGCAAGTTGTCAAGAAGCGGAACACTGTAGTTTTGCAACTGACCTTACAATAGTGTGATGAAGCACAGCCATGCTGCGCTCGCTGCACAAGGCTCGCAATTCCGTGCCAGGGAGGAGGAGTGCAGCGATTTACATTCAAACAGTATTCCCCACAAAGGCTTAGTGAGCGACTCACAGGAAGCCCAAGGACGGGACCAAGCAACGAGGCCACTATGATAACATCTGCTTTAACTTCAATTCTGGAAATTCGCGATGATAGATACGATATACGATATTGCGGCCCTCACTTCATGTCCGAACTCCCACGCCGTATTGGATCGGACTCGGCGCTTGATGCGTCGATATCTGCTCTTATTACGACATACAAAACCGTTGTTCTGAGAACACCGAACCAAAATGCCCTGGTACACTACGGTAATGCTTTGAGAGCTGTTCGAACTTCCTTGCAAGATCCGAGGCGGTCTGTGGTGTCTAAAATGCAGTTTGTGGTCATCATGTTCGCATGTTCGGTATGAGCCAGCTCCAGTCTCCCAATTTGTTTTGGCTCCAGAATCTAATTGGTATTTGCAGCAATGGATTGATCGAAAGCACACAAACAAGCATCGATGTGTCATGGCATACCTATTCGCAGAGATCGTGGCACAAGGCAGGATATCAGAATTCGACCCGCGGGATATCAACGTCTGGTGCGCTCAGACAGTAAGACTACCGATAATGCGATTGAGTTTCCTGATACGTCATTAATACCGGGTACTTAGACATTTGAATCCTTGGTCAACCCGAATCTCATACGGTTCCAGGATGCGTCGCTCCAGAGAACTGTCACGGTCAGAACATACAGATACAGCCCCTCTAATGTTATATCGCACGAATTATGGATGATTGGGGATTTGGCTACATTCCTTCGAAAACCAGAACGTCATCTTCATCAACTCAAATGCTATCATGATACCCTAGCTACAGAAAGGCTAGTCATGGGCGGCCAAGTCGAGCATTCGATACCTTTGTCAAAAAACCACGAAGAAAGGAGCTTAGCCCGTCTTTCTCTAACGGGATATGCAGGAATCCTATCCCAAGTCATTCTCGTTACTACCGTGTTGGAATGTCTTGACGAACGGCCTCCAAACGCTGAGGGATCTAACATCATGTGTGACGATGTTATCTCTTTAGCTAAGAAATGTCATGTGTTCAGACCGTTGGGTACTTTTTGGATGCCAGAGCTGCTGAAGCTAGCCTGGGCCTCGGTTCGGGACTGTTATCGCCACAGGGAGATTGAGGACCTTATCGCGGAATATGAGAAGGATACTGATGAACCTAATTTCATGGGAGAAGCGAGAGATATCCAGGCTAGGTTTGACAGACTCAGACGAAAGAGCAGAACCCCGAAAGTGAATTTTTTAGAGGAAGGAGTCGACGACGCTCCGGCATGTATTATATTCTAGAGTATGGGCATGTTTCATCAAGTATTGGAGCAGAACTGCCCGATAGTATCGCACTTTATTCTCGCAAATATGTTAGAGCGTTGTTACCTTGAAATGAAGGTCCTCTTGATATTGTGTACAACATAATAAACATCAAACAAACACGGAGTTCGGGATCATGGATTGGGTAAGCAGTGTCAATCTTTCCACAGTTTCGACTGAGTTGCGAGGCTAATCACCAGAACCGTATAGTTTAACAGCGAATGCATTAGAGTGTCTCTGTGCATTTCGTTGACTTGATGCATGTTGCGTTACCTTCTATTCGATCAAGTACTGTCGATCTTCCACTTCCGTCGCAAGTTACCCTAGAGTAGCTAGAGGTTGCGAAGGATTCAATCAACTTTTTTGATTCTGTTACACTCTAGCAGTTTGTTCAAGTCAAAGAGGGGTATGGCTTGCTCGCCGATGAGGAGTCAAGTAGATCTGTTATTCCGAGGTTCCTGGCTAAATACCCCGTTCCCCAACTTCCCCGGATCCGTAATTTATGCTTCTCTCCACACTCGGCCGAGAATAATTCTCCTCTTTATCAACCAACAACGTCTCCTTTCCTTCTCATCACTTATTTGTTCACATTGACATTACTCGTATTAATCTCTACTTGAGACAAATCACGCTCTATTTATTGCGATTTACATTGGTTATTCCCGTTGACAGCATTAGTAATCTCCGCCAAGAGGGGGAAGCTCGGACCGAGGACCGCGGCTGATATATACGGCTGATTTGATTGGATTCGCTTCTGCCTCAGGCATTCCCTTTTGTTTCGCTTTCTCCTATCGTCATCACAACAACACATTTCATCTCATTCTCACCACAACTCATCACAGTTTACACCTCACCTCACCAAACAACACCTGTTAATCAGCAAAAATGGCATCTCTCACAACTTCACCCACAAAGTCCGCTCTGGACCCAAAAGTCCTGCTAATGGTACACCCATCCTCCCTCCTTTCTTTATCTCACACTGACAATGACAGTCCTACCTCAAGCAACTCCAAGCTAAACCCCTCCGCACAAAAATGGCAACCCAAGGCTCTCTTTCCGCTCTAACTGAAATTATCGCTTCATACTTTGCTTATCAGCGTCCTGGTTACGGACCCATGATTACTTCGCGTGTTCCACAGATGGCGTTTTATGGAGCTTGTATCGCTGCGCCGCTGCAGCATTTTTTGATGACGATGGCGCAAAAACAATTCCCTGGCAAGATTTTGCTGCAGCAGCTTGTTACCATGTTTATTGTAAGTCACCCAATTCACTATCCATAAATAAAAATTGGAGATAATAGTGGTGGGTTCAAGACTAACTTGTGTAGTGCTTCCCCATTCAAAACACAGTCTATCTCTCGTCAATGGCCATAATCGCGGGCGCACGCACAAAAGACCAAGTCCAAGGCGCCGTCAAAGCTGGATTAATCCCCATGACGAAAGCCATGTGTGCTATGCACCCTATTTTAATCACTTTTGCGAAAGTCGTTGTTCCGATGGAGTATTGGCCTGTCTTCTTTAGTTTGGTTGGGTTTTCGCTGAGTACCTTTTTTAATACCCTTGCCAAGATGAGGAGGGCTGCTGCTGAGAATGCTGAGAAGAAGGACAAGGAGACTTAGAAGAAGGGATTGTGAGTGATGTGTGGTGAGAGGGGAGTTTGTGATCTGGTATTTTGGTTAGGGCGAGTTTTATACACCTAGAGTTTTGGATCTGATAGATATACGATTTTTCAGAACATTTTAATTCATCGTTTGTGTCTAGTCTATTGTCATGTCTATCATGCGTCTCATCTAATTTATCAGGCGTCTCATGCGTCTAGTCCATCACTCTATGTCTAGCTCCATACATCTCATCTATCTTTGTCCTTCTATGCTTTTGTCTAAGCCCACCCAATTCTAAAAAGTTCATAATGACTCTCATCACCCCGACCAACGCCACTCCTCTTATCCAACTTCTGCCTCTCCAAAATATCAAGCCTCTTCCCATTCTTCCCCAACGGCCGATCCACTTCCGCGAAAGCAGCTTCAACAGTATCCCCAATACCCGCAAACTTGCCATTGGGTCGTATCGTAACCAACAACCAGAACACTCCCCCGTCGGAAAGAAGCCTTGTCGCACAGTCGCGTAGCCAGCGTGCGTGTTCAGGCGCGTATACTACATCTGTTGCAAAGAGCATAGTAGCCGGTACATCGAAAGGTGCATCGAGTGTAAAGTCTGCCCAGTCGAGGCACTTCGTTTCAATCGTAGAAGGATCTGTGTAGTTGATGCTTATGTTTGACTGGAGATTCTCAAGAACTGCGGGATGATAATCTGTAGCGATGATTTTCGAATCTTCAACACCCAATGTAGGAATCAACTTTCCGAGAACAAGACTGACAAGCCCAGTGCCAGCACCAAGCTCAATAATCCGATTATGTTCCGTAGGCGATAATTCCGTAAGTCCAAATCGTTCTGGTGTCGCGCAAAGCATTTCTGAGAAAACAATGGAGGCGCCCCAACTTTGAAGGCCCACATCTTCGAAATCTGAGTCATTTGTTCCAGCGAGTCCATCATTCAACGAAACAGAAACTTTGTCGTCAACAGTGTCGAAGGCGAATTCTCGAAGAAAGGGTGAATTCTGATCATCTTCATCCAAAGCGGTCGCGAATAATGACTCAAAGATATACGCCGCCTGATCCAGCGCCCGCTGCATTCCCTCCTCAGTCTCAAAAACCTCAAGGGCCTCCGCACGAGAAAGAAAACCTGTCAACCATCTCTCCACAAAGGACTTCTCGTAAGGATCTGCGCGGATGGACGTTGCGGTAGGTGCAGGTTCATCGTCTTCGTTGCCGGATGTATAACCTGAATCAACAGGTTCGGCAAAAACATGTTTCGTATCGTCAAGTTCGATAGAAAATGGAAAAGAGAGTGGACAGTAGATGGTGGCTAAGTAGTGAAGAGCGTTGAAAATGTTTGATTCGGTTTGTTTTGTGAGGGTGAAGAGTGGCGGTAAGCTGCTCGATGGCAGCGCTAGGGTACTCATTTTTTCTGTCATTTTTCCGTCGCTTCTTGATATGATGTTGAAAGAACGTGGAGATGTAAAGATCGTGGAGTTTGCGGAGAAAAAAGAAAGAAAGAAGAAAAAGATAGTAAAAAGTGGGTGGCGTTTGTCTTGAATAGGTCTAAACCCAAAGATGAAGCTATCATGAAAAAATTTGCTGACAAGTGCCTGAGGTGCAGGTGCCTGACAGTGGCTGTTTTGGGCCCACGTGGGTCTTGTTTCCGGGGGCTTGATGCGCTAGAAAACAGTGGAAGATAGTGGGTCTGGCACCTAACTTTATCGGGGGCTTAGGACCGGCCAGCTGATAAGGAATGATAAGTGTATGACTCGAGAGATATGTTCATGATGTATTTGAGTTGGCGGTGAGTAGTATTTATTGGAAAATCTAGACTGAGTTTATATGTTATTTGGGTTATCCAGAAGTCGAGAAGTTAAAGTCAAAGACTGAAAGATCGAGATTATCGTCTATGGGCATTAGAGTTGTGATATCAGCATCCAACAAGGAGTTGAACACATCAAATGTCGGCCATTCACTTCCACCAGGTTCGAGCAAATATGGTTGAGAGACATGAGCCAGCTCTGATAGACCAGACGGCTGCATACTCTCAGATAAGTCGGTCACAGCTTCGTCGCTTTGGGCTGTAGTTTGCGGCGACGTTGACTTGATTGTCAGGTCGTGACTTTCTTCCCCAGGTTTAAGGTAACCTCCATTTCCAGCTCTCAAAATGCCCGTGAACTCGAGAATAGACGCTTTGGCGAGATCTGCATCAACTCCGAAGTCCACGAATGCAGACGCATCCGCGTATTTAGGTTCATTAGAGATTGTTGGCGGGTTGCGATTATGGACGTCGTGAATGCAGCGAGCATAAATTTGCTGTAACAAATCAGCTTTGAAACAAAGTGCAGTAAGTGACAACTCACGAGAAGAGAAGCTAACTTCCAATAGGAAGACATCTCTTGCATCATCTTCATGTTTGTCTGAATATTGAGCTGAGTTTGAGCTTTGATCTCGGAATGAGAACACCAAAGAAAAGGGATTTGGATAGCACAGCTGGAATATGTCGCGTATGCAACGAATATTGGCATGCTGATGATATGAAAACCACAATTCAACACAGTCCGGATGAGACTCGAGATTGTGCCCGCCCGTTCGTACGCGATCTGGGCTGAGAGTTGTCGTGCTGATGAGTAGGCTCTATCGCCTCTCGACCAACAGAACAGCGGGACTATGGATGAATGGAGGGCGCAGAGTGATTGATGGTATACGAGATTCGTTAGTAGAATCTTCGGTAGAGTGCTTTGGTCTGTGGTGTAGATGGTGGAAGTGTCAAGTTTAAAGTGACTGGGTACTCGTTGCCACCACGACGAGATTTCGCTCTCGGTTTTGAAGATCTGCTGTATACGGATACTAAGGTCTCTGTCTTTCGATCTGACGACGGAGACAACCGAACACCTGCAAATGTCAGTATTTAAGTCTCTCACCAGGAAAGGATGAGTTACCAGAGATGTAAGCCACGTATCAACTCAGCGAAAACACTTCCCGTATCAACTCCATTCTCAATAGTCGCCACCCCATCCGAAGGTATACCAGTTTCAAAACTATCTCCAGGCCACGGCAACGGTAAATTCTCAACATCAGCAATCGCTTCGAATCGAAAGAGTTTTTCAGAGCTGAAGCAGTGCATCAAATAACATGCCCAGAACCGTCGTATACGTATTTCAGACTCATGAGTTGGTGGATTCGAACCTGTGCCGATGATGTGAAGAAGTTGACATGCGTTTCCTAGAAGACGGTATTAGAAGGAAGGGGAAAATAGAAGTGGGAGGAGTTACCTTTGTGGAGATAACTTATCCTCCAAGATCCCTGACTATGCCAGAAGAGAGAAAGATTGCAATGGGTAACAATGTTGTCTTCGTTTAGATCCTCAGCATCTTGGAAGACCAGCGCACCTGCTTTCTTGGCCCATTTTGTCATGAGGCCTTGATCTTTGAAAGCGACCTTGCCATACTCATCTCGATAAAAGCTGAGATTGAGTTAGTGAAGGTATTTACTGTGTAGGGCAGACTTACTTTGCTCCCCAGGCACAGATGCTGAGGAGAACATGTTGTCGTACTGTTCCGCGGAAAAGGGATTGGAGAAAAGTAGGTTTGTGGAAGAGAAGGGTTGATTGGTAGACGTTTGCGAAGTAGAGGTCAACTAGAGTGGTGAGTAGTGTTGCGGGTATATCATCTAAGGTATCCTCGATAGAACGGCACGGAGCAGCGACGATGGGAGGTGCCGAATAAGAGGAAGATCTGTTTTCCGTAAAGCTTCTTGGTTGTTCCTTTCGTTTCCGGACGCCGTTATTGGCATAGTGGCATGAAGTCTTCAACCGGACACATCTGTTGCAGCTTGGTCTTTCGCCCGAGCAGCGAATCTGGAGTTGTCAGTCAACTTTCTTTCTTCGTTATCCGCCTCGTACCTTTTGCCTCTTGCAAACGTTGCAAGAAGTGCTGGGGCGTCCGGCGGCTCTGGTCATGTTGATTAGTTGAGGAAGGATTAATGATAAGAAATGAGATGTAAGCAGAGAAGATTGTTTGGGAATAGCAGGAAAAATGTATTTCCTGATCCTACCGACTACAACCACAGAGTCAATCCGTATCACTAATTTACAGCCTTTCACATTTATATAATCGATGCCATTAAATAATAAATGTCACATTCTGTGGGAAAATGGAGACGAACTCTATGGTTTCTTTCCCACGATGAACCGAACACGCATATAGCCATGTACGTTCCTATCCTTCAACGCCTTTCGCATCTGCATCAGAAACAGCTGGTGTTCTTCACAAGGCGTCCCAAATACCTTTTGCCAAGACATCAAGGTATATCCTACCCATATTAGCAACTTGCATCAATTCACAAGAACTGAGGTACCTTCAAGATCATTCTCGATAGAGGCGCGTAGGAATTGTCCAACTCGTCGGAGTTTCTCATCCTTGGCCCAGCCACCGACAGGCACCTAATTCTGTCAGACATGTGACGACTGGGAAGCAGTGAGACTTACCTTAAAGTCAGTAACTTGAAGCTCTTCGAACCCCGCTTTCTTGACAAGTCCAACATCATCACGAATCTGACAGAAGTCTCCCCCGAAAGCACCCTCGCACTCCCTACAGATCTTATTCCAAGTCTGCAAAGGATCTACATTATCAATACTTCCATCATCACTCACGAACAACGGATTGATCTCCGCAGACTCGATATATCCGCCTGGCGCACAGCAACCAAATGCTTCTTTGAACAGAGCGCCCCAATCGGAGATTGCTCCAATGAGATAGCGGATGTGAATGAGATCGAAGTGTGATGGGGGAAATGTCCAGGGTGAGGTTGCGTCTTCAATGTGATATTGCACGTTGGGTGGGATGAAGCTGGGTTGAATTGGGGAGAGATCTGTTCCTGTTACTGTGGAGGAGGGATATGCGTCGGCGAAGTCACTATTCTGTCAGTATGGAGCACGAGATGTGGGATATATGTGCATACATTGCCCAGATACCACTGCCAGTGCCCACGTCAAGCACCTTCTAAGAGATATCAGTATCAGACCGACCAGAGTCACATTGGCGCTTACCATTGGACCATCTTTGATAGGAGCGAGGGTGAGCTCTCCGTCCAGAAGCAGAGTCAAAGAATGGTGCCTAGACAAATAACCGTCAGTCCGTTCCCCACGAGACCAGTCATGAAGGGTTCTTACGTGATGTCCATAGAGTCTCTTTGTCGCTCATCATTCGGCGCAAAATATTCGGAATCATACTTATCACTATGATAAGTGCGTCCATGAAATTTCCGGTACTCGAGAATGCTTGATGAGACGGAGGTGGTGGAACTGGCGCTGAAAACCCATTAATCCTTCTGGCATGATATGACTTGGAGATACGTACATATCGTCGCCAATTGACGAGTCAACGTCGCTATCGTCCTTTCAATCGCATAAGTAGATGAGTCGTTGTCGTGAGAGCGAACATACCCGTGCTTCCATGAATTTTGACATAGGGGCAGTGTCCTGCAGTATGTGTTTGCAGAAGGAGGAATGAAAGAGAACAAAGAAAACGCGCAATCTGTATCCAAGTCCTGTCTTTTATGCGAACATGCTTGGCGTAGCATTGAGTCGAACCAACATCGTATTGTGTAACGTTGGCGATCCAGTTTATTTCCTGTTATGGATGCACACAATCTTCCGCCTATCGCTTCCCTGATATACTCCTCTTTTGTACATATGATATGACCATTTCAACTGTAAATCATGACATTTGTCCTTATGGACCTTCGTTGCCATAAAAGTCCCGACCAGACATCTTACATATGTTAGTTTATTGAGTACCTGTTTTGGACGACCCTCTATGAACATTATCGTAACATGTTGAAAGGCTTTCTTAAGATTATCCAAGTGAAATCCCTGGTCTATCTACATTCTCAAATGTCTTTCTCTAGACTATCTGGATCTTCTCCCACTTCGTATCATCACCAACAGCCTCACCGTTCATGACTCCATGCACGTAACTCTCGCCAACTAAACTAAACTTTTCTTCCTCTCTTCTAAAAACCAAGGGAGTGGGACATCCTCTTACAACCCAAACCTCATCTCCCACCTCTACCGACTCCAATCCCATTCCAAGGTATCCGCTACCGGTAAGAAATGGTCTATGACCGACATAAGTCGTATGCAATATCAGCGCCGGCGGCATAGAATGGTCCGACTTTGGAACCGCCAACATCTTCTGCTCTTCTTCATCTAGTACAACTTCCTCTTTCGGGATAAGACCAAGACTCATGCACATTGATTTGATCAGGTTGACCCTGGGGAAGATGCTCGAGGGGAATTTGGCGCATACATGGTCCAGGTAGGACATTTGGCTGATGTATTCCAAGACCAAAGCTTGGCCTGCTTCTGGTGAGGGGGCTTCTCTGTGACGGATCGCCAGTGGGTGCACAATCAAGTCCATCATGGCCATCTGGAAATCTTCCAGTCGGATCATCTTTGCAGGTCGGTATGAGAGGTCATGGTCAAAGACAAGAGTACGCCAAAAGGCCTCATCCGATGATTGACCGGTATATGGGTAGACTTGTTCCATACTGCACAGAATATCGGCATTCATTTTCTGCTCGCCACTTATGGCGGGCAGGAAGGCCTCACCCAGCTTCTCGACCTTGCCAAGACAAAAAGCAGAGACATTAAGAGTGTTTCCATCCACAGTAAATACCTGTTCAGGTAAAGTGTGAGGGGTATGCTTGGACGCATCGAAAGACCCGGCGGATCGAAAGACTGCACCAGAGAGACTGTTGACTGGAGTAGCTGAGAAGTTGGGTACCCAAGATGGAAGACCCGGAACGTCTCTCACTCTACGATCTTTGACAAGACCAAGATAAACGAGAGAGTCGGTAGTCTCGACTATCTTCCTCGCAACATCCGTCAACAAATCCTTGATATCAATGTCATAGTTCGGCTCAAACTCTGTAGGAAACGACGATCCATACTCAGCAGCCATTTTCTTGATGATGCCTCCCAACCCATAGATGATATCACGTCGGTCTGTTGACCTGAACTGGAGCGACGTTATCAGAAACCGAAGAAGTAACATCTCAGCAGACTTTGGTTGGGTATGACCAATCCCCGCTTCGAAATCGACAGTTTCTTGCAAAACTTCAAACCACTCAGTCTTCTCGTCTTTGCACCACTCGCGAAAAAGGCCGATTCTTTCAGCCTCAAACATATTGACATCGTCTCGCATAAAACTGTCTTTTCTGACATACGGAGCAAGAGCGTATACCTGTTGGAACAAGCCGCTGTAGTGCAAGAATGCCGCTGTGTAGCCGATACAGTCGAAGGCTGTGAAAGTGCCGTTGCAAAGAACGACGACGTCGTTGTTGAGGGAGACTTCTTGGATAACCCAGATGCGAACGAAGTAATTGCACGAGAACAACGTAGCCAATCCGACAGCCTCGTCGAAGTCGATAGGATCAATTTCATACTTGTCTGACATGTTGGATAAATCGTTTGAAAAGTCCCAGGTTTGAGTGCGGATCATGCGAATGGTATGAGGAACGGACTCTGTACCGAGACGCGCAGCTGCTTTGACGCCTGCTTCTAACTCGGGTGTGACCTTTCCTAACCAGACGATGACGCGGCTGGCACTTCCGTAGATCTGATTCATTACGGAGACTTGTGCTGATCGTTCGGTTTGGTCGGATTGGTTGATGCACAATGCGTCGATCCAGATGGGAGTTTCGCTGCATGTAGCCCGCAGTTCGAGGAGCGCATCGTACAAATTTGGCTGAATCTCAAAGAGGTGACCATTGAACAGAATGATCGCATCGGAACTGTCTGTGCCTTCAAGATTCCTCGGTGGCCCCCACGTGTAGGATAACGCATTGTACTTGATCTCTGGACCCAGAGGATGTGTTGTAAGGGTCACACTGGGTACTTCAGTTCCAGTATCAGGACGAGTTCCGAGCGAGACAGTCGCTAGACGGAAGAACTTATTCTCGAGCACGTCAGAGTAGATTTGCGCCATTATCAGGATTGCTGAGGGGGTGAGATTGACGTTGGAATCAGAGTGGATGAAAACTTGTAGAGATATCAGCATTTATGGAGTCGTAGCACTAGCCGAGTTGGGTCTTAGTTCGCTGGAGACTATCTACAGGGGTGAAAGTAAGCAGTTGCTAAAGTAAGCATGGTATTGAACTGCTTAGGACTCTGGTACGTGAGTGTAATTATGGCATGGGGAGCACACCGCTCATGATGAAATTGAGTTTCGGGGAGAGAAACGCGGGGCTGGAAAGCCATGAGGCTTTGAGTTTCAAGACAGAACCCTGCTGACTGATTGCGCTATGGCTTCTTCATTCTTGACGCGGTGGAATAGTCCGTTAACAAGGCTCTTATCAGCTGCCAAGACGGAGATGAACACTGATAGTACGTACTATGAAACTGCCAACTGACATATTATCCAGTATACACTTATAAATAGCATTGCTAGGCCTATGAATCTTTGTATAAAAGTGACAACAATGGGGCTTTCCTCATGAGTAACCACATCAACATGGCCACTAAGCTTGACACTAAGTCACCCCTCACTATTAGAGCCGCCTTCGGGAGGCTTGATGATCTTTTTCTGTTCTATGTAAGAACAATGAATTCCACTGGAAATCGAACCGACTTGCACTATTATAAGATAAGACTTAGTCTCGTATCATACCATTCTCTACTTCAAGGGTCATATTTAATGGCTGTCTAGCACTCTAACGATCTAGCAATTGTTCGATGTTGTTGTAGTGTCTTTAACTTGCTGCGATCAAACGCGAGTAATCTTCTCATAATATCGTTTCTTCGAGGTGAAGATATTTCCAGGGCGGAAGTAGGTGAAGTTCGGGCGAGATATTTGCTTTGTATCCGGTGTTTAGTGCTAGCAGGGATATCGCGTTGGACCAAACGTTGATCATTCTGTCAGTGGCTCTGGTCCTCAAGACCTTCACCAATCGGGTTTCTGACAAAGTGAGACACGACTTGTGCTTTGATCTGCCGCTGTCATCATTGTGCATTTCAGCTATGTTTAACCATCCCTACTCTGAAATTTGCCCCAAACCAATTATCTCAAACATCGGAGCAGAAGTGGGATACCTGAAATTCGGACCCATAGGATGAGTCACATGTAACCTAGACTAGAGTAGTATATAAGTCGTAGACAACACCAATGAAAAATCACTTCACCGCACTGATCTCATTACAACAACACGATGACCGTCCTATCTTCAACAAGCTGGCCAGAAGGTCTTCGACTGCACCACGTCAACACTCCCGAAGCATTGGAGCACTGGTCTTCCTCTTTGGCCAACCTTCTCCAATCCTGCGTCAACGATGACCCTCCTTCTTCAGCACTAGGCTTCCACGCTCCTCTCTCCATCGTTGAAGCCAGCGCCTTTTGGCTCGCCCTATCTTCTCAACTCTCCACAACAACCACATTGTTCGTCCTGGCCCGTGGCTCAACGGTAGTTGGAACAGTCCAACTTGTGACCTACGCCAAAGCGACATTCGCACACAAAGTCGGAATTGCGAAATTACTAGTCGCCGAGAGTGAAAGAGGTCTCGGGTTGGGAAGGAAATTGATGGAGTTTGCGGAGAGGTATGCGAAGGATGTATTGGGAAAGAGCATGATTCTGTTGGATACAGCGTCGGATACGCCTGCGAGGGGATTTTACTTGAAGCTTGGTTATACGGAATGGGGAGTTTGTCCGAACTATGCGACGAGTGCAGATGGTCATATACATGACTGTTCGTTCTTTTGCAAGTTCCTAGATAAATGATTGGCGTCTTTTTTGGAGCACGCCGCATCTCACAGTCATCGAAATGCCTCTGGTATTTGGTTCAATTAGATTGCTAGACACAACAACATGCATAAACTGTCATGTGATAGCCAGAACTAATTCCAGAATACCAGTATAAATGCATTGAATTCGGCCCAGCCACCCCCGAGAATCATCCCATCACGAATTAAGCTCAATTGTACAAGGATTGATTGGTATTCCATTTATCCGCCTTCCAGTCCGGGGTAAACAGCCGCCAAGCAAAGGTCTGATTGAAGCGTCTACCAATTCAGCGGGGGATCGACATGCTAAGATTCTTAGATTGGGGGTTATCCCCGCGTTTAACCTTGATTAAACTTATGACGCCGCATGACATTCGGTAGGAGATGTACCGAGATAGCTATAAAACGTCACATTTCTGCACTTGACGATGTAGCTACAGTCCATCAATTGACCCAATCGACTCAATTCTTGTGCTCAATTGACACAATGATTCTTTCCCTCTTAACCCTTGCTTCCCTCACAAGCGCAGCCTGGATTGTCCCAGGCGCGCGCTGGAAGGATACAGACGGCAACCTCTTCAACGCCCACGCCGGCGGATTATGTGTTGATCGCGACAGTGGCAAATTCTTCTGGTTCGGCGAGTACAAGACTGAAGAACAAGAAGAAGGCGGTGGTATTTCCGTCTACAGTTCTTCTGATCTTGCGACATGGGAATCTCACGGGTTAGCGCTTACGCCTGAGGAGGGCCATGAGCATATTTCACCTGAGAGTATTATTCAACGACCCAAGGTTTTGTATAGTGAGGATACTGGCAAGTACCATGTAAGTACAAACGAACTTCTGAGGTGTGGGGAGATGCTGATTGAGTAGATGTGGTGGCATGCGGACGATCGAAACTATAGTCTTTTGCTGCAAGGTCTCGCTACATCGGATAACATCGCCGGTCCCTACGAATTCAACCATGCAATCGCACCGCTAGGAAACTGGTCTCAAGATTTCGGCGCCTTCACAGATTACAAGACCGGAAAGTCTTACGCATTATACTCCAACGGTGACCGCGTTGAAGGTCGAGATGTATACGTCAGCGAGTTCAACAGTAACCTGACAGACATTGAGAGTGTCACGCATCGGTTTAACAAGTATGATTTTGAGGCGCCGACTATTCTTCAGACAGAGAAGAGCTATTGGACTCTTATGAGTCATAAGACTGGTTATCGACCTAACAGTAAGTTATGAAATACGATGGAGGGGTTGTGCTAATTTGTTTAGATGTCGTCGCTATGAGAGCTGATAAACTCGAGGGTCCTTGGTCGCAGCCCTTCTTCGTTGCGCCGGCTTACACGAGGACCTTTAGTACCCAATCTGGATTTTCATGGAGGATTAACGGGACAAAGAAGACTACTTACCTATACATGGCCGATCAGGTAAGTCCTCCTCACCTTGCTATTCGGCGTATACTGACAAATGCAGTGGGATCTTCCTTCAATCTGGGAAAGTCGCAATGTCTGGCTTCCTATCGAAATCGATGAGAAGGAAAAGAGTCTCAAAGTTGTCTGGCATGATATTTACGATCTGAACGTGTAAGTGCGATTAACAGATGACGAGGTCGAGAAACTGACGTGTGTAGGAAAACTGGTGAATGGAAGCCTATCAAGGGAAAGACTTATCCTGCTAGCAAGGCTAAACTTGCCGGAGATGCATTCCTCCAAGAAGCCGTAAGTTGGTATCTCGAGGTGGGGAAACAATGCTGACTTGGACAGACCTTTGGAACAGACCATGTCATCGCAACAGGAATCCAGGGCAACGACAGCACAATTACCTTTGAAGTAGAAGGCAAAGGCACCGATCAATGGGTATCATTCTACCACCAAAGTAAACCCTCCTCTCTCCCCCCTCTCTACAACCCTCACTAACAGTCACCCAGACATCGACGACATGGGTTTCGGCGACCAACCAATGGGTCAACCCGACCGCATCAACGGCACATGGGCCGTCCGTCGCATCAGCAGTGTAGTCGTCAACAACGAGACTGACACGGTACACACTTTGTTCCAAAAGGATACGCACAAGGGAATCATTCTTTCTACGCCTTTGCTGTTGCCTTTGAAGAAGGGTAAGAACTCGATTACTGTTGGTGGCCTTGATAATGGAAAGGGACATCTCAAGGGGGCGGATTTGGATAGGATTGTTGTTTATCCTCCTGAGAAGAAGAAGGAGAAGAGGTTCTTTGGTCTTTTTTAGGTGGTAGACTGGTAGATATTTACTAAGTGGTTGAAATAAGCGACTGAATTTGCGGGAGCATTGAGTTCCGTGATATTCCACAACTCTGTTTGTGAGTGATCAAGCTTGTGACCTTGCTGGACCTCTTGACTGTAAGTATTTTGAGTGGCTACTTGAACGCGTTGTCAGGTTTAGCATCGAGAAACAGGATGATTCAATAGACAGGTCACCCAACTCAAGACCAATTGCAAGTAAAAGAAATGAGATATGCTTGTCCGGAACTCATCTGTCACTATCTAGATGACTGTATTCACACATCAACTAGTCATATTAAGCTCTCCAATTGAATACGTACCCGTTCCCTACGTATCTGTCCGTAGCTGTGCCCACGATGTTGTCACGAACAAACGACTCATTCGTCTATACCGGCGCCAACAAACAAACCTATTGTCCCGTGATCACCACCTCTCGTCACAGCCGCGAACACAGAAACAGTGATACAATGCACGAACAACTATCACCACGGCCTAACATAAAACTCGCACGATGTTCCACAACCTGGCCTCTTCAAACCAGTCAATTGACAACTTTTAGGTTTACAACATCTCGACCAACACAACTGACGGAATCGAGGTAAGACAACCAACCAACAACAGCGCTTGGCTCTACAACATCTGAATGTACTCGACTAACAGAAACAAGGTGAGACAAGATGATGGAAATATTGTACAACTGGCCCAAGGCCCTCCCCGCCAAATCACATTGGCCAACCCGTCTTATTCCCTTCCTCCTCCTGCTCATCCCCCTCGGCGCCTCTCTTCCCTGCATCTGGCTCCTCTTCTCCGACGTTTGGATTCAGATTTTCGGCACCCTCTTCGTCCTTCGGTACACCCGTCTCTTCGTGCATCTTCTTGGTTCATTCCTCTACCGTCCCTTTTCACCAAGCCCATATCCCAACTTCACCCGTGGTGATGTCACAGTTGTTCTTCCCACAATCGACCCCCGAGGACCTCACTTTGAAGAGTGTGTGCGGAGCATTCTTGCGAACCATCCAGCTTTTATACTGGTTGTCACCGTTGGAGATGTGTTGAAGCAAGAGTGTATTAATGTCATACAGGAACTAGTCGCTAATGGATCGCACACAAGGATTTCTGTCGCTGCACTTTCTGAACCGAGTAAACGTCGTCAAATCGCTCACGCAATGCCCAACGTCACTACAGCTATTACAGTTCTCGCTGACGATCATGTTTTCTGGCCAGTTAGTTTCCTTCCCGAAGTTCTCGCCCCCTTTGACGATGACAACGTCGGAGTAGTCGCTACCAAGAAGCGAGTCCGTCGCACAGCGCCTGGAATCTGGTCTTGGGAGTCTATCGTCAACTTCATCGCTTGCAACTACCTCCAGCGTCACAATTGGGAACTTCGAACTTCTAGCGCTATTGATGGAGGTGTTTTTGTCGTTTCAGGCCGCACAGCAGCTTATCGCACTGAATTCCTCAACGACACTGATTTGCTCCAGAAGTTCTGTCATGAAAAGTTCTTTTTCGGTCTTCTTGGTGGTGATGGACTTGGACCTGATGATGACAACTTCCTTACCCGCGAAGCTATCAAGAAGAAGTGGCGTATTTTCTTCCAGGATTCTGACGATGCGACTATTGAAACTACTCTTGGTGAGTGGCCCAAGTTCAAGGATCAACTTATGCGCTGGGCTCGTACTACCGTCCGCAGCAACCCCGTCATGCTCCGCGATCCAATCTTTCTCTTTCGATATCCTTGGAGTGCTTTCGTGGTGTACTGGGCCGCTTTGTTCAACTTTGCACTGCTCTGGGACGCCGCGCTGATTTTCACTCTCTTCATGAGCAAGTATGGTGGCATGGTTGATATTGCGCTCCTTCTCATCTTCATGTTCTGGAGCAAGGTCATCAAGCTGATTCCGCATTTTCTGAAGTATCCCCAGGACTTTCCTCTGATGGTTTGTCAGATTGTGTTTGGGTATTTGCATAGCTTTATCAAGCTCTGGGCTTTGATCACCTTTTGGGACTGTGGTTGGAGTGGACGCGATTTGGAGGGTGTTGGACAGGTTGAGCTTGATACTCGGTTTACCTGGATTAATCCGATGGCACATCAGTGGGGTCACTAAGTGTGAGTATGTAACTGGTAAGTAGTTAACCGCGATAGAAGTTGGTCTTGTTTGATACCGACTGGCCTATTGACAGAGTTTGAGATACCCCAGATAGGCTTGACAATTGACAAGCATGTTCTTTGAGAACTGAATTGACGCGATAGACTTCAAATTAAGTGATAAATAATAATTTCCTTTGAGACTCAAACAATTGACTGTATAACTAGTTCTTGAAATCCGGATTCATTTCCTCCTCCAACTCATAGTAAACCTGAAACTCACAATAACAAACCTCAGGATCACTCTCAACATCAAAATTAAAATCCGCCTCCTCATCCTCAATAAGCACCTTCTTACCCCCGGCAGCATCAGCGAGCAACTGCACCCGACAACTATTCTCCATAGAAGTATACAGCCAGGCCGCTTCATCCACCGTCTGCCCAACTGTCAAAATACCGTGGTTCCTCAGAATACAGCCCTTGCCCTTTGGTCCCATTGCTGCGGCGATACGCTCTCCTTCTTCACTACCCAGTACAACACCACCGTACGCATCATAAACGCTATGAGCGTCTCCTCGGAATTTACAAGCATCCTGCGTAAGCATCTCTAGTCTTTTTCCAAAGACAGAGTACGCTTTGCCGTAGATACTGTGTGAATGACAAATAGCATGTACATCCTCTCTAGCCTTGTGAATACTAGCATGGATCAAGAAGCCCGCTGAATTCGGTGGTCGTGTTCTGTTGCCACCAATGACTTCTCCGTCAAGATTGACAAGAATCATATCGCTGACCTTCAACAGCCCGAAATGTCTGCCTAGAGGGTTTGTCCAGAAAGCATTGGGAAATTCGGGGTCGCGCACGGAAATGTGTCCGCTCATGCCTTCGACGTAACCTTCGCGATGCCAGTGGCGGAATGCAGCGGCGAGATGTTCGAGTTGCCACTTGCGGTGGGATGAAAAATCTGGATGTTTGGGGATTCCTTGGAGGACGACTGAGCCGTGGGACATGGCTTGAAGGGGAGTTTTGTCTTTGAGTTCATGGCCGTGGGAGGAGGTCTTTGGCTGGATAGCCATGGTGGTGTCGGGTTGGATTGCAGTTGGAGCCATAATGAGTTGTTTCTTGATAGTGATGAAGTGAAGTTGAGGGTTGTTTAGAAAGTGACTGAACTTTTCTTTATACCCTGTGCACCCTATGTCATCAAAAAGGCGCCCTCTAAATACCGTTTAGCCTCGTCTTGTCATGCGGGGAAATGACTTATACCCGGTGCTTATCATAAAGCGGGACCGGATAAGATCCGGTTGGGGTAGCATGGAACTTGCATTTAGAAGGCGTTAACATGCTAATTACTAATGAATCCAAGCTTCTTGTTATGTGCTGTGTTGTTTGGCCTTATTTATCGCACTATTGCCAAGGCGGACCAACTCGGCTATGAACCGGCTCAATTCTTGCACAGATTCAAGGTCAGAATCTGCCAATTGGAGTTGTCGAAAGAGCGTGATTGATGATGCGAGTATGTCCAAGTCTGCTTGTGCTACTTTGTCCAGTGGATGGATCAGTATGTTGACGAACAAAGCCAGCCCTGCTAAAGGTATGTAATACGCCAGATGTCTGTTCAAATCAGCATTACCCACATCTCAAGACAGAACAACTAACCCAAAGACATCCTGTTCCAACAGATTCTCCTCTCTGAACATTCGCAGCGTCGTCCGACTTGCTTCCAGCGTCAAATCACTACTTGAATGATAAACGCTGTGCAAGTCATCAGGTAAACTTTCATCGGCTGCATAAGCAGCACCACATCTTCGGATAGCTGTATGAATTATAGTCGTTAGGTAGTTATACTCCAGTTGCAAATGGATTCGTCTCCGTTTGTGCAGAGACGACATTTGCGGTTTGTCAGGCGATGGTGATAGTTTTGGTCGGAAGGCTAGAGGAATGCTTTGGCGCCATGTTTCAAGATCGAGGTCTAGTTGACGCACATGACATAGAATTGTGCCATCTTGAAGGTTCGGGCTGGCTAATGAACAAAGGAAAAGACAGATATTTTCTTTGAGCAGAGTGAGTTGTAGGTCCTGTGGAAATTGGCTGAGGGATGGGTCTGGCTGAAGTGTGTATATCGCATGTGAGTCTTGTGGTAGAGTCAAGTCGCAGTAACCCCTGGTAAGAAGGGGCGGTCTACCAAAGCGAATGGAAATATCTTTGTCAAGGACGTAGCAAAGCCAGAACAAGGTACGCATATGTTTCTGGCGATGTTGATCAGAAGGTGGGCCATGATAAAAGCAGTGAGCTTTCAAGTCATAAATAATGCGACAGGCGATAGAGTGCAGTATCGCTGCATCTTCCCACTGTCCTGATAAGCTTCTGTAGATGTGCTTGATTGTCAATAACAATCGGCTAAACAGGTTAAGACGAGCTTACTAGCATAATTGACATTTCCAGAATCTCGGTAGTGCTTTCTTGAGGGTTCTGTATGAGGTGGCTCTGTGCTTTGTTGGCATAAATGCTGCCCTCCAGTAACGTCGAGGCCTCGGCGTTCTGGAACTTGGAACACATGGCTACTGCAGCCAGAACAAACGCTTCCGATTTTCCCTGCCTATACACCGTCTGAGGGCTGTACGCTGCGCTAATAACCTCTTCAATGGCAGCAGGATCCATAACAGGATACATGGATTGCCATTGCGAATGCAAGAATGAGCTCAGCAATTCTTCCACTACCTGCCTCTCAGGCAAAGCAAGCCGTGAATGAGGCACATATTCCGAAGACGGCTGCGTTCCAAACAGGCGGAAGATGTTCAAGTCTGGTCTTTCGCCAATCTTGGATGCCATCCAATCTACTCCCTTCTCAGAGAAGATCGGGACGCCTTTGAAATACCAATATTGACCGAAACATACTTCATTGTTTACCTGCCTCACAGATTGATGGGGTTGGGGTGTAAGTGAGGGAGAGCTGGGTTGAGCTGTTTCGGTGGTAGCTGACGACAAGGGCGTGATGTGGTTGTTAAACGCCGGTGACGCTCCAACCGACGAACGAAGTTGCTGGACAGTCTTCTCAAGTTCCGTGACTCGACGTGTAAGCGCTTGTACGTGAGTTATAAGTGTACCACTATCAAGGTGTCAGTTGTATAATTATTCAGGATGGAGGGATGGTTACAGGTCTTCTGGTCTCTTCCTCTGCGACTCTCGCGTAACAGCACACTCCAAGTTATGATCCGCACACCACTCGCATGGTAAATTGGGATCGGGTTTTATGCATTGGATCTTGACTGTTAGTAACGATTGGGTATTGATGAAACGATAAGGGAAGGTTACCTTGCGTCTGAAGCACACGTCACAGGCCCTTTTGACAGGCATTTTGGAGTAGCATTTGCAGAGGATGGTGACACAGTAATAACGGAGGGTCGGAGTCCGGGTGGTATTTAACAGGGACCTGAGCTAACTTCACCCTAGACCGTAGTAAGACAAGTGTCTCACTGAGTAGCCAACGTCATTGGTGCAAAGAACCACGGAGTCCGAAAGCCGCTGACATGCAAGACACTACTGCAGGACCCCTTCCAATTTGGCCAATCATGTTGTTGAGATGACTTGCGCAGCTGTCAAACTTCATTCAGAGAGCTTCATGACCCAAACATCACCCAACCGTTCGTTATTCTCCCCAAGACCACCATGGACAACAACCCCGTTTCTGGTGACATCCGTATCGAACCATCCTCTCGCTGCAGGCCCATCATTCGTATCTACTTTCTGCCAGATACCTTCCTTCAGATCGAAAGCCCAGACATCAGAGAGCATTTTTCCAGCGCCGGCATGGCCTAGAGAGCTTGGATCTCTTTCACCAAACATAGTGAGTAGATATGGTTTGTTGCTGATTGAGATAGGAAGAAGAGTTGAGACACTTCTGGCCTCTGGACCTTCCTTACCATCAGGTTTAAACGTGGTGGTAGACCAAGACGAAGTTTTGATGTCGAAGATATCCAGTGCACCACCTTGCTCTGTCTTCCCATCAAATCCATTCATTCGATAAATCTTTCCATTCGAGAACTCAATTGACGCTCCACCCCGAGCAGGACCAGGTGCAGAGGGTAACTCCGTCCACGCCTTCTTCTCAACGTCAAAGACCCAGAGGTCGCTCAGTCTATCCTGTGCAGGACATCCAGAGTGGATATAGATCTTATCAACGCCATCGGATGTGATACAATGGTAGCTTCGACCCGCGGGTAAAGATGCTGATGAATCAGCGGGAGTGATGAGATCCCATGTATTGGTGGTTGTGTCGTAGCACCACAAAGAGCCGGCTTCTTCAATTGGCTTCATGTCCAACCCGCCTCGGCCGGAGAAGATGTAGATTTTGGAAGCGATAGTTGTACTTGGGGAACCGACCCTTGGAGTTGGTACATTGGAAGATGCTGAGAGGGTTTGGACAGCATCTTGAAGTGTTAGTGAGAGTGGTGGTATAGTGGGTGATGCTTACCTTGAGCGCTGCTCAGGTTGATGACATCGACTCTATTATCAACTGGCTCACGAGGGAGCAGTTCTCCACCAAAGATGAAAGCTTTCTGGTTGACGATAGAAACAGCTTGAGATGATCGGCTGAGTCGTTTGCTAGAAGTGATGAGACTCCAGCTAGCGGATAGTGTTTTCGTAGAAGCCATGTTGAATTAACTTGGATTCATAAAGTAAAAGAACAATAGGCATTCAAATACATCGAGGGCTACTGAAAGGGATGTTATATAAATGATGTCTAGATTGACTACTACTATCTATCCATCAAGGTATCGGAGTCCGAACGCCGCTGACAAGATGAATCTATGGGTCTATTCCTGCGGACTGCAGATCAGATAAGATTGGATCAACCAACTTATCAGTTTAGACTACTTTATGCAAGACCTCTGCTAGGTTCTCATAACTTGATGATATGTACTCTAAACGGTTGCCTGGAATTCTTTAAATTTCGACAAATGACTCACTAAGGCCATGCATCCTCAATTATGATATTAAACGCTAGAACCAATCAAATATAGGTAAGTATGCTGACTACAAGTCTATAGCCAATCAAAGACTCTTTGTGATGTCATGCTCTTCTCCGCTGTCAGACAACAAAGGTTCGATCTCAACTACATTACTTCTCTGTCCTTCTCCGGTCTTTAACTTTATCACTATCTCTCACATCATTCTTTAAGATGGCTCAATCTACTCCATCCTTCGATAAAGCCTTTGCAGAAACTCTCTGTGACCTACAAGTCCCCAAAAGCATCAAATTCTCACCCAACGGCGAGAAGATTGTTTACTCAACTTCTTTGTCAGGCGGTCAACGAAAGGGCAAGTACAATGTGTCGACCTTGTGGCTCGCAACGAACGAAGCCAATTCATCGAGGAAATTAACATCGGGGAAATATAATGACACGGATCCCGCTTGGCATCCAAGTGGCGATAGTGTTGCCTTTTTGTCCGACAGGGCTAAGCCTGGTGAAAGCTCTGCCATTTGGCTTCTTTCTCTGGAAGGAGGTGACTCAGTTCCTTTGACAAAGGAAGATAACGAGCAGAGTATTGAGTCTTTTACCTTTTCCCCGAATGGAAACACGATTGCGTATGTATCGCCTGATGAGAAAGAGAAAAGTGAAGATGAAGAGGATGAAAAGCCAGAAGTTTGGGGAGAAAAATGGGACTATGCCCGACTGAGACTTGTGGATGTATCAAGTCTCGACACTGGAGAGTCCTTCAATACGAGGGTTCTGGTCGGGGGTGATCGACACATCGGAGAAATCTCTTGGAGCCCTGACGGGAAGTCTCTAGTCTTGATGAGTACTCAAAATCCTCACATTGAAGAGGCGATGCTGACAGGCACGTCTATTTCGACCGTTGATGCGACGACCGGGGACGTCAAGCGTCTCTGTACGGTCATGAACGAGCCGTATAACCTCATCTGGGCACCCGACGACAAGATCTATTTCATCACGGGCACACCAGCAGATAAAGACTCTGGCGGAAGAGCAGTGTACACCATCGACCCAGCGGCTACAAGTACTGAATTCACCCGCGTTACGTACGATAACGATGATGCCGATGATATGCGCATCAAAAAGGACAAGATATTCCTCAACCAACAGAGTAGAATCGGTAGCACTATCGGCGAAGTCGGTGGTGTTGACCTCTTCACCGAGACCGAGATCTGGGCTTGGGATGCCCACATAGGCCCCAAGGGCCTTCCATTCTTAGCGGCCAGTCTCTCAGATGTAAACACACCGTACGAAGTTTTCATCATTGGAGGTACTGAGAGGACGCGATTCAAAGTTTCTAACCACGGCAAGCCAGTGGAAAGTCACTCTTTTGGCTTGTGTGATAGATTTACGTGCCAGTCTTCCGACGGAGAAGTCGAGCTAGATGGATTATACCTTACTCCGACGTCAAAGGCAAATGTCACACCACTTCCTACAGTGGTTTTGATTCACGGCGGTCCAAGAGACCGGAACTGCGATGGCTTCGACACATCTTGCTTCAACTGGGCGCCTTACCTTCTGTCAAAAGGCTACGGCGTTCTTCTTCCTCAGTACCGAGGCGGATCCGGTCGAGGACAGGACTTTGCCATGTACAGTGTGGGCGGGCAAGGAAAGTACGATTACGAGGACATAATTGCAATCACAGACGCTGCCATCAAGGAAGGCTTTGCAGATCCGAAACGACTCATGGTCGGAGGTTGGAGTCAAGGTGGTCTCCTAACATACCTCTGTAGCGTGCGCAACGGTGATCACGGCCTAGGATGGCGCTTCAACGCTGCCATCGCAGGTGCTGGTGTCGTCGATATAGAAAGTCTCGCAATAACAGCCGATCTCGGCTCAACCTACGAAGTTGAACTCGCAGGGGGTCATACGATCTGGACATTACCACGGGATGACACACGAAATCGTCAGGGTAGTGCAATTTGGGAGGTGTCTGCCGCGATGGAGCGGTCTCGCCGTGAAGGGAAGCCTGTTATTCCGCCTATGCTCATTTTACACGGTGAAAAGGATGAACGGTGCCCGTTTTCGCAGGCGGAGGGGTTTAGAAGAGCTTTAAGGCATCATGGCTTGAAGTGTGAGTTTGTAAAGTATCCCGGGGAGGGACACGGGATTGAGAAGCAAGCTAACTGGCTTGATATGTTGGGAAGAGTGGGTAGATGGTGTGATCTACACATTGGAGACTCGGAAACACCATTGTCAATCCGGTAGACAGATGCTGGTTGAAGTGCTCGGCTTTTTAGATGAGTCTTAGTCTAAGAACAAAAGAGTAGTATAAGAGACAAGTAGGAGATGAAATACTTTAGGAGGTTTTTTTTTTTTTTAGAGAGATTACAAGGCTATTCAACAATTGGGGGTTCAACGAAGATAGTGTGCCCCGGATCTTTGAAGGGCCTTTTTATTATCCAAAGGGTTACAAAAGCGAAACAGGTAACAGATCATCGTCTTCAGACGCTTACTATACTTAGCTATCGAGGCCAAGGAGGTAGCTGCAAAATACAATAGTTTAATCCCCGTCGGTAACATTACATAAAGGATCGGGTTGTTTATGTTGGAATCTTTCGAGAATAATCGTCTAATACAGGGTAGTCAGATCGATGAAGAATTACAAATCATAGCTCCACTTTGCCCAAATTGTCCTAGCCTTTACGGATCGTTATTTACCGATACGGTAATTACTGTCATTGGTCGACAAAGCTTCAGATCGTCAAGTGGAACCGGTAAATGCCTCGGCACGGGAAATGCCACACTCCATAATGACGATTGTCACGGACTGATATAAGAGCCCGTGAAGCTTATATAAAAAGTTCTGACTTGCCAAGCTCAACAACACTGACATCTCAACTTGCCCATCTCATATCAACTCATTTCACCCAAGTATCCGTCACCATGGGCCTCACAGTTCATCACCTCCAAGTCTCCCAATCCGAGCGCATCCCCTGGCTCTGCGAAGAACTCAACATCCCCTACGACCTAAAACTCTACAAACGCTCCCCCCTCCTCGCACCACCAGAGTTCAAAGCCTTGCATCCCATGGGCGCAGCACCCGTCATCCAAGATGACAATCTCACACTCGCTGAGAGCGCCGCTTGCGTAGAATACATCTCGCAAAAATACGCTTCCGGCAAACTCTTCGTCCCACCATCCTCCCCAGCATACGCAGACTTTCTTTACTGGTGGCACTTTACGCCCGGCACTCTCTTTCCCGCATTGGGAAGAATCATGTTGATCCAATCCGCCAAATTACCCGATGACATGCCCGCTGTGCAGTTTGGCAAAAAGAGATATAACCAAGCGTTGAAGATGTTGGATGATAGACTTGCCAAGAGCGAATGGCTTGCGGGAGAGGAGTTTAGTGTTGCGGATATCATGGTTGTGTTTCCACTCACTACCATGAGATACTTTTCGCCGTATAGTTTGGAGGGATTTGATAATGTTTTGAAGTATTTGGAGCGGGTTACGGGACGGGAGGCGTATAAGAGGGCTATGGAGAAGATTGATCCGGGTATGGAGCTTGCTATTGGGGCGAATCCTCCTAAGAGCCCTTTTAAGCTGTAGTGCTTGACGTGGAAGGATTGATGGGTAGTATGTAGATCTCTCAACTCAAGTTACATCTCAATTGAAAAAAAGAAAATCCTCATTATAATGAGCCATCCATCACTCAGCCTCAACGAACTTCTCGTCAACCGTCACCAGGCGGGGAATACTATTCTTGAACACATTCCCCGGATCATACCGCTCCTTTAGGTTCAAAAGCGTCTCATAATGCTTTCCATAAACCCTCTTCAAATCCTCCCCATGTTCACCCAACGCAACATACGATCCCTCAAGCACATTATCACCATCGTCCCTCTCCAACTCAGCTTTAACCTCACGACCCCACTTCACCCTCTCCTCAGTCACATCCTTGTCTTTGGTAAGGGCGTAAATCTCAAGCATATGATGTCTTGCTCTTGTTCCAAAGACTGATTTAACAGGTTCTTGGGCTGAGAGGAGGGTGTGGTATGCAAACATTGCGCCACCCCCAGGAGCATTTGCAGAGTACTTGCTCAAAATGGAGATAGTCTTCGGGGTGAGAGTCTTGAAACTAACTGTAAAGACACGACCGAAGAATGGTCCTGCGAAGGCTTTGTCGTTCTTTGCCAAAAGCTCGGCCATGGTGGTTTCTTCTGTGGATTGCATGATGCAGGGTGCTGCGCTTGCGATGTTCTTGATCCATGCGTGGCCTTCTTCTTTATCACCGTGCCAGGTAGCCCCGATCATAAGAACAGTCCCTAAGTTTGGAATTTCGAGGATAAAGGGCTGGAGTTGAAGATAGACTGGGAGTTGGTTTGTCGCGAGGAGATTCTCGTAGTAGTCGGTGTAGGCGGACAGAGTTGAAGGTAGGTCACTCGATTCAAAGATTATAGTCGATGATAGAATCTGAATGGTTAGCAGAGGTTTTGAAGGATAGAAGGTGACTTACCGTGCTGATAGGATGGACCTTGATAGTCAACTCAACGATAATCCCGAGTGATCCGCCACCACCCCGAATACCAACAAGCATCTCTTCATCAGCATCCTGTATCTCACCATTCGCATTAACAACCTTTGCAACGATGATTTGATCAACACCCATTCCATAATGAGATGTCAAAGGCCCGTAGCCACCGAGTGTAGCCCATCCGGTATATCCGACCGAAGCAATCGTTCCACTAATCGATCAGCGACATCCCATAGACAAAGAAAGGTACTTACACAGGCGTAGTCAGTCCTTCTTTACCTAGTATCTCACAAAGCTCTCCACTCAAGATTCCACCACCGACTTTCGCAGTCTTTTTATCATCGGAGATAGTTACATGCTTGATATCTCGCATGTCGATGACTAGTGCTCCGTGAACGAGGGTACGGGAAGCACAATCATGACCACCTGTTCGGACGCAGAAGTCGATGTTGCTTTTGAGACAGAATTGGAAAATTGATGAGACATCTTCTGCAGTTCGGGGTCTAACAGTTGCTAGAGTTTTGATGGGTTTGTCGATGAAGCATTCTTGAAGTTTTGTATACTCTGGGTGGTCGGGGTAGTAGAATTTGGCTTGAGTGTTTGAAAGGTGAGCTTCTAGCTCTGGTAATACCTTCGATGAGTCCATAATGGTAAGACGATTTAGATGAGAGTATGGGATTGATACGGGACCTGTAGCAGAATTTATATCGATGGGTAGTCCGCGGAAGCTGACGGCTGACAAACAGCCACATCGGTTGTAATACAAGTATTCCGAGACATCTTGCTTAAAACTCCAATGATCGCTCGATCAATCCGCCGAATTCTTATAAAAGGCGGGGTTACTGCAGATCTACTTAGTGCTTACCTTACCTCGAAGGAAAACACCGAGAATGTCAATACGCCGCGCTTCGTACACCATTCCTTTTGTATCGTATCAACTCGAGAAATCAATTACTGTCTGTGGGTGATCTTATCACATCTTAGCCCAAAGAGCTTTGTGCTAGCGCCAACACAATGGAGTCTATACTGACTCATGATTGGAACCACCTTGACATCGTCTCGATAATTTTATTGGCAATAAATACAATGTTTCTCATACCTTTGCATGATTACTATTATTCGCAACTGTAAATGAGCTTTCTATCGAGACGTCTCTGATCGGACAAGTTGCCAGCGCTTAAAGAATCAAGAAAAAAACGAGCACCTATGTGCCAAGAGCTTTAGGGGTCCTTACCTCCACTTTTGGCGCTAGAATTCCTTTTTTACCGCCCTGTAATCAATCCCTTGAAGAACTTGACCATTTACCTTTCCCATGAGCACTCTCAGTAGTTCAGTTACAATGCAACTCTTCCGGTCTCTCCCAGGCTTGATAATCTGGGTTCTTTTCGGAATCACGTAAACATCAGCAAAGGAAGTCCATTTCCAATTCAAGGCACTGGATGTCTCCTCTCTTAATAAAGCCAGCGATGCTTGCATTGCAATCTTTGCCGTCAACGCCCCATGCACATCCATGGGAGATTTTCTCATGGATACAGATCTTCCTCTTGATACCATCGGGTCAGAAGACCTTCTACAAGGGTCTCACCTGGGTAGCTTGATCGGCTTACAGGATTCACTCAAGGAACAATGCGGCTCGAAAGCTAGCTTTAAGCTTTATTCTGATGATTCTATATGGAAGCCTGTATATGCCATGGAGGAAGCAATTCAAAACGTTGCACGGACGTATATCAGTGAAGGGTCAGTCTGGAATGAATAATCGTTTGATCTTCCTGGTTGTGCTAACAAGAGTCGGAAACAATAGATCCGAGGAATATTGCAACATGTGGTTCCAGATGCCAGACAGGCGTGTGGCGTTTTGCGACGAATGCTACAAGATCATCCTGTGGCACAATATTCCATCGTCGCTATCAGAGGACACTTCCGCCAGTTCAACTTGTGGTATAGAACAGTGCACTAACCCAAACCAGCCACTGCTAATCTTATGGTAAGTGGTCTTTGAACAAAAAATTCAAAGCTTTTACTAACACGTACAAGTCCGACCTGTAGCCCAATACATACTATCAAGGCTGGTGACAGGTTTCTCAGCCTTAACGATTATATCCGCGCTGAGTAAGAGTCAATAGTCGAACCGAACAAAGTCAGCAAATGCTAACAAGGCATGTTTCTTAGAGACGCGCCATATGTCCCAATAGCCGATGGTACTCGTACGGACTGTTTCCAATACTTTTGGTGGAACGAGAAGAAAGTGGGCAGTCCTGCTGAGTGTCTTGAAGTAGCAGACTGGTACGAACTGGACCCCGAACAATTCTTCCTCTGGAATCCTAGCCTGGATAAGAACGTAACGGTGGAAGGGACGCCTACTTATGATTTCCCATGTACGATCTCCCCATATGTTTCATACTGCATGATACTCGAGAGTCCAACGCCTACACCAAAGAAACCCTTCGTTCCCCCATCTCCTCGGGCTGACGGCGAGATTGCAAACTGCGTAAGGTGGTTCATGGCATACTTTCCTTGCAGTACCCAATTACGTCACAGTAGGATGAGTATGGAGTTGATGTACAAATACAATCCTTCTCTCAAGGAGGATTGCAGCGGCTATACTCTGGGCACACACTACTGCCATGAGACACTCGAAGATTACCACGGTTACGGCCTTCGTCGCGAAGACAAGTCGAAGTCAACCTCTTCACAATCAACTGCAGTTGATACAACCGGCCAAATAGCGCATTGACAGACATCATCTAACATTGTACAGTTGAGCTTTCGTGGATAATAAAACCCTCTGGATGGGCACCATTTTTTCTGCTTCCTTATAGCAGGTCGTGCGGAGCGGGGCCCATCAGACTAGTAAAATGAATGCCAAGAACTTATCACAGTAGTGGTTGCCTGGTGGATTCGGCCACAAGCCAATGCCTATAAATACTTGGGACGCCCTTGTGATAAAAAAAAGTGAGAATGCCCAGGTCAAAGAAAAGAACACAGAGTACCTAACATCTTTTTAATATTTGAAACATCAATTATCGTCCACGTCTTGCAACTACTTAACGAATCGAAATTGCTTATAGAACCATTCTTCGCCATGGCTCGAAGCTACCACAACAAAGCACCACTGGCAAAACTCTATCGAACTGGAACAGGTCCCCGAACCATACCGTTAACCGACCCAAAAGGTATTCGTCTTCCAAGAGAAATTTCTATTGGGCCTGTTAACGTTTGGTCAAGAGATGACCACTCTGTTATTCTTGTGCCTAGTTCCCGAGATTGGGATGACGAGGAAGCTGAAGATCCTGATGCACCATGGCAGCAAGATGCGGAGGCTTATGCTTGCTTGAAAACTTCATTTGCTTACGACATAATTGGTCAAGAGCATCCAGGGATAGTCCCGTAGGTGTTGTCCAATCTCTCGGTCTAGGTGTATCTGCTGATTGGAAACAGAGTGCTTGGTCAAGACGCTTGGACAGGTCTTCCTATTCTTCGAAAACCAACATATGGCTCACTTTGGAATCTCCTCGAAGAATACGAGGAAAAGGTTTACAGTGCTCAAGATGGAGCCACATTGCCCAACACTCGCATTAAGCCTGAGTTCCTACCTTTAGCCTACCAGTGGAGCTTGCAGCTGCTGTCAGCCCTTGCGTTGATGCACTCTCATAACATAGCCTACGGGGAAATCATCCCGGACTGCTGCTGGCTCTCGGCCGAATCCCTTGACATATCCCTGGCGGGCTTCTACGGCTCAGAGTTCCGTGATGCGAAGACAGGTTGGAACTGTCCTGGTTGGTTCTTCACAAGCAACGAGTTTTCACCAGATGCAGTTTCACTATCGAGGGAGGTTGTACCAACATTTGCTACCGATATGTTTATGTTTGCGAGACTGATGTATAATATCATGACTTCCCACAATCCAGGCGACGGCCTGGGCAGAGAAAGCGGAGAAACCGAACGCTTGGCAAGAGACGAAGACTGGATGCCTGATCTCGAGGATGAGTTCATGGCAGAGATTCTTCATAAATGCTGGCGGTTCCATTACAACGGCATTAAAGAGTTGCAAAATGAGGTTCGAGCTCACATTGAATCTCAGGGTTGGTCGATTGTGGAGGACAAATTGGAGGGATTGGATATAGAGCGTATTAAGAGGCTGCTTGGAGGCGGTCTTACTGAGAGTGAGCGCTAACCAGACCTCTTATCCATGTTGTACTTCCTCCTTGCCTACCTGCGAATTGATTATAAAAGGATTGTTCAAAAAGCAAAAAGTGAGGTTCTGCCCGGGCTCGAACCGGGGACCTTCTCGGTGTTAACGAGATGTCATGACCAACTAGACCACAGTACCAAGCTGTTTTGTTGAAGACTCAGCGATGTGGAACAGCACTAAACCACAAGGGAGTGGAGAATTGCGAAAAGTAGCGACCTAGACCCGGTCTATTTCCATCGTGGAGAAGTCCCCATGCGAAATGCCAATTCCAGTCTCGGCAACTTTCATGGCGTTCTCCGCCGAGTGCTGTACTAACCTGCTTTAGAAGGTCGATGCGATTGTGAGATCTTAGCGTTACACAGAAATCTGGATTTGGGTAGTTTAAGCACTGGGTTTTACGGGATCACCAGTAATTCAACATGGGAATGTCGTTGACAAGTCCCCGCTTTGGACCCCAAGCTTTAATGTTACGTAGTATAGTTCGATGGTTGTTATTTATATTCCCTCATCTAAATTACTGTTCCCCATTCCTCGATAAATCACGCTTGACAACATGTCTTCCACCACTGTCTTGACAAATGGCCGGTTTCTTAACCAGGATCACACCACTCATCAAGAATGCGTGATAACCCAAGACTCAAAAATAACATATATCGGCCCCGAGAACGACGAAACGGTCCAAAAGGCAAAACACAATGGAGCAGAAGTCATAGACCTCGACAATAAAGTCGTCCTTCCAGGTTTCATCGACAGCCACGTTCATCTCCTGTTCTTCGGTCTTTCCCAACAGAAGCTCGATCTTGGAGGCTGCAAGTCCTTAGAGCAGATACAAAGCAGGATTTCCGCTTTCGCGAAAAGAAATCCCGATTTGCCACTTATCCTTTGTCGAGGATGGCTTCAATCTGCCACTGACGGGGTTGCATTAGCAAGTATGATCGATGATATTGATCCGAGACCTATTTTCATTGACGCAAACGATCTTCATTCGGCATGGTGCAATACCGCTGCTTTGAAGAATTTACCTATTGAAGAGATGAGACAAAAGGTACCGGAATTTGTTACTTGGGACAAAGATGGAAATCCCACGGGTCTTTTAGCTGAAGCTGCTGTTACGGCGTATATCTGGCCGTTCCTAATTCAGTCTCTCTCCATGGATGAGAAACTGGAGGCACTGGAACAAGCTATAGACGCATACTCGGCTGAAGGATATACTGGAGTCATCGACATGGCAATGGATGCGACAGCATGGGAAGCACTCCAACTACTCCGCGAGAAAAAGGGCATCAACCTTCACATTGCAGCACACTGGTTCGTACCCTACGAAGCAGACCAATCTCTTCTCGACGCCCAAATTCAAGAAGCTATCGAGATGCATACCAAATTCCATCCTTCCAAATCACCAGATTTCTGTATCGTGGGCGTAAAGCTCATCTGCGACGGTGTGGTAGATGGATGCACAGCTGCATTATCCTATCCTTACGGCGAATCAAAGGATTTTGTTTCACCACTTTGGCCGGCAGAGGCTATGAAAAGGGCACTTGGTCAGATTACAAAAGCAGGTATGCAGTGTGCTATACATGCTATTGGGGACGTTGCCGTTACGCAAGCTATTGAAGCTATAGCGAGTACCAACAATCCCACCGCTCGTCACCGAATTGAGCATCTAGAAATGGCTACGCCGGAAGATGCGGCGAGGCTGGGAGGATTGGGTATAACAGCCTCCATTCAACCCGTTCACAGCGATCCAGCCATTTTAGAAGGGTACGCGAAACTCGTCAAACCAGAAGCATGGGAGAATGCATTTCCTTACAAAGAATGTCTCGAAGGCCACGCAAATATTGCAATTGGTACAGATGCACCCACGGCGCGACATCTACCATTCCCGAATTTATATAATGGTACGACAAGAAAATCTGCGCTGGAGCCTGAGAGGAAGGATATTACAAATGAAAAGAGTAAGTTGAACTTGTTGCAGGCTATCACGGGTGCTACTTATGGGGCTGCGTATTCGAGATTTGCGGAAAATTGGACCGGGAGGCTGGAGATGGGATTGAGGGCGGACTTTATGGTTCTGAAGGATGTGCTCAGTATTGACGGGTTGCTGGATGTTAAGGTTGAGGAAACTTGGTTTGGCGGGAAGAGGGTTTATTCGAAGGGTGCTTAAAATCAAGTGATAGGGTCTAAGAGCTATGTCTCCAAAGCTTAATGATGTACCTATCAAGTTAATTGTGGTTATTTGAGCCGTACGACTTGATGACTGACGTTCAAAACTCTAAATAAGTACCTATTACCTTCTCTGTGTGAACTTTGTGTCAAGCCCTCCCCACCAACTCAAGATTTTAATCGTCAATAAATCTTTGCCTGCTGGCTTCTTCTCTTTCTCCCCTTCAAATGCAGAACAAAAACTGTTCACCGGACTTCATCTGACCATCAATACATACCCGATCATCAAAATGGCTACCACACCAAGACTCGAGGAATGGATGCGCCTTAACAAGGAGCGGCTCAGACATGGCTACATCTGGAACGAGTACGTGCAGGATCTGTACGAGTTTCCAAAAAACTTCGCGCCCCCTCGAGACCTCGGTGACGACATCGACATCCAACGTATGGACATCCACGACTGGCCGCTGTACCGCATTTCTTGCCGGCCAACCCCGATACGTCCAGGCACCATGTTGTACTGCCACGGGGGCGACTTTGTCAACGAAATCGTATCGCAACATTACCGGCTCGCCGCACAAATTGCCAGGGACGCAGGAATGTCTGTTTTTATTCCCATCTATCCTCTTGTACCTCGGCCTACGGCTACCTTTGAGAAGGTTGTTGGTGAGTTGTGCGATATCGTGACGCAGGGCTACACAGAGGGCCGCTGGTATATCGACAGTATCGGTGGAGACTCGGTTGGAGGGACTCTCGCCATGTTGACAATGCAACGTCTCATCCGCACACAATCACCTTTCGCATCAAATATCAAGTCCCTTGTTCTGATGTCGCCTTTGCTCGACTGTAACCTCAACCACCGCGAGACCATCAGATTGGAGGCTAACGACCCGTGGCTCGGTATCGATGGTTTAGTCAAGGCCTGTCGACAGTTCAATAGATGGCAAGTGTCCGGGTACGAGAATGATATAATCCTGGACCTTTCTGATCCCAGAGCTAGCCCGCTCTTTGGTGACATTTCGGGCTTGCCTCCGACGTTGTTACTTTCCGGGACACGCGACATGCTATGCGCGGACGCAAGACGCCTGAGCGCACGATTTCGCAACGGCGACACCTTGGAGAACGCCCAGGAATGGATCGCTGGAAGCGTCGAACTAGAGGGCTTCAAGTACGTCGAGGCAGAGGACATGGTTCATGTTTGGCCACTCATGGCTTCTCCTGAAGGGGCCGAAGCACGGGAAGTGATCATGGAGTTTCTGAGGACACATAGGCCAATGCCACCATGGTTGCAGGAACAGAATGTCCAAGACCAAGCTACTGGGACTGATTACCACCAAACAGAGTCAGACGAGGCTGGACCGGAAAGAATATGAGAAAAAGGTGTGGGGCTTTTTAGTGGTCTGGATGGCACCGGGGAATGTCAACAATTTAGTGTAGCCACTGGTCCTTCTCACAGAGGTAATGAAGTCACTTATAAGGTGCCCATGGATTAGTTGCCCGCCCTTATTTCCTTCGTACAGTAATCTAGGTCATCTCTGAATTTTGGATAAACCCATTTGTATGTGGAGATTTTAATGCAGGCTGCTTACGCGGATTTAAGAACATGTGGATGCAGTACCAGCATTAGACATAGCGTAAACAGGAAAGACTTGAGTGACGTTGAAGGTGGAGTTGATATACTGACTTACTAAATGTGACTTTGTGATATCAAGTTCATCTATATGAGGAGTCAGAATCTCGCTAGAAACTCTCTTTACATATAATCGCATCGCATCTCTTTCTATAATCAATACAAACCAGATCAGAACTTATTACAACATGTCCGACCAAGCAGTCACCCTAATTGTTGGTGCATCCCGTGGCATCGGTGCAGAATTCGTTAAGCAAATCGCACAATCCCACCCATCGAACAAGGTCATCGCAACAGTCCGCAGCCCACGTTCATTTGACCAGGCCAACGTTGAGACCCTCGAACTCGACATCAACTGTCCAGACTCCGTCGAGGCCGCCGCCACCAAAGTAGAACGACTGGACACTGTCATCGTCAGCGCCGCCATCGGCAGCGACGAGTTCCTTCTCACAACCTCGGAAGAACGCTTCCGAGAATACATGGACACCAACATCCTAGCACCGTTCCGAGTGGTCAAGGCTTTCTTGTCAGCTCTTCGCGCTGGTAAAAGCAAGAAAATCATTCTTCTGTCGTCACTGTCGGGTTCGCTGGCTAAACAGAAAGGTGCACGGTGGGGACAGCGAGGACCGTATGCTGTTACAAAGGCTGCGGTCAATATGCTGGCTGTTCAATTCGATAACGAACTTCGCGATGATGGTTTCACCGTTATTCCGATTCATCCTGGCTGGGTGGCGACGGACATGGGTAATGCGTTTGCGGAGGGTGCTTCCCCTGTTGATGAGAGTGTTACGGGAATGATCAAGGTCATTGAATCGCTGAAGCACGATGATTCCGCCAGCTTTTTCCAGTGGGATGGTCAAGAAGTACCATGGTAATTCTTTTGTACAAGAACAGGAGTAATAGTAGGATTGTTGGGTATAGTTCGGGTGCCAGCTTAACTCCGTCTACGTCCGGTCAGCATATCGAAAGTGGATCTGATGCTAATTTTGATATCCGCGTTTGTCATGCGCCCTTTCTGCTTTCCCTTTAAATGTATATAAAACTTGATAGGCTTCCGATTCAACCGATTCATCCATTCTCATAATTCTTTCAGATCAATTTATAAGACCAGGCAAAAAGATAGGAACAATGCAACCTTTTCAACTCACTCTTACCAACAATGGTACCGTTACAGGCCTGCACTCAATTCCTCCACAGCTGGAACCATCTCCAAGCCAACGCCCACTGATCATTGCTCTTCACGGGGGAAACTATGACAGCAAATACTTCGATGCCACGCCAAATTACTCCGCCTCCAATTTCAGTTCTTTCTTCAAAGTCCCCTTTGTGGCTATAGACCGACCTTCCTACAGAGGCACCAGCTCTATCCTACCCGTGCCCGAGGGTTCCAACTTTCACCGAGAGACTGCCATCATGCTACACCGCTACATCATTCCCAAGCTATGGACCGATTTCGGCCAGCCGAACTACTGCAACTGCGTCGTACTCTTATGCCATAGCCTCGGTGTTATAGGTGGTGTTATCGTGGGAGCGCTTCACGCACAAGAAAACGCAGCTCTGTATCCTCTGGGTGGTTTGATCGCCAGCGGCATGGGCGATAAACAATCTGCATCCATGAAAAACAATCCCGTCAAGGTGCAACTCGAGGGACATATGCAGTTTGACCTTGATGCCAAAGACGCGACTATGTTTAAGCCTGGCAGTGTCGCAGCTGAGATCTTGGAGCAAACAGAAGCTTTACATGTACCCGCACCTTTGGCGGAAACCACCACGTTTCCTTCCGTATGGCTTCCCGTGTGGAAGGATGAGTGGGCGTCTCAAGTGAAAGCACCCGTCATGTTCTCACTTGTAGATGATGATCCGTTCTTCGTGTCAGACAAGAAAGAGCTCGATGGATGCGTCAGGGCATTCAAGAATAGTTCTCGAGTTGATGGAAGTTTGGTCGTGGGAGCTCCGCATTGTATTGAGCTCAGTTACTGGTCACGAGGATGGTATGCCCGATGTTTTGGATTTGCGTTAGAATGCGCTACAGGTTTTGGTCGTGTTTAGTATGTAGTGCAAGATAAAAAGCTTTCATAGACAATAGAGGAGGGTTTTTTAGGCTTGGGGTTTCGAGTGGAAAAAACAATCCATCTTTTATTCTCTTTGAATAATAAGCTAGGCCTATGTTTAACAGTTACTGACATGTATTCCCGTCGCCCTGCAAGTGTTATCTCAACAAGTAGGTAGTTTGACGTTGGTAGAAGAATTTAAACCTACGGACAGACCTGTGGTTGAGATTGTTTTGCCTCTTCCTCCTCTCTTCCCAGCTACTAATGCCAGTCAAATCACACTAGCCCGGGGCATTTGAACTAGCGATCTTCCCCTAATACCTAAGATCCTTATTCCGAGTGCTATACAAATCACAACTGTTATGTCTGTCACTCCTTTATGTTAACGGTGGAAAGGTAAGGGTTGGGGTAATTGATGGATTGTATTAATTACTTTACATACATTCAATGTGCTACGTAAGGGATCTATCAAGGCTTCTTGGCGTCAGCCAGCTGCATTAACTCCAGGAAAAAGTGGCGTCAACATTAGCGTTAACGCTTCAATTATGGATCTTCTTGTCGCCAGCCAGGTGCATTAGCGTCACAACTCGACTGCTAAGTATTAATGCCGAAGCACCACCGGCTAGATCGAGAAGAACTTGCTGACCCTAACCCCGGGACTTCGCACTGCTACATCAGTAATGGCAGTGGAGGTCCATGTAAAGTCCCACCTACTACGTAACAGGACCGGCTTCATGGCGATAGCTCCGCCCGCTATCCCCGGATTATCTCTCTATTGTGGCTGTCGAGTAACCTGACGTTGAGTATCGATGGACGAAGAGTCTGGCTATCTACATCATACAATTCATACATCCGGTATATAAACATAGTTCACCCTCCATGTCACACCCGTCAATTGATTCAACAACATCTCTGCACCTGCGGCACAATATTTAGTTCTTCAACACACTTCTTTCAAAATGTCTCGTACTGTGACCATCAACTTCGACGGCCCCTTAGCGCGCCATCGCCAGTTGGCCCCTGCGGCCTCAGTTCGTGTCTCGCCACTGTGCCTCGGTGCAATGACATTTGGAGATAAGCAAAAAGAGCGTTACGGCGAATGCAATCAGGATGAAGCTTTTGCCATTCTCGACTACTTCTACTCCCAAGGTGGAAACTTTATCGATACAGCCAACGTCTACCAGCTGGGGCAATCTGAGGAATGGGTTGGCCAGTGGATGGCTTCGAGGAATAATAGAGACGATATTGTCCTGGCTACCAAGTACACGAACAACCCCCGGGCTGGAGACAAGAACATCATTTATTCCAACTATGGTGGAAACGGCACCAAGTCACTCAAGTATTCGATTGACCTCTCCTTGAAGCGTCTGCAAACCAGCTACGTCGATATCCTCTATGTCCACTACTGGGACTTTGCGACCAGCATTGAGGAGATCATGCACACCCTCAACGACCTTGTTCACGCCGGCAAGGTGCACTACCTGGGAATATCCGATGCTCCGGCTTGGGTCGTCTCCAAAGCAAACCAGTACGCCCGCATGTCCGGCCTCAGGCCTTTTGTTCTCTACCAGGGCATGTGGAATGCCTCAATGCGCGACTTTGAACGTGATATCATTCCCATGTGCGAGAACGAGGGAATGGCCATCATACCTTACGGCGTGCTCAACCAAGGCCGCTTCCAGACCGAGGAGGGTTTCAAGCAGCGCGAGAAGAACAACCCCGGGCGCAATTTCGTCCCCCTCTCGGACCACGATAAGAAGGTTTCCAAGGCATTGGAGGTAACAGCCAACAAGAAGGGTGTCTCCATCTTTGCTGTCGCGCTCGCTTACGTTCGCAGCAAGGCCCCGTACGTTTTCCCTCTGGTCGGTGCTCGAAAGATAGACCACATCAAGGGTAATGCCGAGTCTCTGGATGTCCGTCTGTCTGATGAGCAGATTGAGGAGATCGACACAGCTTATCCTTTTGACCACGGATTCCCTCACACCTTCCTCAGTGGCACCATGTTCAAGGGCGATGTGATCGCTCGCGGAGCATCTGCACCTGGAGACGTATGGCTGACAGAGTCTCTGGGCAAGTTTGACTGGGTGGAAAAGCCCAAGTCGCTGGATCACAAGTAGAGCTCGTCAGTTAGCAATACTCTATCAAAAGACACGCATGTAACCAGCAGCCCCATGCCCAATCAAGTAGCCGTTCTTGAATAGGAGGTCTGTATTGTCTGCAGCTTCAACTTTGGCTTCCGTGAAAGTAGGAGTATCCTCTGATTTAAGCGACAGTAAGAGTTTCAGTCCTTGCGGCCTTTGCCCTGTCGTGGAGGTAGGGTTCCTACGTATTGGAGATACAAGGGAAGGTTTTTCTGCAATACCTGAAACTACAGCGAATGTCCCTACAGTTGAGATAGAGCGGCTCTAGGACAAATCTGTATTTACTAGCATGCATCTTGATATTGAATAATTTGGGTTCTTACCGATACTTAATGACCAACGAACACTCCCAATTGCAAAACTAACGCCCTGTCTCACCAATCATGGAGATTTCGAGAAGACGCATGCAACACCCTCCAATGGCGCGAATACTTCATGAATTCCACAATACCTACACCCACTATCTCATTTAACTGCATAAAGTATCCACTTCTATGCTATTCATAAACCCTAGATGTTCTCCGCAGCGTTTTGCAATACGGTCACAATCTTTGACCTGAATGCCTGCTGTAGTTTGAGGTCCTCCTTTGTATCATCGACTACGTCAAACCTCCCTTCCAAACATCTGAGTACGATGTGTTTGTATTTATCCCCCATCTTAGAGCCGAGTCGCCTCTCCGCTTGACGTACCAGTCTATCTTTTATCGCCTGTGGGTCACGAACTTTCGCAAAACCGTGTTTCTCCAGACTGGTCGCTGGTTGCCATAGACCTGTTCATGTTATTATTCATGGGCGTGGAGAGAGTTGATGGATGGACAATATACCAATTTCGAGCAGAACTACGCCGAGAGCATAGATGTCATGGATCTTGCTGAACACCTGAGTTGGCTTCAGCTGTCGATCGGGATGTCTGTAGATGTTTCGTCCCAAGCATGTATCCTCAACTCCATGAGAGAAGTAGGCTTCTGGTCGGCTGAACTCGAAGCCGAATATCCAAGGTTCGGTAAGGTCTAGGCTATCCCCCTGGCTCGAAGTACTGTTTTCTTTGCGAAAGAAGATTATGTTTTCACTTCGAAAGCTTTCGTGGACCTATTGACTGTCAATAATCATAGGACTTGTTCACCAAGATTGCTGGCACTTTATGCAATACCTACCCATTTGACTAGCTGAAGCTGCGAGATACACCTCGCCAGTTTCGATGCTAGGTGGAATCTCTGACTTAACGAAGGCGTTGGTATCTTATCGGACTGCAGTGCGTCCAGTAGTCTGATGGGTAGAGGCTTCGCTGTCTCCGGTATGTTAAAAAGGTAGACGACCCTGTTCTGTTGCATCTGCTTGACCCAACCCTGACACTTCGGAGTGCGAAAGAAAGCCTCTTTCGGTTGATGAAGGAGGTTTGCAAGCCTATCAACCAAGTCCCGCGTGCGAGTGTCAATTTCCACGGGCACTGGCGACTCCGCAGCGTAAGACCTGTACTCAGCCATGATATTCCGGCCCCTCCAGGTCAGTACGCCAAAGCTTTTCGCAAGCGGTTCGACGTTGAGCAGCTCTTGGCGCAATTCTAATTCGTTGATCTCCAGAGTTTGCGTAATCGGACTTCTCTGGCCAGTAGCTAGCTGAAGTCTGGCATCAGCGTCAAAACCTAGTTTTCGAGAGTTGATATCGGTCTCGAGCCTCTTGAGGTGTCTCAGATCCACGCCTATAGAGGTACCAAGGCACCATAGCTTGAGGTTCTCATGTATTCGGTCATTTGAGTCAGCAAAGTCTCGAAGGATAGCCTCCACCCGTTTCTTATCCATCAGAGACCATCGAAATCGCTGAAACGATCCTGGTCTCCGAGTAGGTGTATCTCCCAGGACTAACGAGTCATGGCTAGGAGTTGGTGAGACTCTTAGAGATGTATTCGAAGGACGATTGAGGATGCTATAGGCTCGGTCCAAGACATCTGAAGCTTGCTCAAGCTGTACTCGGATCTCCTCCTGAATTTCTGCGTCGAACTGTTCAAAAAGACATTGTCCGTCATAGATCTAACTCCCCAAATTAATGTCTAAATGTCGGAGTATAGAGATAATACGCACGGTTGATGACTCGAAAAGGAGCATCTGAAGTGCTCTGGTCTGGTTGCTCTCGTCTTTAATTTTGTGCTCCATGCTCCTAGAGTCCTGGGCCAGGTCAGTAACATAATTCTAGGTCAAGCTAGATGTCTTACATTGTCAAAGTCTCTGAAATTGGCGACGAGATCGGCTGTCCGGTCACCCAATTTCCATAGTTGATCGAAGACTGCAATTGTCAACCCCGCAACGCTTAGAGGATCCATCATTCAATGTGGTCTGTCCGACCACTATCGGGATGGATTGTGAGAATCTGTTCAAAACTCCTTAGGTGGGTGGTGCTTGTTTCTGACTGACTGTGCATTTGTCCGTAAGGCAGATTCGTTACCCCGCTTAGGCGTACAATGGTTGGTGATGATTAAGGCTTGTGACGCAACTTGCATATTATCTTTGCTTTGATAGGCGGTGCGTAAGACGTGGGGGTTGAAAACGCCACATATTGATATTTATGGCTCAATACGTACTTACGGGTGCTGCTCGTTCCTTTGGACTATTGTTCTTGCGAATTCCGAGGCATGAAGCCCCCTCTTCTGCTGCCTCGACTGAGGATGGGGCGAAAAGCAACATACCCAGGTTTAACCGCGTCTTCTCTTCCCCTCTATGAAAGAGGCATCAAATCATCATGGAACACACAATTCCATCAGTCACATCGAATCTGAGTTGGAACACTCGAATCTCAAGAACATCAGTGTCTAGCCTCAGTTGTGCCCGATTCTCCGCCGAAGAAAGTCTTTCCTCCCATGGTCTTCAAGATGTAATAAGGACTCTTCAGACTCTGAGTCTCCCACACTACCGTCTAGGAGAGCTGGTCAGAGAAGAGAGACTTGGACAGGGGGAAACCTATGTTGTCGAGAGATGTGTTGATAAAAAGGGAAATATTCTCGCCGTAAAGCACCTCAAAGTCAGTACCGAACCCGACGACACAGCCTTGCGTCAACGATTACGTTCTGTTATCTTGGAGATCAAAATCATGAGACATGGTCCTCTGAGAGCACACCCCAACATACTTGACGTTCAGGGATATGGCTGGAATACACCGCGAGGTCTCATCGTGCCGTATATACTCGTCGACTACGCCCCACTTGGCACCATGAGGGAGTACATCAGCAGAGTCAAGCCACCGCTTAGCCACGTTGAAATCCTCGCCGGGGATGTAGCGTCTGGCCTTTCGATCTTGCACACATGTGGAATTGTTCATGGCGACATGAAACTGGATAATGTGTTGGTATTCCCAAACTGGGATCGCCCAGCCAAAGCAATAGCGAAAATTGGAGATTTTGGACACGCTGTGATTTTGAGCGAGAAGAGCTGTGGAGAAAGCGGCTCATTAGTTAGATACAGAGGGACTTCGATGTAAGATCTTTATTCATGTGTCATTACTGCCACTTGTAATGCTGACTATTGCCACCAGGTACAATGCCCCAGAAGTACAGACCCAGGTCGATTACCCGATTGACCAGCAAGACCTGATCAAGTGTGACATTTGGGCGTTTGGACTTCTGATATGGGAGTCGTGCATCGGAGGGGATGAGTACTTAGGCTATCTCACGAAGAACAATCTCATCGTGACTTGTGATGACAACAATCAAAACGGCATCAATTGGGAATACCTCCTCAGGTACGCCAAGTCAGCAGTGCAGGGGTCCTCTATAGGCCCACCGATGTTCCTCAGAGCGGCCCTTCACATGACTTTACAGAGTGTGGTTGCAAACCGTGCCGTTGATGCGCGGAGCATTCCACTGTGCACTCAATGGAAGTAAGGAATATATCGCCCTTGTTTGTAAAGTACATCGTTTAACTTCACAGCTCAAAATGTCTCTTAGATCTCCAAACAAATATGGCATTGCATTTGGAATCAGCAAAACCAACATACGAGGTACGTGCAATATTGTTTCTTTCATCGGGGAGCTGGATTTATGATATCCACAGATGTTTCGTTTAGACAATGGCCGTGAGATTGCCTGGCAGCATCAGCAGCATATCTTCCAGGGGCTCAAGCAAACACATTCCAAGCGGCTTGTTAAGGATGTTGGAGCTGTGATATGGCAGATTGCATTGTGCTACCATCTCGGCTTTGGAACCTCCGCAAGTCAAGAAGAGGCTTTCCGCTATGGCCAAATTGCTGCATCTGAGGGGCATGTGATCGCCAAGGCCTTTGGTCGCTTGCTTGATCCCGAGAGCGATACACCTCAAGAAGATCAAGAGCCATACGTATCGCGAGTTCTGAGACTGCTTCAATTGGAGCCTGACTTATCAGAAGGTATGCCCAGCCTTGTCAAAGAATGTTTCCAGGGAGATTATGGAGCAGTATGCGACATCTTAAGGCGCGGCGCATCCATCCACTCATCAACAATCGATGGATGCACTCTTTATCACTGGCTGTTTCTGCTCGAAGATGAACAACTAATTCGGGACATCTCCCAGAGACTGTCATCAAGATCAAGCTCCTCTTCAAACCCTGTCAACTACCCTTGTACCACGATACGTCATGTACACAGTCAGTGGCCTTTGCAGTTCCTCGGAACCCCGATCGCCATCTCCATTTCGGTAAACTCCCTCGTCGCTGTCAAGGAGTTACTAGAGCTTGGTGCGGATCCATTCATACCTGTGTATCACAACAAGCAGTTTTCTGATGCCGATCCTCGATCGCATTGGACGGCTTTCCATGTTGCAGCAAAATATCATTGCGGCGACATTCTGCTTCATCTGTTGAATCACACGAGCCGGGAGAAGCAGCAGTGCCTTACGCCTCTTGCATGTGCACTGGGCTTCTCATCTATTCTAGAGCGTCGTGCAATGCACAGATCACGTCATAGAAAGCAATTACGTTTAACAATCGCTACTATTCAGAAGATCCAAAGCCTTGAAATGGTAACGGACACTGGCATGACAGCTCTTATGCAAGCCATTGACTTTCAAGACGTCGATGTCGTATCTGAACTCCTTCAGGCAAATCCCCGTCTTGCTCAACTCCCATTTTATCAGCCGAGCAACCAGAAAGTCTTCAATCTACCAATCCATTTCGCTACTCAGATTGCTGCTCGAAGCGATGCTCTTGAGGCTCTCTTAATCCCGAAACTTATCAGTGATCATGCCAAGTTTCTTAATAGCCGGGATCCGGTGCCGCGAGATAGCATGGGAAGGACACCCCTTCATTTGGCCGTAACTGGCTCCTCAAACAAAGTTAGCGACTGGATTGTCCACCAACGAAAAGAGCTTCTATATGTTGAGGACAACTTCGGGAGAGTTCCGTTACACTATTGCGCCTCCGTATCTAATTGTGAACTGCTTCTTTCACGAGGATCTACCATCAACCACACTGACAGGCATGGCATGACCGCCTTGCACTTAGCATGCTATGATGGGTCTACGGAACTAGTACGATGCTTGCTTCGTAGAAAGCCTGACCTATCACTGAATAACAACATCTATGGTACAGCACTGCACTGCAGTGTCCTCAATGGGTCAGTCGATACCGTTGTGTGTCTACTGGAAGCCGGCGGGATAGTCAACTGTACCGACTCTGGCGGGAACACAGCCACCCATGTAGCAGCAAAGTTGGGACGACATAGCATCCTTCGTATCTTGATACAATACGGAGCTAATGTTGACATACACAACTCGAACAAGAGGAATGCTAAGATGATAGCTGCTGATACTGGGAACATTGGTATTCTGCGTATCCTAGAGCACGGGTCGGAACCCAAGGTGAACCGGCGAATCCTTGATCCCAATCTTGGTGAGAGAACCATCGGCCATCTATTGGAAGGCGTGAGATCCCACTGGAGTCAACTGTTAGACTTTGCTTGGGAGCATGCTGTCGTCAGAACACCCACTACCCCCCCGGCAAACATAGAATCCAATCCAGACGATACGGTGGAGACTAAACCTGCAAACAATCCAGAAACACGTTTGAATAGGGACCATACATTCGTTTCTTTTTACCTGTTCCTCCGTTACAATTTCCCACATTTCCTTTCATTGTTTTCTAGGATGTCTCACATCAGAAGATTAACGTCAATGTGTTATACTACAAAACTCTGGCAACCATTTTATGCCCCCCGTTTGGTCGATTTCTGGACACGAATTGTCCTTGTTATAGCCGATCGAATACAGCACAGATCGCTTCATATGATAGAAGACCTTCGTCACCTGGCCAACAGCGTGATGATAGACGAGCGAATTCATAAGCTCAACGTCGAAATATTCGGTGACAAGAAAGCGGCACTCTGGATAGCCACTGAGTTGGTGGCAAGATCAATCGTCTCGGCCAAGCCTCACGACATGTATCCAGGCCGAGTCGCCGCCGATTTTAAGAACATGATTTATGATGAGCTTTTGATGGACTGCACAAAGTATAGCAATGAGGAGGAGCTCTTGAACTTTTTTCCAGGATTGGATTTGTTCCAAAGACGTCCTGGCGATGGAGAGCACTTTCATCCTATAGGTTCCAGTTCTGCATCGGCTGGATTGGATAGGCGTGGCCTAGATCTGCGTGAAGCTCTTAAGGGGGCCCTATCAGACGAGCCTCAAGACTTGATAGGGGAGCCTGAAGACTTGACAGGGGAGCCTGAAGACTCAACGATTGAAATATGCCAAAGAAACTGTTCCTTTTCTTCAATAGAAAGGCTTAATACAGAGTAGATTAGAGTTTGGGGAAATTATAATCTATACCTTTCGTTAAACATTAAAGACAAGGTAAAATTGATGTTCTGTGGAAGTTTTGGAAAACGTCTCATTTGCGATAGTCGAAATCGTAGAAGACCGCTCCATGCACGACCCGGAGGATATTTCAGACAAAGCTATACTTACTAGTATACAATTCGCAGTGCATTTATTCGAGTTCGTGTAAAAACTGAAGTTGAAGCTTCTTGAATCTGCAAACCTATTACGCCCGATGTGTCAAAACTAGTCATCTTTTAGCAAGTCCACTGCACTCTCGACTCTGATTGTTCTAGCCATTGGTTTATGCCTTCGCATTCATAGACAGCATCTAATAGAGTTATTCATCCGAATACTTGAGCATGCTCACCGTTCAATGTCCCTGTAGCCAGAAAGCCACAGTGGTGCATAATTAATATTACCCTTAGATCAACTAATATTCTAAGGAATCTGTGTGGGGAAGTGGAAAAGGTTCTTTAAGATGTTAGTCAAATGCAATGCTCCTTGATGCGAGTGGTATTTACTGTGACTAGAATGACGAAAATCGTGATGAAACTGCAAGGCGAGTGTGTCGATATGGACAGCGACAGCTGACTCGACAGACTCGATATGAACAATGGCTGATCTAATAGCGTTGCCAACTTCAGGCTTGACGTATACATAGCTTTGGTCAGGTTTACCTTCTCAGTCGATGTTTATTGTTTGGTTGAAGTCGGGTGAGGAAGGAACTCTTTACTAACAGGCTATTGCTACATGGAGATGACTATTGTCAAAGCAATATCGGTTGCGTAGAGACAGGTTAATGTAGCTCAAGGTGTAGATATCTACTACATCTTGCCATGGCGCGGTATCAATTTGGTAGGGAGTTGCCGTTTATTGTAGAGTCCACCACTAGGTTCTCACAACAGGATAGGAATCGTGATGTAGTCTCATCGTTCAATTGCTTCAAGGTCGACTAAACTGTCAAAGATCTAAAGAAATCCATCAAATGGACGTCCAAAATGGTTCAAGCCCACATTGGTAACCGTCGCATTGACGTCTCCTTGATAATCCCCCTTCTGCGTCGTGAAATCCTCAATGACACCCAGATCCTTAATCCTACCCAACAACTTCTCCACAACCCTGTATCCAGCACCAGCACTATAGCCGGGCAACTCATGACCCGCAAGTTGAACCTCATAATACGTCAACCCACGCTCATAACCCCACTGTCCTACAATACCAGCCTCACTGAGTCTTCCACCATTGTACTCAGGATGGAAAGGCACGTAGAATTGTTTGTCTTGAGGGTAAGATTGGTAGCCTTGTTTGCCGTTCCATGTAACGTTCTGGAGGGCGAAAAGTGTGCCGTTGGGGGGCAGGATGAAGTCTAGACGGCCTACACCAATGATGGTGTTGTTCGTGTGCTCGATTACACGCTTAAGAACGTCTGTTTGGGCAGGGGCGAGGGAAGTGTCGCTGCGGTTCGACTTGGGATCGCCGAAGCCGAAGACGTTGTTGCGGGTGCATTGGAACCATGATGTGTTCACTGGGGCGTGCAGGGCTTTCTTGACGTCTGTGCGGTTGAAATAGACTTCAGCGCCAGGAGGAGAGTAGTCGCCCTGAAAGGTCAGTATGGCATGAGAGCTAATGATGGATAAAACTTACCGAGTTGACAATGCCCAGCTGGCTGTATGTCTTGGGACAAGTATCAGTGATGTGGTAAATGTTGAAACAAGGGTTCTGGTCCAGAGCGGCTGCGTATGCGTAGTCGAACATGTCACAGGTATAATTTTTCGTATCAAGATAAGGATCGGCCAGAACCTCGAATTTGCCCTCGGGTGGAGGGAAAGTACCGTATTTCTCGAGATACTTGTCAAAACCACAATGTTCATGTGTCCATCGCAGGGCATTCATTGTCGTCTCGTTAAGATAGAACAACTTGTCCCAGTACTCGACGAACGGAAAAATAACAGCCTGCTGCTGCAGAGTAGCATCACCGATGATGGGATCGTTGATAGCTACACCGCCAAGCTTGTAATAATCGTCATCATCAGCAGTGATGAACGCATCAGCGATGTAGGGCACGTAGAAGCCTGCGTAGGATTCTCCAGTGATGTATGTTGTGAAGCCCTTCATGTCAAAGGTGTCGATGAAGTTTTTCCAGAAGCCGGTGAATTGGAGACCGAGTTCTACTTCGTTTGTGATGTTGGGCTTGCCTTGGGAGTAGCCTACTCCGACGGGCTGTTCAATCCAGATGACGTTGGTTCTGAGATGTCAGTTAAGTCGTTTTAGATTGTGGTTGTTCGGGACTTACAAGTTTGTCCAGCTGTAGGAGTTTGGTACGGGGGCAAGAGTACCCTGCTGCCACAAGAAAGGACCATTCTCAGTCAAAAGACCACTAAGAGAACTACATCCGGGACCACCATTCAACCTACAAAGTCAGCCAAATCCTCCTCCCAATTGATAATCTCACTTACCAAATAAGCACCTCCTCAGAGGCATTGACATTAGTACTAGGAAAGAACCAAAAGAACAATTCCCTCTCCTCATCAGGATCTTGCGAAATGGGCAAAAGTCCAGCATAAGACTCGCCAACATCAAAGTCGACTTCAGGAATGGCACTCCCGTTAACAGCAAACTTTTCAGAATTCTTGTTTAAGAATTTAGACTTTGCTCGCTTGGCAAGGTTGGGTTGAGGAACGGGAGCGCGTTTCTGATCATAGTGCCGAGGGTGAGGACGGTTGAAGGCTTTGATGGCGCCTTGGTTGAAGCCTGCCTCGACGAAAGTGCCGAGGGCTAGGACGCTGGTGAACAGACTGAACCGCATTTTTGGAGGATTTCGGGTAGAGTGGTCATGAGGAGACTTGTGTCAAGTGGCTGGGTAACCTTATATAGAGGTTTGTATGGCAGTGCATGGAAATTGTGTCATTGGACTGATGTCACAGCACGGAAACACGGCACTTTGCATACTCGCGTAAAAGTCCAAACATTAATCGGTAGACAGCAAAACGGTTCGAACGGCATCTTGCAGGATCCTTGCACCATGACTATCTTACCCTGAGCTGCCCCAAGCGGAACAGCGTCTCAAAAGTTCCGTCCCGGTAAGACGGATGATCTTTGAATTGGAGATGTTAAGACCTTCCTATCCTGGTGAGCTTTCTCCAACTCTTGTTTTTAGCCCACTGTAGGACACAAGGATTGGCTCTTATCGGCACTGGATCTTTTGTGATTACTTGAACAGGTTTAGCGGTGAGTTATCGATCGGCAGTTTTTGACTTGACCCCTCATCTCGCGGACCTTTTGACATGTACCCTTGTTCTCTTCAAGTCGTCATCGTTTTTCATTCATTGCGCTACAAAAGAACGAGTGATACAATTGTCCCAACCGAGGCTGCAGTGGACCTTATCTCGATACAGTATCTCCCTGCGCTGGATCCATTCTGTGGCACCAATTGAACAAGTCTAGACTGATAACCCTTGTGGCACATTCCAGTTGGAGGCTATAGCCGATGTCGTTATAACCGGCGAGCCGCATACCAGCGTCACAGAAACGTAGGACAATCACAGTACCAACTCAACAAAGCCCAAGTCTAAGTTCAACAGTAATGAAATAAAATGTGTCACGATGGCTCCCCGCACGAGACCACGCGTTCGGGGTCACCCGTCAAATAGACTTCTTTAGCAATTTCGTATCTTTGAGGAAAGCCACAGCTTGGATCTCAGGGCGTTTTTAGCGCCCGCCATCTTCATCTACACGCGACACAGTCTGTAATTTACCCAACCAGATGTAGCGGTCTCGGAGGACTCGGTTAGCCATGTCGTCATACCTTGAGTAACGTTCCGCAGTGTTTGAGTTAAGGTTATTGAGAAACGGTAATTTCCCAGCCTTTGGAGTTTCTGCAATTGACAATGGGGATTTTTTTGGCGCCCGTGAGAGTTTCCATTTCGGTCAACGCGACGGTTGAGAGTTTTGGTCGGAGCTTTTGGACGAGACACTGGCGCAACATCTATCGCGCCATTTTATGACAGTAATCTATTAAAGTTAATCAATGTGTTGAGAGGTCGTTAGGCGTTTTACTGACCGGATGATGTCGCTAGCCAATGTAACTGCCGTTAATGCGTCTTTAATGAGTGGTGTTTCAGGACCCTTGTCCTTACCCTGGAGCCATAGACTCTCAATTGGAACGACGACGTATAATGACCCTATGACTCGAAAGGGATCATAACACTCAGTATTAGGAGATGTAAAACTGAAAGCTGCAACGATACTCCCTAAATTTGGTGTAACTATAGTGTATAGTGCGCCTTTATCGAGACGTTTCTGGTAAACTAAAACAATTTGACGGCGGGCTTGCCACCAAAATGATCATTGACCAACTGGAGAAACCCAACAGAAAAAAGAAATTGTGAAAAGAATCCACCTCAAGATCTTTAACATGTCGTTTTCTTCTCTTCTGATTATTGGACTAACGTAGGATTCCGTATCGTCAGCTCGTACTATCTCGGCCCCCAATCTTACGTGAACATAAATCCTTTACCTATAAATACACTTGTCAGTTTTGCATCAGCTTACGATCCTACCCAGGCATTTGGGGTCTGCTAGTGAAACATCTGGCGATGAAATGCCTGGTAATGTGTAATTGATGGAATAAAAGTCAAAGAAACTTGGGTTCTGCATTCTCTACGACCTTATCCGTTGCAGAGTATCAACCAAAGTCATCACTCAATTTACTGCTGTCCGTTTCTTGCCACTATGTGGACCATCCGTTTTCTGTTATCGATCGCAGTTTGGGATTTCATCAATGCTTCGCAACGCCCGACAATGGTCTCAACCGTTGCCTCTGATACAACAATCGACCCATATGAGCATTCTCTCACCGTCTCTCTCTGCTACGTGCAAGAACAATTGCGAACCCATCCTCAAAACAGCGGGGTCTGGCCAAAAGGCCCAAACTCCATTTCCCTCTTCAACGTCCTAGGTCTTGATCCGTATAAAAAGCCATTCCGTCCAGTTCGTGACTCTTTATACCTTGACGGGAAGAACGGGAAGGAGGCGAAAGAAGCCCTTGAAAGCAAATCTATGGATTGGGAAGAAGCCAAGAAAATAATTGGGAATGAGGATATATCGGATAAAGAGGTGTCAGAGTTTCTGAGAACTGGACTTAATCAGACTGCGCTCATAGAAGCGCTGAGCGATGGTATTGATAGGCTGATGGATATGGCTATGAGGTATATGGTGCACGCTGTGCTATCTCATGAGGATAGGAGGGTTGTGTATCAGGTCAAGTTCCTCCCTCGATTAAAACGTGGAGAGTTACAGAAGTTCTGTGAGGATATTATGGAACAAGTTTATAGTCATGACGAGCTGTGAAGGACAGACGCGTGAGCGGAGAAAACCAGCATAGGCAGATCTTGTAATCGTAGAGGACCTTTCCATAGCATAATAGAAGACATATTCATCAAGCAATGTACAGTAACCGCCAAGTATCAATCTCGCACTCGTTACAATAGCCCGGTACCCTGTTATCAACTTCCCAAGTTCACTAACAATACCCTTGCTACACTATCACCAGGTAATTGACACGATCTTTTTAACATAATCCTCCTTCCTCTCCAGAATCAAGTTACTCGCAATCCACTTTCCAGCATTCCCTCTTGAAATCGTATACCCGATCTCCTCATGCTCCCTGCCTTTAACAGGATCTTCAATACCAACTCTCACAGGCGCATCACCTCCACCATCGACCAGTAAACTAGCCCTCACAACACAAAAGTCTTCTCCACTGGAAGCTAACTTATCTGTCATGGCAATTTTATCGTCGCGCGCAACAGCAATTGCGAAGTTGTAGATTGGATACATAACGAGGGGATAGTCGCGCCCGAACCGCGATGTTCCGGTTGTGCTGACAGCGATTATGAGGGGTTTTCCAGTTTTGCCTTGGTTGCGAAGTTGACTGATGGATTTAAGTAGGACGGTCATGCCGACCTCGCAGACCTTTGGGTCGTCGATTGTTAAGCTCCACGGGACTGGTTTGCCGCCGATTGAAAACAGGATCTCGTCGACGAGGGTGCCGTCGAATTTGACCAGACAGTCGCTCACGGCTTCGGAGTCATGGGCGTTGCCCTCAGCCACACGGAGAGCGGGGTATTCTGTCTTAAGAGCTTCGAGCTTAGAAGGGACGCGACATAGCGCGATGCAAATATGGCCTGCGGCAAGAGTTTGTTTGAGAGCTGCAAGGCCAATACCTGTGCTTGCACCGAAGAAGGTGACAGTCTTGGGTGAAGTTGTCATATTGGCAGGAGTATAAGAGAGTTGCGATAAGAAGCTAAGACTGTCTGGCGACAGGAGCCGTTATGTAGAGATAATGATCGAGATGTGTTCACATGAATGTAGGCAGCAGAATAGATTCAAGTGGTATCTCGGAGGATCATTACACCGAGTCATGCGACGACGGATGAATGGAGTAATGAACGATGTAGGGCGGTGGCACAACAAACAGACGTCGTTGGTCACCATGAGCCTCTTGTGGTCTAGACTCCGAAATCTTATCTAAATACCAACTGTGCCACGACACCATACTTACGCAACCTCAGCCTCAATTAACATCTCATACTGCTGAGGGTCCGGCCAAAATTTGACAATTCTAAATCCCGCACCTGTCAACAGATACTCCCACTGACTCTTCGTTCGCTCAGCAGACGAAAGAAGCGACATCATCTGGACATCCATAGTAGTCTGGCTGATACTGGCTCCCGTAGCTGGAATGACGATATCATAAATGAAGAGCTTAGAGTAGCCCTTCGTCATTGCATCTCTTGTGTGACTAAGAATGGTCGTAGCTTCAGCATCGGGCCAGTCATGGAAGACGGCGTGCATGAAGTATGCGCGAGCACCTGAAGTCATTAGTCTGGTACTATCAATGGCAATGGAGGAAGACTTACCCATCACAGGTTGAGGAGTAAAGAAATCATGAACCTGGACAACAATCCTCTTGTCCAAATCGACCTTTTCGAGAATTACCTTCAAATCCTGCAAGACAAGCACACCACTGGGTAAATCCGGCTTGGCCTTGAGAACATGCTGTATATCAATTCCCGTGTTGCCACCAACGTCCACAACAAGCGCCTTTGTCAAATCGGCACCATCAAGCAACTTGTTAACGTCATAGATCTTGGTCCAGGGTGTCTTCCACGCAGTCCAGGTTTCCATATGTCCAGTAAAAGCTTCATAGTACTCTGGAGTCTTTTGGAGACGGGCAAAGTAGTTTAGGCCGTCAGGGTCGTTGTCTGCAAAGTTGCTTGTTGTCGCTGCTGTGGGTTCTTTGTAGTTGTTCTTGGAGAGATATTTGGGGAGGTTCAGAGCAGCGCTGATATAGGTTTGGGATCTGGGATTGTTAGTTGAGCAGTAGACGTTTAAAACATTGTTACGGACCCTGCTTCGAGGGAGCCTCGAATTCCTGTGTTCTCGTCGCCAATGGCGTGGGAAAAGGGTGTTGGTTTGAAAGTATCTTCACCCGTCTCTTGCACAACGTAGAAGGCAGCCATGATACGGAAAAGACGGCCTAGAAAGCATCAGTACAAAGCCCGTCACCACCACGAAATGTCACTTACGCAGCAGGTTAGGCTCAATATCCCGTCCCGTCAGTTTTACCAACTCATCAATACTCTTCTTTCCCCCGCCGCTCTCTGTCCAAGCCTTCCAAAGACCCAGGTTGATACAGGTCTGGATAGCGGCATTAACAGCGGGTTGTTCAAAGTCGAATCCCCAAGCTCGCTCATTGGGTGTTTCAAGTCTGGCTAACAGGCGTCGAGCTGCAGCTCGGATTTGGAGACGCTCGACTTCATCGCCGTTGAATTGGGAGGGGTGGATGCTGTCGAGGGTTGTGATAAGAAAGTTGGTTGAGGGGCCGATTGAACCCATCTTGGATGTAGTGAGGAGAAGGGTATCGGGATTTGGAGGATCTAATATAACGAGAGTCTCGGTGAAGGTGCGCTTTAATATAAGTATGATTACATGAAATATCTTCCCCTCAACAGCGCTTCATCTCAGATGCAGCATCCTAGGTCCTACATATATCGCTGCAACATCTCTCGCAACGCAGCATCAAGACCCTTCCAACAGTGGGTCAGATTTATGCTCCTCATCCCTCTTGGTGGTCAAAGGGGAGTTGCAGGGTGTATGATCTTGCCCCCGCCACCGTGAGTTGTCTCTATGATCTATCATTTGTTGATCGCCCAAAGTGTTTCATGGTTGTTGGTCGAGTGACTGCAGGACATGAACATTAACTGGGGTCCAGATCCTTGGGATGGTAGGCAAACTCTGTCTTTGCGCCCGTTGTTGTAATCGCACGATGATCCAATGCTATCAATCTCGGCGTTTTCAAGTTTACAGAATGTCCAACGCTCTTTGACAACTCAATTGTAAAGGAAAGCTTTAAACTAGAGCCGCTAGTTATTGCTCGTTACAGGGAGTAAATCCATCGCTCTGACCACATTTCAGCCACTCATCTCCCCGTAAGCCAGGACCTTACGGCGCAACAACAGTCTAATCACCAAACTGAGACCCAACATACATACAAATCATTGGCCATCACAGATCAACCAATTCACTCAACAGATTAAGTTAAATTATCGGCTCATATCACGCAACTGTTATTTCCGCAGTGGAGAACTCCTCCTCTAAGCTGCATGTTCTGTTGGTGATTCCGTGTTTGCTTTTTCTCAGGGTACCTTGGTCTGGGCAAACAGCATAAGCGAGACCTCGCTTACAGCCCGGTGCGGGGAGATGAGGAACGAGATAAGAGGGAAGAGACGTTATCGTTTTTTCTCCGCCAAGGTTTGTTGTCCAAGCGCTTTTAAGAAAACGAAAACCGCATTTGTCGTATGATACCACCCGCTGCATTCCGATCTTCATTGCAGGATCTTGGCTGCAGTTCCGGATTATTTCCGGCCGTCCGAATATGCTCTTATTGGTCAATGTGTCCTAATTGACGCTTGGATGAAGTTTCCTCTCCCTGATGCGATAATTACAGCCAAGAATAAGAGCTATCGATTGGAATACACAGTAGTCAGAGTGATTGTTCATGACACCCGGGAACAGTTGCCGGTACTCTTATTGCTTTTTTGTCTTGCCTCTAGCGAAATGGGATGACTCGGGCAGCCAACCCGTACCCTTTTCTTCAACAGCCTACGGCCAAGCCACCAACAAGGATAAAATCCATCAGTCGCAAGTCTCAGTTCTCCAACCCGTGAAATTTCTACCTAACGAACCTGTCACTTTTCTATAGCGCGGCTCAAACACGCCAATGTTTTGTTACTTTCTTTTTCTTTGTCGATGTTGGTGGCGATCGTTGAACAGCATGATCTTTTCTGTTGATCAGGGGATCTCCCCGAAGCATGTAGTATATACTGATAAGCTCGTGGAACCCATCGCCTTTTGAGGCCTGGGGACAAGCTAGCTGGGTCTGCATTGTTCGCTGTTTTTTTCTCAGCCTTATCTGTGTAACAATGACTAGCTACTACGGTGGCCATGGGCCCATGCTCAATGGTGTTCTTTGGGCACAGGTAGTCGTTTGCATGTTCTTCGTTTCTCTTCGACTCTACACTCGTTCTCGTATCCTCCACTCCATTGGAGCAGATGACTACCTCGTCCTGCTAGCCTTGGTATATTCTCTTGCCCTGCATCACTTCCCGAATCGATACTGACCAACACCCTCAGATCCTCCAGATAATCTACTCCTCCTTCGTATCCGCCGGAACAAAATACGGCATCGGCCGTCTATTCGCAGACGTCGGCAATCCAGATGCATACTTCAAAGCCGTTGAAATGGAAGTATACGCCCAAGTATCAGGTATCCTACTCATCGGCGTAGGGAAATGCGCTGTCGGTATCTTCCTTCTCCGAATCATACGAAACAAGATACAGAAATGGGCTATATGGACTTTCCTTGCGGGAACGGTGGGCATTACCCTTTTTGCAGGTGTTGTTGTTGTGGTGCAGTGTGATCCTGTAGAAAGTACCTGGGATAAAAGGATTGAAGGGTATTGTTGGATTGACTTTTCCAAGGTTGGGTTGACTGTTGGATGTAAGTGCTCTTGGCTATTTGGAGGTTTGTACTAACTGTTTAGCCTGGTTTGTTGTTGCCGACTTCTTCTTTGCAATCTTCCCTTGGTTCGTCATTTGGGAACTCAACATGAAGCGAAAGGAGAAAATCACTGTTGCTTGTGGCCTGAGTCTTGGTATCTTGTAAGCCAGCCGCTTGAGGTAAAACGTGCTTGGAACTGACAATACTAGCGCTGGAATCTGCGGCATCGTCAGAACGGTCGCGTTGGACGGTCTCAACGCAGACGAATTCATATGTAAGTCCCTTCGTCAATGTCCATAGAAATTTACTAAAACTCTCAGACGACACAGTTGACATGCTCATCTGGTCCGCCACCGAAAGCACCGCAACAATAATGTGCTCCTCCATCCCTGTCCTCCGCCCTCTTTACGTCCGCTTCCGATACGGCAGCAAGGGCGATAGCTCTACCGGAGGAAGCAGCTACAACCTCAAAAAGTATGGAAATCACAGTAGTAAGAATGGGACAGGCACCGGTGCTAATGCTGGGCCTTCACATCAAACTGTCATTGTCTATGGCGCGAATGCTAGTGATGAAAGTATCTTGCGGGACACGAAGAATATGAATGATGCGGGTGGGATCAGGAGGACTGATGAGATTTCTATTAGTTATGGAGAGTGATTTGTGTTATGCCTATGTATTCTACGTAGAGCTGGAAGTACTCTTGTGTAGTATTGTTGATAGAACCCCTCGAATTGAAAAGCCATGCTGACCTTGTGATTCATCGCTATATCTTCCCCCATCGAAGCCCAATCTGAACATATCTAGCAGCACCATACACAAAGACAGAAGCAATCATAGTACACCCACAAAACAACTGCAACCCAAGAAAGCTATCCCCATCCGAAATTAACGCACCACCCAACGGACTACCTGTCAGCGCTCCAAATGCATTGACCAAGGAGGCAAGACCAATTCTCATACCGATCTCTTCCATCGGACTGATCTGCGCGACACAGCCAGGGAAGATGGACACATAGCCACCTGATCCAAAGCCAAAAGCTACCGCATACGCCACAATGGCTGCGGTGTTGCTACTACCGGGGATCCACAGGACCAGTGTCAGTATGCCGGTGAAGGAAGTGATTATCAACATGCAGTTGAATTGACCGATTTTGTCCGCGAATGCACCGGCTGTTAGACGGCCGATGAGACTTATCCCGTTGACTATGGGTAACAAGTAAGGGACTAAGCCTTCTGAGACACCACTGGCTTTAGCTTGAATGATGATGTAGCTTAAGGGTAAAAACATGCCCCAGAAGAACAGAAAGCCGCCGAACATGGTGAGCAGCATGACTGGCTCTTTGCAGCACCGTTTGTAATCAGATACTGCGAAAGGTCGTGGTTTAGGCGGAAGACGAGATTTAATGAGAACACATGAAATAGCACACAGGGCCAGAAACATGAACCCAACTACCCTCATAGTCCACGCAAAGCCAATGGTCTTGAACAAGCGGGATAGCATGATGGGTAAGACAACACCACCTGCTGAAGAGCCAGAATTAATGATTCCGAAGACTGTTCCGCGTTTCTTGTGGAAATATGATGTCGCAGAGGTTAGGGATGCGGTGAATATGGCGCCCGAACCGAGGGAGCTGACGATAGCTTGCGAGAGTAATATTTGGTAAAATTGTGTTGAGAGCGAAAGCATCATTAGACCGAAAACGTATACCGGCGTACCGATAAAGAGAAGCCACCGCGGTCCATAGGAATCATAAACGAGTCCCCACTACAGCCATCAGTATAACCACAAGAATAAAGGAGGAGGAACGTACTATGGCCGAACCTCCAACTTGGAAGAAAACCTGCAAACTCGTGATCCAGCTGGATGAGCTGGTAGAATATTCCGCCAGAGGTCCTGCTTGGTAGTGCTCTAGGAAGACTCCTACGCAAGTGACGAGGCCAAAGGTACAGAAGAGACCAAACCACCCGCCCAAGACAACGAGCCACGCTTCGCGGCCACCCTCGGGGTATTCAGGTTTGGAGGGTATGGGGCCTGGGTCTGGCGCTTCTGCTTGGCCTTTCTCGGAGACCATTGGATCTTGCTTATTGGCTTCGTTCAACTGTTGATGCATGATGGATCTGGGGAAGGGTAGAAGCCAGGGAACTTTTGCCGGATGAGAAGCCAGTGTTAGGGAATAGATGCTGCCTCCGCATTTCGTTCTATATAGACTAGTCTAGTCATTTGCTGGATTCTACTTCCGTGCCGATCGGCCCAAGAACTCCGAAACCCGAGAATAATATTTGCCAACCGGAACGAGGTTAACGGTTTCAATCATCAATTTTACTGATTTGTAACAATCTGTATTCCATGCTTAGTTTGGTCGCGGGGAGCCGACGGGGCCGCGCGGGGTTGAGTCAGGACTGCGAAAGTGACAGATGTATGATCACGTTTATACGCAATGCTAAAGCGACACCATTTAACGATCGGAATGCCTGGCAGAATGACGATCCAGGTAGAACATCTCCACATACGATAGTTGCGAGCATTTCAGTGTTTACTAATCTGTTGTTTCGTATTGATACCTTTCACATTGTGTTGATTTTATCGATATAGTCCAGAGCCTCCGCTTTGCGCTTGGGAAAAAAGTCAAAACTGACACCTTTCACAATATGCATCCTGAGGGACTATTAGCGGTAGTTGCTAGTAAGGTGTCTTCTCTGTAGTCGATCGATCAGAAGCCTTAGATAGTAAGCGGTTCATATTCGGCAGGCGTGGATTCGTCGACCGTGCCGGGTTGAGGCCTGTTTGCTGCCTCTGGAAGCTCCTTTACCATATTGAGCAGTCCTTCATCTTCCTCAACAATCTTGACTGCTGCCCCAAGAGATAAAGCTGCATATCGAGCCATGACGTGTGTGGGTAACTTCGCCTTCTCAAGGTGACTAAGCTTATACAGCTCAGCTTCCGCTTTCTCAATCTCAGTATCGAAATACTTCAGCATATCGTCGTCGTCGTCGGATTCTGAATCGCATTCCTCTGGCTTGGGAGGCACGACGACCGATTCTGATTCACATTCCTCTTGCTTGGGAGGGACTGCGAATCTTAACACCTCGATGCGGCCCCTCGTTTTCTTCTTTCCTGTAATCCAAGGGTGACTTTTAGCCGCCTAAATAATCTTGAGTCAGCACCGGGAGAAGGAAGAGGAGATTGGAAAAAGGCTCAAGCCTCATACCATAATGGTGAAACGGTCTTCAGGTTTGGGTCGAAGCAACTGTAGGATAAAGTCTTTCGCGGAGTTACTGATATCCTTCCAGTAACGTTCGTGAAAGACAATTCCAGCCTGAGTGCATTCCTCAATCAGGTCGTCAAGACTGTCACTTCGGAAGGGCGAGTAGCCAGCAAGAATCGAATATGCTATGACACCGATACTCCACATATCTGCTGGTTTACCAGAACGTTCCTGAATCATAATTTCGGGTGCGAATGTTCCAAAATACTTGTCTTTGGAAGAGGTTATGGGTGGATTCATCGGAATGATAGACCTTTCTTCAGTACTCTCCCAGTCCGCACGGGCTAACGAGATGAGGATGAGACGGGGGCCCTCATTTTTCGTCAAGTAACCAAACTTATGAACCGCAAGGTCTAAATAGACAATCATCAGTTACATCCTGTTTGTCTCAGCTCAAGGCAACATACGGCGATGCACAATGCCATGATAATGAAGATATTCCACTGCAGCAAGAATTTCACTTAAGGCGCGTTGAGCTTTTGACTCTGTAAGCCTTCCTTGATCAACGATGTAGTCAAAGAGGTTGCCACCGTCAGCTAGATTGGTAACAATAGTAAACTCATCCTAGTGTTCGATTAGCTTAAGGACTCTTTCATCATAAGGTGAACGATTACCTTCGACTCATACCAGTCAACAAACGTGACAATATTAGGATGCCTGACATATTGTAACAGTTCTATCTCCTGGTATATCTCCTCCACTTTGTTCTTGACTTTATTCTTCATTACTCTTTTGATTGCAACTTCAACGCTGTCCAATTTATACCCAGGCCCATAACCATACCTAGCTTTCCGAACTTTAGAATTGGTCCCACAGCCGATAAAGTCACCGCGTGCATAGTTTGAATGGCTTGTCATGTTAGCAAAGCCAATTCTCCAAAATCATTGATGGGGACAATAGAGCTTTATACCCTTGTTTAGGTTTCGTATCCTGATGCGAGTACCACACCTGTAGCCTTGAGTATCATAAAAGTTAGACAACAGTGCTTTTAATCAAAACGGGCAATGGGAAGGAATACCTTGAGACGTATCCACTGGATTCCTTTTCGGATTCTTCGGGCAATTTAAACACATTCTCGCTGACGAAGTTGTCCGAATCAGTGTCGTCCCCGTTATCAGAATCTTCGTCTTCTTCTCTAGACTCATCAGCCTCGTCATTTGGCTCAGCGATATCAACCTCGTTGTTAGAGTCTTCAAATAGCAGAGGCGGCTCCTCCCGGAGTTCACGCTCAATGGTTCCATCAGAGACAGTCGAGCGGCTGCTATTGTCCGAATCCTCTGCGAAGTAATCATGGGTCTCAAAATAATGGGTCGGTGGCAATGGAGGCGCTGGTGCTGTGGTAGAGCTTTCGATGACCGTCAATGTCTTCGAAGTGAAGTTGCGCTTCGTGAGCCAAGGCTCAACCTTGGTAGCAGCCTTTTCAACGGCGGCCTCTGTCTCATGAACCGCATCCGGTGCCCAGGGTAAGGCGCGGAGGGAAAACGCGTGTACATGCTCTGCGATGTGGTCCAGAACTGCGATTTGACTTACTTCGCCCTCCTCTAATGTTGGCCAGGCGCACAGGGGACAAGACGTGATTTCAGCCGTGATTGATTTTTTACACGCAGCTGCAAGAGCATGGATCTGCCCTTGCGAGATAGTTTCGCTGTGCTCCTGTACTGTGTGTGCTACAAAGTCAGCCTCAGTCTCGAGTTGCAGGCTGTCGAGACAGGCGAAGCACGTCCACATATCAGTGCTTCCATGATCTTCCCGCAGATGAAGGTCCCACTCCTTCTTGGTGACATAAAGGGTTTCCGGACTTGGGCAACCTGGCAACACACAGGTGTATGGTTGGATGTCCTCAGCGAGATGTTTCCTAGACAAACGGGAAAAAGGTTAACTGGTATCCCGAATCATGCATACGGATAGACCAACGATCAGAATAAGATTTCTATCGCGGAATGACAGTTCTCGACAATCATTGGTCCAATGCATACACGAGGTGATAAGAAGGGAGAGCAAGGCTTACTTCCATCGAGACATCTCCAGCATAGCCACCGGTAGCGTCTGACAGCAACAAGGACAACTGAAAACCATGGCATCTTCATCTACCTTTGGTGGATGGGGATATGGTAATTTGATGACCGTAGTTGATAAATTAGTTCTTGTAGCGTGTGAGGAAACCGGTCCTTTTGGCAGAGCCGGTAGAACGGCTGGTAAGTCCGTTATACCAGACGCACTCGTCGCCATAGCCACAGACTTCGTCGATGGCTTCTGCACGGGTGTAGAGCCGAGTGGTCGTGCCGGTAAGTCTTGTATTTCGGGCTTGGGAGTTTCAGAGGAAGGGACTGTGCTAGATGAGGGTGTATCAAGGGCGTCAGAATGCTTCTGTGCATACAAAAAGCGATTTCTGCGCTTCAGGTTACAATTTATCAAGCGCCATTGGATTGGTGTTATTTTGGACGCGTCGGTCCGCTCAGTGGAGAACGTGTAATCTGAAGAGAAAGGTCCTTGTGATAGCATAACCACGACGAGATGTCGTTGAAGGTCTTCATGGTCTTCGATCTTGAACTTTCGATCTGCCTTCCTTAGGCGAGATTGCGTCCCTGATCGACGAATGGTGATGGCGATGCGGACGAGAAGGTCTAGTATTGAGTTGACGGTTTCCTTCGCTTTGCCTAGTGGCGACGAGGAATCCTCTAATCCGGCCTCCAAGTCTGGATCTGACTCGGTGTCATCTGACCAGGGAGAAAGGGACCGTGGAGGATCTTCTTCCTGATCTGAGCTCGAATGGCCGTCATCCCCAGTGTGACTGGCCTCAGCAGATCCTCCAACTTATCAACGGTCAGCAACAATTGCTTTATGAATTTGTGCTATTATTCTCTCACCTAGAGCCTTGCATTCCTCGATAGCGCCGGTCAGTACCTGTAACAGATTTGCCACAACATCTCGGGCGTCTGGTCTCGTAGCCAATCTCGCATCCAACGATGCTTTCCCTTTAACTGAGGCTCCTACGCCTGAGGCCCAAAGATTAAAGTCAGCAAGGCGATTCTCAGCCCACTCATTTTTCATGAGTGTTTCAAATTGAATACAGTCGCTCAGTGATGTGCGGCATGTCTGTGTGGCGTTATATATCGCCCCTTGCAGGATCTCCTCGGTGGGCTTCATGTTCGAATCGAGGTAGGTTGACATCAGAGTTTGGCGACGGGCCGAGCCGACTCGTGGACGGGCCAGCGGGGTCATGTGGAGATCGGGGATATCAGCCACTTTTACTTATCTTATCTGACATATCTTATCGCTATCGAAATCGGCATAGGGTAGGAAACAAATAAACAAATTCGCAATTCTATCATCAGCCTCAACGCAAGTATTAATTCATTACCAATTTATTTTAATCCTTAACACTTATCTAATAAGACTGCTGTATTGTAAATAATAATAGTGTTAGGTATTCGAGAAATCTGTTAGCCTTTCTTTACATGTGTTGGACCATGAACTATCATACCACTCACGTGTGCCAAATTTACATCATATAACAAAAAGCCCACAGCATTATTCTTTATCGATAAAACTGATAAGGTGGAACAAGATAAAAAAGCGGGTGCCAATCTGCAACCATGACTAGATGGATCCACACACACTTCACGACTTGGTCAGGTTAGCCTATTCGTGCGAGTCTCTTGACACCTTGTCAGCTAATTTAATAGCAAAAACCCAGTGGCTATCGCATCGCCCTCAAATCCCCTTCTTCAATATACCCTAGACCCTGCTTCTCTTCAAATTTGAACGGGAGTTTAGTGTTATGTGGAATCCCGGGTAACTTATCCTTTTCTCTCAGCCGCCACCTCCAGCTACCGTACGAAAATTGCGCACAAGACACTCAGCCTCGCTTACCCCTCCAAGCCCTGGCGCTTAGCTATGGACACCGAGGAGGCTCTAGACCTCGGGCAGCACGCCATCGAAAAGGTCTCACGAATCGCCACCTTTGTGGGACAAAAGAAGCAGCGTATCGTCTGTGGTCGTCTAGGTGCCGAGCTATTTATCCTCGCGGACTATTTGCAGGGCCTCTCAGACCAAGTCGACCAGCTGTTGAAAGTGCCAAAGCTGCTACGTGACATCGAACGAATATGCTGTGTAAGTGCTAGAGGATACTCATTCTGTCACTAGAATAGGAGCTTATACTTAACAGTGGCCCGAAAAACCGAAGGATGACTATTGCCCGTGTCTTAGAAGCATTGCAAATTCCATATACGGCACCAATGCATACAGACAGGCTGAAGCAAGCATCATCAAGGGTCTGACTAAAATAACTGCTGGCAGTGGCGAAGAGGCGGAAAAGGCCATCTTGCATATTCGACGATTCACGAAGCGTGGTGGAATTAAGAAACAAAAAACCGAAGAAATCACCACTTCCAAGTCAATGCCAGTAGACCATCTGGATGATGCCAAGAAACTGGTTTATCAAACCTTGCGAAAACACGTGAGGTGCACCTGCGATTGTGACTTGGTTGATAAGAGAGAGCATTCAGCAAATCTGCTCCTGTCTCTACCCTCTGATGACCAAGACAGCGCTCTGTTCAATATGCTTTTCTCATCAGACCCTTCTCGGGATAGACTGATGACCGGCAGGTGGCAAGACGTTCAACTCTCTGTTGTCAACAGCTCCAAAAGCCAAAAGAAACGACAAAAGCGAGCTAGATTTGATGAGAATATTGATTACAACGAAAGATGCTCCGAAGAAGTCAAGGACGGCAAATTTTGCAACCTCATTCGACAAGGGGATCAACACGCTCGTCTTTGCCTAACAGTGCATGACGGCAAACTACATCGGTTACTCGATTCACAACCGCTCCAACACATAATCGACCATACTCCGGGGATATCCTTGGCCAATGTTATCCAGAGCTATTACTTGACACCCAAAGTCAAAGCGATTCTGGGTTATATACTGGCCAGGTCGGTGTGGCAGTTCTATGGCTCCGATTGGCTTAAGACACCGTGGACGAGCCGAACGATTCACTTCATGAAGCACTACAATTCTCCCCTAGAAGATGAAGAGCCGTCTATATTTGCTTCGAAACCCTACTACTCGGTCCATTTTGGAGAGGAAGATGCTTCTGTCAGTGAAGCGACAACGAACTCTGGGGAGATTCATCGATACCCGCGTGTAAGGGACCTTGGGATCATGCTTGTCGAGATTGGGCTTGGATGTCTGTTGGATGACTCAGCTCCAAAGAATAACGTGATATCCAAAGCAAATCAGGATTGGCTTCACGCAAAAGGATGGTCTGATACGAAAGGTCCATGGCGTGACTTTGACTACCCCAAGTATAGGGCTGCAGTGGAAAACTGTTTGGACCCAAATATCTTTGCGAAAGCTCCATTCACACCGAGCGTCAACGCCGATGAATTAGCCAAGGGTCTGCATAAGAGGAGGAAGATATTTTATGAACATGTCGTGGCCCCTCTGGAAGAGCTGGTCCAAGGGACTGGATGGAAGGATATAGTGAATAACATGCCCTCTTTACGAATGCAAACAACAACTACTCGACAACCTAAAAGTCTCGAAGAGATTGGAATTCCAGTCGAGCAGTCAAAACTGTCTAAGGATCAGCAGGACGCCAAGAGATGGATCAGGAGAGTCCAGCTGTTGAACAAAGAGCTCAAATCAGCACGTCAAGCTCCGGTGAGGCGCGTTCGGATAGCTATCCTTGATACAGGTTATGATCCGGATGCGGTCTTCTTCCAACCAAACTTACGGCGAAATCGACTTGCTAAATGGAAAGATTTTGTCGAAGATGCGAGAGAGCCAACAGATTGCAACGGCCACGGAACGCATCTTGTATCGTTGGTAATGAAGGTTGCGCCTGAAGCTGATATCTACGTGGCCCGTGTTGCGAGAGATGCGGTGGGCCTGACCAACGCCAGTGAGGCGATAGCAAAAGTAAGCCTACTAGCAAGAGATATTTGGGAGGGTACTGACAAGAGCAGGCAATCGAATGGGCGTCAGAACATGATGCGAACATCATTTCGATGTCTTTCGGGTTCCCAGACAAGCAAGCATCCATCAGTAAAGCCATTCGCGAAGCAGTAAACGACCACGACGACTCAATCATATTCTTTGCCGCAGCAGCGAATTCTGGTCTAAATCAGGCAGAGATGTTTCCCGCTCGGCACGAATGCGTCATTTCCATACGCGCTACAAACAGCAATGGTGCCTTTCAAGATTTTAATCCACCACGGAATGGAGTAGCAGTAGGGACTTTGGGATTGGATGTGCCTTCTTCAGGCTTGAGCCATGAGGTTGGGGACGTGTATCGGAAGGGTACTTCAATTGCCACGGCTGTCGCAGCGGGGATAGCCGGGATGTTGCTGGGATATATAGAAAGTAACGCTGGGAGAAGCACTTATGGACACGTTAGGAAGAGGGCGCAGACCAGAGAGGGGATGTTGAAGTTGTTTGAGATTATCTCTCCTGTAACGGATGATGGACAAATATATGTAGCGCCTTGGGAGATAGAACAACCAGATGATGACCGGAGATGGGCGAAACTAGGAGCCCTTGTATGATAGTATGGTACGCTGCATATATGCCTGTAATGGAAAATGTCTAGTTGTCACCAGGAAAACGAATGACATGTACCTGGCTACCGGGAGTACCAGCCACCGTCGAGGTTGCAAGCTTGTCCTCGTCAGCGGCTTCCAAGTCCTGGATCGTAGCCGCAGTCGCAGCCACTTCAACATCACTGCCACCATCCTCATCATCATCCTCCTCATCGAGTTCGTCAGGTTTATCCCGCGTGTCCAGAAAAGCTGCATTGGACCTAAACTCATCAACCTCAACTCTCTTCGTCCTCCACCCTTTCAGTTCAATCTTCAGAAGCTGGTACGCGAAAATGATATCCTCGCCTGCCCTCCACGAGTCGCTCGAGCTAGCCTCGACTCCACCGCTCATATTAGCACCGGTGGTGATGCCTTCCGCTACTGGGATCCCGGCCTCCACACCTACACCTTTTCGCTTTCCCGTGGTAGTGCTGGCAGAGAAGCCCTTCGCGATCTTCAGAGCAGTAATCATGTACACAGGCTGTCGATGGCCAACCGTCCCAGCCATGACACCCCGCACCTTCTGCTCTTTCACTCTGGCCTCAATTTCAGCCTGACCCGGATCCTGCACAAAGTACTCCGTCTCCAGTTTATCCATGGTATACTCAGTAGACTTCTCAACGGCGCGATCACCAGACAATGAAGCACCGACACCCTGAAGGAACTGAGCCCAGACAGCGACGGCTACATCGTGGCCGGATCCGCGCGCGATAGTGCGGTCGAGCTCGGCGAAGGTTTCAATGCGGGGGTAGCGAGCGGCCCGGGCCGCTTCGTCAATCGTGGTAAGCACGCGATGGGGACGGAAAGGGTCGGCGATGATGTTGCCAAGGGCGATAGGGCCGCCGCGCGGCTTGAAGGTGAAGTTTGGGGCAAGTAGGTATGTCGGTTGCTGGGCCATGATGACTTTGGTAGTGGAAGTTCTTGGGAGCCTTGTCGGGTTGCAACACTCATGCAGAGGACCCTGACCGAGACATCTTACTGGTGTTCCATGAAGCAGGCGGGTCGGAGGCAAGAGGAAACACCCCACACGTAGAAATACTTTCAACAAAATGACCATCAAAAAACCTCAAATGGACCTTCAAAGATGGCAAGTTGACGTGAAATACGCTGGTTACTCAGCAGATTATATTATCCAGCTACCACTCTTCTATAAGTCAAGCTCGCAAACACGAGCATATTCCAACTCCAGCACTTTAGTCTTCCCATTCTTCTCAACAGCCTCAGTGGCAGCCCTCGTATTAATGCTCCAAGGCGGAATACAACTAGAGCACAGTTAGTCTCAAATCTTTTCCTTGTAATAACAACTTACGCTTCATCATGTAAACACCAAATAACCTTCTCGGGACATCTTAACCACTCCACCTTCATAGACGCAAACTCAGCCGCACTCCCGTCAAAAGGCCTCCCATTCAAATTTGCCCTTCCGGCAACAGCCATGATCGCGATATCGGGTTTCGGCTCCAAGTCTCGAAGAATACCCTCATAACCACCGAGATGGGCACTCCAAAGCAGCGCCTTTTTACCAATCAGGAGATTGAACATCAATTGACCGCCATCGCAGTGCGAGAAGACGTTCTTGCTATCATTAACATACTCGATAAAGGAGCGATGGCCAAGAGTCAATTTCTCAGGCGGCATGAGATGACCGATCTTTAGTAGTCCGTATTTCATACCCATCGTTATATCGAGGGTACAGCTATACGGACTTGCCGAACCTGTATACACCGTCGCTGTGTCTATAACTTCGGGATGATCCTCGGGCATGAAACAGTGCAAAGAAGGCCATACGTCTACAGATAGAGCTGCATGCGTGTGCAATGGCCGCGTAGGTGCACCAGGCAGACCGGGTGCTTGTAGAGCAGGATCATCTCTGACTTTTTTGGTGAATAGTGGGATGCGCTCGCCGCCTTGCACGGGGAGGAGTTGGCCTTCGGGGACACCTGCTTTGCGAAGGAGGTTTATCGCCTCATTGTTTGCAATTACTATCGCCCCTGTTTTGATGGCGATGCGATCTGCTCCTGGAAGGCTTTTAAATATTAGTCAAGGGTTGAGTAAGAGAGTTAGTTTCTTACTGGTCGAAATGAGCGTGAGATATAAGAATGTAATCTGCCTCTGTCACTTCATCGACTGATAGAAGTGCTGGCAGTACGCTTGGTTTGTCGAGCCATGTGTCGAGGAAGATGGTCACGCCTCTGGTCCGAAGGCGGAAGGTTGTTGCACCAAACCATTCAAGTGTGGTCTTTTCCATCATGCGATCTGTGATTGAATTGGCGCCTTTCACTACTAGACTTTTGAGTACTTCACTGTGTGTCGGCTTTTATCACAAGAATATGCTGTTCTATTACCCTATTCTTCCGCCCTCCATCGGTATAAGCTGCTAGTCCTATATGGGATCCGAATCCATGTGGGGCCGACGGGGTAAACCGACGTCGGCCCGGCCCATCAACAAGCGTCGGAATTTCATCAACTCTCATCTCTCTTAACCATCAACCGTATACAATTCAAGTCCGCAACGCCGAAGCGACGGGGTAATTGAAATGGACCCCGATACGAGTCTAAACCCATTATTCTGCGAATACTGCGGCGAAACGTTCCAACGCAGAGAACATCGCGATCGTCACCTCCGACGACACACGGGCCTCAAGCCGTTTGTCTGTCAAGTCTGTCAGAAGTCATTTTCAAGGAAGTACGAGATATATGGTCTTTGTGAAGGTTCGCTTAGCTAATCTAGCATGTATAGCGATACTCTCGTTCGTCATCGCTCTTTGCACGGCCCTCAGCATAATGAACGACCTGCTCGTCAGCCTGGTCAAGCTTGTGTGCCATGTTCTAAGTCCAAGTTGAGATGCGAGAGGGGACTGCCTTGTAAAAGATGTAAGATAAAAGGACTTGAGTGTAGGTATCCCGATAGTGGGGCTGATCCTACGACACCGTCCGGTAGTCGCGATGCCGTCGATATCCAGAGCCCAGTGGGCTCGGCTGCCTCAGACTGTATCGCTGTACAGACAGGAGATACCGCAGCTTTTGGTGAGATGAGCCTAGAACTTGAAGGGTGGAACCATCTTTCTCCAAATACGAGCAGCATATCGACCATACCGGCTGATGCCACATTCGCAACCCACCTGGACGGTCCAGCTTGGTATCAAAACTCTACAGATGCCTCAAGCAACAATATGGGTGACGGGATAGAGAACTTCGGGACGTCCTGGAACCCTCACATGTCCAACTTCGCTTTTCCATGGTTTATGGACGGTCTGGATATGACCTTTGATGTACCCGACTTTCAACATGACACATTACCTCTCTTAACTCCTTCAGCTTCTGTGCCAAATACCATGCCGCCTCAACCAAGATCTGAGAGCTCCCCTCAAAGTTATCTCAGGCCTATAACCATATGCTCGCCATACACAAAGACTTGCAAATCCTTCCCAGAACCTCAAGACTCTAGTCTCCAGATGGCCGGCGCTGAGGTATACGGCCACATCCAGCATATTTCACAGCAGGCATCTGAAGGTTTAGAAGTCTTTTACAGGAGTCAGTGTCATGGCTACCCACCTTTCCTACCACCGTCTATTCTACATGCCTTCGTAGAGCTTTACTTCGAGTACTTCGACCCTCAGTTCCCATTCTTACATCCGTCCACTGTGGAAGACTCGGAAATGCCTTGGGTTTTACTTTTAGCCATAACAGCAGTTGGGAGTCACTACTCAGAGATCAAAGAGGCGGACCAGTATAACGCTGTGCTATGCGACTTGCTTACTCGAGCTGTGGAGGTTACAGTAAGTTACCGAATATGCCTTTTTAGATTTGCACTGACAATTGTAATGACAGGTATTGGAGAAGCTGATGAAGCCCGACTTAACTACTGTGCAAAGTGTTTTCTTGCTTCACGTAATATGGATGTTCTCTGGTTCACATAGAGACAAGGTTGTGCTGCAACACAAAAGGAATGGCCTTGCAACTATGTGCTGGGACTTGATCACCGCCGATAGACGAAACAAGGAGAGTCGTCAACATGGTAGAGACCAAGAATGGCAAGGCTGGCTGGAGACAGAGAGTTTACTTCGTGTTGCGACCTGTATACGGGGTATGATACTGGCAACAAAGTCTCTTAAAAACAGAACGACTAATTATCGTGCAGGGTTGGAGTGTATAGGAGACCTCTTTCTTGGAACGCCTCTTCTCTTCAACTTCAGAGAAATAACACGTCAACTACCCTGCTCCGATGCTATCTGGCAGGCAAGAAGCTCGCAAGAATGGAGAAAAGCGCATGAACTGCCAGTGGCAGATACAGATACGAAATCGACCTTTGTTTCAAAGGTGACCCTTTTAGAGCCTTTCATCGATGAGAAGAACATAGCCCGTCAACTACGGTCTTCACAACTTCTGAGATCCACATTCGTCAACAACCATACCATCTCGGTCGTAGACTATAGTAATCTAGAACTAGAGCCGTTGATCGACAAAGCGGCGTTCGAACGATCGGAAACACTGTTCCACGTGTTGGCGATACTAAAACGTGTTCAGCTGGAAATACTGCATTCTGCTACAGGATGGCAAGCGAGTAAGCAACAGATGCTCGAGGCAAAACAGAAGTTCAAAAGCTTTTTACAAAACGGTTCCAAAGCGCGGCAGTGTCTCTGGCACGCAGCATCAATCTTCAAAACGACACGCTCCTCACGTCGCCTAGCATGCTACGACGCCCTGAGTCTAACGGTGTCAATGGGCTATATATACTGCTATCTTGAACTCTCACCACCCAGGCCCACAGCAGCGACGCGTCCAGCCATCGTGCGATTAGACCAGCTTCAGGATCCAGCAGATTGGATTGAGAATGGCGAAGACAAAATTGTGCATTTAACGGGCGTGGGGCTTTTGGACTCAGACTCTCGTGTAAGGCTGCTGCGGGACTTGGAAATGACTTTGTGTGGACAGATTGCTTGGAGAGGATTTTGTAGAGCTTTTGCGGCGAGTTTTGCGCAATTGAGACGTGGGGAGACGCCGACGAAGGAGTCTACGGTTCCTGTGGGGGATGAGTGAAGGCCCGCTCCGACCGGTGGACCCGGGCCGACGGGGTACTAAACCGGATCAGGCTATGCGCACTGGACGTGTAAGCGAGGGTATTCCCCTTGAAATATTGTTTACTACAGCCGGGAAGAGTTGTTAATACTAGGTTGTGATGGTAGTTTAATAAGAGGTCGTGTGGCTCAACTCAAACCTTCAATACCGACACATCTCATCATTCCATCATGGCCCCTCTCAAAGTCATAATCATAGGTGGTGGTCTCGCAGGCACCTGTCTAGCAAACGGTCTTCTCAACCACTCCGATTCAATTTCAGTAACAGTGTACGAACGCGATCCTCAAGGTTCATCGAGAGGTGGCTACCAAATACGTCTGGGAGCCCACGCTCTGACTGGCTTCAAAGCCTGTCTCACAAAAGAACAATACGCCCGGCTCCTCCCACTCTTCGGTAAATCAGGAGGAGTCGTTTCATCCGCACCATGCATCTTCAGTCCATCTGATCTAAAGGTTCTTATTGATTTGAGTAAAGCCCCTCTCTATGAGAAGAGTGCTCCCATTGCGAGAACTCGGTTGAAGGACTTCTTGCAGAAGCCTTTACAAGAGAAGGATGCTATCGTGTATGGGAAGAAGTATGTGAGATACGAAATTCTGGAGGGAAAGATGGGGCAGAGTATTGTCAGGGTGCATTTCGACGATGGTACTTGGGAGGATTGCAATGTCCTCGTGTCGGCGGAGGGCAGTGGCAGTAGAACTAATAAGCAGATCGGCCTAGATAACATTATCACAGAAGTCAAGCCAGGACATGGTGGCTTTTTGGGAAAATGCCATCTCCCGTGGTCTGTTCTACAGACTCTACCGAGGCAGCTTCTGGAGAAAGGCACGATATACACTGGCAACTCCAAAGCCATGGTTTTCGCAGCGGCGTATCTACCCGAAAGCCTATCACAGCAATCATCCGACAAACCAATCAATTACGACGAGGAACAAGCCTCGCTATTTCTGGGGATGGCATGGACAACAGGACCTTCATCAAAGGATCTACCAGAGGACATTGATAAAAAAGCCCTTATGCGAGAGAAACTCACTGAAGCCGGTTTTCATCCCGATTTCCACAAGTTGGTTGATGCGGTGGACAATGAAGATCTCATGACTACACCTTGGCGATATGCCAAGAGCGACACACCGGTCAACTGGAGACAAAAGCTCTTAACCAAGACACCCAACGTGGATATCGCACATCCAAGAGTCTGGCTCATCGGAGATTCCATTCATCCCATGCTTCCATCTCGAGGCATGGGTGCTAACAACGCTATCCACGACACGGCCGATGCGCTTGGTCCGTTACTTGAACTTGCACGAATGGATGGTGTTATAACGGATGATGCTGTGTCTGCACATCTGACTATTTACGAAGAGGCTATGATGCCGAGAGCGTTTGATTGGGTCAAGAAGAGCAGTAATCAGCAGGTAGGCTACTCGCCTTTCTACAGTGACTTCAGAGCTAACATTTCCAGCTTCCTGATCTTGATAGCCTTACTGGAAAGGGAATTATACTTGGACTGAAGGTTGTCCTTTTGGTTGTCAGTGGATGGGTTGGTGTTTTGAAGGTTTTTGGTTGGACGCCGACGGACGATGCGCCTGAGCTTGCTTAGACTTCCTGTTCCACAATTTCAGTACATCCCTTGAGGATACGGGCTTGTCCGGTTGACATCAATCTTTAGTTCTAGCGGTACGGTGTTGCACAGGTACTGCCTGTGCGATTTGCAGTGTCGACTTTCAATATAGCTTCTTGAAGATTCTGCCCAGTAGTCTTTCGTCTCAAAGGATCTCTAAAACTCGTCTCTATGCCACTGTATCATGAGAATGATGAAGATTAAGGTTGCCCCTCGACGATATTACAATTTGTCAAGGACCAAGAGACCAATGCTTGCACGAAACCTTCTTCCTTGCCTGGGAGTAAAGTTTATATTGGTTATAAAACATCTCGCCCAGTCCCTCAAAGACGAATTGTCTTCCTTGTTCAACATCAGCAAGACCCTCTATTCATCAGTCAAAAAGTACGAATCGGTCATCTTTATCACCAGATGTGTGACAAGCAAACCGAGGATAGACCCCTGTCGCGCCTCGAAAAGCTTCCCAACGAAATCTTCACCTACGTCCTCGAGGACCTATGCCATCACTGCAATGATAGATACCCCGAATCCCCAACGAGAGATCTTGTAAAAGATAGCGTAGCCCTCTTGAATTTGGCCAGAACCAGCAGAAGATGTCGATCTATAGCCCTGCCGTTTTTGTTCCACTGCTTCTACGACTACGACGAAGCCAAATACATATTCAAGATGCTCAACTGGCATCAGGAACTTGCTGGATTTACAAGAGCCATGTCTCTACCCTTCACAAGTAGTCTTCAAGACTATGGTCTGGTGGAAGATACGGCTAAGAGGCTTTCAGTTGCGGATCTAAAAGCTGTGGACTATGCGCTGATCAAGGATCATCCAGCCCTCGAGGCAAGCCTGGCATTTACACTTTGCACTAAAGTGGAACGACTACAAATTCGTCTTGATACTCTCGATAGGAGCAGGGCTTCATTCAAGAACACGTTCTATTTGTTTAAGGCAATTTCAGACAAGCGGCGTACCCCCGCTCTCCTCCCATCTCTGAAACACCTTGAAGTACGGACGGGCCTTGAACCCACAGATGGTATAGTCGCCTCTGGTGTCTCCCTTATTCTTGAATTTACTCCACAACTTGAGGTGTTGATACTCAGGGGCAGAGACGGGTTCAAGATCTACAACTCTGAAAGAGGGTTCTTTGCAGATAAGGTCCGTCCCGCGCTTGAGAGTCTTGTCGAGATACAGATGATAGGCTGGGACTTGACAAAAAGGAACACCGACAGCTATGTCCTCAGTGAATTTCTCGCTGCGACTAAGAGACTCAGGACATTTAAATATCTCTCTAGTGTCAAGAAACCTGGCCTTGATAGTGACTGGGACATGGGTTTGTTCTGCCACGAGTATCCTCCGCGGGACCTTATCAACATGTTGCTGCGAGTAAAGTCAACTCTGCAACATCTGACACTTGACTGTGGAGAGCGAGGACTTGAGAAAGAGCCTAATTCTCCCGATACACACGATATCATCATCGACTGTAGTCAGCTGAAAGAGTTCACACATCTCGAAACTCTCGAGATCGACCAATTCTGTTACTGTCCTCACCAAGTTGAAGGACTCAACCGCGACATAGAAAGAAACACATACCTCGCAGACATGCTCCCCACTACCGTCCGCAAGCTAACTATATCGTTTCCAAGATACAGAGGAGGATATCGATGTCGAAGTTGCATCATGCATCTTGGCCAGCGGGTGGTAGTTGGGGACTTTCCTTTACTTGAACATGTCAAAATCAACGCTCGTGTCGCTACACCAAAATACGATCCGAATCACGTTGTTAGCGCGACGACGCTTGTGGATGATCCTTCACGAGATATCTCGATTAACAGGCGTGAGATTGAAAAGTCGTTTATGGGCTCAAGTGTTGTAGTAATGTACAGGTTTTGGGCTGAAGATAACGGTAAGCGGTACCGGTAGACAGAAAAAAGAATCCGTTTGAAACAAAGCTGAAAGAGGGCCTGAATACGCAGGACTGAATCACGTGAAGGCTTAAGTGATTTACTGTTTCTACTGTCGCTGCCGTCTGAGTCATTCCGATCAGGATCGAGTGACACATCTTTCACAAGGTTTTTATAATGAATTTAAACTTTCGTTGAAGGAGCATTACTCCCTTGCTTCAACCGAACCTTTTTGCTCTGCCTCGAAATAAAGTTTCAGCCCATCATAAAATGAGCTTTGTTCCTCCCTTTCTTCCCTTTGTTCTCTCTTCCTTCTACTTACAGTAATCACAGTCATTACACATAACAGCCGTGCTATTCTGCGATCTATTCATCATCTCATCGACATCTACCACCTACCAGAGCACTCATAACTCATCGTACGAAGAGGGATCCACGGAGGCGAAGAATCATGCCAAATTTCGAAGATCTTCCCGTCGAAATCATCGACTCGATCTTCTACCACCTATTCCGGCCACCTCACGAGAACTGGTCCGAATATATGAACGATCTCCCCAAGGTTAATGTTGAAGACTTTATAAGCTTAACCGGAACCAACAGACTATGCCGTACACTCGCACTGCCTATCCTTTTCCGCTCTATTAGGCAATCCCATGGGGCAAAGTACATATTTAATATGTTCAATTGCGACAGGGATTTGACAAAATGTACGAAGAGTCTCGACCTGCCTTTTTCTACGCGATATAGCTCTAGCTTTTCTTTTGTGGAAGATATGGCATCAGCACTTGGTGTTTGGGACCCAGTCATTCAGTCTATATACGATGGACATCCCGAGACCGCCGAAGTGAGTCTCGCACTTGCGCTTTGCTCCAGCCTAGAAAGGCTGAAAATACGCCTTCCCGATCACGACCGCAACACCAACTGGCAAAACAAATCGTTCAGATCAACGTGCGATTTATTCACAATCATCTCATGTCAAATGGGAACAGTCCCATACCTTGGAAGCTTGAGATACCTCGAGTTCTATACAAAATCTCATAGCTGCTATCGCGAACACTCTTCGGATTTAGCCCTCTTTGATATCCCCCGGTTCCTCCAACTGACTCCCAAGATCGAGGTCTTGGTCCTGCGCGGCTATTGGGACAAGTTTTATGAGATCGGGGAGCCATTTGATGTAGACATTTGCCGTCTCGCGCTTGAGAGTCTTATCGAAATCCGGCTATTGAATTGGCCGTTGACTATTTTCGGGGATAACGATATCAACGTTGTCAGCAGAATTGTCAATACGACAACGAGACTACAGACATTTGTTTATGCTAGTCGTCTGAACAACTACTGGGATGATGAGCATCCTCCACGGAGACTCATTACGATGCTGCGACCCGCACAGTCAACTCTTCAACATCTAACACTTGACTATAGCGAAAGGAACCTTTTGCCACACAACGAGGGTGATGTTAGAGCGGACGACATCGTTATCGCCCCTAGTCAGCTCCAACGGTTTGAACACCTCGAAACTCTGGAAATTAGCCAATGCGTATATTGTTACCATCAGTTCGACCGCAAAGCAGATGGAGCCACGTATCTAACAGATCTCCTTCCCCTAACGATCCGACGATTGATCATATACTTCCCCAGACATCGTGGAGCTGTTCAGTGCATGGAGTGCATCTGGTGACTTCCCTGCGCTTGAGTTTCTGGAAATCAAGGCTCATTTCCACCAATACAGAAGCAAAAGGAACAGACGCCGTGTTGGACAATGGGGATATCGCCCTTGGACGGCAGAGGATGCTGTAAGGAAAACATTGAAGTATGAAAAGGAGCTGGCAGTCGCCGCAAGGAGGGAGGAAGGGCGCGAAGAAAAGGTCAGAAATGCATTTGCTGGTTCTGGAGTTATTATAAGCTATAAGGCTTCGCAATCTTTTTACGAGCCTAAGGGTTTCCGAGTCTCGGACACAGGATAAGCTTAATTGCAGCACTTCTTGTTCTAGAGGATAAAGGCAAGTTTTTAGAGACGTTGGGGGCTATCCACATCGCTAGTGAAAATACATCAGTCCTTATAATCCAGGTTGCAAGCTCATATTGAATTGAGTGTGGTCACTTAAGGGCCTGATGAAGAGTATACTGACCATTATATGCTCCGACAGTGCATTATGTGCTCTCGATATGCTCTCCCAAGTCCAGATGCACAAGTTTATCAAGATACACACCTGCCACCACCCTTCCGTACCTCCTCCATTAACAGTTTAAACTCTAGATTATCCTCTCCAGTCTTCAAGCGAGCTAGATTCATTTAGAAGTCAGGAAACACCATTCCATACTTTCTATCAATCCACGCATACGGCCAGATACAAAACCCATCTTCCTCTTTCACCCTGTTTCGAAATGCCTTGATCTCCTTCTCTTTATTAGAGGGCGGCTTATAAGGATTGTTGCTGCAGTAGTAGTGTTCCTCTTGAGTAATGGGCCATCTCCTTATCAGTACAAATATAACCTCTGTAGGCGCCTTAATACCTAGACCTACAGCTTTCTAAAGCTCTGTCTAAGTTAGGTGTTTATTATTATAGGTATCCTTAACTAAGGATACCTATAATAAAAAGTTTTAATATTTTTCTTTATTATATAAAGTTTCTTTTTATTTATATTATATTAATCTTAAGTTAATATTAATTAACTTTAAGTTTAAAGTTAAAGTTACTCTTACTTAATTAGTTACTTACTTTAGCTTTTAATAATATATTCTTGAAAAGTTAAGTAAAATTATTTAACTTAATAACTAATTTATAATAAATTACCTTTTAATAGTTTCTAGAGTAGGGATTTATATTTACTTAATTTAAGTACTATATTAAATAGAGTGTTAGTATAGGTAAGGACTTAAATAGTATTTACTATGTACCTGATCTGTTACTAGACAAGATGTGTTAATACTATTAAATAAGGTAAGCTACAGACTGCAGTAAGTAATGGACCCATGTGAGCCGCTGTTAGCAAACCTGCTGTTAGACCGAAATTTCCACGGCAAGGGGGCAGCCAACATAGAGTACCTGACGAATAGGGAAGAGGCCGCTGAGCCAAGAGGGGCTGGTCTGTGGGGGTAGAGTAGGATTTCTTGTAAGTAGCCGAGAAGTGAGCAGCCACCTCCTCATACAAACAAGATCCCAGTCTTATTGGCAGATGACACAGGCCCAGCTCCACCTCAGATGGTCTGACATGGGTTAAGTCGGCAATCGATCAAAGTAGCCGAAAAGTCGGTGACTTAATGACCGGACCGGCTACCCGTCCGATGATGGTTATCGATTCGATCGACGCACATACTTCCAAGTCACAACCGTGGTCACGTGTGTCACTGACAGGCTGGTTAAGGGAATTTTAGTAGTAGATCTTCCCGTTGCCACTAGTATATATTAGCCATCACTAGCCACCCTGACAAGGTATCACGACTGTAAGCGACTCTTCCAAGATTTAAACGTGATTGTACTGATACAAATTTACAACAACATGTCACGATCAGCTTCGAATTCAGTCAAGTATCTGAAGCGTCCTGTGCTTTTATACCCACGACGCTCACTCGCAGTAAATCAACATCATCATGCCTTTTCAACTACGCGACCAAAACGACTTATGGGGATGGCTGGCTTCACTGAAAATCAGCTCATGGTGAGAGATGCCGTGAGCCAAGTCTGTTCTGAGTTCCCCAACACCTACTGGCAGGAATGCGATCAAAACGGGACAGACCCTAAGGACTTCCATGCAGCACTTGCAGAAGGCGGTTGGCTAGGTGTGGCACTTCCTGAGAGTCGCGGTGGCGCTGGCCTAGGCATCTCTGAGGCGACTCTAATGATGCAGACTATTGCTGAATCTGGAGCGGGTATGGCTGGTGCGCAATCCATCCATGCCAACGTGTATGCCACTCAACCGCTCGCCAGATTCGGTTCAGACGAGCAACTGGATACGGTGCCTCAGATTGTCTCTGGAGACTTGCGTGTTTGCTTTGGTGTTACAGAGCCTAATGCTGGTCTGAATACACTGGGCCTATCAACCATCGCCAAGAAGACATCGGATGGATACAGCGTAACAGGTCAAAAGATCTGGATTACCTGCGCTCAGGTTGCCTCCAAGATGATCTTATTGGCTCGAACTACACCTTTGGAGGAAGTCAAGAAGCCTAGCGAGGGTCTGTCCCTATTCTACATCGACCTAGACCGGAACCAGCCCGGCCGCCTTGACCTACGCAAAATCAAGAAGATGGGAAGTCGCGCCGTCGATGCAAATGAAGTCTTTTTTGATAATTATCGAATCCCTAAAAGCTCGCTTATTGGGGAAGAGGGAAAGGGATTTAAGCTGATTCTTCATGGCATGAATGCCGAGCGTTGCCTTTTAGCTGGCGAAGCCCTTGGCCTTGGTTATGCAGCCCTTAAGAAGGCTGCCGACTATGCACGCGAGAGAGTTGTCTTTAAAAGTCCTATTGGTGCGTATCAGGGAATTTCGCACCCGCTAGCCGATGCATATATGAAGCTTGAAGCTGCAAAGTTGATAACATATCATGCGGCTCGGCTTTACGACGCGAGCCAGACAGAATCTGTCAAACAAGACGAGATTGGTGCCGCGGCAAACAGTGCCAAGTATCTAGCTGCTGAAGCTGCTTTTACTGCTTGCGAGAGAGCAGTTCTAACACACGGTGGCATGGGTTATGCAATGGAATATGATGTCGAAAGGTGGTTCCGCGAGGCCCTTGTTCCGAGACTTGCACCTGTTAGCAGGGAGATGATTTTGAATTTTATTAGCGAAAAGGTTCTGTCATTGCCTAGGAGCTATTAAGCATAGGTTGCAGCTTCAACATTACTCAGTCATATTAGAAATGATGGCTCACAGATCTTGTATTGGTGTTCATTTATCTATCTTATATAGGAACCAGTCGTGCGGATCTTCCAGCGCACCGACGGCGCAGCCGGCCGGGAGCGTCTTCGTTCTAGAGTAGAAAACTTTTCAACGCTGTCCCTAGACGCCCTAGCATTTTCTAACTCATTCTTGTACTGCGCAATTCACAGGAGCTTAGTAGAGGCTGTCCGTGGCAAGGAAAGTTAGAACTACATGAGATAGTATGATATATTTGAGCAGATTCAGTATACCATCGATGTGAAAACATATCTAATGCGTAGGCACAATGTCGTAATCCTATCAGATCCAAGGAGCATCTCTCCCGCCATGCTATTTATTTTTTGGTTTGCAGTTTATGATAACCCAGCTGTGCGCGTGCTGCACCAAGTGTAGACCCGCGAGCTATCATTTCTCTAATGCGCTCTTCGCTTTTATCAATCCAGGTTGCAATCTCTGCCACCTCGCGAGCCCGACTTCGCGGGACAATAACCACACCATTGGCATCTGCGACAACGATATCTCGAGGGTTAACATGCACCCTGCCAATCCCAACTGCCTCGTTAACACCTGCTACCTCCATCCTATCCTTAGCGGTTCTCATCCAGCGTCCGGCGGTAAACATGGGGTAGTTATCGGCTATGGCACGATTCACGTCCCGGCACACGCCGTCAATGACAGTCCCAGCTATTCCTCGAATACCGGCGTACTGTGTCATGATATCGCCCCAGACCGTACAGTCTGTGCGACCGCTATTGTCGATAACTATAACATCGCCTGCAGCGACGTCATCAATCCAATCGCCAACGCCTTTTGACGGAGCTGTGCTTGAAGTTGGCACATAGCGTACAGTAAAGGCCGGCCCAACAGTGACCTTTTCGTAATTGGATAAGGGCATGATGTTCAAAGCTTGCCCTGGTAAGCCCAGCTTGTCAAGGGCGTCAGAAACTGCAGGAGTATCTGTTTCGGCGAAGAGCGCAACCAACTCTTGGTCTTGGGGATCATTTTGCTTGAGGTTATGCATGGCATCAGATGGTGGCTGACCCAGGGCCCCAGATCCGGAGGGACCGTCTTGAATGGATTGAGTCATCAGAGTCTGGTGATGGTGAAAGGAAAGAAAGAAAGAGAATACAAGAGACCAAGTCTTGCTGAAATATTCAATAGTTTCAGCGACAAGAGAGTGTTTTATCTGGAGCGATACGAGAGGCGTATTGGCTGCGCACAAGGGATCTGGACTTCGTGTGCGCAGTTACTCGTTGTCGGTGTGTAGACTACTTGTAGCTGTAAAATACAGGTCGCCAATTGCACACTCGGCCAAATGTACCATGCCAAGTCCATGTTCCCAGCGACCAGGGCGAAAGAGTTCCCAGACACACCGCCTCTACGGCATATGGACAGGACGGCTTATGAGATGTAGCCTCATAAGTTGACCCATCTATCACCTACATACGTAGCGGGACGACACCGCCAGTTGCAAGCACTAGAGAACTACTACTTATGCATGTCGCACTACGTACGGATGGGTGGTGCAGAAGTATCACATATTGCCAGGAACATGAAGAAGAAAAAGTGCAAAAAAACAAGGATTTGATAACAGCCGCTCAAGCAATGAAGGTCATTAGTACACGTATACGGATTTTCATTTCGGGACCTGTGCTTCGACCTACCCCTAACCCAGTCAACCAACCGCCCGCGGCTTATTTGCATATCTTAGTGGAGTTATTGTACCCTGCTGTGTTTTAAACATGCATCTTTAGTATCACAATGATAGGTCACCGTACCTATGAAGCTAAGATCTGGCCAGATCTTAGTCCCCGAGTCCCCGACTCCCGTCACAACTGGGACCAGGGTATCTTTTCAAGATTGACAGGGCCATTTATCCTTGACCAGATCCCCTCGATATGACGCATGATGCATCTTCAGCGCTGGAACATCCTTGCATTCGAAGTATCATTGGGCATTTATTGTTTTAAAAGTCGCTTAGGGGTAGATAAATTGTGGTTTTCGGTCCCTAAAGGCGCCAGCGAACGCGAATACGAGACGCCCGTCAGTGACGCAAGAATGGAAGAATTCACATGTTGTTCATTTCCATTACGGGAGAATCACACATATGTAAGCATGAGGCGCTCTAGCTATACTATTTAAGGTTGTCTTTGCATGCGGGGCCAGTGGGGGAAGAAACATCAAGTGCGGATCGTGGCACTAAGGACGGGTCCTGTATGTAGTCTATCCGGTTCTGTAGCTCACATCCCCATCTTTTTGGAGCCACATACAACTGGTCATTTTAGTGCCCGCTTGCCACCTCCTCCTCATAATCTTCATACGCATATTGCCGCTCAAGATCTACATGAAGAAAAGAAGCCTTAAGGATAATTCATATGTATTTTAAATAATGCATTACTAGAAATACCCTAAACTTGTGTTGGCTTAGACCAACATATACTCAAATCACCAGTTGTGCGTTCTGAAGGGATTCCAGGTTTCAGGGCGTTGAACCTTGTGGGCTGGATTGCTCCTTGTCGTGCCGGCCCCATGTCTCCGTCCGTCCATTTTTCAAGCATCACTGTGAGGAAGGTCCATGCACGTATTTATGATGTAGTCACCGGTAACAGACAACTTTGCTCCCCAATTTTATCGCATTCAATGCAGTCATGACCTATACGGCAGGTTCTTAGGAGATCCCCCTTAATGCCCCTTCAATGCCTGTTGAGTGACCCCCTTGGTCATCCCATTGGTCATCCCGTTGGATTTACCATTGGTTACTCCATGGGTTGACCCATTCGCTACCCCGTTGGATTTACCATTGGGTTTACCGTTGGATGCCCATTTTGGCACAGCCAGAGCCTCCTTGACTTCATTAAGGTCCTTCTGATGACTCTTCTGCACAGATAGAATATCCAGACTAGTCATCACCAGCTTGAAATGCTTCAGCCAGTCAACATCCTCGGGCTTCATCCTAAAAGCAGGGATCATAAGCTGAATCCCAGTTTCCTTGGAAGTGGCAATCAACTTGGAGATAGCCTCATAAAACTTAGACTCATCCACTCCACCAGGATTGCGAACCGGGAGACCAAGTGTGACCTTGAGGTCCGAAACTCCGAGCATAAGCGCGTTCACGCCGGGAACCCTTGCGATAGCATCAAGATTATCTACTGCAACCTTTTGGTTTGGTTTGGTTAGTCATAAGATAATGAAATGTAGTAAAACGGCAGCTCTTACCGTGCTCTCAATCTGACAAATAACAGCGATGTTCCTGTCGGCAATTGTCTCCGACGTCCAGCCATCGGGTGCAATATTTGTTATCCCATTAAGCAAGGCAATTGGTGAAACCGATCTGCTTCCGCCGCTGTAGGCGTGGCGCACCTTGTTGACAGCCAAAGCGGCCTGGTCAGGTGTATCGATCTGTGGAAAGACTATGCCAGCCGCACCTTGTAAAATCTGTCAGATCGGGTGTCTAGTCTAGTGGTCAGACTGCGGCGGTAGTACTTACCTGCATCTAAAGCGTAGGCCAACAAATCCGATTCAGGGCTGGGGATGCGAACTAGCGCACAGGTCTTGCCCTCGCTGGCAAAGTTGATCGTTTGTATAACGGAAACTAGATTCTCTGGGTTGGTTGCACTGCGAGACAGGCAATCAGACAGACGTGTTAGATAAGTTGAATTAAGTGCCTCCACTTGAACAGCGTGGGCAGAGCTTACACGTGCAGAGTGTCCACGAAGACAAAGTCAAAGCCAAGCACAGCTACGGTTCGGGCCATCTGTGTATGCGGAATACCAAGCATGGCGCCGAACAAATGCGGCGGCCCTTTGCTTGATCCCTCATGACCCTCCGCACCGATTGCGGCGTTCAGGTATGAAGGCTGGAAAAGAGAATGGGCTCGGTAACGGTCCATGGCGAGTGATTAGAAGAGATATCCCGACTGATGCTCTGTGTAATTTGTGTTTTGGGAGCCAGCATATATATCTCTATATATGTAGACAAGGTTATGTAATTATGTCATACATGTAAACAAGGATATGTCCTCAGTATAATGTGATTTGAATCACATATGCATAGTTTCAATCTTCTTTCTCATAGGAGATATGGATTTCAGAGGCATGAGATAATCATAATAACACATGTGGGTATAGGCGTCTGAACCACCTAGTAGTAACTGTCGCTATGGAAATCAGAGATGCAGGCGTAGTGCATCATGTCTGAGCGGCCCAATGTGAGACTCTCTTTTTGCCTGGTTTTACCATCAGCGAGAAGTAGCCAATAGCTAGCTTTCCCTTCAAAACTCTCTCCAGTGACCGTAATTTTGAACTTAGTTGTTCCCACCCAAATACCACCGACTACGATTAAGACAACCTTGTCGAATATTTCTACAGAGATAAAACTAAATATCAAGGAGGCAAAGACTTTTAGGTGATTGAATTGGTATGGCAAGAGTGTAAATAAGGCACTCTCGTTTTCTCCCGAGGAAAGGTAGTTAGCTTTACAGATCAATTACATATTCCTTGCCAGGGAATCTGGTATATGGTTTCCTCCCAAGTCTTTCAACTATGCCCCGTTGGGTGTGCTTTTAGGAAAGGCCTCAAACGCCTTCATGTCGATACATGAAGGGGACGGGACATGAGCATTTGCTTACCCGCAGGTTTGAATCTGGCTCTTCCATGCCTACTCTTATCGAATATGTACTTTCGTGGCGTAGTGAGACTTGCATATCCCAAATCAAACATTCTACTCGATGTCGTCAGCAGGGCGGTGACCGCCACTCCAGATTGGTCCAATCAGTGGTTGCCACGACAAGGACCTTCTGATAGGCGTCAAAAGCAACGCATTATTGCGCGATTTAATAAAACAAGACAACTCAAGCAAGCCATACTCGATGTTGTTCTTTTCTCGCAGGGTGGCTGAAGATGCCCGTGTACAGTACTCACTAGCGTATGCGTCTATGTACCTAGTTACGATAGGCGATAGACTAATGTAGGTGGCGGGGAGCCGTCACTGTCGGTACTTGCTTAGTGACCGCCCTCGACTAACGCATGGGCTAGAGGAGCTATTTCCCGTGCCGTGCCATGCATTCGATCACAAACACGGGTCGGGTCTTTTCGATCTTTGCCGTTTGTGGATTAGAGGCGAGAGGCGGGGACTGGTCGTGGAAGGTGTTTCAAGCATGCGTGCTATCTCCGGGGCAGGACGGGACACCTTACATTCCATGTCTCGACTACTGCCTATCTCTTGAATTTTATATGAAACATACATATTATTTTATGCGAGAGATCGCTTCCGGCTCGGGACAATTGTTTCTTGGAGCCTGACGCGTCATCTTCAGGTCTTCGACCCTTGCTTTCAGCTTGATGATCTCTGCCAAAAAGGGACATCTATCACCGCCTTTCGTCCATGTCATCTGAAAATACAATTACAGTGCTGCTTGTACCACCCGCTACTCTGCCTGACCACCAAGTGGAATGGGCTTTTGTTTCTCTTTCTCATTGTTATCTGAAGTAACGTACGCAGTGGCGCAGGTCTGTCAGCTCGACCACCGCAACTCGGATTTTTTTTTTCTGTTCTGATCTATTCGATTTTCTCCTCCGACGAAATTGTTGAGTCTCTACCAACCACCATCGCTAAGCTAAGATGGTCACACATGTAGCTGTGCTGGACGACTATCATGGTCTTGCAAATTCGCACTTTGCCAAATTGGACGCCTCACAATTTGCCATCCAGTATTTTCCAGCAACGTTGCGACCGTATAATCACCCAGGCACATCGCAGGCTGAGAAAGATGAATTGGTTCAAAGATTGGAGCCATTCGAAGTCATTGGTGAACATGGCCCATCTCTTTTTCGCAAATACGCTTACTAATGCCCCGTGCCTAGCAACGATGAGAGAAAGAACACCATTCCCCAAGGAGTTAATTGAGCGTCTTCCTCGACTCAAACTTCTTCTCAGCGGTGGTCGTCACAATAAGGCGATTGATACGGATGCTTGTCGGTCGCGAGGTATCCCAATCACAGGCAGCGATGCCAGAATGGCCACCGTTTCTACCCTGGAACACGTAATCACCTTGATTCTCGCTGCTTGTCGTGACATTCCACACAACGATGCTGCTATCAAGGCCGGGGAATGGCAGACCAGCCTCGTCACTGGAGTTACTGATAAAACTCTTGGTGTTGTCGGGCTTGGACGGCTAGGCAGCTCTGTTGCTCGAATCATGAGTACAGCATTTGGGATGAAGATTATCTGTTGGAGCTCTAATCTTACCCAGAGCATTGCTGACGAGCAAGCTAAAGCCCAAGGCTTGCCAATCAACACCCAAGACGGCGATAAGACGTTCAAGTTTGTGAGTCGAGAAGAGCTGTTCTCTACTTCTGACATAGTGACCGTGCATCTGTTGTTGTCAGACCGCACGCGGGGCTTGATCACGTCGGAGGACTTATCAAGAATGAAGCAATCTTCATTTTTTATAAATACCTCCCGTGGACCCTTGGTGGTTGAGGATGAGTTGCTTGCAATTCTCAAGGCAGGGACTATTAGAGGAGCTGCACTAGACGTGTTCAACATTGAACCCTTACCAACGGATAGTGAGTGGCGAGACACGAGTTGGGGCACCAAAGGCAAGAGTCGGGTGCTTCTGACACCACATATTGCATACGTGGAAGAGGGCGTCATGAATGAATTCTATGAGCATCAGGTCGCAGAATTAGATAGGTGGTCGAGGGGAGAGGCCTTGAACAATACTATGTATTAATGGTTGTGATCACCTTGATTAAAATGCACATATTCAACTGACTATCATGCCATTTGACAACTGACCAGAAGTGACAATCAACATACATATAGGTCATATAGTTTTTGCCTGTCTATTCCAAATCCTCAAGCCAGCTTGAAATCTCTACATTACTCGACGAGGCATACCTTGCCTTGGGTAGTGGGTGACTGTGACTGTGCTTGGTAGAATCATAAGTACTTTTATTTCGCTTGGGTGATTGTGGTTAATCACTTTTAGAGGCTGGCGGGAATGGGGCGATTAGACCCTATTCTTGGGGGAGCACAGGAAGGGACGGGAATATAAAGTCATGAAGGTCTTTTTTGTAATGAGTGGTGGACCATCACGGACCTGTTGCTTGAGCAACACTATTCTGAATGGTGCAGCATGAAAACCAATCGTCGAACTAGCTAAGAGAAGAGGGATCAAGGCCGAGGAGCGATACGATTATTAGTTGGAGAGGTGATGATGTAAATCAAAAAGGTGACTAGCGTATAGCATTGAAGTCCTTCACCCTACGTTTCATTTCCTATCCATCGTTGAGTGCAGCGTGTGTCGCTTGACGAATGAGATGCTGAAAAGGGCCATTGCAGCCCAGCAAACCATCATCAACCATACAATCCTGAAGGATTCCATAAACGCTGCCATAACACCATGCCACCAACCTTCTGGGAGGTGCTTTAGCTCTTCTAGCCCACCTAGAATACGTTGGATCTCCTCAGGTCCGCCCGGTCTGTCTCCAAAAATGTCCCATAGCATCTCTTTCAGATTGCTTTGATAGGCTGTAGATGCCATTGTTATACCAAGCGTACCACCTACACTCCTAGCCAAAACTGCAATGGATGTTAGTGACATGAAGGTCGACCGTCCGTCCGGCCGGCAGTGGATGACGATGGGTCGGTACTTACAGATAGCTGATGTGACAAGTGCTTGCTGCGAGTGTTCAACTGCAGCAAGGCATGAAACAGTGGCCGTGGTGAGCACAGTGCTGAAACCTCCACCAACAAAGAACAAAGCGAGAGGGGTCATGTATTTCGGACTGTTCTCGTCTTGGAGAGTAAATAGGATAGTACCGACAATCAATACTAAGGCACCCAATACTCCAAAGGGCCGGTATTTTCCGGTCCATGCCATCAAGTATCCCGTCCCAAGAGCACTAATCGACCCACCCAGCGGCGATGGCAGAAACTTAAGGCCAGCGGTTGTGGTAGAGTCGCCGAGTACTTGAAGGTAGAGGGGCACGTAGAATGTGGTGGCCATAAGAAGCATGGAGATGAAGAGACTGGCGCTGCAAGCAGCGAGGACTGTGCGATCCCGCAGAAGGGCCACGGGTATAATAGGTTGTTTCGCTTTCCCCTCCCACCAAATAAAGCCGGCAAAGCAAAGCATTGAAAGGGGGATAGTGGTAAGCGGTAAAGGATGTAACCATGGTACCGTGTTACCGCCCGTGTTTAGACCGAGAAGTAGCAGTATCAAGAATGAACACGTAAAGAAGGCTCCGAGGAAGTCAATTCGTGAAAGGTATGACTTGTCGGACTGCTTGGGCGGTACTTTGACCAGTACCCCTATAATCGGGATGAGTAGTAATGAAGGTGGTACTTGTATCAGGAATGCGAGCCTCCAACCGGTGACCGTGCGGTCTTGGAATAATCCGCCGACAACAGCTCCAAGCATGGCACCGGCGCCATACCACAAGTTTGCAATGCCTTGCATAATACCTCGCTTGCGCAGTGGTGTAAGATCGGAGGTCAGGAATGTAGCAATGCTAATCAGTCCACCTCCACCAACTCCCGCAATAATACGGCCGATAATCATGGAAGAATGATTTGTAGACAGGCCACACACCAAGTTTCCTGTAGCAAACAAAAGGTTGCTAAGTATAAGGCCAAGCCGTCGTCCGAATATATCCGTCAGTCGACCAGCGATAGGTTGGGTAGCTGCATTCGAGATGAGGTAAGCTGTGGCTAGCCACGAGAGCAGGCTAAGCGAGTTAAATTCGCTAGCAATAGGAGCCGATAGAGTTGCAATAATTGTCGAATCTAATGCTCCCAGAAAGATGCCAAACCATGCAGTGGCCATGATAAGTATCAATCGTCTAAGAGGCGGTTCTTCGATGATGATAGTCCTCTCTTCATCTTGCTGTTTTGCGAAAAAGTCGCCGCTTGTACATGTCGGGTGCGAGTCCGAGTCTGAGTCGTTCAGCAGCGGTGTGGTCTCGGTAGGGATGTCAGAAGGACGGACTTCCTCTATCTCTTGAACACGTGCCATGATGTTCTTCTGTGTCGCTCTGAAGCCAAATCGCTTGGTCGGATCAAAAGTGTACCACCGCTAGTATAGTTGGTATGCTTGAGGACTGTAAGGTGATGGTATGGGCAGATGAGCTTTTATAGCACCAATTCATCCCGCCAGATATCGAGATTCGTTTAAAAATTAAGTGGTGTCACGGGGAATATGGGTGACGACCATGATTGTTGACTGAGTACATACATGTCTCACAGCACAACCTTTGCGTAATCTTTGCTCAGTGACTAGAGGCATCAGTGGGGTAGATGGGGTCCGAAGTACCAGTCGTGGCGTGCGTGGGCAAGAGCACAAATCATTTGATAGCTCATCCAGATCCTCGCTCAGCGCTGAAGAGGATCTTTTCTCCGAGCGGGAGCTGGACAATGACTGGGCTGAGCTGAGCTGAGATATTGACATGTTAACCTGGTTGCCTGAAGGGTGTTACGAAAAGTGTTATTTGAAGCTGATCCTAGCGCAAACTGCGCCCCTTACCTCGTTAACCTGAGATTGTCTAACTTGATTGACCTTAAACCCCTGCTATGTCGCCGATCGCGGTTCTCGCCAAGTACTTTGCGAGCCGCTGTGGATACTCCAGCCGCTGTGGATACGGCGACTGGGCCCAGGACTCCTTCTTCCCGCCCTTCCAACTCCCGTAAGTGGGTAAGACTGAACAAAAGTGCCGAATGTCTTGCAACATCATATCGTTAGATAAGGGTGTGGAGGAAGGAATAGGTAGGGAGGGCTCGCGGTCTTAACTAGATAGATGTACAGATCTACGGGCCAGCCCAGCTGCCAGGTTGCTATCTGGTGGGTGGCTTGTACTAGTGCTAGGCTTTGTAATCCTTGTAACTTGTACCAAGGTAGTTTTGCCGCTGGGCAAAAAAGCCCAACTTTGAGCCGCAGAGCCTTGTTTCATTTTGCGGGCTTGGGTTCTAACAACCGATAGATAGGTTGGTGGTGTAGCTTGCTTTATTATTAGGAAGAGCAGGCGGGAGGAGAGGGAAGGTTGGGGAGATCAATAGTCTGGCAGTCAGCTCTTAAGCAGAGATTATTCCCGTGCATCAAGACTTGATAAAAGACCCTAAAATTTAGTCTGTATCCTATCTATACAAATAGGTATTTTACTGCTTGAAGACGTTAATCTTTACACACTTAACCTGCGTCCAATCACCCAACGCATCAATGCCATTCTCCCTGCCAAACCCACTCTGCTTAATCCCTCCAAAAGGCGCATTCGCACTGATGCTACCCCAAGTATTAACAGTAACCATGCCCGCCTCAATTTGATCTGACACCCTAACAGCACGACTAATGTCGTTCGTAAACAAGGCCGCCGCCAAACCATACTCGTTATCGTTAGCTAATGCGATAACCTCCTCTTCGGTCTTGAACTTGGCGATGCTGGCAACTGGGCCGAACACTTCTTCACGCATGATTGTGTCGTTGGGTGAGACGTTGATGAAGGCTGTGTTGGGGACAAAGTTTCCTTGTTGTTCTGATGCTCCATGAAGTACCTCTGTTCCTTCTTTCTTAGCCTTAGCAATATACTCCATAATTCTTTCTTTTTGGGTAAAGCTGATAATAGGGCCTTTGACAGTCTCAGGCAAGAGAGGGTCACCAGCGACAGCATCCTTCGTCCTCGCTGTGAACTCGGCGATAAACTTGTTATAGATATCCTCTTGGACATAGATCCTACTTCCAGCGGCACAGATCTGTCCATTGTGGAGTGTAATTCCGGCCGTCGCAAACGCAAGCGCATTCTCAAAGTTGCAGTCATTGAAGACAATACTGGGTCCTTTACCTCCAAGCTCAAGAGTTACGCGCTTGAGGTTGGACTTTGCTGCGCTGATGAGAATTCGACGACCCACAGCGAGACTGCCTGTGAAGGAGAGTTTGCGGACTTTGGGGTGATCGGCGAGGGCTTGGCCTGCGACATGACCCAGACCGGGAAGTACGGAGACAACACCGGTGGGGAAGCCGGCTTCGAGGATGAGTTGGGCGAGCTTTTGGCCGTACAGGGGGGTTAGTTCGGGGGTTTTGAGAATGAGGGCATTTCCGACTGCTAGAGCTGGGGCTAGCTTCCATGCAGTGATCATGCTGTTAAAGATCAGTAATGTTTAACGAAGGATGATGTGCGAGTCTTACAGAGGAGTGTTCCATGGCACAACAGCAGCACAAACACCAATAGGTTCACGCTTAGTATACGCCAAGCCCTGGTCAAAGTCCATGGTCTGACCGTCAACTTTATCCGCCCATCCAGCAAAATAGCGAATAGTCTCGACAGCCTGGACGACACAGAAACCCAGCGACATGTTATACAGCATTCCACCATCAACAGCCTCTAGAGAAGCAAACTCTTCAGCATCGCGTTCAATCAAGTCAGCGAGCTTGTTGAGCAACTTTCGTCGCTCTGCGTGACTGGTCTTCCACGTCTTCAGCGCTTCCTGTGCAGCCGAAACTGCGGCGTCGACGTCGGCAGGTTGAGCGGCTGAGACTTCGCCCAAGGGAGTGTTGGTTGTGGGATTCAGTGTTGTGAGGGTCTCGGAAGATGTTGCGGGGACGAATTTGTTGTTGATGAAGAGTCCAGTCGGAACTATATGGTCAGCACATGCTGTGTAAGGGAGGGTCGGACATACCTTGGATCTTGCGATCGCCCGCGCCAGTGATAGTAATGTCAGCCATTTTTAGAAAATAAGAGAAGATAGCAGTAGTATGACTGATTCCGAGAAATAATTTGGGAAATAATCATACGATTTATATACGTTACAGCGTGTACAGTGGATCTCGGAATTCGCTCGGAACGCATAACGTCCCTTCCGGAACCGCAATGCCGCGGATCCACTCGCGGTAACTCCAGCTCCACAACTCGACAACTCGGACAAATAAGACCCAAACACCCACTGGAGTGATCCGCGTTTCCCGCAGTTACATGGGTTGTGATATGCCTTATTTGTCTCGCCGAAGACCCTGATCTCCATAATGAAGCGGATTTGCGTTTCATTGATTTTATGCTTATACGCAAAAGCCTCAGAAACTCTACTACTTAATCAATCGTATGATAACAACGGCAATCTAGCTACTGGAAATAACCTTCTCTGTCTCCTTCACCACATCCCATCCATAGAAGAAATCCCTCACAGGTTTCGTAAAATTCATCGCTGAAGCAGGAAATATTCCATCGCCGTAGATATCTTCTGCACGTTGTCGCAAAATACTGGCTAGTCCAGGTTGAGCGTCGGACAGTAGTTGCGTAGCGTGGATACGGCGTTTGAGAATTTTGTTGTACAGATCCAAACGCTCGGTGACATCTTCGGGGTTGTTGATGTCTTTGAAGAGTGCTCCGAGAGCTGCTGCTTCTTCCATTGCGAGGACTGCTCCTTGTGCTATTGGGTGTTGGTAAAAGGAAGATGGAGAAGTTAAGTGACATACCGTGGGTGGGCTGAATGGGATGCGCCGCATCACCAATGATAACTCCTCTACCCCTGGTGTACGTCTCCAATGGATCCCTGCGAAACACCTTGTGCACACTCACGCTCTCCGCTAACCTAAACATCTCAGGTAGAGCAGGATGATATCGTTCGACCATAACAGCAATATCCTCGACATCCGTGTCATTATTCCACTCATGCGCATCTTCATTCTCCGGTTTAGTTGGATGTCGAAGTGCAACATTGAGCATTGTTTCATCTCGGCATGGGTATGTGACTACAAATGTACCACAAGAGAGGTCGAACGGGACCCAGAAGCCAGGTGCTTCTTTGAAGATTGGGGCTAGTGTGGGGTGCTGAGTGATGGACGACATCGGAATTAGACAGCGGTAGAAGGAGGAGAGGGTGTCTTCGAGGGGACCGGCATCTTGGGCGATCTCATTGATGAGTTGGGTCTCGCATTGTTAGTATATCGCAACAATGGGTACAGGAAACCTACATGAACTCCATCAGCGATGACGATGAGATCTTTCTCAAAAGACTCTCCACTCTTAGTCTCAATTTTCCCAGCCTCACAATCGACACTCTTCACTCTGACTCCATTCCGAATTTTTGCAGCCGGACCTTCACCCTCATCGCCAATAGCCATGTTCTTCAACGCCGAATGCAAATCGATCCTATGATAGAACATGAATGGTGCACCATAATCGTCTTCCACCCCACTAAAGTCTTCAACAATCTGGGGTTCGAGAGAGTGAGGGTCTACCATGCGCATCTGTTTATTGTAGACTCCCCTTGCCTTCTTGGTGTCAAACTCAAGCGATTGGAGAACACGCATTCCATTGGGTGTTATTGTGATTGCTGCGCCAATCTCATTTTGGAAGTTGCTTCGTTCAAAAATCTAGCATTGTCAGGCTTATCTGTTGTCGGGTGGAAACGGTTGTGAGCATACCTCGACCTCAGCCCCCGCTCGACGAAGAGCGACGGCGGTGCTCAGACCGCCGATTCCGGCACCGATGATACCAACTTTCAGCGTCATGATTGATAAGTTGCCAAGGTATTTAAACAGATGGCAGACGGGGTGCGGTGTTTTATCATGCTGCTACGCCTCAGGGTAAGCAGTAAGCGCTATTTTTAGGATCTACAATTGACCCCGCGCTAAGGTGATAAGCCGGCCTTTGTCGCTATCTAAACTATTCCCCGCTGATTGGCCGCCTCATTCACGATTGTACAGTATAACCCCTGTATGTTTGTTAGCGCAGTACTTACCTACAGGGATATAACTTAAAAACAAAGCATAATCTAATTAGTAAAATAAAATATTTATTTAAAAATAAATAAATATTACTTATTAAGAGAGAAAGGTTTATTTTATAAAGCTTTTACCTTCCTACTAGCTATAATATAGGAAAGGTTATTAACCCTAGCTCTTCTAGGTGGGGAAGTCTAGAGGTGACGAACATACAGGGAGTGTACTGTAGTCACTCAATTCCAGCTCAGCTTAGTTCCACATTATCTTGCGAGCACCAGTATATGGGCGACGTAAAGACTTAAAGTTTAGTCTTCAGACATTTGCACATGTAAGCTGATTTAGTTACCCATCGCTCTATGATAACTGAAAAAAACCGTCTTGCGTAACCTCATCCGGCTCCTTCAGAAACTCGATCACATACCGATTCCAGTCAGGCCCAGGCTCGTAAACATACTGAGTCTTGCAAAACTCTCAATAGTCAGGCCACCACCCACTATAATGCCAATTTACGATAGCCACTATCGTAGAAGGATTCTCTGGGTCAATGAGGATATTGCTGCAATGAAGTTCGGCATGAGTGAAAACAATGGGCGCATCGTTGGGAACCATTACACGGTGAGGATCGGGGATTTCTTCAGGCTTCATTCCTGGCCAATGAATCTCACAGCCTGTTCGGATAGTTATGGAACACCAGTCGTGGAAGTCCTTGACAGAAGCGAAAGGGCCTGGTCGAGGATCCTTACTATTGTCGATGGCTTCGTCATAAAGAGGACCCCGGTTAATTTGCCCTCGTACGTGTTAGTAAGGCCTCGATTAGATGTCTTTATGCTTACCAACGAAAGCATCGTTTGGATCTTGAGATAGCTTTCGCAGATTGTCAAATACAGCCCGGAGAGCCTTCCAGAACCCAGCCTTTTCGTCGTCGGTCATAGATGGCCATCGTTTCTCGACCGTGACACCGTTAACCAATTCCATATATAGAAGCACGTATCCATCCTCAGCTGCCCACCCGTATATCTCAGGCGCCGGAACTTCTGGAAGGAAATGGTTAAGCACCCAGAGGCACTGGCCCTCAGCAACTTGGACTCTTTCCTTCCCATACTTAACTAGAAGTCCTAAAGACTCGAAAATCACAGGCGAGTTATCTTTCCTATGGTCATCGTCCGAGTGTTGCCGAGCACTTTCTGCCCGCACCTCGGACAAGGTTGGGAGAGACCGTCCATTGTTTCGAGAGAAGAATGAGGACTCGTGAAAGATCACGTTTGGACCCGACGGAAGAGATGACAAAGAGATGATGCGTTTTGAATCAGCTGACATTCTGGAGTATTGAAAATTAAAGATGTGAAATCCAGAATGTGAGGGCGAACAATATTTGATACTATTAACGTGTTCTCAAAATGCGTGATTTCTCCATTCTGGTGTTGGTTGAACACAAGTTGTCGTAATCCATCGTCAACAAGCTGACCAATAGCGTTCGATTGCGAGTTGTATGGTTGCTGTCAGTTGGTAACATAAAAATGGGGTGACCCATGATTCGTCGAATGGTGTGATGGAACAGTCAATCGTATCACTCACAGGATAATCATCAGGAGGCAGGTAGCGCAAGGTCATATACTTGACAAAGAATTGCTAAATGGAAATAGAGTTAGTAAAAGCGCGTTCGTTGGTGTCTTGTTTCCCCATTCCCCTTATATCTTGTCTATACATACAGATCGCTGGGATTCAGGGTACGCGATGTCCTTGTAATTCACAGGCGTCCAATAGTATCCTTGCATCTGGCTTACGTAAACAATAAGCGACTAAATTAGAGTCTTCCGATACCCCTTCAACCTCTTGAATTTATCTCTATTTTCTTCTTTACATAAGCAATACTACAAACATCCCAGTCACTTGAAATGTCTATCCGCCTTTCGGATATGTTTGATCTAATCTGGAAACCGTCCCGAGGGCCGCCCATAGTTAAGCGCCGCCCGCTTGACAAGATGCTTCCCGAGAACTTCAAGTATTTCAGAAACTGGGGCTTCACAATCTACCGCACGTACTATGGTGCCGAGTCAGACGAGCACTGGAACACCCTTGTTACAATTCTGCGACATCAAACCTCCCTTGGCCTTGGATTGCTTGAGTCGGAAGAGCTGCGCGAGGACGATGATGAATGGATCAAGCGGTGCGGTGGAGACAAATCTAAATGGGCGGACAAGGTAAACATCGTCAGAAAACTGTTCCGTCTCTTTCCGCGGGAAGATGCATCGCTCCTTGACGGCCTGAATATCGCCGGAGTGCGAGAAGTGTGCGCTAAGGAACACGATGAAGCAACGGAGAAAATGGCTGGAGCTTTCTTCACATTTGCACTTGTTGCAGACGAGACGGTACTAAAGGACATTGCCAACTGCCGTTTCGTTGTCAAAGCAATTGATTACGATTGGGACCCGCGCAACTCCAGAGGCAATCCAGGTTGGATTCAGCTTTTTACAGGTGATCTACTAGCGCTTTGGGGGGTACTTTTCGCCGCGTACTTGATGGATACCAACAAATACATGGAGCTGGTACTCTGGGATCGCGAGAACGATGTCTGGTTCGCCAATGGGTTCATGGCTCCGTTTGGTGACTGTTCTCAGGTTCAGATTGCAAAGGACGACCGATGGGGCACTAAGTCTGGAGTTGATCTGTAGCTACATCATACGTCGGTATATCCAAATAATCCTGTCTAGCAGACCTAGGTGTAAAATATTACATATGTGCACTTACTGGTACATGACATGTGGTGGTAGTGGGGTAAGAGAACCTCTGGAACATTTATTAAGTTATGCAGTATACTAATTAAGAATAATAGTACATTAAGCGAAGACCTACATATTAAAACCGACACTTCACCCTCCATTCCTTCTTCACTCTTCTATCACTAGATACAACACGGAACATTAAACAACCGCAACCTTTTACAAAGACCATGGCTCGACCTCACGCAATGCTCGAAATGCTAGAGCTCGTTCCACCAATGAGAATGCAGCCCACTCCCAGCAAAGTCAAGTGCTACATGTACTGGGGCTTTACACTATATCGAACCCATTATGGTCCGGAATCTGACAAGCAGTGGGAGGACCTGCTCGATTGCTTAAAGCGACAGATGAGTTTGGCACTCGGCTACTTCCGTGACCAGGAATGGGAGGACGAAGTGCTATGGCAGAAGGCCGACAACTGCTTGCCGAAAGAATATTGCAAGAGTCGAGACGAATACCTGGGCTACTTGGAGACCCTCGAAGACCTGTTTTATATCGACACTCGTGAAGATCCTTCCCTTGACGGCCTGGATGTTCGCGAGATCCGCGAGGTTTGCTGTCGCAACCCACCTGAAACCGAAAGGGGCATGGCGGGATTTCTAGCACGATATGTACTCTTAGCTGATAAAGCAGTCTTTGAAGCCATGGAGAGAGGAGAGTACATCATCAAGGTAGTTGCATACGACTGGGACGATGACGACTATTGGGGCTGGATGCGCATTCCCACTGGATACTTGCTCGACTTCTGGCACGCTCTCATGAAATATCAAGATTATCCACATGACATTGTACAGTTCGATGGACCTGAAGAGGATCTTGAAGAGTACGTTTGGCCGGGCAGCGTTGAGCTTTATAACACAGGAAAATGCTCTGAGGTTCGAAGCCGTGTTCATTACGAAGGTCAAAGAACATGGTTCAGGTTGGGCAAAAGTGAAAACTGCTGATAATTGTTATATTATGGAGTGGTTATCGAGGGCGAGGGTTACCAAACCGAGTCTCACTCCGCTTTGACTCTGTCGTTTTCACGGTCCCTTACCTCCCATCGAACCCTGGAAGTGAACTGCCTAGAGTGGTAAGATTATTAGAATGGGCTGCCCACTTAGGCGTAAACCATGACTGACGGTGGAAGTTAATTGGCTCAGGCTGAGAACCCGGTAGTGGAGCCGGTAGGGTTTACAAGGCGAGCGAGCAACCAACAGAACTGACTACCAACACAGCGTTACACGACCACGGGCTCGACCAGTCTGAATGAAGCCATTGCAGACTTTTTCGTCTTCCACTTGACCGGCTTGGCACATGACCTGACGCCAAGGTCATTCAGATAGCCTCGGCACTTTCGACGTCTTTTGCAACCCAGCGATGAGGATAATCGAAGCACGGAGCCAGGGTTCAGGGGGAGCCCCTGCATCTTGACAGTCCAGGCAACATATCGTGCCACCGCAGGCGGGACCCATCGAAGGCGGCGTGCTGCGCTGCACATGCTCAGTAGATGATCTTGTTCGGCCCCTCGACTGCCACTTTCGATTTTTGGGTTCACTGTCATCCTGATTGCTACATTGCATGGGTAGTACAGATGCAGATAATGGGTATTCTTAAGCATCCTACCTTACTCAGCCTGGTCATTAATGCAGGCGCGTTTAGTATCTACGACGCTAATGACCTCAGCAATGTCGACGAATCTTGTGCCAGCGCCCTATCGGCAGATATCAATTGCCACCCTCATACTCGTTCTTTCGTGAGGTTACAATATCGCAGCTCGCCGGAGAACATTACATTGACAGACGAGATATGTGTCGAATCCTGCTCTGTCTCGCTCCGCAACTGGTTCAATACCGTCGCTGAGAAAGGCAATGGCGACGACTTTAAAACTGATACAGTTCCGATGCAGCTGGGTGGAAACATCTGGGCTGGTTGGAACGAGACATGTATCAAGGATCTTAAGACTGAGAGATACTGCAACGGTACGCCTTGAAATGTTGAAGAAATGCCGCAGAGCTAATGTTCGAGACTAGACATCATTGACGAGTTCTCCCAGCTCGGAGACGACATGCCTTGGGAAGATATTTGTCATCCATGCTACCGTCGAAGACTAGCTATCAAGCAGTCTTCCCGATATTCTATCTACAATGAGAACTACAAAGAGAAGCTCGAGAAAGTCTACAAGACCTGTGGTAGTTCGGGATCAACTGATATCCTTCCACCGCTCATCCCAGGGGAGAAAGAACCACCATTCTGTTTCAAAGACAAATGGTATACCACCAAGGAAGGGGATATTTGTGATTCTATTTCAAAGTATAAGGCTGTCTCTGGCGCTATGCTTTACATGGGCAACCAAGTTGTTATCAACGACTGCCACAAGATCCCCGAGGGTCTTGGACTCTGCGTCCCTACGCTTTGCAAGACGTACTATGTCAAGCCGGAGGATACATGCTTCAGCATCGAAATGGCTCTGGGACTTCCTCCAAGGTCAATTCGTATGTTTAACAGCTGGATTGATCGCGACTGCAACAAATTACGAGGCGGCACGGATTTATGGGGCAAATCGATTTCTGTCAGTCCTCTTGGCGACGCAAAGACCCTAGCAGTGATTAAAGAAATATGGTCCGATCAGGGCGTTCTTAGTATTGGAAACCAGCCCAACGCTCTACGAACACCTCCTCCGGAAGATGTCGAGGTAGCGAAGGGTACTGCACTACATTGCGGAAGCTGTCACGTTGTCAAGAAGTCTGATACCTGCGACGACCTTTGTGAGAACAACAATACCTTCCATCGTTATCGCTTGTATTAAGCCAATCCTTCTCTGGACATGAAAAGATATCCTCAGAGTTTGGTGCACGGTACAGCTCGGTGCATGGCACCTATCTTTGGCTGGAATGCTAAGAGCTGATCAGAGCCTCATCTTTAGAAAATACGGGATTATTAGGTCACTGCAGCGGTGGATCCAAAATCCTAGTATGCTTGGCTGGTGAAAACGCATGTTGGTTTGATGATCCCTGCTTTGTATGAGGAGGCGTGAAACGACCAGGTCAGAACCGTGAGGATGACTGTTCCATGCAGTGCTGCTTCCCCTTTTGTTCCCATCTTCCGCAGATACTTAACCATTGTTCTGCTGTTCAGCAGCATATATGGCTTCAATCATCACCGGAAAACATGAATCTGCTTGCTCTTGGCCTTATTTGGGTGAGACCGTTAAACATGGACTAGCCCTCAGAACACGCCTCCTAACCTTTGGCGCAGCGGCATTGACCTCTGCCCTCTCGTCGTCAATCAGGCAGCAAATTGTGAATTTGCCCTCGGGGGCTTTGTTGCATCGCGGATGGCAGTTCCGTGTCGCCCCCTCATGTGACCGACAAATGACAGCTTGAAAAGTAGTTCAAAGTCTAGGCTCTTCTGAGTTGTACTAAAGTACTTTTGGTGAAGATAAGCGTCCAGACAGTTACTGCAATCAGGGCTTACTGTGTATGTAGATAGTGTACTAGTATCGGATAATGGGTGAATGTAAGCTCGGTACGGAACGCCGATCCGAGTTGTAGGCACAATCTTGGCGTGGAACCTTGCCACCTTCTCTTAGCTCTACTCTAGCACGAGACCGACACTCTTGCAATGAAGTAAGGTCGGACGGACTTTGCTAAAAAAAAAACAGTTCTCAGAGTAGATGTTGGAAGCACGGGAAGATGATTGAGATACATATGCTCGTTATCAACAGCTCATGTGTCTCAGGGAAACCCGGGTAGCTGAAACGCCACTCCGCGTCCCTCTACCCCATACCCCATACTCTTGGCTCTAAATATCGATGCCCTGCAGTCATTAAAACAAGCCACTGATTTTTATCAGTGAATAGGACACTACTTAAAGTCACCTTCCTGCCATCACTCTTGAAACTCACTCTTGTTAAATCTTTCTCATTTCCTGTCACTTGGGTCTTTGACCACCCCTCCAAGCCTTTCTGTTCCTACCATGTCTTCCATCAAGGAGAAACATGCGTCTGCGCCGCCAGGCGACTCCAGTAGTATAAACTACACACCTGAAGGCCATGCTGTTCCCATTGGCCACCTCCATCGCCGCCTGAACAACCGGCAAATCCAGCTTATTGCTGCTGGCGGCTCTATTGGCACAGCCCTATTCATCAGTATCGGCGGCGGCCTAGCTAAAGGTGGCGCTGGTAATCTTCTTATTTGTTATTTCTTTTATTCTTGTATCCTAGCCCTCGTCAATAACTCAATCGCGGAGATGAGTACCTATATGCCAGTTGCAGGTGGGTTTATTAGCCTTGCTGGTAATTGGGTAGATGATGCATTGGGCTTTATGGCCGGCTGGAATTTCTTCCTTTATGAGGCACTTATCATCCCGTTCGAAATTACAGCCTTAACCTCTGTTATTGCGTTCTGGGATGCGAATACTCTGAACCCGGGTCCCACAGCAGGCGTCTGTGCTGCTATCATCGCTGCATATGCGTATGTCAACTTTATCTGACGACTGGAAGTCTTCCATTCACTTGCTAACTTCTATCCTTCCTTAGATTTATCAACATCCTTGCAGTCGGAGTTTATGGCGAGTTTGAATTTTGGCTCTCAGGAGGCAAAATCGTCTTGATATTCATCCTCTTTGGAATGACCTTCATTACTATGTGTGGTGGCAACCCTGCCCACGATGCCTACGGCTTCCGGTACTTCGCACAAGGAACCTTCTCCACGTACTTAAGTACTGGCTCTAAGGGTCATTTCGAAGGGGTCCTTGCTGCTTTATTCAGTGCCGCATTTACCATCGTCGGCCCTGAGTATATCTCAATGGTATCAGCTGAAGCCCAGCGTCCGAGCATCTATATCAGAAATGCTTTCCAGACAGTTTACTATCGCTTCTGCGTCTTCTTTATCTTCAGTGCCCTGGCCGTGGGAATTGTATGTCCTCATAAAGACCCCAAACTTACCGAAATATATTTCGGAAGCGGTGGTACAGGAAATGCAGCATCATCCCCTTACGTTATTGCAATGCAGAATCTGGGTATCAATGGTTTACCACATCTGGTTAATTTCCTTATCCTCACTTCGATCTTCTCTGCCGGAAATACCTATACTTATGCCGCTACTCGCGCGTTGCATTCGCTTGCCCTCGCTGGTCGTGCGCCTCGATTCCTCACATATTGTAACTCTCGAGGAATTCCCGTGTGGTGCTTTTGCATTACAATGCTCTTTCCATTTCTCAGCTTTCTTCAATGCGCTAATGGGTCTGCTAAAGTTTTGAATTGGCTTGTGAGCATTGTTACCGGCGGGGCCCTGATCAACTTCCTCGTCATTTCAATTACCTTCATCAATTACCACAAGGCGTGCGTGGCTCAAGGTGTTGATCGCAAGACGCGTCCCTATTACGGGTACTTTCAACCTTACGGCGCCTACGTCGCTCTTTTCTTTCAGACAATTATCTGTCTGACCTACGGGTATTATGCCTTTCGGCCATGGAGTGTCGAAGTCTTTTTCCAAAACTACTCCATGCAGATTGTGGCGATAGTTTTGTTTGTCGGGTGGAAAGTTGTTAAGAAGTCTCGTTATGTTAGACCTCGTGAAGTCGATCTTGTCTGGGAGCGTCCTGAAATTGAAGCTTATGAAGCTTCTATTACTGAGCCACCCACTGGCTTTTGGGAAGAGATGGGCCGCCTCATCGGCATTCGAAGGAAGAGCAAGACATCCGAGGCATAGCCTTCGATGCCCTTGATTATATGTACCTTCCGCTGTTACCGGGGTGAGCTCAGATATTGGCCAGGAGCCGAGTACTCTTCACATGAAGCTTCTTGCTTTTCTTTCTAGTTGTCGGATTCTATGACCATGCTCTTTCTTTTTTATATGATATTCGATCAGGAATGTTGTGAATATCCTGAAGCCTTTGTAAGGAATTAAATACACGGTAAACGCTCATCTCACAATATTTCCATAACCACACACAAATTATCTTTTATTGTGGAACGCTGGTGGCTCATTGGCATTGTTCGCTTTCGCTCAGAAAGGGTGGTGAAATATCTCGCCGTCACCAGCTTGAATATTCCATGCACTACGAAGTAAGAACGTGTAAGGACGCGAAATGCAGTTACGTCCTGTCTTACTATACCCACAAGTCATGAAGCTCTTCCATAGTGAGCGAATCAGCTAAGCCTTCAATTTGGGAATTTAGGTGCGAGTCTTCCGGGTTCCATCCATCAAAGAGAATCCCACCGAGGCTAGGTAAGCCGAATTGGCTGGCAAAGGTGGCACCCTGAGGTTGGTCAGCTGTCATAGTTCCCGAGGCACTGGCATCTTTGTTGATGTCAGGATGGAACTGCCTTCGCAACGAGTCAGCCAACTCTTCCACCTCAGCTTTTCGTGATGTGGCCAAAAGGTTTCCTGCCACGATCATGGTATCGAAAACTTCAAATAAGGCTGCAAGAGATATCTCATACATGGGATGCTTGGCGCCCAGTTCGGAGGTCATGACCAAGACAAATGCAGCAGAGTACGCTGTCTCTAGGTCAAATGGAAGGAGGATGTCTGATTAGGAATTCTCAGCTTTAGTGATCAATCATTATCATTTCTTTGAATTACCTAGGACTCCGTGTTGTTTTAATTGGGACAATATGTTCGCCACTTGGACCGCGGAACCAGTCAGAACCTCGATAAATTCCGCAATAGAAGGTTGAAGAGTGGATTCGCTATTGCTGCCATAGCTTTCAGCCTTCTGCTTATACAGATGGAATAAAAGTGGCCTGACGGTAAGAATGATACACTAGGATAGATTAGTAGATTTTTCTCGATGAACGTACTTGCCTAGTCTGACCTGATTGTACTGTAGGTGGAGGTGTGCCGATACCCTGGAGATTTCACCAAACGACCGTGACGAAAAGGTTGATAGGTCTTCACTGAGTTTGGTAATTCCTCTTAGAACATTTCGTATGGTTGACATGAAACTGTCCTTGACAGTTGCCCTTGGCCCATAAACAGCTAGTTGGGGTTAGTTATGACCTCGATGGGATCATTGCAAAACACATACTAATGGCAATTGAACCCAGAAGCTGCGAAATCTTGATGTGAATTGCAAGCGCCGAAGTGTGAATATCATCCTCAGATATTTGCGGCACGGGGGCACTGATGTGGTCGTCAAGTGTGCCGTTTGGTATGCCCATCAATGAGGAGAGCTTCCGGTCGAGAGTGTAGACAGTCCACCAAAGGCGATGGCCATAATGTGCCAGCTGGTCACCAACCGAAGTAGATCGTATATCGGTGTGGAGGCCATGCGACTGAGCCATTCTTACAGCCTGGCCGATCTTCTCCAGCGTCAGAACTCAAATGTGGTCAATACGGATTGATGTCAGCTTACATAAGAGTGCGCGGCAACTCGATGGTCGACACAATGGAGGTAAAGGGCAACACAGCAAAAGATCTCGGTAGCCTTGACAGGATCACGAGAGAGGTATGTGACATCCGGCATCTGCGCCATGGCACGTGTGAAAAGATCCGACCCTGCGGGTCCAACAGTTACTTGTTGCCTCGTAAACGATTTTCCAAAGCCCATTATCAGTAGATAGTGCACGTACCACAGGCCATGCGTCCTCGCATATACCTGGGGATTCCGGTAGAACAGGTGAAGGTTCTGCATGAAGTCGGTCTCTTCAAAGAGATGGAAGAAAGGGTAAGTCCTAAACTTGGTATTCTGGAGGTAGTAAAGAGCGAGGTCTAAGGAAGGAAGACCGGTTGTTTCGATGGCGCTGAGTTCCATCTGGCGTTGTGAATCGATGCTGTATACTTCTCCATCTACGTGCGTCTGCATTGAGGCAGCTGGAGAACCCGAAAGCCCAGTACCCTGCGAGGCCATCTGCAGGACCTGGTAACTGAAGGACCATGTTGATGAGTGCCCAAGGTACCTCAGCCTCCCCGAGTAGTCGGACATATAGTTCGGTTGCTCAGGGACAAGGAGGTTTGAAACGGCGCTATCGTCAGTGTTTACACCACGGGGAGACGACACCATCTCGTCGACGGGTCCGGCATTTCGAGGCGTTGTTGTCGAAGGCTGTGGGACCACCTGACTGCGGCACTGGTTCCGGTTCTGGTCTTTGTCAGGTGAGAGGGGAGACCCTCCCGTTTGGGGGAGGGTCAGTGGATCAGTTTCTTGATTCGACCGTTCCAATGTTGGTAAAGGACCAGGTAAGTCAGAGGAGCCTTCTGCTGGAGATACAGATTTATTACGGTTTCTCTCGAAGTTGTCCAGCCGTTTGCGGATGTTGGCAAGAGACCTGAAGGGTGAAGTCAGCAACACTAACAGAGAGAGAAGCCAATAGTGCCTCCGACCTTTCCGATACTAGAATGTTGCGATCGTCTGATACAAAGTTGCAAGTGCTGCCTCTATTGGCACAGGACTTGCAGGGTTGGGTACCCGAACATTTGATCTTATGCTGCCGACATCTTTGGCAAGCGTTGGATACCCTCTTGTGACGACTGGAAATGTTCTGCTCACGCTGCATTGGGGAAATGTGTGAATAGCTTGGTGCGCGAGGAACGTTGGTACAAAAACGCAAAACTCCAAGATTCACAAGAGAAAAACAACTGACGAAGGTTCCTTCTCTCAGCCTGTGACCGGTCAACGGATTGATCCCCCTCTCTTCCCCTCTCTCACTAACACAGATAGTGGATTGAGTCCCCGCCACCCTAAAGATAAGGCTAGTTGGCTCTAGTCTGGTTTAGCCATTCGCGGACCAGTAGTTGACGAATCGGACGGGGCATGTTTCCGATGTTCGTGCGGGGAATGTATACGCTCAAGGGACTGGGCAACCCTACCACTGTTAGTTCGGCACTATGCCACGTAGGGCCTTAGCTGAATATCCATTACAGAGGGGGTCTGGTACCATCATGGTGGGATGTGCATTACAGGATAGTAAAAGTCCAATCCAAGGTTGATGTCGTCTTTTGTGGCCGTGTTTAGGTTTGGCAGCCGTCGTTAAGACTGTGCAGGCATACAACATCGAACCTAGCTGTGTTTATAGTAACCAGGAAGGAAGCTCGGAATTTATTATTAATTTGAGGCTACACAGTTCCGCATTCACGAGGAGCAAATACAATGGAGGCTGACGAAGCCGGAGAGTGGTGGGGAGTCGTCTAGAGCTCCCCCGGATGTATGAACCGATTCACACAACCCCACAATGTTGAAATATGTGGGGGAATGTGACTTTCAATGATAGAAGTAATCGGTTATATCCCAAGCATGACAAAAGCAACCTATGTCTATAGAAATAAGAGAAGCATTTGAACGCCGTTTTCCGTCCATCTTATCTATCCTCAACTTATATTGTCTTATCTCCTTCACATCAATGAAGCCTCAGCAACCCCCAGAACGTGTATTCAGCGCCGAATCTGTGGCAAATATGGCTGCCTCTGGTATTCGCACAGTTCCAAGGGTCGGGTCAGATCGGCCAATCGACTCTCCCGAGCCCTTGAAGGTCATTTATATTGGTGCAGGGATTTCGGGCATTGTTGCCTCTATCCTCTTCCGTAAAGCCGTCCCCTCACTCGACCTCGTCATTTACGACAAGAACCCTGAGATTGGAGGTACCTGGTTCGAGAACAAGTATAATTAACTGATCTGTCACCAACATTTCCTAGTATGTCATGCTAATCTGAAGATTTCAGATACCCCGGTTGCGCTTGCGATATTCCCTCTCACGCTTACCAACTGAGCTTCGAGTCATCAACAGACTGGAGCCACTTCTACGCTGGTGCTCCAGAAATTCTTGAATACTGGAAGAGGGTGGCAGACAAGTACAAAGTTCGAGATAATATCCGCCTCAACCACCGGTGTCTCGAGGCTACCTGGGATGAGTCCCGAGCTAAGTGGACCGTTCGCCTTGAGAAAGTCGGCGCCAATCCGCCGCACATTATTGAGGATGAATGCGATGTCTTTATCACTGGTACAGGGTTGTTGAACCAGTGGAAGTGGCCTTCTATTCCAGGTCTGCATGACTTCCAGGGCACTATCCTCCACACAGCCAATTGGCAAGACAGTTTCGATGCCAAGGTAACGTACCAAAGTCGCTGACGGCGCGATACGAAGGTGCTAACGATACTCAATAGGGCAAGAGAGTCGCTGTCATCGGAGCTGGAAGCAGTGGCATCCAAGTTGTGCCTGCTCTAGTCAATCAGGTCAAGTCCATGGACCACTACGTTCGCGGCAAAACTTGGATCGCTACCCAGGGTAGCGAGGACATGCTCAAGGAAGAGCTTGAGAAGCAGCACGAAAACAAGGCTTCCAACAACTTGGTGTATGATGAAGGACAGAAGGCGGCATGGAACAATGACCCTGAAGCCTATATCGCATATAGGAAGCAGCTCGAGTTCCGACTCCAGGGCAGCCATCAGATCTCGTATCGAGGCAGCGCTCGTCACAACCTGGCTCGGATTAGCTATGAGGCCTACATGAGAGAGAGACTGAAGACAAAGCCCGAGCTTCTAGACGCTCTATTACCCAATTTTCCTCCCTTGTGCAAGCGATTGACCCCCGGACCAGGCTATTTGGAGGCCCTCTCGCAACCCCACGTCTCAACGATCACGTCTCCCATTGCCTACATTGACCGTACAAGTATTGTTACGGAAGATGGTATTAGACGGCCGATCGACGCCATCGTCTGTGCCACTGGCTTTCATACAGAGCCGGGCTCTGGATTTCCTATCTATGGTCGGGACGGCATCAACCTGCGGGAGAAAACCAGAATTCACCCTAAATCATACCTCGGCCTTTCTACAGATAACTTTCCCAATTTTTTCCAGTCTTTAGGGCCAAACACATTCCCCGGTACGGGTAACTTACTTATCATGATTGAGCACACCCATCAATATATAGCCAAGATCCTGCGCCGTTTCGCTTACGGCGCTGTGCGAACCATCGAGCCGAAGCGTAAACAGGTTGACAACTTTACCAACTTCTGCGACCACTACTTCAAGAAGACAGTCTACACCGAGGACTGCATTAGCTGGTACAAAGCGCCTGCTCGTAGCCCTGGCGGTGCAGAGCGTATCACCGCGCTGTGGCCTGGGAGTAGTATTCATGCTGTCCACGCTCTTTCTCAAGTACGATGGGATGATTACAATATTGAATATCATGATGATGACGACTTTGGATGGTTTGGTGATGGCTCGACTCTTGGCGAGGCAGACCCCCGCATATCATCGAATCTAGAGGATCTCACTTGGTATATCAACAAAACTGACTTTCTCCACAACGCCTTATCTGTCACGGCAGAGGCTGGAAGATCACAAATCTAGCATAGAAAATTGGCTTTTTGCAATCAAATGTCTAAAGAATTAGTAAGCCAACAGTCTCTCCTGTGTCAGTTTGTACATTTAGTTCAAAATAAAACAGCACTGTTCATTGTGCATGTCGCTTTGAGAAACTGCCGAGGTCTGGCGTTTCTTCCACAGGACAAGGCTTCCCAAACTTCCTTGAATGGAGAGTACCAGCTGTATGAGAAAGCTCACTCCAACTAATATTGTGCTCACCGTCCTCCACGGGGCCTCTTGAACGATCTTGACAGAAGTAGGGTATCAGGGTAGGTATGAAGGAAGGCACGGTGATAAGAATGGCATTGGTTCCATCGAACCTTTGGTCTCCGCCTTCATGCTTCCATCGACCAATCGGAATCTAGCCCAGTAGCAAAGGTCATAGTAGACCTCGGTTCCACAGTAGCCAATCAAAGCAGGGTCTTTTCCGAATGGACCAAGAGTTCTAGATGTCAGCGTCTATGGCTTACAAGGTCAGGTGGGTCTCCAAATGAACAACTAAAATTCAACTTGGAAATCACAGGTCTCAAGCAGACCTTATGTCTAAATGCAGTAATATATTTTCTATTTCTCTGTGCAGCTATACTCACTAGAGGTGTTCTAGAGTAGGGAAGAAAGGCGTAATAGAAGGGATAAGTATACCTTTTAGAATGCTATAGGGTAGGTCTTCTATGTGTGTAGTGAGGATATTAGGCTATAGATATATGTAAAGTAATAAGAAGAGCTTGGTTTCAAATCAATTAAGAAATACAATATAGAGGTTTAGCTGTATAGGATAAACAAAGTAAAGAAAGCAAATCTGATTGTGTGTTTACTGATAACCCCACACGATGTCGTCTCAGTCCGTTTTTAAAGACAATCAGATGAAGCCTGAAGTGTCAACAGTCCATAGAAACATTCGCTACATGGATGCATCTCCCTGAGGAGAGGAGAGAGTGATCGATCCGTCACCCCTCTCTTTCTCGGCTGAGGTGCGCTTCAGCTGTGACGTATGCGAGGTCGGTACTCTCCCGGTTTCGTAGCTCTTGGAAGTCCTGAATCCGTGATGGATACCAAATATAGAAAATGGCCATAGTGATAGCCATGAGCAAAGAGTCGAAAATGTATAAGGTCCACTCATTCTTCAGTGGGTAAGCATCAGAACCCATGACGTATTCGATAATTCGGAAAAAACATCGGATCAGAATGAAAGCTGAAGTGGCATACAGCATGATCAACATCCGTTCCCACCCAGAAATATTGTCAGTGTTTGAGGGAACCATCACCCTCCAGCCTCTGCCGATGTTTCGGTAGCGCAGATGAAAGGTCACTGCTGCGATGACGAAAAGACCGAAGAAGAGGATTTGAATGATGAGACCGACGATTACAATATTCTCTCCCTTTTTGGGGTCATCGCCAGCTGCCATCATTCCAGCTCCCGAACTTTGTACCAAAAAGGAGAAAACGTCTCCCAAAACGAATAGGGTGGTAAGGCGCTTTGTACGGACGATAGAACAACTTTCCGCTTTGGGGCCAAGACTGCGTATGATCCGCCCCAGGGTCATGTAAATCGAAGCGGCAAAGAGAGAGGGCGGGATAAGCAGGAAGACAGATTGAATGATATAAGGACCGAGCTGATCGGTTGCTCTGGAAGCCATGGCTCGACCAATAAATCCGATGACTTCAACTGTTGCAAAGTATATCAGAATTCAAGAACTTAAACGGTGGGAAACAGGGACTTACGGTATCCTCCTACCACAAAGGGGATGCAGAACCACATTCGGTTCTGAACCATCTTCCATGTGTGGGCCATAGAGAGCACAAGGAACACAATGATGAAAATAACGGCGGCTGGTATCGAAGGGACATAGCTCCAAAGATAAAAGTTTCCTTTGTACGGAAGAAGCTCTCCTCGTGGGTTGAGGTTGTTGTTCATCGTCGAAGATGGTGTGCCGAAAGGGTGGTTCGAATTAGAAATTTGAGAGAAGGATAGGAAAGACTACTTGTTGCTAAAAGAATGGCTAAATCGATGTTGTAGTCAGACATAGGAACGTCGTGAGTTTCTGTTGAATAAGTTGAAGAAAGACGATACAAGTAAGACACAAGACATAAGGCACTATTTATCATTATCATGGGTCGCAAGGAATTCTGATCGCATCAGTTACGATATAGACTCTTACCTTTTTGGTCAAAGTTACGCGGGACCCCTGACTCAGCAGCACGGTCCTTCTCCCAAGGTGAATGCGTCGGCTACATGCACGGGAAGGAGACCATTGATGGAAGTCGGTCGCGCTTTGATCCTCAAGGTAATCTTACTGAATTCGCTGTTCACAATGCAATTACGGTAAGAGACAGCAAGATCATGACAGGATGCAAAGATCAGAAAAGCCTGCTCCAACTCATTGAATGGAGTTTAATAAACACTGAGTTTCAATTTCGAAAGTTGTAGAGTGTAAGCTTCATACAGAAAGCCATCCGACTAAAATGAATAGTGTGAAGGATCTTGAGAGTCAGAAAATGCTCTGTTGTACAATAAGCTCAAACAGAGGAGGAAAACAACAGTGGAGTAAAATTTGGAACTTGTTGTTTCAACCTCTGGCCTGTGCATATCAGATGGAGAAGGGCTTGACCCATTTCCTAATAGTGCACCCAAGGATATGGCAAATGCAAGTAAATACTCGTAAAGTTGTCCGAGCTGGCCCTAGTGGGACGGGACTAAAGAAGCTAGTTCGATTTGAATCAAGATACGCGTAAAAAAAGCCAAATTGGAAAAGTTTAAATGTGGATCTTGTCCCATGCATCATGCTTTCGTATCCACCCGTATTTCTTCGTTGCATTCCCCTCGTTGTGGCTTTCTATACTCGCGATCATTTTTTTTCTTCCCTCTTTTACCTTGTCCTGAGTCACTTCCTCGTATTGAGTTGCAACCAAGATCAAGAACAACGATGCAGGTTGAAGCGTCAAAAAAGCCCCGTCAAAAGCACCGCAAGTCCCGTGATGGGTGTACCACATGTAAGAAGCGCCACATCAAATGTGACGAAAAAGTCAGTACCTGTTTGTTCATGAACTCTCTTAATTTTGCTAAGATTTTGGTGATGCTAGCGGCCGGATTGCGGTAATTGCTCCATCTCCGGGAGAGAGTGTCATTACGCATTTCCCAAGCAAGCGAAAACTGGCACCTCGCCGTATGAGACCGAACTTACACTGCTCTCTTCTTCTTATCCAACCAGTATATTCCCGGACTCATCAATTGCATCAACCCCAGATTTGGAAGAAGTTGAATCTGAAGAACTATTTACCCTTGACCACTTGAACTTGCTCTGCCATGTGAAAGATCATATGAGAGACTGGATGATGGTGACAGATAAGCTTCTTCCTCTAGCTGATGGCTATCTATCCACAGCATTGAAGACGCCCTACCTCATGAATCAACTCCTTGCTCTATCTGCAATGCATCTGAGAACTGTCGAGAACCTAATGGCAGACTCTTACTTGCAGACCGCTACCCATCTTCGACGTCGTGCACTTCGCGGTTTCAATCAACACATCGATGACAATTCCGAGACGAATTCAACGTCTCAATTCTTCTTCGCGTCGCTTTTGGCACTTCACTACCTCGCAGAAACCGTTACAGATCTTGGCGACAGGAATTTCGCCGTCAGTCTCGACTGTACGTTGAACTACTTCAGACTTCACCGCGGAGCACGAATCATGGGGGAGAGAGCCAACGCGTCCTTCAGCACCTCTCCTGTCGCTCAATGGATGATCGACGCGTCGAGAGAAGGACTCGAAGAGGCAAAAACCAATTCCCAAGGATATACTATTCTCACTTCCATGCTTGAAATATCTGAACTTAACGAGGATTCACGAAAGGCCTGCGGGGAAGCGGTGGATGCTCTTAACTTTGTCAAACGAAAGGTTGGAGGTCCCAACGGTTGGGGGGTTCACTCCATGATGGCGTGGTCAAATCTGATTCCTTGGCGCTTTCTAACGCTCTTGGAAAAGTACATCCCGGAAGCACTTGTTATCCTGGCACATTATGCTGTTTTGATGCATCGCTTTCGTACGTTTTGGTGTTTTAATGACCTTGGAAAGCGTCTGGTGGACGGTATCTCCGGGGCTCTTGCAGGCTATTGGGCGAGTTGGCTTCCAAAGCTGGAAGATGATGTATATTGATTGAGGTCTGATAGTTGCGTTGATCCCGTCTTACTGTGTTAGCACAAATTTCATATTATTAGTATAAATACAGAATGGAAAAGGTGACCCAATGTATTCAGACAGAGCCTGGGGGTATATTACTAGTGTCATTCCAGAGTAGGTAACGGCATCACTAAAGACTGTGTTACGTATATACAGATAGGACGACAAGTCTAGTTTTAGAGCTCAACTGATCCGTTATTTCTGCACTCTTCACATACACAAATACACAACCACTACTTATTAGATACACCCTTGGACCTCTCAGCTGCAGCCAGGATCGCACTCGTAAAAGCAGATCTGACTCCTAATTTTTCCAGCTCCAGCAATGCTCTTATCGAACAGCCTCCCGGAGACGCAATCTTCTCCCGCAGTACACTTGGGTGCTCACCAGCAGGAACCAACTTCAACATACCGATGGCACTGTTGACTACCATCTTTGTTGCCTCTGTTCGCTTGACTCCTTCGGCGACAGCGGCGTCGAGGAGACCGTCGACGGCGAGCAGCAACAATGAGCCAGCACAGCCCACCAGCACAGCAGAGATCTCGAATGTGCCTTCAGATGTCAGCTGCGCGTCGCCAACCTGGCTGAAGACCCAGTGAGCGATATCCTGGTTAGTCTCAGATAGTGTCTCCTGGTCAGCCGCGTACAGAGTGACGGCTTCGCGGATCTTGGCTGCCATGTTGGGCATAGCTCGCACGGCCTGGATAGAGATATTGTGTTCCGTTGTGTCAAGAACCAAACGATTAATCTCCTTGATTGTGATACCGGCCATTATACTGATGATCAATTTGTTTTGCAACCCTTCCCTGATTCCGGAGGCGGCAAACACTTCTTCTCTCTTGACAGGCTTGAAGGCTAATATAACCACATCCGCTTCTTGAATTGCATAGAGATTGTCTTTTGCAAGCAGTACCGTGAGGCATGATGAGTCCTCGCCCAGTTCTTTTTGGACACGGCGTTGGGATGTCTCAGTCGCAACTGTGACATAGAGATGTTTCACACTGATGCGCTCGGTGGATTTGATGGGCCCAAGAAGTCCTGCCGCAATGGCGGATCCCAGATTACCTTGTGCAATATGTCAGCATTCTCGGATTGCCCTGGCACAGGGGTAGTGACTTACCGCCACCAAGCACGGCAAAAGTCAAAGCTTTAGTCATCATGGAAAAAGTGGTAAGCAGATTGTAGTGCTCCTAGGTTTCTAAAGTCTTAACGGACAGATTTATCGATCAAAGTCCAATAAGTTATATGCTTTACAATGACGTGGTGGTCACTGATTGCTCGCATCTTGCTTTGTGGTTCAGTCCGGCCCGAAATTCCATGTCTCGGCCCGGTTTAAGTTGGGAATAACAGTTTGTGGTCCGAGATTAGACTAGGACATTGGAGATCGGATCCACGTTCCGACTCTGCGCCCTGCGCGCCCTTCTTCTATTGACGCATGTCAATCTGACGGCTTTCATTGTGACGTCAAGATTGTCTGATCATTATACATCGACTTGATATGATTGAACTTGGCCACTGCCACTAAGACCGAGTGTCGATAGTGAGGGTGAGTGAACCTCGGCGTACCCGTTGTTTCGAAACCGGCCTCAATATCTGCTGCTTTAAGACAATGTTCTCGGGACAAAGTGCAACACACTGTCTTATCGTTACTCTGACGCCGTGGTCGCGCCCTTCACGCTATCTCACAACAATCAGGCTTAGCTGGTGAAAGATTAGGATTACACAGTCGTTTGCGATAGCATCTAGTGTGAACAAGATCTTCATTGGGAAGCCTCTAAGATGTACAACTTCTCTCACGATTTTGAAATGGCAGCTGTGCGACGGCTAGTGCCTTTTGGAATGGCACACGATCTCCCTCTATTTGTGATACAATTAAATGCAATAGCTGTTAACACATTGGCAATTCAGAAAATATGGAAAATATCTGATTCTGCCAGGTTCTATAACTCTATTTACTCTGTGATATGACAAGCACTCAGTGTGCTACTCCCCATCTCAAACGAGTCCTTGACGCATCGAATACTAGAGAATCGAAGCAGTACATTGACAGAGTTTGCTTTGCTACCAAACCTGTCAGTAAAAGGTACATAAAACAGCGACTTCAAAACTCACTCATTTGTTCCTGATGATCTCGCTCCACCGAATGGATTGGCACCGATGACGGCCCCGGTACATTTATCATTGATACAGAACATACCAACAGAATCTCTGAGTATGTGGTTCGCGACCTGAATAGCGTCTCGGTCGCGAGCAAAGACGGACCCTGCAAGACCGTATTCCGTAGTTCTGTCGATGAGCTCGCAAACATCTTCAAAACCAGAGGGCGAGGCATCGTCGTATGTCTGCACGGCGAACAATGGCCCAAAAAGTTCCTTGGTCATTGTTTCGCTTTCAGCAGTTCGGTCTGCGGCATTAATCTCGATAATGGTGGGTTCGAGAAAGAAGCCCTTGCTACCATGTTGCTTTCCGCCATGGATAACTTGATGACCTTCCTTCCTGGCAGCATCCAGGAAGTCCCCAAATCTGTCAAAGGCCGCCTCGGACACGATAGGCCCAAGGGCATGGTGCAGTTGCTTGACGTCATCCCCGTGTGTCATTTTGGCTGCTTCTCTGAGCAAGGCCTTCTTCAGATCGCCCTGCTCCCACATGGATTTGGGAACAAAAATACGAGATAAGGCGCTGCACTTCTGTCCCTGGAACTCAAAAGCTGAACGTACTGCGGCTGATGCTAGCCAGTCAACGTCGTCCTTGCAAGAGTTGTGGACTAGATGGAAGTTCTTGCCACCGCTCTCTCCCACAATCCTGGGAAAGGTCTTGTAAATGGAAGTATTGACGCCAATTTTGGTAGTTAGACTTCGCAGGACAGCCGAAGACCCCGTGTAATGTAGTCCAGAGAAGTCTCGACTGGCGAGTGCGGGTTCGACCACAATAGTGGGGTCAGCGACTGGCAGAAACTGTACCACGCCTGCCGGGAACCCGGCCTCCTCCATCACCAGGTACATGAGGTAGTTGGAGAGAACAGCCATTGGGGACGGCTTCCAGAGTACCACGTTACCCAGGATAGCCGGTGTGAAGGCAATATGTACACCTAAGGCGGTAAAGTTGAAGGGAGAGACAGCTAGCAGGAAGCCTTCCAAGGGACGGTAGTCTAGACTGCTGTATGCTGAGTCATTCTGTTTGAGAGGCTGTTGCTGATAGAGTTGATGGCAGAAGTAGACGTGAAAGTTGAGCGTATCGATCACCTCGGCCACGCAGTCACCCTCAGCCTGACCACAAGTCTTACCTTGACCTATCATCGTCGCCGCCATGAGCTTCCACCGATATTTGGTCTCGACAAGCTTTGCCGCGCGCTTGTAGATTGCCGCCCTGTGACTGAAGGGCATAGTGGCCCATTTCTTTCTTGCTGCAAGGGCTCCAGGGATGGCTTTGTTCATGACAGTCTCCCGATCTACCTCGTGGTATACAGCCAAAGGCTTTCCATGATGGTCCCAGGGGTTGACTTGGAAATTGGTTCGGCCTGAATAGATGCGTTCGCCGTTGATGATACTAGGCACCTCCGCTGTCATCTTTTCCATTTCGGCCAAGGCATTTTTCAGTAGTTTTCGCTCTTCGCTACCAGGGGCGTACGAGAGCTTATAAATCAATATATTAGGAACTTTGGCAATGCATCCTGGAATTAGACCACTTACAGCTCCTGCGTTGACTGGCTCAGGGTACTGGAAAGCAGCCATAGTTTATCGTGGATGAGAATCTCTTTAGCGGTGTTGTTGAGGTTGGCACTGCTATTGTCATGAATACTGGGGCGTTGAACAGAGCATACTATTGTAATACTGATATTCATTTATTACACTCTATACCCCGTCAGTGAGCACAATCATGGCATATCTCGGGTCGGTCTGAGTGCAATGTAAACACGGATCCATGTTCCGTGATGGTGGGGTTAGCATCCGACACCCGTCGCTGAAGAGTCCACAATTTTGTGGCCCAACCTTGCGGTTTCAAGGGCTAATTTTGGGTCTTTCCAAGGAACTGAAGCTGGTGGAATCAACAATGTCTGACCATGCTGCATTTGCATCATTTATAATGCTTTCCGTCCCACATAAAATTGAAGTCTACTAGACCCTATAGCGTGAATGTTCCAGAAGGAATCATAATGAACATTACCTTTGCAGCATGCACGCCTACCTTGTATAGCCGCAGCATGTTCAAAGTTTGAAGAAGCACAATGATTTGCGCTAGAAAAGACCTGTTACTTTATCGGCATTGTTCAATCTATTTCATACAACTAACTGTTGGAGAATATGACTTGGCAAAGATTTACATCCAATTAAAGATTATGCACAGAATAATACACTGCCAAGACTATGTCTCTCTCCAATTATGAGCGCAGCAATGTTTGACTCTCATATCGCCGAACATATGATGCAAGATAAACCGCCTAGTCAAGGAACTTTTCAGTAAAAGGGTAGAAGCCGTCTCCGGATCTCACGACCTAGTCGAACTCTTTCAGCAGCAGCTCCACCTCTCCCCTCCAGGACAGCCTTATTCTCAGTCGCTCGTCTAGCCAGAAACGGAAGACATTCTTTTAGGTCTCCGTAACTCATGGACTATGAAGAAAGGACAATGATATCAGCAGGACGATCAAATGGAGGGACATATGTCTCTCACCTTGACAACGAGCGGGAAACCATCTTCAGCCACAAGGGTTCCAGTGATTCTGTTAGTCAGGTCGTCTTTCATTCCTATTCGTTCGTTAATCGGTGCTTCCATGTCAAATTCTTATCAATAGAACGCTTACCGTACAATTGCGCAAAGGCAATACTACCAGCCACTTGTTTGGGGACCAGAAGCTTTCCGTCGGCCCTGCGCTCAGCCAATCCATTGTTTTCGAGAAGCTTGATTCCGAGATCAATGCTGATTGAGTTGTGTGTAGCAAAGACGGCGCTGAGCTTTGAGATCCCAGTCTCTAGAATTTGGTCAGCTACAGTTGTGAGAGTCTTCTCTATGCCATAGTTGAAACTGGCATCTGTCTCCTTCTTTGTCTCCCACACAGGACCCGGGCCCTGTCTGCCCTCCTGCTTCCATCTTTCGGCCTCTGTTACCATGTAAGCCCCCCGAACTTGCTTGAACAGGAGCTTATAGCCCTTTGTCTCGGCACGACGAATCTGTTGGTCGAGGAGCTGTGGGTAACGACGGAGATAGGCTTGGAATGATGCGATGCAGGTGGCAGGGCCGTCCAAGGCGTTATACTTTTGCATGAGCTCATCAGTCAGACTGTCAATCACCGGTTGGTACCACGACTGCTCCGCGTCAATAACTATTCGGACATTATTGTCCCGAGCCTTGCTGGCGATCGCCTCGAGTGTGGCTCGCAGAGTGACCAGTTGTTCTCGATCAGAATCAGTGACATCTTTGCCCTTTAGAGCAGCCTCCCAATCGCCGTCGTGAGGTAGGCCCGGGTAAGGAACATCCTTATCAAGTCCTCGAGCCTCCCTTGATTTAATAATGGCTTTGGACCCGTGATTGAGGGCAATCGGGTGTGGAAGCAAGCCAGTGATTTTGATTCTAACCCAGGACCGGTTATCGCCACCTGTAGCACTTGGATCCTGGCAATACTGCTTGGCCAGTTTCCCTTGGATCTCAATGGACTCCAGGACGTGTTGTGTTTGCTTGAGAATTAGGTCTGGATTCTTGCTGGAACCATCCAGTTCAGCTTCGATGTTGTAACCGAGAAGCGTGCCGATCTGGTGTTGGCGGAGAGTATCAATCTTTGGGATACAGTCCTCAGTCATCTCCCCACCCAGAAATTGGTTGAAGAATGTCCTAATTACGAAGGCTTGCGTGATTGAGGAAACAATGGGAATATTAGACAAGACATTGTACAAGGTCTCGCTCATGTCCACCCAATTTGGGGAGGAACAAAAGGTAAAGGCTCTGTAAATCTTGAATCAGTTCACATGCTATATTTCAAAATAGACAAGACTGAAACTTACGTCCAACCTGATATCAATTTGCTAAGTGGTACAGTTGAGAGCGCCTCCACGTCTCGTTGATCATCAGAAGGTTGATAGTCTCCCTTCCTGTACAGCAGTGAAATAGTAGTCACTGCGGTACCGGCTACTATGTAGACGAGCCTCCGGCCTTTCAACTTCATGCTCTTTGATACAGTGCCAGCCTCCGTTGTGGGCGATCGGGGCCGAGTCACATGAAACAGATTGGTCGTTGTAAATGTCCTCGAAGACACAAGAGCACGTTGCCTAGTTGATGATAACATGATGGATGTTTGTAGTCGATGCAACATCATAGAATGCATTAAATGATTTGAAGCCAAATGATATCTGTGTACGATGCAGATTATAATCAAGTCTGGCTGTGTTCCGCAGCAAGCTCTGGCGACTTCTACTTGGACCCATTGACTGCAACATGATTCCTCATATTACAGCCTACTTATCACCTTCGGCTGATTGAACAAGCTCTAACAAAGCTTTCTGTCTTAGCCCAATATCGCCACATACAACTGCCTGCCTTCACATAAGCCAGGCGTGCTCGGACCGAGATAGAGACGCTGACGTCTGGACTTTGGGGTTGGGCCCGAGCCGAAGCGGGGTATGTAGGTAGGTATTGACAATGTGGAATTCCTGCTCTCATCATAACGCGGCGTCACCCTCGCTACTATCGGATCCACGATCCGAGTTTCACAGCCACATACGGCAAGCGAGTTTAGGGACAAGTTGCAGAAGCTGGGGTCAAGTTCCGAATCTCGGTCTCGGGCTGGCATTGTTTGATGGCTATCATGTGCTCGCGAGTCTTAATAAGAACCATTAATTGTCAATCTCTAAGCAACAATTATCAACATTGTCATTACTGGTCCTTCAGCAGAACCCATTAATCACTTCTCTTTATCTGTCTCAACGCATCCGTAAAATGCCCGGTCGTCTTGAAGGAAAGATCGCCCTCGTCTCGGGTTCCACCCAGGGTTTCGGCCGTGGAATTCTTGAGACCTTCATCCGTGAGGGTGCCGCTGTTCTCGGCATGGATCTACAAGCGAAAGATGGGCCTGTCGATGGCTACACCGAAAAGCAGGCCTATCAGATTCAGGCCAACGTCGCTGAGGAGGCTAGCTGGGTTAAGGCTGTGAGTCATCTGTCCGGTCGGATAATCTTCGTGTCTGACCCAATCCCTTAAAAGCTTGAGACTTCAATCGCCCGCTTCGGCCAGTGTCCGTCCATTGTTGTCCACAACGCCGGCTGGTCTTACCCCAACAAGTCCGGTATCGAAGTCACCATTGACGAGTTTGACCGTCTCTTCGACGTCAACGTTAAGAGTGTCTACCTTGCTTCCAGAGTCCTCATTCCCGAGATGAAGAAGAACGGCCCTGGTTCTACAGTCATTATCTCCAGCGAGAACGCTATCAGGCCAGGCGCGACCCAAACATGGTACAATGCCACCAAGGCGGGTGTCTCTTCAGCTACAAAATCCATGGCCCTTGAGTTTGCCAAAGATCAGCTGCGCTTCAACACCATCTGCCCTACCTCAGGTAATACCCCTCTGCTCAATAAATTTGCCGGTATCGCCGACGGTCCTGTGCCCGAGGACATCATCAAGGCCAAATGTGCTGCCATCCCCATCGGCCGTCTTGTCGAGCCTTCGGATGTCGCTAATGTTGCCCTTTTCTTGGCTGAACCAGCTAGCTCTATTATTAGCGGGATTGAGATTCTTGTTGATGGCGCGCGCTGTGTGTAAGCGTTCAATCTCAGTATCGTTATACTTAGATGTACAGCTCAAGATATAATATAGGAATCTGTTTTTTGACCAGGCTTCTCACAGACTGTCTTATCAGTCCCATCGGTTTCAACTCGAAATTACTGACATCTGTAGATGAGCTGCTCTAGGTTGTGGCGCACTTGCAAAAGTAGAAGGGATGGAATGTCTACCGTCTCTATATAGATGCACCAATAGAGGCTGGAAACATTTGCTGACCTTGTTTGAATCGTCTATGGCTAGTGATGAAAGTCAAGGACCGTTAAAAAGGCGCAAAGTTCAACTGATAATCACGTAGGGACATAATAGTTTATTTCTCATATTGTGATCATTTCATTGTTGCAATGCTCGGTCCAGGTAGCGTTATGTACAAAGAAGACTGAAACGTTACAAGGCTCAGTTTACAAACAGGCCTTGAGAGGCTCGGACTTGGTTAGGATATCATGGACAGCATTGCCGTTTTCGTCGTAAGTGACCTTCAAGCCCTGCACGCTTGCCCCATCACCCGACCATGTATTCACAAGTCCCCGCTCTGAAAGTCCAAATACAGGATCATATTTTGGCTTAGGAACTCCCCAAGATTTCTCAAAGACCCCGCCTCTCTGGACAAAGTCCCAATCACCCCCGTTGTAAGCACCCATCATTGTATAGCCGTTCAGGGTGAGCTCAGAGAGCGTCTGCTTAGGGTCGATGGCTTCAATACCATGAGCTTTTCCGGGAGACATGAGCTTGAATTCAGCTTCTGGTCTGCAATCATAGGTCTTGTGAGCCACACCAGCGGGTATAATAAAAACATCACCCGCATCTGCGTCTAACGTAACAGCACCATCCTCCCAAGCTGAACCATATGTGTTTTGATCAAGGTCCTCCGATAGGTCAGCAACACCGAACCGAATCTTTGCTGTTCCCGAGAGGACTGCCATGCATTCATGAGCTTCAGAGTGGAAATGGGACAGCTGAGTCTGTCCATATCGAAAGATCCAAGCAACTCCCCAGTCATTTTTCGTGAACATATCCCATACCTCCCCAGCGTCGCAATGCGTCTCGCCAGGCTTGATATCAAAAACGTTCTTGTAGTGTAGGAGAGGACGAGGAGAATTGGGAATATGGTCAGTAGGGAAAAGGTGGTATTGCCTGACGGTAGGAGTCATGGCAAAATGCTGATTCGGGACGTAGTGTGGGGTTTGACTTAAATGGGTGATGGGTGTAGATGATGAGATCAGGTTCTGTAACAAAACAAGGAATGAAGGCCTTCATATCTGTATGAATATAATGATACAGCTCTTGGGATAAGCAGAATAACCACGACTTTCATGTCAACCTCCATCGATTTAGAGCCAACGGAACTGGACGCCGACTCGGAATCGTGGTCCGGGTGGCGCCTGTCGGATCGAGACTGCGTCAACTGTAAGCCACTAGAAATTGATCATACGTCAGACCGGTTTGGAAGCAACCATTCTTGGGAGGGCTACGTAACAGAAAACGTCTTCAATGCTATTTCTTTACGTACCCTTGTGAGAAGTGTGACGAAAAGGCACAGTATCTGGAGATTTTAACTGACTTCTATTTATTGACGGTAGCGTTGTTGCCCGCAATAAAGATGAGTCACCTTCATGTCTACGACTGAACAGCCGATGTGATTATATTTTTTCCATTGCACCACTCGATATGAACTTATCGCAAGAGTTGAGAAAGTATCAATTCACACCTTCCAAACGTCCAGCCTTCGTAGGTAGCACAAGACTCGGATCACTTGGCTCTATTGACAGGGTTAGAAGGACTGCTAGCCGATTTCTTATAAATCGCATGTAGATGGCATGCATGCCCTTAGGTCAGAAGAAGTGGCTCTTCGGTACTCCTCAAGATATCTTCCCAGTCTGCCCTTTTTCCGCCCAAAACGCTTTGCACTTGACGACTAATCCACAACTCTTCAAGCACCTCAAGTGCTCGCGATATATTTCGAAACCTTCGTTTTCCATACGAGCCCTCCAGCCTTCTAAGAACGAGATTCATCTGCTCTTGGTAGATAACCTCACCGCCCAGTATAAACAATGGAAACAGAAGTGGAGATTCAGATACGTCATTCTCCGGCACCGTTTTGATATGATCCAGCCCGTTCGCCACGACTTCTTGAATATTCCCTTCCAAGGTCTCGAAAGATATATTGTAACCAAGCCATGCATCATTGTGAGCTTCCAAATACACTCGCATCTTTCGATAAAGAAGAATGAGCGCAGCTCCACGATAAGCATAGGCTACAGCTTCCAGAGTGGAAGACGCACCAACAGGACAGTTCCACGCTTTGATATCATTCTCAATATTCAGATGAGTTCTTGAATTTTTAGATTTCATCAGGAGGTTCATTGTATCGAAGCTCAGGCATGTGATTTCAGCTACGAAACTCAACAGCTGGGTGGCGACACCAAGATAAGTGTCAAACTCGTCGGTGATATCTCTGAGATAGTCGGGGTTTAGCAAGCATTGAGTACCCAAAGTGACACTTCCGATGATATCGTGATACGCAAAATTGCGAAGAATCCACCGTCCCTCCGAAGTCAAACTCAAAGCCTGAGCACCTCGAACAGTTGATCCACATTTATGACTCCGAGCGCAAGCGATAAGATGTTTCGCTCCTACAAGGTGGTTATACCAGCTCTGGTGACTTCCTAAGCACACCTCGGAAGTCAAAAGAATGAGACAAGCAGATAATGCTGTTTCAATGACGGCTGAGTCCGTAGTTGGGCGGGAAACGGTCATGGATAATTCTTTCAGAGCTTTTGATCGTGCTGTTAAAGATACCGTTGTATAGCTTGGGTCTGTATACGACATGTGGCCGGATGAGTACGCGATCAGAGCCTCGGCCAACGCAGGAGACTCCATGGCCAAAGGCAGAAAGTCTATTAGACGTTAGTTGGTAATGTGATGGTGACGAGACTGGAACTTACCAGATAAGAATGAGTTATTATTCAGACTAATGCTTAAAAGCTCTGAGAGGACTTTGATGTAGTGGTTCATCGCTTGACGCCTTCTAGGCGAGTCCATATCTACCGGTGTCATTGAAGATAGCTGTGTAGTCAATACTATTTGCGGTGCATGCGATTGAACCCCAACCCGTTCTAATTGAGGGACATCGTTGTGAGACGGTGGGATGACTCGACGGACATCATCTCGAACACATTCCAGGTTGAGTCGGATGCAGGCACCACATCTCGGAAATGTATTTTGCGTGCATTTCTTCCGTCTGGCCTTTCAGTCAGCATGACAGAGTAGAGTAAGCATGTGGGATTATACCTATACCGGCAAGTCAGGCAGCCTGTCTTGTCATGCTTGGATCCTTTCCTTCTCTTTGGTTCAGCTCTCTCCATGGTTCGTGAAAAAGTGTCCTAGATCGTAATGAAGCAATGAAGCGGAGATGGAAGCAGAAGACGGAAGAATATGAATCCGAAAACTTTATTTTCTGCTCAGTCATTAGTCAGTTTCCGAAAGTGTGACGTCAAGTTGGAAGTCTACTTTCAGCTAGTCAGAAATGGCAAAACACACGTAACAACTTCAAGCATCGAATATTCACAAACAGGTTCAAATAAGCCCATTCTAACTGATTCATTCATATGCATCTGCTATTGTCCTCAATCCACTACTTATGGAATTTGGATCACGATCTTGCCTGTGTGAGTCGAGCTCCAAAGATGGTCATAGGCCTCCCTAGTCTTGTCAAAGGAAAATACACGGTCAATAACAGGCCGAATCTCATTCCCCTCAAAACAATCCAGCATGTCTTTCAACTGCTCCCGAGATCCCACCACAACACCTCGGAGAACACAGAGACGATCCAAGGCAAGGAAGGCTGCATCAGGGCCACGAAGGTCTTTCCCAGCGCCCAATGGATCAGGGTTGGTGATATGCCCGATGCAGTTAATTTGCCCGTTAAATCCGATAGCGTCAAAGGATGCTTGAAGTGTGAGTGTTCCTCCAACTTCAATGATGTGATCGACACCTTTGCCATTGGTAATCTTCATGGCTTCAGCCGCCCAGTCTGGCGTGGTTCTATAATTAATCCCATGCGTTGCACCAAGGTCCTTCGCTTTGGCCAATTTCTCGTCGGACGAGGAAGTCACAATTGTCTTTGCTCCGGCAGCATGGGCGATCTGTAGCGCGAATGTAGATACACCACCGGTACCTTGTAGAAGAACTGTCTGACCAGGTCGGAGAGGAGTCAACCCATACAAAGCGTTCCAAGCTGTCAACGCTGCGCATGGAAGGCATGAGGCTTCCTCAAAAGATAGATAGTCGGGGATCTTGACAACGCCAGTCTTGGGAAAGATGAAGAACTCGCCCAAAAGGCCTTGCTGTTCGCCTCCAAGCTGAGTCAGACCGACCTCGCGGGTGAGGCGTCCGGCGATGTGGTCCTGTGTAAAGTTGGCGAGAACGCGATCACCCACTTTCCACTCCGTTACGCCTTCGCCTATTTCCTCTACAATGCCTTTGTAGATATGTCAGTTCCCATGCATGAATCGGCTAGGTTTCAGTACTCACCTGCGCCATCACTTCCAGGGACGAGAGCATCGGGTCCAGGAAACGGATAGGTACCAATAGCCACGATACCATCTCTCCAGTTCAAAGAAACAGCCTTGACCCGGACCAAGATTTGGCCGAGCTTCGGGGATTCTTTTGGGACATCTCGGAGCTCCAAGGAGTTGAATCCTTTCTTCTCTGGGAGCCAGTACTGTTTGAAGGTAGTAGACATAATTGAGGTAGTCCAGTTGTAATGTGAATTGTTTTAGATATAGGGCTATTCAATTTCATCCGTGCAAAGATTGTCTTGTTTATACTTTTCTTCAATCCTAATCGACTCTACGAGATCCTCCCATCAGTAACATTAACAAATTCGTCAAAGGTATCTAGTCTGCGGGCGGCGTGTTTGGCGTCTTCGGCATATTAGCCTGTCCAATCAAAGCTGGTAATCCGGCGTGTTTGGCGTAAGTTGAGACTCCACCAAGTACGGATAGCTAACGGCGTTATTGAATACCCCAGACTTTGCACCGACAGATACCAAGAGAAGAATGGTAGCTTTCTATTATCTCTTCTGTCCGAAAATATGCCCCAAGGTTCAAAAAGCGGTCTAAACGTCTCAGTTGAGTTTCGTCATTTTACGAACGTGAATGAAGTTGGAGAAACAAGAGGTGGATATCCTTTTCCCTGTAACCAATAGATCAGCGTTATTCTCACTTGGTGTGTCTAAGCTGCGGTTTTGTCTCCACCGCAATTTGAAGCTGTATTGGTTAAAAGTTCTGAGTCCGGCTACCCTTTTTCATTCTCTCTCAATCTCCACATGAGCATGAGCCTATCCTTTGACACTCTGAACGTCCCAAGAACACGACCCTCAAAAACGACAGAGGCGTTTATTATACAGACCCTCGTTACCAGATTTGACAAGATGTCTGACGTTATAAGCCAGATGATGGACCATCTTTGGGATACCCCGGGGCAGTACCGTAAATGGGGCTTTAGCATTTATCGCACTTATTACGGCAAAGATTCCGACGAGCATTGGCAATCCCTTCTTTACTCTCTGCGGCATCAGACCAAACTTGCATTTGATAGATACGAAGACGGAGAAACAAATCAAGATGATCGCCGGACGGTCCAGGAGTTATTTCACCTTGATATCCGAGAAAACGCCTCGATGTTGGATGGACTCGATGTCCGTGGCCTCCGAGCATTCTGCAAAGCCGAGAACTTGGAGGCTAGCAAAGTGATAATGAGAGCCCACGGCGAGAGGCGCGTGAGCACAAGGCCTCCTGAGGATCATGCCATGGCAGACTTTCTCTTCAATTTTGTACTGCTAGCCGATGAGGCTGTCTTGAAGGACCTAGGGAAAGGTGAATATATTGTTAAGGCTGTTTCGCTACTATGGGATGGCGACTCGGGATGGGGATGGATGAGAATACCAACAGGCTATCTGTTGGACTTGTGGACATTTCTCATGTGGAATGATGATAGGACGGAGCGTTGTCTTCTTTTCCGCGGATCAGAAGAGGACCTCGAGAGTCATATCTGGGCTGGAGATTGTGTTCTTCACTGGACTGGACAATGTTCTGAGGTCCGTCAACGGCGGCACTACAGTGCCCAAAGAGAATATGACTTTCAGATCAAATCAACGCCGGCTCCCAGAAAGCCGTCTGATGGTATCCAACATCGTTATTTTGTGAGATACCCATTGCGGGGATCTTCAACGGTGTCGCCGTCAAACGCCAAGTAGTCAGCTTCAGGGTAAATAGAACTGCTCACACGCTTGACTGGAGACTGTTCTGAGATTCGTGAATGGGAAGACCAAAGCACCCAAGAAGAATAAAGTTATGGAGATGAACAAAAAACGGTTCTCTGGACGTTGCTCAATCTCTTGGATACAGTATCGAGGATTTGGGGCCAGCACCGCGTGCTTTGCCGAGGAAACAAACAGCGATCATGGGTTAACTACCCTTGCTAGCGCCTTGAAACTGGAGCTTTTTAGCAACACACCGTAACATGGAAGTGGGCTCAGTCGGGGACAAGACGACTGGTGCTACGAGACTGCCGCCTGGTTTTGCTAGGACCAACAGCCCATGCTAGATTCGTACAAATAAAACCACCTGTCCTGGCAAGAGACCAACTACCAATACATAATTACGCCGCGGGAGATAATCATAGCTCGTCCCTTACTTCCGACGCTGCTCATAGCAACTATTCGTAAAAATGGTCGTCATTCAACGCCTCATCCCCTTGCTGAGTCTGTACCTCGGTAGCAGTGCCGCCTTCCGCCTCTACTATGCTGAAGATCTCGAACGCAAACACGTCGGCGATCCCTGCGTGAAGGCAATGTCTGCAGACATCGATTGTCCTGTGGATGTACGCTCCTTCAAACAGGGCGGCTATTACGCATCACTTGGCAACGTGACCCTGACCGATGAGATATGTACGGCCACTTGCTCTGCATCGCTGAAAGCTTGGTTCGATACAGTTGTCAGTGCTTGCGCAAACGAAAAGAAGGTAGATGATGTGCCTCAATTCTACGGAGGCTACATCTGGGCCGGCTGGAACGAGACTTGCGACAAAGATCCCAAAACCAACAGGTACTGCAACGGTACGTTTTTCTCATTGATCGATGAGGGAAGAGACTGACCCAATCATTTTGCCTATCAGACATCTTAGAGGACGCCGAGGAGGAAGAGAAGCTTTGCCTTGATTGCAACCGCCGCAAACTAGAAATGATGCAGTCCTCCTCGTACTCTGAATACGACAGCTTCTACCGGTCTAAACTAGTGGAGGTGTACGAGAAATGCGGCGGCTCTGGTCCAACGGATATCCCGCTAGGGCCCTGGGACGCGGAACACGAAAGGTTCTGCTCTTCGAAGAAATGGCACACGACCAAAGAGAACGAGACGTGTGACTCTGTCGCCAAGGCCCACCCAGGTGTCGCTGGTCATACTCTATATAAGTTTAACGAAAACTTCATAGCTGACTGTCGCAAGTTACGTGCGGGTATCAAGCTGTGTCTGCCCGAGATATGTCCTATCCACGTGGTCCAGCCGGGCGACACCTGCGAATCCATTGAGGAGGAAAACGATCTTGAAACTGGCCGCGCTCGGGACTTCAATTGGTGGATCAAGTCTGATTGCAGCGACTTGCAGGAGGCTACTGATCTTTACGGCAAGCCCATCTGTATTGGAGCCTATCCCCAAGAGACTTATGGTCCCCCGATCAAGTTCAGTAGCGCGAACGGTCCTCCAATTCCACAGCTGAGGATGGATGACGTTGATGATAATGAATAATTATCATCTTCTGACGTGTTCCATAACCCCTAGATAGCTATCCATGACATTGATAGACGTGATGGGTTCATGAACTGAACGGTTGTTAGAGCCAGATTAATCGAAATAATACACTGTACCCATTACACCCTACCTTAGGATCTGGTAGCTAGTATATGCTTAACTTCTCAAGAGAGCAGAGTGCATGTTGGAACCCAAAAATAGAACACGGAACGCTTAACTTTCCATCGGAGCTCTCCCGGCTGAGAGTTCTGCATTGCTCATCATGTTAAATCACAAGTTCGCTACAGCGGTTACAGCGGCCCAATTGCCAAGAAAATATGCGTGAGTTTTCTTCAAAATTCACGGTCATGTGTTGGTCATCATTGTTTTACGTATGAGAATGCAGAACCAACATCCTTGGCACGTAGCATTCCGAGCTGTTGGCTCTAAACTGCAGGTCGGTCTCCACCTTGATGTAACGCTGTGTTGGTTAAAAGTTCCGAACCGGTCACACTAGACAAGGTTCTTTGACTAGGGTATGGTCTTTTATGCACTTATCGAGTCAGTTCCAACCTGATGATGGCCCAACGTAAACTTCTTCACGTTCTTTGTCATGAGACGTGAACCGGGGAACGAAATACGAGGTACTTCTTTCAACCAGCAGACAGTCGTATCTCGCCGTATCCATCAAAACATCACATACATGTTTTCTCTACCATAATGACAACGTAAATGACAAATCTCAGAACACCGGCCTGTCTCTTCATTAGCTAAATCCCCAGCCCAAATGTAAGTATCAAGGTCTTCCTCAGGTCCATGAAAATGCAATGCGTTTTCTGTATCAGTCCTATAGCGCAAGAGTTGTTGCCAAAGCTCTATCAAATAGCCTGTGGGCAGTCTTAACCACCCCCACCCCGGTTGTCCATCCCACAACAGTGAAACGGCCTTGACCACGAATATTCCTTTCTTTATGTCTTCCAGCACTGATTTATCAGCTACCAAAACGAAATGAAAGAGACAATCTGAAAAGGCTGTGGATATTCCCAACTGATGCTTGTTGCAAAACTGTCGAAGCCCCCTGACGTCGAGTCCATCTAGAGTGGCAGGATCTTCGTAAGCGTTGAGATGGAAAAGTTCCTTGAGCTGTTGTACGTCATTCTGGTCTTCGTCTTCAAAAGCTCCAAGTCCTAGCCTGGTCTGTTGCTTTAAGGAGTAAAGGAGTTCGTTCCAACTTTCGTCAGAGCCGGGACCATAGTATGTGCGATAAATAGAGTATCCCCAAGGGCGGAAAAAATGAGCATTGGCGGGATTTTTTCTGCCTCCAGGTTCTGATTTGGTCTCCCGCCTAGGGCGGTAGGTAAATTGTATGGTCTTTTCGATGATGTCGGACATATCTGAGGGTCCAGTGTAAGATAATTGTATCAGACTTATCGTGGGGGAGACGCTGACTAAGCTAGTTGCGCTACATTCGTTGTGTTGATTTGAACTTTACGCCTTGAAAACCTTCAAAACATGAAATAGCTTGAAAGAGAAAAGAAACAAGTTGAAATTGCAAGGAAGGAGTACTGCACGGACTTCGCTTAAGCTACTTTGCTGCTTATTTCAATATGCAACTTCTGGTAACCTCATTTAATGCATATTCTTAGAAATTACCCTGTATATTGACTCTAATCGTGGAGATGGGATAATTTCTTGATTCTTCAAATCGTCTTGGGAGCCCTAACCCAATACCCAAGTACTAACTTATACTGCGCCTTAAGCCTCTTCAGAAGCTTGTTCCTTTCTGCGTTGCGTCGCTGATCGTGGTACTCAATGTAGAGGCCCATCGTCATCCGAGGAGTCATCCGAGCCGTCAAAGCAGAACAGTGACGAATCTGGAGATCCCTCTTCATCACACCGCTCGGTGTGTGGAGCGCGCCGTTTGCTAAGTTACGTTAGCTATATCTTTTGGTCCGTCTTCGAAATAGTCATTGTTGGAGGGGATTGAAGCTAATTGACCTGGTTACACCAATGTAAGATAGAAAAGAGGTAACAAGTTGAAAAGGTAGTGGTGGTTTCTGAACAGGCCTTTCACCTCAACCATTCCACAGTCTTCTTGATGGCTCGACCAATATATCTTGTTACTTACCGCCATAAATCCTCATGGTACGTCTGACCGTTGTAATGTGGGAACTTTCGAACCTCAGAATATCTCGCAGTCCTGATACAGCGATTATCATCACCAGGCCAGATCCAGTAATGGAGCTCTTCCTCAGAGCCGGAGAAACTCAGGGCATTTTCTGGCCTGCTTGGCCAATCACAAAGCAGAAACCACAGATCTAATAGATAGCTTGTCGGGATCCGCATCCAGCCCCCTGTCCAACCGGCTTCCCCCAACAACTCCAACGAGACACCTTTGACAACAAACAAGCCATTTGCTACGTCTTTCAAAGTTGCCTCGTCGGCGAGTAGCACAAAGTCGTGGATACAATCTGCCATGGCTTCAGTCTCCCAGGGTCTTGTTGTCAATCGGCGTCTTTTGCCTGGTATCTGTACCACAGCTTGCTCCATCTTGCGCGATTCAGCACTCCAGAAGTCCCGAACACCTTGAACATCGAGGCCTTCAAGTTTCAAAGGGTCCTCAAGACCTTCAATCGTGAAGAGGTTCCTCAATTGTTGAACGTCACCTTGGTCAACGGGCACGCCATCATCGTCAACACCCTCTTCTCCAAAGCCGCCCAATGCCAACTTGGTCTGATGTTCCAAGGAGTACAACAGCATTTCCCAAGCTCCGTCCGACTCTTTGCCGTAGTATGTCCGGTAGACCGTATAGCCCCATTTGCGGTATCGGTAAAGGTTGTCGGGGTTCTTCCTCCCTCCAGGATATCGCTTAGCGTCAAGGTCAGGCCTATAGCAGTTTTCGATCATTTCTTCGATATAGTCAGCCATTCTCACAGAGGTTTTATTGCGGCGAGATTAGGTTCGTGATGGAAGTGGAGTGAAAATTGGACGAGTGTGGAAAGAGAGAGAAAAGGATGAGTCTAGCGGTGCCGTAACCAACAGATGTTTTATATGCACCGCACGGCCTTCGCGTAAACTATTATTCCTCTTACTAGAACATTGCACCAGATAATAACAGGAGTAACATAGCGAGTCTCCATTATCATCTTGTAGCATTTTTTAAATCTCTATCTAAAACACTCATAGCTCAATTGCCTCTAACTGTGCGTCAATATGGAGCCAGAACTTGTTCCCGTGATTCTCACGAGAGGCATCTCAGACTTTGGTTATCGTAGGGATGCGGTCCATCCCGAATCTCAGAGTAAAGCCCAGTCATATCGCAGGACATGTCTCCAGCCCAGATGAGATTTTCAAGCTCTTCCTCATCTCCGTCGAAGCTCAAGGCATGTTCAGTACGGAGGTCATTAAGCATCAGGTGGTGCCATAACTCTAGCAGATAGCCCGTAGGAATCCTCATCCAGCCCCACGTCGAGTCAAACTCGCCGTCATTCCACTTGAACGACACAGCTTTGACGATAAATTCGCCTCTTGTAACATCCTTCAAGACTGCCTCATCGGCAAGAAGAACGTAATCAAACTCCCAATCAGCCATTCCTTGTGTCTCTCTCGGTCTTGTAGTCTTGAATCTCCTTCTGTTTGGTGTCTCGATGGTCTCTATTTCCTTGGACAGTTCAGCCCTGCAGAACTCCCGGAGGCCTCGAACGTCAAGTCCTTCGAGGCAAAGATCCTCTCGGACTTCGAGACTGAATAAGTCTTTCAGGCGTTGGATGTCGTTCGAGTTTACGTCATGTTCAGTGTCCGCTCCCTCTGCGTAGGCGCCAAAGGCTAATTTGGTCTGGTGTCTAAGAGAGTACAGGAGCATTCGCCAGGCTTCTTCAGATTCCTCGCCGTAGTAGGCCCGATAGATTGTAAATCCCCATTTGTGCTCTTTTGGCCCTGCCAATCTTCTCACGTTACTCCGTGTAGGACGATGGGTATTCAGAATCATTTCTTCAATTAAGCTCATGTTGCAAGTCTTGGTGTGAAAGTCCGGTTTGCGATGAACAAATTCTTGTGGTAAGTTAAAAATGGGCCAATGGAGAGAGAATGGGATGAAAACAAGGTCAACAACAGCTCAACCAACAGGCGTTATGCAGCGCACGGTCATCGCGTAACTACTAATCCTGTTAGTAGAATATTACATTGAAGACCCATTATAGGAAATTGCATTTGTAGTCATGAAAGATCAGTGTACTGTTGTATACTTGTGTGTTGAACAATGAAGTAAGAAAGAATAAGCATTGAGGGAAGCTTTGGGGCTAGCCTCTTTAAAGATATTACACATTTATAGGTATAGCGAACTGATTTTTATTTTTTGTAATGAAGGAGCTCAATAGAATAGTGTCTTGACTGATTTGACACATGAAGTTGTATTCACGATTGATTGTCCCGAGTCTAGGGTGGGTTTTAGAAGAAATGGACGGCTATACTGTATGAGGCTCAATCTGGGCAAAATTGCTATCCAATAAGATCAGGCCGCGTGGCCTAATGGCTAAGGCGCTAGATTTCGGTTCTTCAGCACCAATTCTCTAGAGATTCCAGGTTCGACTCCTGGCGTGGTCGATTGACACGGCTGATTTCTTTTTTCTTTTTTGTCTAATGTTCAGTTGAACTACCATGTTCAACTGGATCTTCTATCCACAAGAGAGCTCCTGCATTTTTCCTTCTCTCGAGCAACGTATTTCAACACATATATACAGTCGAAACAAGACCTTCACGGGGCAAACGAGATTGTATTCAGCAGGCAAATACTGCCCTTCAATTGTTGTTATTATTCATTCATTATACTATTCGTCTGACCAGAGCTTCATTGAGCCATTGCGTAAACCATATTCCATCATTCTAATCGATCAAGTAGTGAAAGGGTTGTAGTCAACACCAAGACGATCAGCCTCAGACTTAATCTTCTTGTTCTTCCTCGTCAAGAACCACTTGATAGTAGACGCAAGAGTAATACCAAGACCAGCAAACACAATCTGCAGGATCATGGCCATAGTGTATCGAGGCTGATCCTTGTCAGGGAAGAAGTAAGGCGAGATGACATTACCCAAGTGTCCAAAGATGTTGACAATGGCACCGGCCGCAGCTCGCTTCTCGGGTGTCTGACTCATGGTAGACACGGCCCATGTGTACTGGAGAGTGTTGGCGGAGAAACATCCTGCAGCGTAGAGGAAGGTCATGGCGTAGCGGACAGCGGCGTTGCCAGTAGCCACAGTGACGATGAAACCGGCGACGGAGCACGAGAGGGGGATGACAATGTGAAGACCTCGCTCGCGACGACGGTCAGAGTCCCAGGAGACGTAGAAGGTGCACAGAGTACCGAAGACGTAGGGAGGAGCAGTCATCAGCAGAGAAGTGACATCGTTACCGAAGCCGAGTCCGCTGACAATGGTGGGGAAGAAATTGTTGAAGCCGTAAGACGAGGTGATGAAGATGTTCATGAACAAGAACATGTACAGCTTGATATCAATCACAGCGAGCTTAAGTCCGACCCAGACAGTAGACTTCTCATGGATCTCAACACGATCATCAAGAATTCGTGCAGCAGCGACCTTTCGCATGTCCTCAGTCATATATCGCATAGCACCACCGTGAAGGGAGTCAGGGTAGTTGGGCAGAGTGAAGTAAGCAGTGATGGCGAAGAAAGCACTGAGAGCACCTTCGAGGATGAAAAGCCATTGCCAGCCTGCAAGACCCATAGGACCGTCAAGACCGCTGAAGACACCGGCGGCGATGAGACCAGAGAAGGCTTGAGCCAGGACGAGACCTGAGTATAGAAGGGCGACACGGAGGGCGAATTCGCGACGGGTGTACCAACAGGACATGAGGAAGACGGCCTGTGGATGTTAGTTTGAACAGCATGGGAACAGAGTAGGTGACTTACACCAGGGAAGAGAGGAGCCTCGACGATACCCAGAATGAACTGCACACCCCAAAGAGCACCAGCACTCTTGCAAAGCGCAGTCATGGCTGAAATAGTAGACCAGATAAAAGCAGCGGCAGGAAGATAGATTGAGGGTCGCACTCGGGTAATCAACATGTTTGAAGGCAACTGCGCAAGCATGTAACCAACAGTCAGGATTGCCACAGCAGTCTGGTAGTCTCCATCCTTGAGGTTGAGATCCTGATTAAACGTGTTGAGACGCGCCTGCGCAATGTTGGTACGGTTAAGATAGTTGAACATGTACAGAATCCATAGCTGTGGCAACATCCACATGTCCAGAGCGCGGACAATCTTCTTCTCCAGCTCTGGAGCATTGGGAAGGCCGAGAGCTGCCACGTTGGAGAGCTCGGGGACGACCTCGGGCTTTTCCTGGGCGTAGGAAGCCGTAGCGTCCAGAGGAGCGCCTACGTCCTTGGCGTCATCTTGAGGTTTTTGGTCTGACATTTTGGTGGCGAGAAAGAGGTAGAGGAGGAGGGAAGAGAGGAGGGACAGAAGAGTGAACCTGTCTGTCTACCTGATCTCACGAGCGAGAAATCTTCCTCTCTTATACCTCTCCACTGACCCCATATTGCACGACAGGGTGTTGCCTCAAGACTGCGGGGAACCTTACTCGCATGCTGGAAAAGACGGTGCCGGTTGTCTTGGCTGTTCTCTCTCGCATGGTTGTGTGTTTACGCAGCCAAGCGAGACGAAAAGCCAAGGGATGGCCAAGAGATGAGAAAAAAAAACAGAAAAGAAAAAAAGAGGAGAGGGAAAAAGCCAAGACGTAGGGCCATGGCTTATATTGTGGGGGAAAGTCTGGGCAATGGTCAGCTAATGTACCATTTCCAGCGGAGAAGATTCTAAGACGGTGGATTTTGGGGCAAGGGATTGGGGTAATTGAGTAATAGAAACGGTATCTCCGCAGTTATAATAAAGTAATATGTTTCTCATCTCCAGTCGCAAATTTCTACGGCAATAAAACAGAAAGCTCCAAGTCTGCCCCAAGTCACTAACCGCGCTAAGCCTTTTAGCTGTGCCAATCCCCCATATTCTCTTCTCGTCATAACGCCCCTTGGCTGCTTGGCGAGTTATTTTCCTCCTCTCATGTTTTGAGGAGAAATGCGTGGGTTACCATCCATCGGCGACCACATTAACTGCCGAAAGACGAATCAGCCAAGACTCCAAATTCCTGGGGTTTGTGTTGGTTTTTCCAATCAAAACCTTGTTGATTACTCGGGGCAACTGTTGCCCTTTGCATGAGCATGAGTGGGTACGTCATAACCTGCATACACACAGACAGGATGGAGTACGCGATGGCTGGGATGGTTGCGGAGTACAGATGTTATTTGCGAGAAAATGCCTCTTGTGCGGGGACTTTTCGGAAATCTAGAAGCCTTGGTGTTCGGCTCCGCTGTAGGCAACGACATAACGAGACCGGGGCTGGTAGGATTTCGAATCTTGGCTGCCGGATTTCATGATTCAGGTCGTGGGGGAACCCCAACCTTGGTGTTTGAAGGAGGTAAGCTCCACTTGGTTGAGGGGAAGAGAAGGGTAAGATGTTGGACAGATGATGTGATGAACAAACACAATGGTGGCAATCTTGACAAAAGAGATAAAGATTGACATTGAAGGTTCGTGACACTTTGGATGAAACTGCATCATGTTATTCCATCAGTCATCTGAGTCAGATACACGAGAATTCACCAGGGACCGTAACGAAAAGGTCTGACCGCTTCTACGAGACATCATGTCTCACTCCACATTCTCCAACCCAACAAATACCAAAATAAGCTCAAAATTAACCTTCCTTCTCGAACAGACAAATCCCCAACCGAGGCCTGCAGGGTAGTATTACGGCGGTTATAATAAAGTGGGATATCTCAGCAATAAGTGGATAATCAGACGATTTCGTTCCAACGGCTAATCAACGGACCGCGCATAAGTATATGCAGGGTCTTTTAGTATGGAGAAGTACATGAGATCTGTGCTTTTCTTGTTGCACTAGGTCTGGAGACGAGCGGAGAAAAGGAAAGGAAGAATATGCCGTGTTTCCGATCATGTGAGTGACTCGGGGAGAAGAGCGGTGACTGTTGATGAGAGAGTTATTTAAAGTAATGGACTCCCCGGTTCGATGATGGAATAATTACTATGGTATACGAGTGTTCGGGTTTCCGCTTGCGTTGACTTGACTTGGTTGGTGTGAACCTTGACGCGTTATGATTGGCTTGTTCACAATCCACTAATCACAAGCTGAGTGGATCAGAACAAGGAACGCGTCGCGTCTTCAACTCAAGTCTCTCATAATGATAACAATGATGAGGCATACCACATTATCTCTCATTACTCTATATATTTAACTCCATTACTGCCAATCCCCAACCATTCCCTCATTAATAAGTATTCTTGGTAGCCAACCCCCAAAAGTACGCAACCCAAGCACCAAGAATGAGTACAACAACAGCTCCAAAATTCACCATCCCCAACTTCCTACTCCACTCAGCTCGCCCCTCACTCTCAGCCTCTTCCTTCTTCGCAACAATGACATGCCCATTCTCAACTCTCTTCTTGCGACTCCACTGCAAATGTCCCATGACATCACTAGCGAAACCTAACGTTAAAATGATCAATCCCACGACAACAGACCCAGCAGCCATCGTCGCGTACAAAATCGTGACTTCATCGTAGCTATTATCGTTTCGGTCTTGAATGACGCCTGAGATGACACCGACGATGATTGTCATGCTGTTGTTGATGGCAATCTTGATCGCGTAGCCTGAACCGAATACTTCTTGATACCACATGCTTGTGCGGATACTGTCGATGATGACTGTTGGTCCAAATGATGTAGCCACTGCGAAAATTCCGAAACTGGCGGCTGTACCAGAGACGCTGGGTCCCCATGCGACTAGACACATGGACAAGAGCATTCCACATCCGCAAACAAGCATGAGCGTAAGTCGTTGACCAAACATGTCGACAAAGACGCCAATCAAAGGCACGAAGAAAAAGCCCAGGTATTGAGACATGGACGCGTACCATCCTGCCTTGACAGCCGAGATCTTGAAGCGCTGCTCTGCCAGTTCAGTTGAGTTGGAAGCAAAGACACTCGCCGTGGAAGTCTGGAATAGTGAAAACAGACAAACCATCCAAAACGACCACGGCAAGCTCAACATCTTTCTGATCTCAAACTTCTTATTATTCTCCGTCAACTTCTCTCCCGTAGCAGGATCTTTGGTGCCAGCATAACGCTTCTCACACCAACGCGTAAACCACCAGAAGAACAGAGTAGCAACGTTGGTGAACAAGTTCATAAACACAGCCATCCAGTACGCCCAGCTAAAATCGCCAAGGTTCTGAGCGATGACGTTGGCGGTCGCTTTTCCAACGAAGGAACCGATCTTGCCGATACCCAGCTCAAAGGCGAGTGTTGAAGCGAAGCCGGACGAGGGAGGGAACCATGAGGAGAAGATCTTGTATTGGGCGACTTGGGTTGCTACGTCGCCGAGGGCTTGGATTACGGCGCCGCCGATCATGAATTTGTATGAGCGGACTGTTGTGGCTGCGGCGACGAGGATGGCTCCTAGACTGAAGACGGCGTTTCCCCAAAGCATGGTGCCTGATATGTTAATATAGGGTGATGAAATGGTTGGGTTGGGTAGTACTTACTTGCACCTCCATAGCGATCTGTGAGAACACCACTTACGAGAATGAGAGCAGTCTTGATAAAGTTTTCGCTTGTGTCAAGTACGGCATATTGGGTATTGGAGATGTGAAGTTCCTGCTATAGGTTAGCTAACCCCTTATTGCACAACAGACAAACCAACATACCTTCTTCAGAGTACTTTTCAAAGCACCAGTAACACCACTACTCCAATGTCCACCAAAACCAATCATACTAACGATAACGACCGAGAGTATCTTCATACTCATGGGCACAGGTTTCTTGCCATGGTCCTCATTATCTGATTGGTCAGAGGTTGCGACATTGGTTACGTCATGAGCCTCCTTTGAGGGATCCATCATGAAGGGTGAGGGAGAAGGAGAGAGAGATAAGATGGAGAGATGAGATGAGATGAAAAGATTATCAGATGGGATGGATGTCAGGTTCTTTATCAGATCGAACTTCGGTGGAACCGCTGATGGAATTTTTATCAAGGTTTGAGGGCGTTGGTCTAGGCCCCACTAGATTATCAGTAGTCTCCACTTGGTGTAGAAGTGTCAGGAGAGCTGAGATGAGCTGATGAGGTACATTTGGTGTTAGGGTGATGCATATAGTCACTGGATATCTTACCATCTCCGCGGCATGATGCAAGTTAAAAAACTATTCAAAGACTATTACATCTTGTTTCTAATATCAACCTTTATCTATCTCTTCAAGTCTCGAGTATGAGCTTTGGTAGAAAGAGACATCGAGAGACTGCTAACAGAGATACATCTCGTCTAACAACATGAACTTCTCCAACCAGTCGGTATCCCCCAATCTCAAGCTCAAACAAGCTAGTCCCCCGACCTTCGGCGCCCCTTCCAACCAAATTTTCTCACCGTGAGACGCCACGACCCACTAGTGCAAGGATAACGACTCCATAAACAACCTCATCCTCCCCTTTCTCACTGTGAAAAAAAGATCATCACGCATTGTCTCCCGCGCATTATCTCTCGGATCAGCATGGCGTGCCTGTGCAAACAGATTGATAACGCCGACACGGTATCCGCATCATCCTTGAACAAACACCTCGAAGCTATTCGCGCAATTCTTGGCAGGAATAAAGCCCTCGCCAAGGAAGTTCGGTATCAGATTATTCCGAGTAATCAGCGCACTGCGAAGATTTTGTCGCTGCACTCTATCACTTTTACTAAGATCTCGGCACTGTATACGAGATTTGAGAATGATACTAAGGGCTTTTGGACCGCAGAAGGTGATGGGTTACTTCAAGAACTACGACGGCGAATTGCCTGCGTAACGATATTTTTAAGGTCCAAGATTAACGATGATGCTTGGATTGCGGATGATGTCGCGGATGTTGTCAAAGGACGCACGTTGTCTGAGTTGAGATATGCAGGGAGCAAGTATATCAAGATTGCAAGACGACTCGGTGGTGTTGGGTCTGTTCTTTGGTTACCTTTAGAAGTACCCGCTTCAACGTAAGTCATTCCGATGATTCCGAAAGATCGCTGCTAATCAGATTAGATATGAGAGATATCTCAACATGGAAGACAACGAAGCGTTTGATCATCTGCAGGGTATCGGAGCCGAGGCACCTGATTTGACGCTTTTTGTGCAGCGGCTCATTACGGAGCAGCTTAATGGTGAGTGGTACCCTGCTTCTCGCTTACTAGACTGACGGTGCAGATCCGTCGCTCACGTTGTCGTATCGTAATTTGCTGTCAGACTACAGCGATTGCTTTTTGCCGTCTGATCAAGGTCTTCTTCTCATACTCGCCTTGGGAGGGAGCAATGTTCCGGTTGATCTTTTGAAGACTGTCAAGATTCCTATGAGACGGTGGACAGATGGGGGAGAGATACAGAGTATTGCTGCTACCGACTTTGGGTTCAGCTCCGACTTGGTTGGGGTACTATCCAATGATGAAGTTTTGTCGCAGCTCGGACAACGACCTGAAGTTAGTCAACAAACATTAGAAGACGGCACGATCACACTATCTCTCCATCCTCACGCTCAACAAGAGATCTCCGAACGTCTATCACCACAAACGATAGAAGACTGGGTAACAACAGCTCTTCGTCTCCTCTGCTTCGCCTGTCCACCCTGCTACGAAGGAAAGGTCAACTGGCCCCTCCCCCTCAAAAAAGCGATATGGTCCCTCCTCGACAACCTAACATCCCAAAAACGCATCCCCTCATCCCTCCGAACCGCCATAATCGAAGCTCTCCTCTTCTTCTGCGAACGCGACCTTTTCACGATACGTCTAGCAGCCATAACACGCGCCAAATTCCTCCTGCGCAAAAACATGTCCTTCTACTATCAAGCTTCAGTAACGCTGTTCGATAGTATAATTTCTGGCAAAGATGGTAGCTATGAGCGATCAGATGCTATTATCAATGAGTTTTTGGCAGCAGAGCTTGAAGCTGTCACGAGATCTGATAACGCGCTTAAGGGAAGATTGCATATTTCTAGTATCGAGAATAAGATTCATCGGTATGACAAGGATGTTGCTGCGACGATTTATACATGGCAAGGAATTCATCCACTCTCAACCTTTGAGATTGAAGTTACAAGACGGCTGCAAGGTGTTGCGGCGAAGTTCTTCCATTCGATTGGAGATTTTAAAACCACGAGGGCAAGCCTGGAACAGCATTTGTGGCTCAACTCTACCATGCCGATTAGGCATAATACGAAATTGCTCATCGTTACGAGGTTGGCGGAGATTCATTGCGAGTTGCATGAATTTGATAAAGCGGTTGAGGTATCGCAGGCTGAGCTGGAGGGGATCAAGGCGAGGAAGGGAAGGCCGTTTCGACGGTTGTGCATGGCTATGGCAGAGGGATATATCGGGCTCGGACAGCTCGACGACGCGGCTCTGCTCGTTGAGGAATTAATCACCGTCGAACCACCCGAGCTGGATGACCTAAACGACCAAGTCATAAAGATGCGCCGTTTGATCCTTCAAGCACGAATCAAGCACGAACGCTGCAACTTCACCGAAGCGTTACAACTCTGGCAACTCACAGGCCAAACAATGGAGACTCTATCGACCTTCAATTCCAGACATGGGTGGGTCGCAGCAATTATTCATCTGTCTATAGCACATGCGAAGATTGCATTGGGCGATGATGAAGGTGGGAGGATATCGTGGGATGCAGCTGTTGAAGTGGCAATGAGGGAGCGGTTTGAGTTTGTGTTTCCGGTATTGGCGACGATTTGGTTGGAGAGGATCGTGGGGGAGATTTATGCTACGAAGGGATGGCCTTTGAGGATTATGATGCCTGGTGGGAAGTCGGATTTGACGTGGTTGTAATGTAGAATTCTTTTCAAAATGGCGAGTAATAGACTTAACGTGAATGGTTAACACGGTCGGTCCTATGGTCTGCCCTTTTTGTCCTTGACAATGTGAACCTTAATGATGAGGCGAGTTTCACTGCAAAGGATGAGTCATGCTGGAAGTCAAATAGACACTGTGAATTTAATAGCGCCCCATGTGTGCACAACTTCTGGTTGGTGATGCCAATTCGATGTGCTACCAGTGGCTGAGAGGGCTGTTGTGCTGCCTTGCGCCTTAAAAGCTTTGCTCAATGAGAATCAGCGGAGTGATGAACCAGAGCCACAAGGTTTGCAGACATGGAAGTTTAAGCGATTGTAATTTTTAGGAACTCGGCTCGTAGCCCTAGAAAAGTCAAAGATTCCCTCCTGATCAGAAATACGGATTTTCAACTTCTCGAGCAATCAATCATTCCTTGTCAACTCAACCAACAACGATGATTTCAATCATGGAGCCCGTCACTCCGTCGCAGTTCAACGACATGAAGGTAGCCGCAGAGGCTCTTTCAAAAATCCTTACCGAGAACGACATCAAGTTTGCCCTTATCGGCGGCTTCGCCGTGTACCTCCTCGGCGGTGGTCGCTCGACTCTCGACATCGATGTTTATGTTGATATGGACATAAACAACATCCGGGAACGCTTCAAGGATATCGTTTGCACAGCGGATTCTCGATTTGATGTAGATGGCCTGAAGGTATTCTTTGCTCCCGGCGAGGGCAAGGAGCGTATTCCTATTGAGACGCTTGCGCTTGGATCTCTTGGTCTACCTCGCACGATCTCTGTTTTCTACCCAGACAATGGTATGTGATTCTCCTTTTATCGAGTCCCTTGTCAATAGTGTTTAATATGTTCCAGGAACTATCCCGGTCCTCGTCCCCGGCGTGCTCATCCTCACAAAAATAAAACGCGCAGTCCAATACATCGGAAGTACACGACCCCAGTCGATCACAAAGTACAAGTCAGACGTTTATGACATTGTCCATCTGCTCGACTGGCTCAACATACACGACCAAAAGATTGGCTTTTCAACTTATGAAGGCGCATCGACATTGAGGTTGTACGACGCGGTGGGAAAGATGCGGAATCACTGGCTCAGCCTTGGCCATGGCGAGAATGTTCAACTTCTGGATGATGCTCTAAACGAGGAAGACGCATTGAGCGTAAAGTGTAGTGCTATCCACTTTGACAGAAATTAGATACGAAATAAGGGCCAATACACTTTATTGAAGCATCGGCTGACATGTATGCTATTCTAAATTGCGTTGCAGGATTTATACCATGATCCTTCTGCTAGCCGGTAATGGTTTGGCGCGACTTGAAAGCGGGTTCAGTCGCGAAATGAGGATCATGAATGGTTCACCATGTACTTCTGCGGCACAGGATCACCGTAGGGCTGACTGTAATCAACAACTGCCCAACCTGTCTAGTGCTCACTTTGAATTATCAAGTATATAAGCCTTCGTTGGTGTCGTCAATTCACACAGATAAATCATCTAGAGCTCTCATCTATTATCCTTTGCAAAATGTCCCTAAACACCGAAAACCCAGTCATTGCCATTGTTCAAGGTGCATGGCATCGAAAACCTCACTACGAAGCCTTCACCAAAGCTTTGACATCCAAGGGCTACACCGTCCTTGGGCCCGAGAACGTCACAGCTGGTCTAGTCGAGGATATCAAGGGGAAGACACATCTTGATGATGCCGAGGTCATTCGACGGACAATCCAGCCTTCTCTAGACGAAGGGAAGAAGATTGTGCTTGTCTGCCATAGCTATGGTGGCATTCCAGGATCTGCTGCTGCTGAGGGTTACCAACTTCATGAGCGAGAAGCAAAGGGCTTGAAGGGCGGTATTGTGCATGTCGTCTATGTCGCGTCATTCGCGTTGCCTGTGAAGGGGCTTTCTCTTTTGGCTGCGGTTGGAGGTACATTTGGTCCGTTCCTGGACAGGACAGTAAGTCGCACCACATACCTCTACTTTTCAACACTAACATTGATTTTAGGATGATGCTCTGTACTTGAACGATGGGGCAAAAGATACATTCTACAATGATCTTCCTTCCGACGACGCCGACAAGGCCCTAGCACAGTGCGCTCATCAGAGTACCGCAAGTCTTGAAACAGGAGCGGACTTTGTCGCAACTGACATCACTGTACCCAAAACGTATGTTATCTGTGATATTGACCACTGTATTCCTGTGGAGGGGCAGCAGGCTATGGCTGGAGCAATGGGAGAGGGTGTTCAGATTGAGACTATTCACGCTGGTCATGTTCCCTTCTTGAGTGAGGAGGCAATGGGCAAGGTGGTTGATATTGTTGAGAAAGTCTGTCAGTGAGCCTATGGGTCTTGAAGACTATTCTATAGACAGATAAGATTCATAATACTTCCGGTATATTTCCGCCGTCAGGCTAAGCGTCACAGTCTTCTTTACATACCGACCAAGAGCAGATATGGGCATCTTGAAGCTTAGACGATCAGATTGATTGAGATTCTTTTGAATATTGTATGCGCTAAGAGGACATGACAACGCCGATCCGAGTGACCTCCGGTGAAATCCTACTGAGACAATCGCTGCGATAGAGAATGATGTTCCTTACAGCCCTTCGTGTAATATCTTGACGACAGTCAATTCGTATCATCTTGTCATTATGAAAACGAGGAAGTCTTTGTGCCCTTTGTCAAATGACGACACATGTTTCACCGAATCGCTTTTTCGGCTTTGGCAGACTTTCAACCGACTGTATCAGAGCAACAGAGGCGATAAGCAGAGATAAGCCGCCACCAAATTCCAATGTCAAGGTTACACAAAGACCTTTCGGGTTGTCGTTGAAAGCATTATCCCCAGCGCCTGCGATATCACTCCAAACAGGGATTCGTATGTCGTCATCGATCGACCAATCGTTATCCTTCTCTCCAGCATCCCACTGTCCAAGTTGATCACGCCCTGCATGTAACTCTACTCGGGCGACTTTGCAGAGGGCGGCTGGATCAGGCTGTGGATGCGGGGAAAGTGAGATTTCAAGCTGGACCGACATGGTGGCATGACCGGTGAGAGATTCCTCCGAGGGGGATGGTAGGGTTGGGAGCGCGAAATGTACTTTTCCAGAGCCTGATTTCTCTTATGTCAATTAGTCAGCGTCTTGGCTTTTGGCTCGCGGGGATTTCATACTTTTTGGACTTATGATAGCGCCATGGCTAGAGGGACTGATTTCGACGGGATATTCGCCGTCGGATATCGCTGCGCAGCCGTGGAGCGACGATACAAAGAACTTAGTAGGGCCTGAAGACATGGTTTTCGAGACTTTGGCGGCGCTGATAATGCGTGAGGAATTGCTGAAGGCATCTGGTTATACTGATGATATCCGCCTGATTTATGTTTGCGGGGTCAAAAAAGTGATTGGTTACCCGGACAGCCTGTTTCACTCAACACATCATCGGTGTGACAGGCCTCAAGTTGCCATAGCATCTGGTACTTATAGCCTTATCTTGAGGCATTGACTGTTGCCAGGTTGTGAAAAATTGTCTGACATGAAATTGGGGTGTCAGATTGAGTGATACTCGTTGCGGTACTCCGTGGTAAGCGTAGTAAGAGCTGACATTTACGCTTCTGCCCCCCACTTTAAATCAGTAGTACCTAGGAATAATTGCCATTTTACCGGTCAGACGTTTCGGGCATACTGTCCGAGTGTAAAGGCTGCAGAGGGCCTCGGTTTCATGCTCGAGATTCAAAAACTGAAAGTTACAATTGGATTTGTTCTTACATTGTTACACAAGAGCGCTATCTTGATTACGACACTTTGGCTTCGATGCTGGCTTTGATTGGATGCCAATTTCCTTGGCATTCCTGTGTCTGTCTTGTGCTACTTGCCATGTCTCCAGCTGACCCTCGAGAGGGTTGTTATGTGATGTAATTGAGGCTCTGCTGTAGACATATTGTTTCAAATCATGGAGACCGAGGGCCTGCTAGTGCGAAAAGGTAGTTACACAAAGGTAATGATGCAGTAAGATTAGGCTTCCAGCAAAACAGGTGTGCATAGTAAGGCTCTATGAAAAGACCACAAAGGACCGTGATGAATCACAACTATATAATCTCACCCTCGTAAAGGTATAATCACACCATTCATTTTCGCTTGGACACTCGAGCACATATCATAATGACCGACATCAAACTCTGTACCCAAATACCTCTCGACCCGGAACTCCAAGCTTGGGCAGACGAGCTCTCGGTATGGGAGAACCCAGGAAATAACCCCCATCCGAATGGATACAACACACAAACACATGGTCAGCACGCTGCCGCCCCAGTGAAGCGACTGTGGAGCAACAATCGACAAGTCCGTGTCAGAATCAACAGAGGCTGCTCGGACAAGATCAAGCGCAAAATCAAGAGGTACGCTCAAGAGTGGAACAACCATTCAGGCGTGAAGTTCGTCTTCGTCGAGTCAGGTGACGCAGAGGTCCGTGTCAATGTCAACAGAGACGGTCCGACCTGGTCTTGTATTGGTACCGAATGTCTCGCGATACCACAGGATCAAGCTACCATGACCTTTGGGTGGCTCACCGATACTACACAAGAGATGGAGTTTGCACGTGTCATCCTTCACGAATTTGGGCATGCCCTCGGTTTTATTCATGAACACCAGTCTCCAGTAGCAGGGATTTCATGGAACACAGAAAGGGTGTACGCATACTATGCGGACCGCTATGGGTGGTCCACTGATTTGGTGGATCAGAATATCTTCTCCTACTATCATTACCCTCACAAGAAAGCGAGCCATGGCGACGATTGGAGAATGAGTAGCTTCGACAGTCTATCAATCATGACTTATGCGATACCTGTATCCTTGACTACCAATGGGTTCTTCACAGCCCCGAACACCAGGTTGTCTAGAGACGACAAGGACTTCGTTGCATATTTATATCCACCAAACAGTGCAATGAGCTAGGAATTCAGGCACCTATATAAGATGTATCATAGTTGGCAGTGATACATACAAGATCACTACAAACAATGTAAAAATATCACACTCAAACTAGCCGTCTTCGTACTGTGGAGCTCGGGGGGTCCTCTATTTCCACAGCAGAAGAAGCTGCCCTGTGTAATCTTCGAAACTCCCGACGCCTTCTCTCGTCTTCCAAGAATACCTCTTTGGGTATAAAACCAGCCTTTCTTAGTGCATGTCTCCAAATCGGCATAAAGTCCGCAGCCTTTGCGTATGCGGTGGGACTCATCACTCCGTCGTCATCCACATATTTGATCCAGTGCTTATTAGCCCGCTCCATATAGTGGATGTTAGCACCGCTGGACATCGTTTTGATCAGATTGTCCATAGACACCTTGCTGTTAGAGGAGTAGAAGTCGTGGAGGCTCTTACAACAATCAAGACGAGGCAGACCACTACGAGCAGGGCGCCGATAGTTGCGATTCAGCCCATACTCTCGTAAGACTGGAAGACTCGCTCCCCCCGCGTCTTCCAAAAGTAGAAAAGGTCTAATATAGCTTGTTTCTTCTATCATGTCAAGCTCTTGGTGTCTCAGAAACTGTGCTACCTGACGAATCCCTGCTCGACTGAAGTCCGAATCAAGGGGAATTGGCTTCGCAACTAGGTCCAAAGCGCGTCCGGGGGTGTGTTTCTCATAGATCGCTTTATTGCCAATCTCTCTTCCAATCATGGAGTCGTAGTCATCATCGAAGAGGAAAGCTCGACCAGCTAAACTTTCTTGTTGTGGCTCTCGTTCTGTAAACCCGTCCTCTTCGAAATAAAAAACGCTCACATTGCAGAGGTCACAACTAGCATCAGTGAACTGATGAAACAAGGAGAAGAACAGCGAGAAGCCGTTCTTGGTAGACACGAGCCAGCTTGGACATACCACGTGGCAGTGCATGACCTGGTTAACAACGGACCCTGTTAGTAAGCGAAGACTATCGAACCCAGAGCTAGATCATAAAATTAGACCAGGTGTATGACGACGGATTGACTGCTTACACGTTTGTTCTTGTAGGATCAGCACCCTGCGTCAGGAGGAACTGAGCCACATCTAGACTTCCTGTCCAAGACGCATACTGGGTCTTGTCAGTTACCTTTGTATAACCTTTGGCAGAGGCTTACCATCAACAGCGATACACCGTCAGAGTCCTGATCGTGCGGACCGTTTCTATGCTCTCGAAGTTGCAATCGTACGCCGGCTAGATCACCCCTCTCTATCAAGTTCCAGATGGGGTGATCTTTTGATATAATGGGATGGATAGCTAAAGAAGGGAAAAGGGCCATATATCCCTGCGGATCATAGTTGCTGCTATACTTGAGAGATATGCATCTACTCAGGAGAGATGTAACCGAGGGCCAGAAGTCCGACTGTATTGTCCAGAACCGGCCGTTATCTCCATTTTGACTTCTGCATTGGACTCGAAAGGTTCCAACGGACGAAATGGAAGCCCAATATGACCATTCCTTTGTTCCTGTAGACCGACATATACCACTCCGTCTGAATTTGGAAGTGAGCCGATCGTTGTCTGAGAGGGGAGCCAATGGCGGATCTCGAAGGTTCGCATCGGTCTTTGGACTCTGGGTAGGCGTTGATTCTTCTTGCCCAATCCTTTCGTCTTTCGTTATGTCAGCAACCAGGCCCGCCATCTCATCTGTGGCTTGACCCATGGCCTCCTGGATTAGTAGAAGTGTGGCGGCGTTCTGCATTTCAGATCTTTTCGAAAGCGATTGTTCGATATGAGGTAGAATGTAACTATCCACTGCTCTTTGGAGGAACCGATCCATATATCCTTCAAGTGCTACTTCATGGTTCTTGATCAAAGCAGATGAACTTTCACTCAGACTCTCCTTCCACATTTGAACAGTCGAGTCCATCTGTATACTGAGTCCGTCTAGGCGAGTGGAAATGTCAGATACTGTCAAGGCACCCTGTTGGTTCTGTTGCATCACAAGTGACAACAATGACTCAAGCATCATTCGGTTTGAATCCTGATGTCCACGCGTCTGTGCTGAGTCTTTCCTGGTGGGGTATTAGTGGGATCATCTTGGAGTATAGATTGAACATACATAGTTATCGTTTGCAGTAGGATTGTGAGACTGCTCTTTCGGCGCTCGAGTTCCTGCAGAGCTCTATCTATTTCTGGTGACTTCAGTACCCATTTCAATCGCACAGTCAGTTTGGCTGGATCCTTGCCAGCTGTAACTTTCTCAAGAGTTGACAGCTCATGGGTAATGCTGAGGAGTTGTTTCTTGAGCATTTCTTCTTCAATGGGTTGAAACGACTGGGTGACCGTCATCTGCCGAATCAACTGAATGACATCATGGATGTCGCGAATCACTAGCACTTAGTACATTTATGGTTGTTACAGTGTTCTACATACCAGACACATGTCGTTGAAACTCATCCTTCGCCTGGTGAATCGAGGAAAAGAATGAATAAAGGTACAAAGAAGTCCGAATGGAAACATCAGCAAGTTGGACGAAGCTGGCTGCTACGCCAACAGCCTCTAGAGCTACTGCCATCACGAACAGATATGGCGTGGGAAGGAAACTTTGAGCTCTATTTGCAATGGACAACAGAAGATAATGGAGAGTCGTCTGTGCTGGCAACAGCTCTGTTATAGATTGGCGGTCAGGTATCACAATGCCTTGTCTCAGGTTTGCTGCGCCTCCGGCACTTGGATTGGCTTTTGTAAATTCTTTGTTCTTTTAAACTGCGGAGAAAGGCAAACAAGTGGAAATATTTGCCGTCCGAGCGCTGTTATAGGCCGGCTTGTCTCACAAAGTGACAAATCATGTAGAGCCACATCTTTTTGCCACCACACTCATACAAGATTACTCAATTGCAAGGCTTCCACGGGCTGGTGGGTGAGAAGGTACAGGGAAAAGTAAAGTCCATTAGCAGAGAATTGCCTACAAGGCACCCTGGGTGGGAAATGACATTTGGCTGGCATTGATACATTCAGTGCAAATGGCCTGGATGGAGAATGTGTAATTCACAACAAAGAATGATTAATAGAATGGAATAAAACAACGTGAAAACGAAACGCTTGAAGATTTCGTCAGCTAATACTTGTCAAAATACTTACTCCAGTGCCATGCCAGTCAAGGAGTGGCGCAGCCCAGTTTTGTACACTGGTACTCAATCAATTAACTGAATAACGCAGTGGTCCTGTAGCTAGCTATTGCCTTGTTTAGGGCCCTATTAGGATAAAACAACAAAAATCTACGACTATTCAAATCGAATAGGGCAGCGGACATACCCGCAGCTAGAACTCGGCCTTTCGCCGTCGCGCAGATGAATTGCATTATTTATAACCCCTTATGCCGTGTTAAGTAAGAAATACGCTTGCAAAGATCGTCATATAACTGGAGTCCCCTTCTATGTGGAACTACCAATGATGCAAAGTATGTGTGCATTCCTGAATATTGTTCTTCCTATCCGGCTAACTTGATAAACAGCCGAGCATCCTCTCGATAAGGTTACCATAAAGAACTTCATGGAAATGGTAGCCACAGGACGGTAAGGCCATCGATGATACATCTCTATAACAGATGAATGCATGCTGACTTCCACCCAAGGCTAGTATCTCAAAAGCCCGAGGAGATGAAGCCTGCATCCCGGTACGGCCCAATTCCTATTGAATTCTTTGAGGAAATCCTTCGCTTGGGCGTCGACTACGGTGACTTCCCCCCAATTCGCGGCAACCGCCGCTACGATGACCCTAACCTCTGGAATCGTATCTTCGAAATCCTGGGTAGTTATGATAATCGCGTCAACTTTGCCATCGCGCATTCTGACATTAACTATGCCAAAGGCAAGGTTAGTCAAACTCCACCACAACTGGGAGTCGACAGTCAAGACGCAATGTCCAGCTAACTACTTTCCTTCCCAGCTGATGACACTCGACAATCCTATCTCTCTGAAGGACGATGACCTTGAGGAGGATTTGCGCAACAGACCGACATGGGTTTTGCAAGTGATCCGAGCAACGTTCGCAGTGTTTGACTATCTCAACATGGAGCCCACATCTTCAACGCCCAGAAGCCCCAATACAAGCGGAAAACTCCAAAACATCATCGCCCAGATTATTGAGCAATTTCTTTACGCCGAGAAACTCTACGAGGATCATCATCCTGGTTCGAACATCACCATAGCCCTGTATTTCAGGGAGTGGCTGACGGACTATTTCGAAACCGTCTCAATAAACGCCAGGACATGGCTTGTGGATGTGATGAAGAGAGTCCTAATATTCTATAAAAACAAGGAAGGCAAAGATGCTGATAAGGCAAGAGAGATGATTTACGAACTCAGAGAAGGCATCGACATTCTTGTAATCGATACAAACTGGGACACTCTCTTGGATGACGATGTGGAAATGGGCGGAACATGATGCCCGTGAGATCCGGTGGTGACATTTGACAACTGGTTCTTATAGATACATACGCGGAGGATGACTGTATCCCAGCACTAATTGCCATTCCTAATCAAATGTGAATCCTTTTGCCCCTACCTCCCTTTGTGCTGTCTGAGGTTGACTGCAACGTTCAAATCGAGGTGCAGACAGGTTCCCGGCCCACAAGTAACTCTCCAGACCTTCTACCGGACCCTCATATTGAAACGTGTAGTACTTGCCTATACCAGATTCCCTAAATTCCAGGAGCATTCCCCAAAACTCCAGCAAGGAGCCCGTTGACACTCTTTCCCAACCCCAGCCACCATCAAGCTTGTCCCAGTCGTAGCCAACTGCCTTGACAGCGAATTCACCGTGTGGAATACCGTTCAGAACTGCTTCGTCTGCCACAAGCACGAAGTTGAAATCCGCCCCAGCCATCTTTTCCTCAGCCTCGGAGTGCTCTTGTAGACATATTTCTCGTACGCCCTCGATCGAGAGACCTGACAGTAGGGACGGATGTTCACGTGGAAAGAGGCGAAACAGGTCTTTTATAATACTTAGGTCGCGATCGTACTCCGCTGCACTGGTGTAACGTCTCTTTTGCCATGCTTTGTCCTTTTTCCGAAACCATTCAACTTCGTAATAGCCGAATGCTAAACGGGTTTGCTGTCGGATGGCACCAAGAAGTGTCTCCCAGTGCTCATCAGAAGAAGGTCCGTAGTAGGTACGGTAGATTGTAAAACCCCAGTATTTATAATATTTGAGGTTTTCAGGGAGCGTCTTGTCAAGTGGCGGTGTCTTGGCCCCCAGAGGACGTTTTGGGGGACGCCATACACAGTCGATCATCCATGAGAGGTCGGTCATAGTTGTTGGTGAGGAGGTTTGCAGGAACGTATATTGATGAAGAACGAATACCTAAGTTGCAAATAGGTGCCGGGCTGAGCCTGTTATATGCTTGGAGAGTGTGTATGTAATCATTATTTCCGCGGGGCGATTGGACCAGGTGATACGGTCTAAACGCAAGTTGTGGTCCAATCAACATCCCCGCCATTCAGAGGTACGTACTCATTGAGATAGCACAAGTATACAAGTCCTGACAAGCAAACTTGCTTTGTTATCAGCCCCGCCAGCTAATAAGTAAAGAATCTTTAGGCTCTTACCGTAAACCTTCAATATACATATTGCACTCCACAATCGGACAGGACCAATTGCTCTGAACGTCATGATTGCAGATAGAGCTTATGCAATCCGAGGACGTTTCGCACTTGCTGCTCGGGGTTTGCTTGTGACACATCTGGTGGTAAAGATGCCCGCAATGCGTACTTGATAAAACGTTTCGCACTTGCAATTTACAGTATAGCAGGACTGTTTCCCATGCACAGCACAATGGCCGAAGCGCCGACCATGTTCATGTTCGACCAGCGTTTCTTGCAATCGCCGTTAGGTAATGCAATAGCTAAGAGGGAGGGCATGATGACCAGGATGAATTGATGTAGCGGCATGAAGCGACCTCTGGGCAATGTTGGAATACTCCACTTCGAACTCTGATCATAAACACCAGATGCAATAAAGAAGCGAAGTAGTTGAATTCGCTATGATCTAATTAGTTCCCTTATTGTCTATATAAGACTTAGGGTACTGACTACCGGGTACTTTAATTTGCGTAATCTAGTACAGGAAATAGCAAAAGACTCGAGATAAAAAGCAGCTAGGTCAAGCAAACGATAAATAGCTAGAACACAGTGGCCAAAACAGACTCGTCCTTCAGGTAAACTGCAAATGGACAGTGCTCATGGGTAAAGCCGACCTGAAATACGGCAATGCCACAGGGCCATGAATGCAGCATCTCACAGGACTGACGGTCGATTATCTTAACAGATCCTGCTGTGGTGCCGACAATGACATGTCGCCCCTGAACTTTTATTGCGCTGATAGCAGTGCCATTGCCATCAGAGCTTGCCAGCTCCCTTGGACTATGATCCATTGGTGACAAGGCCCACGCTCTAACAGACCCATCCGCCCCTCCTGAGATGAGGGCATCTCCAACTAAACGGAGATGCGATACGTTTTTAGCTTTGCTTCCGTGGCCCACGAATGTGGCCATACAGCTCCTAAAATAAAATATTCGAGTTAGATGGGTAGTTGTCCACTCAGTTGACATAAAAACCTACCCAGTCTCCGAGTCCCACACGCAAATATCACCGTCAGTGCTACTAGTGGCAACTCTCTTTCCGTCAAATGCCAGGCCATGGACATGCCGTCCATGCCCGTGAAGAACGTGCAAGCACTCTCCTGTCTGAGCACTCCATACCCGAGCATCGGCATCATAACTTCCGGATACAATCACGTCACCATGAACTTGGACATTTCGCACTTCGGCAGTATGTCCACGGAGAACGTTGCGTGGCTCGATTATGCCGGATTCGAGAGTCCAGAGTCGAACAGTAGTGTCTCGGGATCCAGAAACGATAATGCCGCTTTCGAGAATGGCAAGGCATCGTACAGCCGAATCGTGCGCTTTTGTCGAGTTCAGGTTTGCTCTGATACTATTCTTTAGTCATCTTTCCATTCTGATGAAGGGGAGAATTCGCTGACAGGGCTCTCACCGATTGTTCATGTCAAGAACATGGATCTCGCCGTTTAGGCTTCCAAATATGGCACTGCTGTCCAGACAAGCAAGACACCAAACGTCTTTCACTTGCGCGAGGACTTCGACAGACTCCGTCACTAGGTCAACTCTATAGACGCATCCACTCGCAGAAGCGACTAACAGAAAGCCATCACCGACATGTAGAGCTGTAATAACAACGTGTCTCTCTGATAATGTCACTGTAAAGGGTGCGTCCTTCAGTGAAAGTTGACCGCTTGACTCCATGATATTAAGGTGTTTATTGCGAAGGGTCGCTGAAGCGTAGAACTGGAAAGTAAGACTTGGAAGCAAATGCTGCCTTCTAGTTTACTACGCAACAACTCGTCGGGTTTTTGTTTGAAACAGTGTGGAACGTCACGTAATGACCTACAATGATATGATCAAAATTCAGATATCATGTGTTCCAATTTGTCAGACGTCTCTTACATAGGGCGCGCGATGACGTCCAACTTGTCGATCAACGGCGCAGTTTCTTTCGTGGGTATGGTTGGGAGCCGCCGACATTCGTGGGGTATTTTAGCACATTTATCCGAGGTGTGGTATGAGGTAGACCACAAAGTGGATGATCTGCAGTCTTCGATACACTGCAATGTAAAACACTGTCAAGTGAACCCATGAGCGATGCTGACGCCTGGTTGCCAAGGTACGCTAAAACGAACATGACCATTTAGGTATGTACAATCAAGTCTGAAGATTCCGTAGATTGACTGATCAGAGCGCAATAACATGGTATCAGTAGGCCTTATCCGTCTGTCTGATATGATTCACCATTAATATCGAAACATGGATTATAGGAGTCAGTTTTACGAGACCCATATCAAGGTAAGCGTGGATGTCCAAGATAAATGAAAGGAAGCTTCTAACAACAACAACTTCGCATTATTGGTTCTTGTATTAAGTAGCACGTTTAGTAAATATCATTCTGACCTTCCTGTGTTTTTGAATGACCCCTGCCCTGAAGACCCTGTCCGATGTTTATCCATCGAAATGCTCCACTACACGTACCCTGGACCTGCAGCATTATGTGGTCGATAAGGATATCAATTAATAGGATCTTAAGATGGACGATGACTGTCTTGATTAATTAGGATCAATTTATAATAAAAGTTCTAACGCTAAATATATACATGACTAGCGGGTTGGACCGCAGTGATGAAAACCATGATGTGGAGGTGAAAAATCAGCTAGTAACCACCTGCGTTCTTATCGCCTGGAAGCATTAAGATTATATTACAAAACTTCGCATCGCTTTTACTCTGATAACCTTAAATCCAAGCATTATTGTAACGACGTATCGAGACATGACTTAGTGTCACGACGGTGAAAGCCACGGCTATATCTGTTGCTTGGCTGCATACAAGATCTGCATGGGAATATGTTGATAAGCCGGGAGGATTCTGCCAAGGTACGGATAGATCGTGAATAGTACACAAGCGAACAATCGCTCACTACCGAATTTGGCAGGTCTACACGCAGCCTGACCCTTTGGCTGCAGATGATCCGGCGATCTCCCATACGGAGGGACGAGCCAGAGGCAGTGCGACGCTGCAAGTTTCACTCAATACAGCGATCTGATAAAAGATAGTTCGAAACCTGACCGTTGATCTCCCAAATTCCTGTGCTGTAACGGAACCATGACGTCCTATCGGGATGGATCCGGCCATTAATGATGACTTAGCGTTGATCTTAAACAGACGTCGTGCATATATGAGACTTCACTGTCCAGTCGCAACTACCGGACACTTTCTAGTTCATCAATAGTCCTGTCAATTTTCGGTCCTACTTCACCCCAGCGCGATCTATTGATCGATAACCGTTTACGGGCAGTATTTCTCATTTTCCTGCCGGACATTGCAGCATTCTATACCCTGGACCACTGAAGTCTTTACAAGACCTAATGAACTGTTCTTACGCCGACGAAAGCCACCCTTGACGCTACGGTCTTTTTACCGTCTTCAAACAGTTTCATCCCAATTACGTGAACCAAAAATCTAGGCACGGGAAAATACGAAAACAAGGCGGAAAATTAGCATCCAACGGTGTAATTTACCCACAATCTGGATCACTGAGTTTACAACCCTAGTAAAAAAACCACAAATCCCCACTACCAGACAAAGCAAAGACCTTCATTTACAGACCGCCGATCACGGGCAAAAAAGTTCTCTTTTTCCGAAAAACAGAAAATGGAGGTTGCAAGTTTAGTCAAGAGCTCAAAAGTCGGCAATAAATCACGGCAACTTCATCTTCGCCGTAACTAACCTGATCCCATCCACAACCTAACCTCATGAGGAACGCCGTTCCGACTACGGGTAAACCTGGGGTAAATACAACCCCAGATTGGAAAGGCGGAGGTGGAGAAAGATGGGGATATGGCCTGTCACTTTAGTAATGCTATTCCCGAGACAGTTAGTGAGGCTATGGGGACGATGGGACTAACGTCAGTTGACCCGTAACTGAAAAGAAAAGGCCCGAATGTTTATTAACAGTTTTGTGGACGATGTTACCATTGCAGGAACAAGTTCCATTACCAGAAGTATCCATTATGTGAATCACCAGGTTATTGAGCAGTGGGTGGCCCGAGGCTATGGACAGGTGATGGACAAAGTTGGCCGATGAGCGGGGAATTTACCGGCTGGGTGGTTTGATTGAGATTAGACGACTGTGCGTTCATGCAATATAAAAGATGTGAGCCCAACTCGAATCATTGTTGTTCGGTATCGAGACCAGAAAATTCATCTCTCGTCATGTATCCTACTTCTGTCTCTGGCCTTGTGGCCTTGCCGTTTTTGACTTTGGCTCTGGCTGCAAATGTTATCACTGATGATACTCATTTCTATGGACAATCTGAACCTGTATATCCTACACGTGAGTTGGTTGTTACCCCCGTTTGAAGAAATTGCTAACAACGTCCGTAGCTGAGCAAGCTGAGATCGGTGCTTGGGCTGATGCTATCACCAAAGCAAAGGGCCTAGTCGCCCAATTGACTCTTGAAGAGAAAGTCAACCTCACAGCAGGCGGTCAATCAACAACCGGCTGCTCAGGCTTTATTCCCGGCATTCCCCGCGTCAACTTCCCCGGTCTCTGCCTCAACGACGCCGGAAACGGTGTCCGTAACACAGACTATGTTTCCTCCTTCCCATCAGGCATTCACGTCGGTGCAAGTTGGAATGAAGAATTAACGTACAGTCGAAGCTACTACATGGGCAACGAAGCCAAGACCAAAGGTGTAAACATCCTTCTTGGCCCTGTCTTCGGTCCTCTTGGTCGTGTTGTTGAGGGTGGAAGAAACTGGGAGGGTTTCTCCAATGATCCTTATCTTGCGGGACAACTTGGAAGGGAGGCAGTTGGTGGTATCCAGGATGCTGGTGTTATTGCTTGCGGAAAGCATTGGCTTGCTCAAGAGCAGGAGACACATCGTTTGAATGCTGCCATCACTGAAGCCCAGCCCGTCTCGTCCAATGTTGACGACAAGACTCTTCATGAGCTTTACATGTGGTAAGTACCCAAAGCTCCACAGTATCAGGAACTCACTTACTGACTTTAACAGGCCTTTTGCCGACGCCGTCCACGCAGGACTTGGCAGTATCATGTGCAGTTACAACCGCGCCAACAACTCCCAAGCATGCCAAAACTCCAAGCTCCTCAACGGTCTTCTCAAGGGCGAGCTAGGATTCCAGGGCTTTGTTGTTTCCGATTGGGGTGCTCAGCACTCTGGTATGGCTTCTGCACTCGCTGGTATGGATATGGCCATGCCTACTAACAAGCTGTGGGGTGGAAACCTTACTGCTGGTGTCAACAACGGTACTATTCCTGAGGCTCAGCTCGATAACATGATCACGCGAATTCTTGCTCCTTGGTTCCAGTTCAACCAAGACGACTCATCCTTCCCCTCTCCTGGTCATGGCATCGCCGCCAACCTGCTTATCCCTCACCCTATTGTCGACGCCCGCAACGCTAGCTCCAAGTCCACTCTCTGGGATGGCGCCGTTGAAGGTCATGTTTTGGTCAAGAACACCAACAAGACCCTCCCCTTTAAGCCCAACATGAAGATGGTCTCCTTGTTCGGCTACTCCCACAAGGCTCCCGACAAGAACACCCCCGAGGCTAAGGAACTATACACCATGTTCTCTCCCTGGTCCGTCGGTGCCCAGAGTGCCAACATCACTGAGCTCAACACTGGCTTCATGGGTAACTTGAGTCTCTCTTACTCTGCCATCGCACCCAGCGGTACTCTGTTCACTGCTGGTGGCTCTGGTGCTAGTGCCGCTAGTTCCATGAGTGCACCCTTTGACGCTCTTCTTTACCGCGCTCGCAAGGAGGGTACTGCTATGTTCTGGGATTTTGAGAGCTGGGATCCTGCTGTCAACCCCAACACCGAAGCTTGCATCGTTGCTGGTAACGCTTGGGCTAGTGAGGGTTGGGACAGACCCGGCTTGACTGACGACTACACTGATAGTCTCATCAACAACGTCGCCGACAAGTGTGCCAACACTATTGTCGTCCTGCACAACGCTGGTACTCGCCTTGTCGATGGCTTCATCAGTCATCCCAACATCACGGCTGTCATCTTCGCCCACCTTCCCGGTCAAGACAGCGGCGAAGCCCTTGTCTCTCTGTTGTATGGCGACGAGAACCCCTCTGGTCGCCTTCCCTATACCGTCGCTCGCAACGAGACAGACTACGGTGTCACTCTCAAGGCTGATCTGACCATGGCTCCTCACGAATATCAGCATTTCCCCCAATCCGACTTTACCGAGGGTGTCTTCACTGATTACCGTCACTTTGACGCGAAGAACATTACACCTCGCTATGAATTCGGTTTCGGTCTTAGCTACACTACATTTGATTACGCCGATCTCAAGATCTCCAAGTCCGACGCCAAGTCTGACGAGTATCCCACCGGTACTCTCACTGAGGGTGGCCGCACTGACCTTTGGGACGTCGTCGCTACCGTTACTGTCAAGGTCAGCAACACTGGTGATGTCGACGGCAAGGAAGTTGCGCAGTTGTACGTTGGTGTTCCTGGCAAGGAGAACCCTTCTAAGCAGCTTCGCGGTTTCAAGAAGCCTACCATCAAGGCTGGTGAGGATGTTGAGGTTACCTTTGAGCTCACTCGACGTGATTTGAGTGTTTGGGATGTTGTTGCGCAGGAGTGGCAGCTTCAGCAGGGTGATTATGCTGTTTATGTTGGACGAAGTAGTCGGGACCTTCCTCTTGAGGGAACATTGTCCATTGGACAATAGACTTTTGAACTTTAGAAGTATATACTTGAAAACTAGTGTAGATACAAAATTCATGATTAATGCATATCTAATCTATCATACAACCATTCCCGTCTAGAAATATCCACTCCCATCAAGTCGTAGCGAGCCATGGCATTCCCGGCACCACCTGAGCCATCTAATAGAAGCATTGAATATATTTCCGCTTCATGTCTACCTTAACCGGAGTCATGGGTTGCTAAAGCACAAACGCGCTGACCAGACCAAGAGTGATAGAGAAAGCAGAGCCTGCGATTCCAATTACCTTTGAGGCAGTCGGATCGTTAACCTGATGGACAAGAATGGCACATTGAGGCACCGATTCGCCAGGTCTCGCAAAGATGTTCTTATACTGTCCATAGAAGGCCTCTCGCCCAACGTTGCGCAAGATGGAAGGGTCCTGGATGGCGGAACAAAGGGTTGCGTCATGGACTTTATTCTGAATAAGAAGGTGGTGTCTATTACCAGTGACAAGTGAAGGGTCGGCTCCCTGAGATGGCAGGTCAGTAAGCTCTCATAATAGGGACGCGACTGACCTTACACTAGGCATGGTGACAATAGAAACTACGGGTTTCTTTAAAAGGATACCCCGGTACAAGATCCGCTTGGAACGTTTGACATGCTTCTTGTAAGCGACGGTAATGTCAGTTGCCAATCTTTCAGGGGTGTCAGCCTCAGCGAAAGTGAGGCAGGATGTAAATAGGGTTCCAGTGCTGGTTTTAATTTGAATAATATAGGTCAGTTCGCCAGTGGTTTGACTGTCCAAAATGGATGACATATGTTCATTCATGAAAAAGGGGACAAATGGAAAGCAGCAACAAAGTTAAAAGTTAAAATGAAATGCATGTTATCGGGCGATAAGATGGAGTATATAATGATGCAGTGAAAGTCAGTGGGTCAAGAGAAACAGAGACTTTCACTGTTGTAACAGAGAAATATTGCGTGGGCACAGAAAACAAAACTCTTATCTGTACGGGAAATGTGCAGTCCGCCAGAGAATACTAATTGCCCCTGGGGGGACGACGTCATTTGTCGGCGGGTCGAGAGAAAAGTAACTTTGAAGAATACAGTTTCTCTGGTACTGCGGGGAATTGACGCTGGATATCCCTGCTGTCAGACAACTAGCAAGGATGTGAGTGGTTGATGTGAAACTGGGCAGCGCGGATCCAGCCTGTCAGTCAGCCTGCCGAAAGGTTTTTGATCATTTCTCTGCAGCCCCCGACAAATCCTAACCTAGCATAATCATTCTGCTATGGCTATTTATTGCTCCCCAATTCCCATTTTGATCCACTCGCATCACTCAATTTTTGAAACTCTCACATAACATTCATCCATACGACACATAACACACGAATACGATGTCTGGAGGTGTAAATCGAGAGCAGGTTAGTAATGCGTCGCGTCCTCTTCAACAATTCTCCCTAAGCCAGTGCTGATCTATCTCCTATCTTCTAGCACGCGGAGCTTCGAGAACGCTTCAAGGGAAGCAGTCTAGTTCTTGATCCTACCGCATCCGTAGAGAAAAACAACACTGACACTTCGACCTCCCACCGCGAAGCTATCATTGGCACGTCATTCAGAGGGATGGTTTTGGAACACATCTCTAGGGATGATGACCCGACGGCAAGCGCAATCACAGCATCCTTACCACTTACAGTTGATGGTGCTAATCCCGCTACAGGAGCCAATTGAACAAATGTGGACTGAAGGTAATTGTGTTGATTTGGACTGTACGGCTTGATGACTGACCTTCAAAAACCTTGGATAGTAATACACCTACCCAAGGTAGCGCAGCGGATTGGTAAATCGACTCCGAGTTCACTGCGACAATCTAGTTCAACACTGGAAAGTACCCACAAGGGCATTAACGATATAACGGAGATTTATGGCTCTATTGTCACCACCCAGGCTTCTTCTACAGTCCACGCACTTCCCAAGACATCTAGGTACTACTGCGATCCCCCTATATATGATTCTGTGCGCCAGGTCCTGGCCGCCGAACCGGTGTATGCAGTTAGTGTCATCTCGGCGATAGAAAGACTACCCCCCAACAAGCGCGACACTCTTCTCAACTGCGATCGAATGACCAACACTGACGGTACTATTGGGACATCGTCGGAACCTCTGGACGAGGGAGACAGGCCTGGCAAGAGATTTCGAACCGATGACTTCTCCGACCTCGGTCCTGGTGACCGTCTATCAGGTGCTGGTGGGTCGGGAGAGAGCATTTCTGAATCCAGGAACAGAAGTTACCAAGGCACCGGGGGAGACGAAGGGGACGAAGAAGGTAGTGATGATAAGGGAGGTCGGGGCAGTCGATCGCCATCATCGTCGACTAAGGAACGCAATCAGAACAAGAGGCGACGCTGGATTTGTCCATTTCAGCTTGCATACCCCGATATCCATCGCATCTCACACTTCAGTCACTGTTCACCGGGAAACATGACCGAAAAACACCTCTGGAAGTACGATTCTCACTCCCCTCGGTGCTTGTTATCATTCATCATGCATCGTATCTTTTAATAACGGCATAAGTACTCGCACTGACCAGATGCAGATCACACTTCACTACCCATCATTCACCAGTAGCAAAACAAGGGGACCCCAAGTCCGATAGGAACGCACGATTCTATATGGACCAGGAGACATTAAACACCGTCCTTCGTAAGATTGATACACACAAAGGACGCCCCCGCGGCATAGAGCAGTGGATCAAACATTGCACAGACCTTTACCAAAAAGTATGGAACACAATCTTTCCAAAGGATCAATTTCCTCAACTCAGAGAGCCTCTGTCGGCTTGTAAGTACTTGAGCCCTACAACCTTGCAAGGCTAACACTTCTGTAGTCCACCCTCAAGACAGCGACGCATGCAATCTGGGACAGCTTCTTGCAAGCCAGGCAGAGATCCTGGTAGGGGCCATGTACGATGCCAAAGCCCACGAGGCGATGAGAACTGGAATGGTTACTTCAAAGGATGAGTATCAACTCAGCGCAGGAGAGAACATCGAACTAGTCTCCAACGTCATTGCCATTGCCCTGCTCAATTCACCTTCTGCCACTGGAGCTGCACATTGGCTCGCCCATGCCTCTCCCGACAAAATAAGGACTACCTGGCGAGAGTCCAGCGATGGACCTTGCCCACCATCGATACCTGTCCCGACGGCAGACGAAGATGGTCCTGAAAGTTCGGTTCCTCCATTGCTCGCGGTACTGCCAAACCCAGCGCATCAGGTTGTTGACAGCACAGAAGATTCACAGGTTATACCTATTCCATTGTTCCCCAGTGGGACGCTGTTGGAGATACAGCCATACAGCTCGACCAATACTCAGACGGCATATCTTACCGTACCATCCAACTGGTACGTTGCAAGCACACGCCCAGCTTCAAGCATGGGACCGCCGATATTGAATCAAGCGTTTGGAACACCCTTCGATGTCACACCGCCAGGTACAGATTCATTAGAGCAGCTTAACTGGAACTCCGCTGATCTTCCCGGAAATCAAACTGTATCTCTACAGGCGATTGAAGGGCGATCAAAAGCGCAGCAAGAATTTAGTGTCTGACGAGTATTTCTGAGTGGAGTCGTGGAGAAACTTTAATGTAGTCTTTCCTCCTGAAGGGAGTATAAAGCCATGGCTGTTCGCAGTTGGATATTAAGTAGGAGTATTGTACTCCTGATGTCAATATGAATCCTTAACGTATATGTTCTGTCTGCAAAGGAAATGAAGGGTTTTGTTTTATTTTGTTGCCTATTGCTTTTAACATGGCAGAACGACGGATGATCAGCGAAGCCAAGTCTCTTGAGCGGGGCCACGTACCGTGCCGTCCCGCACCTAAGCGCCTGTTATAGCGCCAAGCCATGTCCACGGCCCCTGATAAGCTGAACCCGATCTAGTGAGGCTGACATAACATTCACGTCCTGGACCTCAGGCCAATGGATCTGCAGAAAGAAGAGCGCATTGAATAAACCCCTCATCGTTTCTGATCTCTCTGTGGCCTGATTTGCCAAAGTCCGTGCAGGGTCTGAAGCGGGGTTTTACTGCCCAACTCTTGCCAGTATATTCTTCACCCGACACAATTCCCACGAACATCAACAGAGTTACAACCATACGATTGTGCTGATGCGGTACTGGTAGAATGATGTCGGAAGAACAGCAAATGAAAGATGAGCGTCGACGGTTAAAGGACCGGTTCAAAGACAAGTTCAAGGACTTTTGGAGAGGCTCTCACAGTTTGGAATCATCAGTACGGCCTTTTTCAAACATCGAGGAATAGAACGCTCAATTACTGACTGCTCTCATCATCAAACAGCCGGCTGATAATGAGGTATTTGACGAGCAACATATATCTGACCCCCAAGAAGTTGCTACCGGCAGTATCCAAGACGAGCAGCCCGAAGCAAGTCCAGACTCAATAATAGCTGGCTTCATTACACCTTCAATCGCTTCCGCCAGGAACCATGAGCCTACTTCCGGATGGAACAAGATCTGGACAGAAGCATACAACAAAGTGAATGAAGACCCCGAAGATGCAAAGCTACTCGCAAAGCTGGAATTATTCCTTGAAAAAGACGAGGAACTCGACGGTATGGATCCATCTTCAGAGGAAGTACCTTTACTGTCTTGAAACTGATATCGATAATGGCTTTAGACGAAGATGAAGATCCCGCTGCGGCTGATAAACCTGCCCAGCTAAAGACCATCCAGAGGATTGCGGAAGAGAAGCTTACTGCGTTCGAGGACGCGAGGCTTTCTGTAACCATTAGCGAGAAGCCGATCGTTGTTAGAGAAAGCATCATCAAAGCTGTTGAGGTGGTCAACTCATTCAAAACTCTTATCAGTGGGGCTGTCGCAGCTGAGCCAATCGCCGCTTTAGCCTGGGCGGGTATATCGACTGCTTTGCCTGTAAGTACAATATTCGCTGTCGAATCGACGTTTTCTGAATATTCAACTCTACAGATACTGGAGAATATCTTTCAGCAAGACGAGAATGCAGCTACTGGAATGACCGAGATTACCTTCCTCTTGACCCGATACCAGAAGTTCCATGAGAGCGAATTTACTTCTGCGCTTCAATCGAGGACGTATGTATTTACTCTTCCATGCTTTCATCGCTAATCCATTCCCAGCTTCTCTATCCACTGGCGACGGCAGCTTAAAGAAGTCAAGGAGGAACTCATCAGTGTCTATGCTGATATCCTTATCTATGAAGCGCGCTTCATTCTCCAATATGCAACACGGAACAAGGTGCACCGTGGGTTTAGAAACGCCTTCAACGCAGACAAGTGGCAGACATTGCTATCAGACATCCAGTCCAAGTGTCGCCGCATCGATGCTGGTGTACGTGACCAAATCGATGCTAAGACCTTGGAGGCATGGAAGAAGATTGAAGCCATCGAGAAGAGTACTGGCATGATTGAGTCTTTACAGAAGGATACATTCAAAGCAGTAAAGGCTAGTCTCTCCCACGCAATCGTCCACTTCGCTCTTTTGCTAACCCAGTCATCAGGATATTGATCGCAGACAACTTCTGCAATCCCTGAAGGTCACTGGAAACGCCATCTTTGACTCACGCCAAACGTCGAATATGGAAGTCCCCTGTTTACCGGGTACCCAACTTGAAATTCTCAAGACCATCCAAAACTGGGCCGAAGACCGCGATGGTACGATGATCCTCTGGCTTGAAGGAATGGCTGGAACTGGTAAGACGAGTGTCTCAATGACTGTTGCCAGTTCTTTGAAAGAGAGGAAGGGTTTCACTAACCAACTTGATCCCCCGCACAAGACCTTTCTTGGTGCGTCTTTCTTCTTCAATCAAGTCGATGCCACCAGGAACAGTACTGTGGAGTTCTTCACTACCATTGCGTGGTGCCTCTCTGCCGTTTCACCGGACAACGGATCACCTATCGTCAAAGCCATCAGAGATAACCCGGGTATTGAAACGAAAAGCCCCCAGGAACAATTTAGAAAGCTCATTGCCGATCCCTTGGCATGGCTTGACAAAAACACCTTCATACCATTCCAGCTACTCGTCGTCATAGACGCTCTGGACGAATGTGATGATAATGATGCAAAAGTCTTGCTGGGCATGCTAGTAAATCTTGATAACCTCAGTCAAGTTCGGCTTCGTCTTTTCATCACTAGCAGACGCGAGGAACATATTTGCACAAGTTTCGGAGTCTTGCCCAGTTATCTATATCGTGCGGTCCGACTCGAGAAGGTCAAACGGTCGCTAGGCCAGGACGACGACGATATCACCTTGTATCTTTCCAAGACTTTAAGGGATATTTCCACGAGATACCCCGCCAAGGATGGTGGTGTCAGAGTTTCTGACATCAAGAAGTTGGCTGAGAAAGCTGATGGCCTTTTCATCTATGCGGTGACTGCGTGTCGCTATCTGGATGGCCCTCACTATCGAAGTACAAAGTACAGAGACAAACGTTTGACTCTTATCTTTGAGGACAAAGACGGGCCCCAGCAGGAATTGGATAGCATTTACCTCAAGGTTCTTTCGTTCCAAGACCTTGAGAATGGGTCCGAGGAGTACAGAGACGGGCTCTATTCCGATATTGGCCGACTGATCGGCTTCATTGTCATCCTATTTCGACCAGTTGTAGTGCAAACGCTTTGTCACTTACTCCCCGCAGACAATGCGGATTTGGCAGTTCTCTTGGGCTACCTCCATCCGATTCTAAATGTCCCTGACGATTCACAAGCCCCAGTTACACTGATACACCTCTCGTTTCGGGATTTCGTACTAGACGAAAAGCGGTCTGAACTACTTCCGTTCTCTGTCAAAGAGCTTGATGTACACTGCGACATTTTCAACCGTTGTCTTGAACTGATGAACTCTGATCTTCATCAAAACATGTGCTGTCTCGAATTTCCGGGGACATTTGTCTCTGACATTGATCCCAGTCAGATTGACGCCCATATCCCGCAGTATCTCCGATATGCGTGTCTTCATTGGGTTAAACACCTAAGTAAAATGCATGGCGATGCCCTTGCTCACAGCCTACTGGAAGACGACGGAATAGTCCACATGTTCCTTCAGGAAAAGTTCCTGTTCTGGTTAGAGGTCTTGGTATTCAGCGGTGAAGGTCCCTCCATGATTCCGATCATCATCCAATTAGAAAGTCTCATCAACGTAAGTTACAATGTGTTTGCCCAACCGAGTATAAAGGCTGACTTTGTTGCGCTCTAGCCATCAGGAAGCTCAGGTCTATTGTCCTTGGTGCACGATGCGAAACGCTTTATACAAGACAACAGGTGGATCATTGGGCATGCTCCGATCCAAACGTATTGCTCAGCTCTCCTATTTTGCCCAAGTAAGAGCAGGATCCGGCTCCATTACCAACATATGATCCCCAAATGGATTACTACGCAGCCAAACACTTTAGAACTTTCCAGTGACGAGCTCTGTACGCTTCACGGCCATACCGAAATTATACTAGACGCCATGTTCTCTCCGACAGAGTCGTTGCTTGCATCCACCTCAAGTGACAATACAACCAGAGTCTGGGACTATTTCACCGGATCAGAACAGTACAGGTTCCAATGTCCAGGCACACCTTTTTGTGTCTCTTTCTCAATTGACGGCTCAAAGCTTGCCTATGGATGTCTCGACGGAACGGTGTGTGTAAGGGATCTCAGAAACGCTACCGACGTTAGCTTCTTTTATGCATTAGGGGTGGTAACAATCTCGTTTTCGCCAACAGCTACGAACATATTGGCAGCCTTATATCAGGGCGGTCTACTCCGTATATGGAATCTTGAAAACAGGGAACAGAATCCAATCCAGCACGCTTGCGACCCAGATGCACGAGGGCTCCATTTCTCCCCTGACGGCCGACTCATCGCTATAACCAGTCTCCTCGCCATTTCTGTATTCGATGTGCGGATCGCAAAGGTTACACGTCAATTTGAAGCACGCGACATGCTCACTGCATTGGCATTTTCTATCGATTCTGTGATCCTTGCAGTGAGACACTTCAAGAGCATTGACTTTTGGGATATCGCTTCATCAGAACCAAGCCTGATAGATTCTTATGAGGAACCTACGTGGCTTACTTACACCTTTCTGCATTTGCCCGTAGACAAGAGATTTTACCTTGAGCAAGGCAGTTTTGGAACAGTCGAGTTGTGTCAACCCTCTAGTGGAGCATCAATTGGAAAGTTTCACAAGGGGTTTGGAGGAAGGTGGTCTCACGACGGTGCGTTGATAGCAGACATATCAAGTCCGCATCCCGTGATCAGAGTCCTCAGCACTCGTTCGGCTTCATTAGTACGGGATGTTGAGAATAATGCCCCCTGTGACGTTCAATTCTCATCGGATGATGGTGTCATACTAAGCTGCCACCCCGACTCGAGCACTAAGCGCTGGAATTTGGTAGATGGATCCATGCAGCCGCTACAAGACAACGTCATAACTGCTACATTCTCTCCGAAAGGACAGTTCCTTCTTCTGCGGCTAGGCAAGGGCCAGGAGTTTCAAGTTTGGAATCAAACCTTGAATTATATACATGCGACATTTGAGGAGATGGCTCACATCGCCTTCGTTCCTGGGAGTGACCGTCTGACCACACTGTCCTTGCGAGGCGAGTTTCAAATCCTGGAATGGGATGTGGAGACCTGCAGCTTCAAGCTAATAGACGGCTTTATTCTTGAAGGCTTCAATCAATTCCCGAAAATTGACGACTGGTCACCGTCGGCGTTTTATTTGTCTCCAAGCGGCCACAGGGCCGTCGTCAACGTTAATGGCCAAAGGTATAATGACCCAGTTTCGTGCCAGTTATGGGATCTCAAAACGAAGAAGAAATTGAATGCAACCCTTTTGAATTGGATATTCGATGTCTCGTTCTCAAGTACAAACAATTTCTTTTTCGTCAGGTATGAGTCTGGCCGACAGACCCGGCTGTACCACATGTCAAGTGGAGAAGAAGTCAAGAACTGCGATTTGCGCGGCTACACCTATCCTCAATTACACCCCGTTCGAGATGTCTTCGCCGTGGAGTCGGAAGATGAGGAAACTGTTGCCATATGGGAAGGACCATCGTGGATACAAAGGATCAAATTCAAAGCACCTTACGCTAAGAAAGTAAGAGACTGCACTTTTTCCGCAACAAGTAAGTTTGCGGCCTTGTTCACATCAAGAGAAGCTCATTCTTCTACCATTGAGATATGGGACATCACAATGGGGCAAAAGATTGGCTCTCACACCGTTGGCCTTACCGGATGGCTCTTCTCCTTCAGTTTCTCCCCTGACGAAAATATTCTGCACTCAAACAGAGGAAACATCCCAGTGCCTATCCAAGACACCGCCAAGCAGGCTGCAGACAAACACTGGAAATATATCCGAGACTGCCTTTACGTATTGGATGAGTGGGTCTTCCAAGGTCATGAGCGACTTATTTGGCTGCCATCCGCGTATCGGCCACAGACTACTGGGGATCAAAACATTGCTGTACGGGGCGGAAAGATTGCTCTTGGTAACGAAACCGGGTCGGTTGTTTTCATCGAAGTTTCGCTTGAGGAAACACCCGTTGCAAAAAGGTATATGCTATATAATCAGGGAACTGTTTAGTTAGTCCTTCTCCTTCCATCTCTCTAGATGTCTTGTCAGTTTAGGCTACAAAGATCAATTAGTCTAAGTGCTACCCTAAGCCGGCATAGGGTACCAGTTCTCTATACATTTATCAGTCATTTCTTCTGATACCCCCACGCGCCTTTACACTATCCGCTAGTAGGATCCCCGTGTTTCTAAATTTACATATCCGTCGAGCCCAACAATTGGTCGAGCGCCCTTGGGAAGCATCCACTGCTGCCGGTCGCCGGGACTCTCTATCCTTAGTTTCTGCTGTCGTCGCTCGTTCCCATTCATGATGACGTCCAGAATCAACAATCTGAAACTCCCACGCGCCTTACTATATTCTTTGCAATTTGGTGCCATGCTACTACCTTTATTAGAGCCAGTACCTAAATCGATGTATTCCTGATGTTCCCATGCTCTTGGTTTTATTACTCTGTTCTTTATCGCGGTCAGGATAAGCTTTCCTCAACGTGATTACACTTTTGTCAATGCGTATGTGAGAATATGGTGCTCCCCTGCCCTGACATAAGGTTTGGGCTGGGTATAAAATGCCTTTTTTTGCTTCCTTCTGGTCCTATCCCTTTCTGTAACAAAGATCAGTCACCTAGACACTGCCCATTGCACGATGAACGAAATGTAAGCAAATCTTCCCTTACTTTTTTCACTCTCATTCTCAGCTGCTAACATGCGTTGATAGGCCCGAATCACAGTACACCACCATCCTTCACGCTTTTCTCGACATGGAAGTCGCCCTCCGACTTTGTCAAGCTGCCGCTGCTGGCCGAGCCACTTTGGCTGAATGGCAGCGCGCTCTCGCGGACTGGCAGGAAGCACAAGCCACCATCGTAGCCATCAGTCAGGGTGCAGAGAAAGAGCTGGAAGCATTGAATGACAAAGTTCAACGCCTGAACCTTATGTGAGGGCAGGGCTGTGTGTGCAACAGAGTTATAATGCACTGTGGAAAGTGTAAATCTCTGCAAATGTTATAATGGCAAGGTTCATAAAGCACTCGTCCATAGGGAGAAACTGTTGCTGGATTTCATAGTATTAGTCTCTGCTGTTTCTTTACACTTTAGAGTGTACTGGACAGAATAAATCTTTCCTCGTCGCTTAGGATTAAAGTCCCAAGGCGTCCACTGTGAGTCATAAGGCGTTTTTGATTCAATAGTTCTCTTATAAATGCCATGTTTGTTCCAAAATTATAGCCCGTCACATCTTCCTTTAGTCAACCTTGAGCAACATCGAACACTTAGACTTTTGAATCACCCAACGAACTAGGCATGACCAGTAACAAATGTGACTGGGGTAGCTTACCTACCGAGATTCAACTGGACGTCATTCGTCTCTTGCCAGGCGTTGACGGGAAGTGCAGTCAGCTCGCCCCAGTCTGCCGGGCTTGGCAATCTATCTTCGAACCGATCAACTTTGCAGAGATCAGCCTTACGCTACCACGCCTTGGGGATTCGAAATCCCAAGACATCTTGTTCCGAAAGAGAAACCTCATCCGCTATATTTGGTTTCGCGTGGAGCTGAAGGAATACGCATGCGATAAATGCGCCGGCGAAGACGAGACCTTGTGGGGCTTGGGCGATGCTGAGAACCAATCCATTGCGGATGTATTCGAAAAGCTGTTCACGACACTGAGCGCTTGGGAGCCTCGTGGTGACTTGGTACTTGATATTAGTGTCTATTCACCCAGTGACAACAAGCACTGGTTCAAATACCTCACCTTTTGCTCAGATACCGAAGTACCCAAGTATCCATCCGAAGACGAGTTGCATGACCCAGCTCACGGCTGGACTGACGGACGCCAAACTGAAATTCCTACCAATGACGCTATCGAACGCACATTCGATGAGATCATGGGCGAAGGACCCTTCCACGACGAGACGATGGGCGAAGGACTTTTTTACGATGAGATGATGGGCGAAGAATCCTTCTACGATGACTCACTGGAGATGGAATGGTGGAAGAGTCTCCCCTTGGTACCCGTCGTCGGCGTTGTCCTCCTTCGCCAGCAAACCCGTCGACGATGGAAACCGACGTCGCTCGCCAACATGTTTACACGGTTCCCGAACATGAAGGACCTCTGCTACGAACCCTGGCGAGAATGGGACGATGATGTTGAGAGACAAACCAATCAGCGTAAGTGCTTCGCCAATCCCAAGTATCGCAGCCGCTAACTGAATTGTAACAGGGACCGAGACGTTGATCGAATCGTTTGCTTCGACGCGATTGTGCAATCTGACGATATTCGAGAACTTCAACGAGGCCTATCCAAAATCCTACTTAAAACGATCCGTTCCAGTCGCCGCGATCAGGAAGCCGGATCCGGCCGTCGCCCAAAAGCTCGCCCGTGCTAGCCTGCACCTCACGACACTATCTGCTTCCTTCATGGTCGAAGCCAATGACTTCTTCGAAGGTCGTCGAAGGTGGCATAGTCTGATTTCTCTGGCGCTGACATCGGGGACTCTTACCAACGATGCGGACCCTGAGGATATCAACCAGATGCTCCACAACGCCGCAAACGCAGCGTTGCGAATGCCGAGACTTGACACAATGGAGATATGGAATGGTAGACAGGGTGTGGCTATGGTCTTTCGCTATGAGAAGGCTCGGGGTCGAAAACCGGCTATGATCACCCTACGAGGAACATGGGCGCTTGACCTAGCGCCTGAGGTCAAGAGGGCCTGGGACGGAGTCGCGCATGAGACGGTCGATGTGCAAGGTTCGTTGATCGATCCGAGCTTGATTCAAAGTCATGGTGATGCGATCCGAGAGTTGAGACTTTCAGCACAGGTCGTTCGACCCGTCTCGCTGCAGCAAATCCTTATTGAAGATCAGTTCCGGGCAAAATAACAATACTGTCCGTCGCTCAGCGGCTGATCTGCCTATTAGCTAATCATAATCTATGACACAGTCAAATCTCGAGACGTTTCCCTTGTTGGTCTATTTCCTTACCACAGTCCAAGGCGGGACGAAGTAGTAGACCAGACCATGTACAATACAAGCGATACCATCGGCAACCCTAGGATAGTCATTAGTAAAGATCGAAGAACCAGAAGCAAGATATGCATACCAGTGAATCCAGTGCCACCCTGGAAATCTACTGCCAACAAAAGCCCCCATACACCTAGCAGGATTCAACCCTGCGCCACCATATCCATATCTCGTGAAAGCAGTAGCGAAACTCATCGTCCCAACACTGAGACCCACTAGGTACGGGCCCAGCGATGGACCAACGACTTTAGCCTGTCTCGGATCCAAGCCCACACCAAAGGCAAGAAACAAAAGAAGCGTAGCAGAGACAAGTTCAACAACGAAGATTTCACGGGACGGCACCACATCTGTGTATAACCAGCACCCGCCAACCTTGAAGTCTCGACCTCCCCAGCTAGCTCTAACCAACAGTCCAGCCAAGGCACTGCCCCCAGTTTGGGCAGAGATATAGAGCACCATTCGTGGGAGTGAGCAGAGTCTGGCACAAAATGTCGCAAATGTGATCAGAGGGTTGAAATGCGCGCCTGATACGGCACCAAATGCGGTGATGAAGAGTGTGACGAAGAGAAAATTGAAGATACCGCCGATCAATGGCCCAATAAACGCAGCGTTATCGAAATTGCCTAATTGAGCTGTCGGTCGAGTAGGAATCGCATCGGGTGAAGCATTGGCCCATATAGTGATGTATACGAACATCAATGTGCCTGCAAGCAGTCAGAAAAGTCCCAAACCTTGGTTAAATAGATTTGGTTACCGATTCCTTCTATCAGAGCTGCTTTCCACAGATTGATATTCGCTATCGGGCGCATATCAATCAATTCTCTGAAAGACATGTGAGGTGTAGCATCGGGTTGATGTTCCAATAGTTTCTGATCCTCTAGAGTCGTGCCATCGACGACGCATGCTTGGTTGGCACCGAGTCTTCCGGCGAAAGGCGGGTTGCTGCTTTGGAATCGCGGGTTCAGAGGCTCGATACTCGGCCTCGATTCGATGTCACGGCCATTGCCTGACGTTTGACGAGTGGTGATTGCCATGTTTGCGGCGAGTTTAACAACTGAAGGTTGATTCGTAGCAACACGGCGGTGAAAATGGTACATATACTCCTTCTACTCTTCGTACAATATTTTTGTAGGTGTTAACTGACAGCTCAAGTTTTCGAAAGGCGGTGGACAATCTTGAAGTGGTTTTATATTATATAAGATTCCGTAATTCCCACGAATGAATTACAAACGCTGACTAAATTTAGACTGGCAGCTTACATTTACCGCGTTATGATTAGTTCACTACATATTGGCGAAGTTGGTCGGCCGACCTTGTAAGGTTTGACTCCACTAGCTGATAAAGCATAGCAGCGATTCGCTTCTTAGATTGTCCTGGTGCTAAGCATTTCCACTGTTCGCAAAGGTGTCAGATCAAAGATAACTTAAAGACTCTCAATCAATTGTTCTATAGAAGTGGTCATCAATGCTACAAATGACTATGAACAGAGGTATCATTGACTACTCTGCTTTTCAGCAGAAAACATTCCTATGCTGTCTTACTGAGCATCCACTCGACTTCTCATCAACTTAATACACCCCAATAGCTTCACCAACTACACTTCGAAAAACACCATCTGGGTCAAACTTCTCACGAACGGCCTTGAATCGAGAAACATGCTATGTGACAACTTAGCATTTCGCCGTAACATCGACAGGGAAGGTTCTCACATCAGGATCTAGGTTCTTAGCAGAACGCTCGAAAACCTCTCTTGTATTCTTCGTCCAATGCGGACGGGAAGGAAATTCATCGATGAGTACTTCCGCAAGTTTATGATCTGCAGCTCGTCAGCTTATACACCTTCTATCAATTGAGCCAACTTACAGAATGGTTCATTGTAGCGCAGTCCATCGCCGATGTTAGGTTTATATGATGGAAAGTCCAGCATAATAACACCCTTGTCCCAATCCGCACCATCAGCTGTACCGTACGTAACCTGACCAAGAAGATCAAAGTAAGGCTTTCCAAACTTGATGTTGATACCACTCCTGTAGGTTGAGGCCATGAATTTGAGCTTCTTGGCCTCAGCGTCAAAAAGCTGACGAACTCGTTTCAGCATAGCATTGGCCTGAGTGATAGGAAACGCAAGTTCAAGTGTATATCCATGAATACCATATTCCCACACAGGCTTCTGGTCAGGGTATAAGCCGCCGATAAGAACATCGTAGTTCCAGCCGTAGACAGGCCATTTGGTTATGGGTTCGTTAGTTGTCTTTTCTCGAAAGTTGGGGTTCTCCCATTGTCCGAAAAGAATTTCCTCAGCGAGGAGGTTTGATAAGGACACGCCCTTGCCGGTGTTCCATATAGCTTGTATGGCGCCAGCTTCGAGTTTGGTGATAGAAAATGTGTTCTGGAAGCCTTCTTGGTCGCTTTTGTTGGTGGGGATGACGTCGTAATAACGCCAGTGGAATTTCTTCTTGTGAGGCCACCACTACCAAAGTCAGCAGGGGGCTGGGTGGATGGAAGCAGGTACTCACCCAGAAGTTGGCTGTGGCATAAGGCGCAATCATGCCGTAAATATCACCGTTGAGAACTTCAGACTCGTCAAGTGTGTTTTGGTCGGCGTAGACTTTAAAGTCGGGATAGATCTTGAACTTCATCCTCACAATGACGCCCAGAAGTCCAAGGGATGTCGAGGCAGCAAGCCAGTCATCGCTATCGTCGCGCTCGAGATGTCGCAGCTTACCATTGCCATCGACGATATCCATCTCCAAAACACCAGCAGCGACCATAGAGTCTTCTCTGATAGATGACCGATGTGCACCCATAGCGACACATCCAGCGAGGGTAATGTTCCAATTGACAAGGGTATATCCCGCAGAAGCACCACGCTCATGCAAGTACTCGGCGAGTTGCAGAAAGGTCACACCTGCCTCAATCATGACAGTACCAGCGTCGAGGTCCAGGTCGTAGATCTTGTTGACATTCTCTGTACGTACGATGACAGTGTTGGCGTCATCGGAACACATTGTGTCGTACCACATGTGTGCTTTACCAGAGGCTCGGATCTTCTGGCCTGCTTGGATCGCATTCTGGACGATATCTTGGATGTCTTTTACGCTGGTTGCGTCGTGGACGGCAGAAACGTTGTTGCAGGCCGGGAAACCTGGGCCGTCGAAGGTGTTATATGGCTCAGCCATTGAGCTCGCGGCGAGGCTCAATACGGCCAACGATTTGATGAAAGCCATGATTGTAAGATATTTCCTCACATTGAGGTGTGAGATACAACTCGATCAGCTGCAATGATGAGGCTTTTTAAGGAATGCGAAGGCTATAGAAATAGAGGCACAGCACCGCGATAGCATTTGCCATGTGAAATAAGAGCCGAGCAACAGTCACGCTTCCGCGTAGGGTTGTATCATAGAGGTTTAGGTGTGATGATCAACAGCATCAGATGATAGGATAAACTTCACTACAACTTGCTTTAGGCAGGTACATGGGCTCGAATGTTACATTGCGCGGGGTATGCACCAAGACCTGCCAACTCGTCATTCCATAGCTTGAATCGGACAGAGCTGTGCCATAATGGAGTCCAAAAATGGTAACTGTTGGGTAGGACTCACCGTACGAGTGTACTTGACCCTGGTGGTATATGCCGCTCTGTTAATATTACCCCGCGTTTTGATCAAGGCACACAAGCGATTGGATCCCTGTTCGACGTCGATTTCCTATTGAAATATTGATTGGTGTCATATGAACCTCAATTGAACGCTCAATCCGATCCAAATATTGAATTGGGTGATCGATCGAGCTTCCGAAGTTTTTCCACAAGCAGCTATACTTCCCTTGAAATCAATGAATCTCTCAGCCTTCAGTTGATGTGTTGGTAACAATGCACTCAGCTGGGGGTTTCGAACCTTGATCGCGGAAATAACCTGTAACCCGGGAATATTCCTGACGGCAGGGTCTATATCTATCTTTGTGTTCTTCATCTTTCTCCATCAATGCAAATAGCGCTAGTACTTATGCACAATTCTATGTCTATTCAATGCTCCACGAAAAACTAACCCTTTTCCTCCCAGCGAAATACAGGAAAGACTTTACCCAGTATAGATACTATACTAAACTTCCATTGAGATGAGGCTACTCAGTCAGATCCCCAGGAGTAGGCTCACCACTGATCCCTTCCAAAACCTTGCGATCAGCACTCTTCCCCTCAGCAATCTTGACAACCTCAAAAAGCTCCTGAACCCTGACATCCCAGCCAGCCTGCACAACCCCCTCCAGAATCTCTCCCGAAGAAACCTCCCTGCCATAGAACCCAGCATTAACATCCTTCTTCTCCTTGATAACAGTCCCATCAACAGTCAGCCCACCATAAACACCCCTAGACTTGGTATAAGTCCAAACAGGCTTCACCTCACCAACATTAACATTCCCACCCAACGGTCCCGCGGCAAGGGCGACAGCACCGCCAAGATTAACCTCAGCTTTCTTGTAAATGTCGACAGCTTCGGCAGTGTTGAGAACGCAAATACAGTCGTATACATCGATGCCATAGACGAGACCGACACTGCCGCTGCGGACGGAGAATGCGGCGGGTGATGACCAGGTTCCGTTCGGGAGGCGGGCAATCACGATGCCTGAGCCTCCTGCGCCGGCGAAGTACATTCCTGCTCGGAAGCCGGTGAATATTGCGAGGCCTTTTGCGTTGGCGATGACGTTTGATGAAATCTTGTTTTTGTCTGTTTTGTTAGCTGGGTACGGATATGGCATGGATATAGGAGATGGAGGTACGTACCGATGAAGCTTTTGAGAATCCGGGCACTCTTTTCGCACTCGGTGGAAAGATCTGATGACTTGAAAAGGCCCATTGTAGTGATATGATGTGGTGCCACAAACTGATATTCGGGTATAGGTAGCTAGAACAAGTTGTGGTTCAGGTGTTTTTCTTACACTCTTGTTTTCAATCTCTCAATTGTCATAGTTATTTTATAATGGTATTTATAGAAGACGTCGTTTTTTACTGCATAATGAGGCCACATACCTTTGTCAAATCACCAACCCTCAATTCTGCGTATTGGAAAATGCCTCGACCACAGCCACCTGCATTCATAGCTTATTACTGCTTACCATCGTTTCTCTTGAGGCTGAGGCTGTGAATACGCTGCTAAATCTATGTCTATAGGGTAGCAACACACGTAAGCCGCGTATCGAGCGTATCGAACTCCACCAATCAGACTCCGCAGAAGTATCACAGTAGTCCCGTAATTGTCATTGGTCGATGTACCGAGACTAGTCTCGGGTCGAGATCGGAACGCGCGGATCAAACGAGTGAAAGAGTCATGTAAAGGAGGGTAGACCCTGCTCGGAATACGACGTTAGATAAGTTCCAATGTAGCGTCCGCTAAAGCTTAACTGATTCAAGAGTTGAACTGCAATAGAGTTCAGTGGACTGTACGCCACTGAAGAGCGTGAATCGTCGTGAGAAGTTTTCTGTGGAGCTATACGGGACATTCCGAGGTTGAGTATTGTTGTCCTAGATCCGCCGAGATGAAGATTAGATTACAAAGGCCCGGTAGATCTTTGCAGTCGAACATGTTCTAGACCATAGCGCCGATAACGCAAAGTGGAATAAATGAGTAGCTCGTGTTTGAAGCATCACGTTGTAGCAGAACCATTGAAGAAATATTAACGAAACCATCAGGTCTTCATTATACATTAAAAGAAAATCTAAATAAAGTTTCTAGCTCAGGGGTATATGGCCTGGGTCTAAGGTATTCTGTAGTGTAATAATTCTAGACAACGCTATACTTGCGCTGATGAAGATGCTTGGTCGAGCTAGCTTCACTAGCCGCAGCATCATTGTTGTGATCCTCAACCGTGGAATCACTATCATCCATCTGCTTCGCCTCGCCCGTATGCACAATCTTAGTGACGACGGTCTTCTTGATACCATCAATCTTCTCGCGCTCTCTAAGCTCGTACTCGTCATCCTCTCCAAGCTCAATGTGCGTTCGGTGATGCGCGCTGGCGAGAGTGTTACCGAAGCGTGTGCCGTGAGCGCGAGAGGCACCGGTCGTTCGGGATCGGGAGCTATAGTCGTGTCCGCCGTTGCGGGGATCGTTGTTACCGGCTCGGACGACCTTGCCGATTAGATCGGCCATGTTCATTTCGATGTGGAGTTTGAGGAGGTAGACGAGGGGATGGAATTGAATGTAACTAGAAAGATCAGCAATGCACATAATCATTTGAACAGGTGAACTTACACAAAACCGTTGGGCAGAGACATCATGCAGATAAGCAAAACATCCAGCGCAATAGAAATACCACAAAGGAACATATTCATCTGATAAAGACGAGTATACTTCTGAAGACCGTTGGCGACAAGGCGTTGCTTGACGATGTAGATGAAATAAAAGTTGAGAACGGCGTCCATGATGGCAAAGATGACCTTTTCGCATCGATCCCAGATTTCGTTGAGATGAATGTACTTGTCGCTAATCTGAAGTCGGGCGGGGACCCAGATGCAAAAAACACTGATGTTGACGGCGAACAGGATCAGGAAGCAGAGCCATTTGAGCTTTGTACCGTTGGATCGGACGACCATTAACAGGGAAACTCGATTGATGATGATTTGGATGAGACATTGGACTTGAGTAGACCACCAGACAACTATCACAGTTAGCACACATCAATATGTCTGAAGACAGCCACTTACTAATGAAGAAGAAAAACTGCATGCTAGGCTCGATATTCCCCCTCAGATAAAACCAACACATAATACCCAGCAAAAAACTCGAGATAATCTCGGCCCAAATGAGAGCGACATAACTAGTAACCTTCTTTCTGCGCTGCCACGATGATTGAGTCTGTCGAATGGCCTTTGCGATGTTGAAAACCGTAATGCCCAGGGATAAACCCCAGGCGATGGAGGCGATGTTCATGTCGGTGTCATTGGGAAGGTCGTCGACGTATCTGTCGGGCACGAGGAAGCCCCTGTGATCGCCTGGCATTGTCGCGGTTGAGATGACCACCGAAGAGGCAGGTCGAAATAGAGAATGAGAAAAAGGAAAGACAAGGAATGTGGATGGAACCAGGAACAGGATTTGGCGGAGTGCATGAAGGATATAACAAGACAGGAGCCAGGACCACAGAACCTGCATATTCCTTCTAGCATGACCCCTGTTTTCCACATCCTTTCTAGCCAACTAGCTTCAAACTGCCGATCCTTTTACCTAGCATGGCATTTTCATTTTGCTGTGTTCTCGAATCAGTTGCGTTGTTAATCACCAGATGAGGTTTAGTGGCAAGATTCGTTAGTGTACCAGCTGAGATTGAGTCTAGAGCGAAGAAAGCATGGTTGCGCGAGGTCGTCCACTTAGTACTCAGCCACGCGTAGACTAGCAAGAACACCAGATGAGATGGACAAACGGCTAGCAAACTCTATTCGCCAGCCGCCCCTGAGTCGTAAAGATTTTACTCGTCTTCCGGGCTTCGATCAGTGGTATGGTCAACGCTTGCCAAGATCTTTGTTACGAAGAATGAGTCTGGTTGACACTTTAAGGGTCCTGTCACCAGTGGATAAGACCTGTGGAATATTGGGTTCTTAGTTTCTTGTTAATATCTTCTTCGTATGGCGGTACAATTTACATCTCGGGTTAATTACCTGGAACAATTCCTCCGTCGATCTACCAATCAGAGTCAGGTTGAATATTACTAATATCACTCCTCAAAGTTGATGCTCTTGAGAACTTGGTGACGCTGGGCATGACCGTTTCAGCCTCTCAACCCTCCCATCTCAGAGTCAGTGCCCAACCAAGATTCAGACAAACCAACAAATCTCTTGGCTCTTGCGTTGAAACCTGAATGTTGATCAGTCGGTGTAGACCCACCGAGTCAGTTCCCCGATAGGCCAAGACCTCCGTCCAGATCCTTGGGCCCCTTTTTTTTGATGTGCTAGTGTCTTGGGTGGAATCAGTCACAAATGACCACGATCTAGTCTCCATTTTTGTAACGCAGATCTTGTCGAGGCCTCATTGCCGAGTCACGACAAACACACAACAATTCGATGTTCTGTATCAAATTGACTTTACACTTACAATCGTCTAGAATGATGCTTCGATCGGAATGCATGTGACGGGAATTCTGAAACACCCGCACAACCATCAAGTCCTGGCAGCCACTACAAATTTACAAGACAGCGCTAAAGAATTCTGAGGCTTACTCTTTAGTCACTCAAAATAGAGAGGACACCTAGAGGCTGAGAATGAACCTGGCAGCCTAGAAAGCCCCTGGAGTTGAGAGATTGGTATCTAACCGAACACAGCATTGATAGGACAAGCATGAATGCCGAGTCTGCCGTAGGGCTACCGGTGCTGTGGCTGAACTTGGCAGACTCCGAAGGATTACGGCGCGACGATCATATCTCGACTCGTCAATTCTTACTCGGATTTTCGAGGTTCTCCTCTTCAGTGATAGCATCTCCGACAGGGAAACAACTGACGCAATCGATGTAAGACAATTGCAAACGAGAATATGAGACATCAAGAGATCACATTCTTGAGACATACCAGAAAGCCGTTGAAACTGAACCCCGTGTATGATGGAGGCGAAACGTTATCCCCGGATTGCACAGACAACTTGCATAAGCGCCATGAGCTGATTTCTGATGCCGAGAAAAGTCTTATTTTTACTGGAAATCTTGGCGTTGTTGGTGTTGAAACCAACGGCCAGTACGTACCGAGACATGACTCGGTAGACTTCTCGCTCCGCCATCCGGTACTTAGCGTCATCCCCCATCTCTCCTCAACGTGAATTTCTACCTTCCAATCTCAGCAAAACAAACGAAGGAAATAAAGAATGAACACAAAGTTTCAGAATGGCATAAGGCTGTCCTTCCAGAAATGAACAAAGAAAACGTGGAACAACGTGGCAGACGCGTGTCTTGCTGCATCTCGTCTCCAGAGTTCGAGCTAGCATCAAATATGCTTAGTTCTCCGCGGAGTCTCCTACGCTTTGACTTCCGAAACACCCCGGTCCTAGTCTCAACGACGATCTCTCGTACCGACATGTCGGGAGAGGGATTTGCCGGTCGATGCAAATCTACAGATCTTCGTATTTCTGTTTCCGCACGATGAGATCGATATTCCGCACGCACAGATTATTATCTATTTCTGCACCGCACAGATGACGGTTGAATCGTTAAACGTTTTGTGCAGGGTTTTATTTTCAGTTCCCGATGTCTTTTTGCGACTCGTTATTGTCGCTGAATTAATTACTCTATACTCGTACATCTACTTGGCATAGCCTAGATGTCAGCCACAGTCATCTCCCAGCTGTATCATTGCTCGCCACAATGACATTCTTCAAACCCCTGTCTTCTCTGCCTTTCTGTTAGTAATGGCGTCCCGGCTACCAACAATCCGGTCGTTCTCCTCCGTCGGTGTTTTTATCCTAGTCATTACCCTGCATGGAAGTCTGCCAAGACTAGTTCTAACCCAGACTCGCATCCTTTACCGATCTGGTAGCCTCATGTGGATCACCCTTAAATGACACAGCGGGTCCATGGTTCCTGTTCGAGATATGATGGGCATTGATTACTTATTTATCGGCGATATCGCACGTGAGAGATTGACTGGCTTTGCCTCAATCGACGAAAACAATCTCGAAGCAATATCAGAATTATTACCTACCGTTAGTGGTGACAGTTAAACGATTGCAAAAATCTAGTGTTGAGGGAATAGAAATTGCCTGCCGGACCCTGGACAGCCTTACGGTGGCAACAAGCTTTCGCTTCTAATTGCAAGACATCATTTAAATGCAAAGCCACGTTCAATGCTTCTACCAATCTACCGGCTCTCGAGAGGAAACTGTTGTGTAAAATATTGAGCCATGTGTCGGATACCATGCCGGAGTCGTGTTGCTCTCAGTTGTAGTCAGCTCTTTTCCAAGCAACATCTCTGATTAAATCATTTCACTAATAAATACGCATTACCGGACATCTTATCACCAGATGTGTCATAAGCAAGCTCCGAATAGGAAACCATTTCACAAGACAGACTCTAATAAAGACACTTATTCTTGGCACTTACAATGGCTTAATACTGAGGGCTTGATCGTGTTGGTTCTCAGCCTTGACCTCAAAATTCCACATCTGGACTGGTACCGCAGCTGAACCAACTTCCGCCAGCCTTGTTGTCCAGACCTGCAGATCATTTAACCAAGCCACTGGATTCAAGCTATGCATACCCTTTCCATCCCCGCCGCGGCAGCCGGCTTATCCCCCTCACAGGCCTCCTTTTGCACAGAGTGGTGTTGAGGAAGGACCAACCAAGCAAGCCTAAATCAGCTTGCTCAATCCATTGGTCTACACCATCACGAGCTAGTTACGAGGCGTTCTAGCAACCTGGCACGGGACTGCCAAGTGTTATTACCGAGTCATTCGAGAAGGTAACTTCCGATATGATTAATCAATTAATCTCATAGTGTTCTTAATACGTGATTACTCGGCATCTTATTGCCGACTGGTCCAGGAACACGGGACCCTTACCGTCTGGAAGGTCAAGGAGAAGGTGTGTCACACTGTTGAGGGATCGGCAGGAGGCTGACTTTAGATGCACTTGTTCAAACTGGTAACCATTTCGTTACAACTTGCTACAAGAGCTGTTTCTTGGACTTGGCTATGTGGCATGAAAATCACCGGACTGTCAGAAAAGCGAATACCTGCATTCAATAAGATGTCGGGTGCCCAGTTGTTCATCAACCCTCAGGTTCTTCTAGGTGATTACGATATCCCCCTGGCGCTATTGCGCTTTATGCAATCGGCGTGTAACTACTGGGTAAGATAATCTCTGTAACGTTACATGTTTTCCTTTTTTCTTTTTTGAGAAAAGTATTTTTCTTAGGATGGTAGATAATGTCGAGGATTGTATTTTCTCTTACCATCCGTTCAAAGATATCATTCAGATAAGAATGATAATGCAGAAACGGATGTCAGGATATACATGAAGAACTATTGATACTGGAGGGGTAAGGACAAGAGGAAGCATTGTACCCCACCAACAAGCCCCTCAACTTGAAAGAAGACCGAAAGCTATCTCGTCTAAGGAGCCTTTCGACAAACAGCCAACCCATCACAAAGACTACAAGTCTCCCCATTATCACAATTCCCCTCCACAAACCCACAACTCTCATTCGAAGACTCCTTACCTTTACATCCATTCTCCGTCTCAACCGAACACCAATCGGTAACCTTGTAATCCTGCAAGCCAACGTCAAATCGTTGGATGACCTGACCACTCTCCGCAACCGCTAAAGTAGGTTAGTGTCAAGTTCCCAGTGGATTGGGTCAGTAATACTTACTGTAAAGTGTAAGTGATCTTCCGATGGCGTTCGATCCGACTCTCCATGTTACACCAGGGTATCGATCATCTGAACAGTCAAACTCGTAGAAATCCTCGTCACTCGCCCAAAAGTCCCAGCCGCGCTCGCTGCAGACTTGTTTACCTGCAACCCATAGATCAATGGTGGTAACATCGTTGTCGAGCGGACGATTGTGCGTGAATGTCCTGATAGCAGTGCAGGGTGGGTTAGTCATGGGAAGTGGATTTCCAGGCTGCACAGGAAGTTTTGGATCTCGGACACCACCGTCGTCATCTCCCCGATTGTCAAACCAACCGCAGTCGGGATTGTACCAAGTTTCGGCTTTGTTAGTCCACGTCCCCATGATAGAGTGCAAGTCTGCACGGCCGTTGCCGGAGAGATCGGTGAAGTATTGGCATGTTCCTGCGTAGCTGCCCGAGTAGGCGTTGCCCTTAGATTTGCGCCATCGATAGTGAGATCCGCTATTGCCAGCAGGGTTGCTCTCAAGACCTTCGTTGTACCTAGCCATCGTCAGTCATGAGCGAATGGAGAGGGAGGGTGAACTTACCATACTGATGCGCTACCACTGAACTTGTCAACCCAGACAAGATCATCTTTGCCGTCACCGTTGACATCAGCGAATCTCAGATTGGCGCGATCCGCTCCATCGGCAAATTTGACCTGCCACATATCGCTGAAGCCATTGTCAGGACCATGCATACGACCTCGTACAAGACCATTGGGGCTGATGCAGAGGTAATCAGCCTTGCCACTTGTGGTGATTTGAGCAAAGCGAACAGCCACTAGACGAAGGGTTAGCAGGTGGAATCAAGGGTCGATAAGATAAACATACCATCATGGATACCGATACCATCCTTCTCATTGCACTGCAAATCGGGAGCAGCAGTCTCCTCGAATGTCCACTTCTTGTCGCGCTTATACTTGTTGATAAAGACGCGAATCCTGTTGTTGCGCTGAGGATCAACCCAGATGATATCACAAGATCCATCGCCGTCCCAATCCGCAAGATGCAGGTTTCGACGATCGACGTTGGCGCCGCCAGGTGGCTTCCAGAATTCAGAAACCATGGCGTTCCAGTAGGGTTTACCAGCGGAGACATACTTGTTTCCAGCATGAGGAAAGACTGGACAATGTCAGTAGTTGTATAGAATGTGTGAGGGTGTACTCACGATCCATTCGGCCATCAGACCAAACCCAAACATAATCCGAGCGCCCATTATCCCACCCATGCATATTACAATACTTATTCCCATCAGCCTCAAGCTTCGTCCCTCCAGATCCAAGATTCTTCCAAACATTGATCTTGAACCTGAAAGCCTTCTCAGTACCCTTCGTACTCTCGATGTACACGTAATCTTTAACACCAAGATTTCCAAAGGCAGGTCTTGTACCGTAGATCCGAGCAAAGTGGATCCTGTCTTGCCAGTCTTGCGCGCTGGGTTGCAAATATCCGATGCCGCCGTGGGTTGGACCTGATGTCCTGCCGGTGAAGAAGGCTTGGCGCCATGCTACGTTGAGACCGTCGCCTTCCTTACCTTTGACGCAGCTGCGGGTGTTGGTGTAGGTTGTTGTTGAGCCGTCACCTTTCATGTACATCCAATCATCTCGGCCCTGACGCCATAATATTAGCTAAAACCCCTCAACTTACAGCATGATACTCACATCACCATTAAGATCTTCAAACCTGAGTCCCTTCAAATTATCGAGTCCACTCTGCGTAGGCGCCATAGTAGCTCTAACACCAAGCTTCTGCCAAAACTCAGGCTTCTCACCATTACCTCCATTTCGCCAGAAAGTGACATGTCCATTATCTGCAACGATACCATAGTCGACGCGACCATCACCGTCGATATCAGCGAGGCGAACACGGTCTTGATGGCCTTCGCCCGACTTGATGAGGCCGATGTATTTGAATGAGGGGGGTTTGTCGCCATTGCCATTGCCTTGGTTGAGGGACATGTGAAGGTCGCCGGTCGGGGACACGCAGATGATATCATCGAGACCATCGGCGTTGACGTCGGCGAAGTGAAGCCCTCGGGGGATGCAGTAGATGTTACCGATGAGATCGCCGATGCGAGTAAAGGTTCCTTGGCCATTGGCGGAATTCTTCCTACAGGATTGTTAGTCAATGGGACGCTACATCTTGGAATGGTTCAACTTACCATACACCAAACCGGTGATCATTCGCCGTATAGTCGTACCAACCCAGAAGATCGTCATACAAGGGATTGAACAGTCGAGCAAATCTCCACTGTTTGCGATCCCATGGACTTTCAATCTCAGCCTTGACGGTGGGGCCTTGAGAGTTGTGGTAGTAGATACCATCACTGTGGCCGGAGCCGGTTTGTGTGTTGGCTATGAGGGTCAATAACGTGTCCGGTATGAAGCGAGAATAACTTACCAGCGAAACCACCATTGCCCGGTTCCTTGTCGCAGAACTTATTCTCAGAAGCAGTCATATCAGCAGCAGGCTTGATGCGATCGGCCACGATTGCCCTGTTGATGGCAGCATAAAAGACATAGGCCATCCGCTTATAACCCTCATCCTGTATAGATATCAGCATTGAATCTGCATATCTCATCATATTCACTTACATTAGGATGGATAACAGTCCCACCCTTCTCATCCTCCGCCCAAACATCCTGATCAAGCCCAAGAAAGTTCTTCCCCGGCCCATTTGGTTCCATATCCGCCAAAAAGATACACTTCCCATCCCTCACACCACGATCCTGCACAAGCCGTCGATAAGCATCATTCATAGTCAGTCTATGCGCCTTGCCAGTTCCATGGTTGGTGGGAAGAAGGGTTGAGAGCATAATACATGTATCGGTCATGTCGGGTGATGTCCAGATTTCGTTGAGGATGTCGTTCATGAGATTGTATGCTTGGCTTACGCCATCGTTGTCATTTGCGTTGTTAGTGCCGACGTTGATTAGGACGATGTTTGGTTTGAAGTGTTTGCCGAGTTTGAAGTTGGCGAGGACGTTTATGAGCTTGGCACCCGATACGGCTTCGTGGTCCTAAAGCTTGATGAGATGATGGGATTTAAAGGGAGTGGTGGTACGTACATTATCCTTGAAACCATCGCCGTGGTTCCTGCTTCCGACCATGTTGACTTTCCAACCATCATTACGAAGGGCTTCCCTGAGAGGTCGACGGAGTCTGATATGTGTCAGCAGCATACTTGAAATCAGGGAAGAGAACGAACCCTGCGTGCGTGCTGGACTTGAGACCTTCCATGATGGAAGCACCAAGCGGCATAATCCGCAGTTCAACATTTTTGTCCGTTCGGGCAAAAAGGCCAGGTGAGTAGTCGTCAAGAGAATCAGTTTTGTTGACGCCAAGTACCTCGTCGTAGAGAGCTAGAGGACTAGCCTGGACAAGAGGAACAGCGATAGCAAGACCCGCTACCACATGGTTTAGCAAAACCATAGCGGCGAGAAAGAAAGAAGAAATAGTAAAGAGTGACTGTGTAGTAAAAAGAAAGACTACAGCTGTAAAAAAGCTATGAATGAGACTGGTGTCTTGGATATCTTATGGTAGTATTGTAGAGTTTTATATCTAAGACGCTGAAGATATTATGTGAGGAAAGATAAGTAAGTCTCGATTAGGCAGGTCTTGAAGGTTGTGATTGGGGGCTGTAATCTTGGCTAAACTGCTGTTCTGGGATGAGGCTCCTACTACTGCAGGAACAGGAGCCACTGCCAAGACGATCCTTCAGGCTGTTACAAATCACCCAACGGAAGTTCCATTCGATTTCATCAATTACATGCGTTCTTCAACATAATGGTCAGGTTGTAAGAGATGTTATTTGAACTACTGTCAATACCATGACGCCAAGGTTTTGCGTTATATCAGCATCGAGATGTTATAACCTCTCGTCGGATTCTAGGGTATGATGATTCTTCTCAAGTAGGTTGCATGCCTTGCCACATGCCATAGATAAGCAATACCACCCCAAAAGGGACTTCAGTAACATGGCGAATGATCACAAGAGAGTAAGAAAATTTTCTTGATCCTCCATCCTTTACCATGTGATCCAAATGGGCAATTCGAATCTGCGGCTCGACCAGGAACACATCTCTTACTGGTCACTTTGCGCAGGCTGTGATATACAATGAGAGAGGTTAGATGATGATTCTACGCGAAGGATCAGATTCCAATGGCGAGCCAATGTATACTCGGGTGTATGATAAAAGTTGGGTCTGCCAAGACGGCCAAGGCGGATCAATGGTGGCAGGATCGGGCCACTCCGATGGATATTCTTTTCTTCCCATTCAGATCGCCGATGGAGACGGACCTCCGTGTATTAATCTCTCTATCGCACGTTAAATGGGTTCAGACATTGCATTTCATAACTACTGGGCGTAAATAACTTCATTGAGAAACCAGGCTCTGCTGACCACCTCCAAGTATTGGTGATCAAGCTTATCATTGGTCTGAGCGTCAAGTGGAATGCGGCTAGACTGTCGTGGACCTAGCCCATTGGTGGGGCAATGCAGTTATGCTTATTTCGTAACCCTATAGCTCGACTGTAACAGCATGAATATCTCTTTCATTGGCAGTCAGGTATCACTGAAATAGAGCTGACCATCCATGATGACCTAAGTGCTCGAGCTTACGAGTCAAACACCAGAGCGTAGCAGACTTTGATTCCACCTAAACTGCATCTCACAATAGAACCCTAGAAACAAAATGGCGATCTCTCCCCCAGACCAAACATGGAGGGACATTGATGTTCTCATCCGCAGGGCCCTCGGTACAAGGGAGGCATACCGACAACACTCACAGAACGTCCGCACCTCGGCTGCAGCTTGGCGACCCATCATGAAGCTCCTATCCAAGTTCCCCGAAAACACATTCAACCACCCCGAAGTTAGCGATATAAGCCCGTACGGCAAGGAAGTACTTGTCGCTTTCACGAATGTCATCTGGGCGTTCAGTCTCGGCCCTGTTCTTGAAGACCTCGATTGCCCTCAGACTGCCACAGATCTTTACTCGTACTTCGTTCAGGATTTGTACCAGGTTTGGTACAATACTGACTTGGAAGGGAGAGAGCGCGCTACTTATTCAGCTTTGTTGAGTGAAGTAACAAATGATCTTGCGAATCATAACCTGATTACAAGGGATACCACGGTACGGCCGGGACTGGTCAATTCGCCACGAGCAGCCATGGCTGCGCACGCTTGGATTGTTACGAATGCTATGCATGGGAGCGGCGAGGTGGATAAGATAGTTGTAAGGAGAGCGAAAGAGCTGTGGGAGGCGAGATGTGGTTCTTTTGTAGTAGCTACCAATTAGCGATGGTTCGACGTTGAGGCCCAAATGTTCAATCTACTAATAAACCAAATCAACCTGTAACGAGAACATTGGTTATTGCCTCATGTATAGCTCTCCTCTCTCGCCGTCGCAAAATTGATCCCGTCGTTCAACAGCCTCCAAGAACCCATCGCGCAACCCAATACTGAGCAACCCATAACACAAAAAGAAGAAAAAGAACCGGGAGCACCAAAAGATAAAGACCGATCAAAATAGCGTCTTCCAAATGCATTCGAACCATCTTTCCGATCGACCATCGATAATGGTAGTCGCGAGGACATCGTGAGAAAACATGAGAAAAAATGTTCCAGAAGCTATGCTTACGGCCAGCAGAAATGCAGAGTCGGCGGGCAGTATGGTAGACATCGACTATGAGTAATGCGACGATCGCGGTAAGGAAGATGGTCACTGAGACGATGGCTTGTATTGCAGGCTTCCGATGTGTTAGTTAAAGCGGGAGGTGAATGTTGATGGACTTACGCTATGCCAGAATCGGGATAAGTAGAATGATGCGAGGTTGGGTGGTTGTTCCTGTTTCATTTTGGGCGATTATGGAGGAGTATGGTGAATTAAACCTGGTGGGAGGACAAAAAAAGAGAGTATTCTTCCGGTGGAAATAAATAAAGAAATACTAAGTTTAGTGGGAGGCAGTCACAGGCACTGTCAAAACTTTCTGTCATTCAAAATCCCATAAACTTAGATAAAAACAAGCCTTCCAGATAGACTCTCGAAGCCACAGCACATCATTCGCTGAAGACATCTGAATAAAGCATTGTGATTGAACCTTCCACTGTCCATATATCAAATGCCTGTGACACAACGAACAGAGTTGAAGTCGTGAGTTACCGTGAATTGTATTATTTGTTGATTTCTCAGCCCTACACAAAACCTTACCAGACTCTGGATCGCAACTTTTCTTTACCTGACGCTCGCAAATATTAACCTCCGGAGGCGCCAAGCCTTCACGTGTGCTTCATGCCCTCATCTGAGACTTCTCGACGAGGGGGCAAATGAACCAAAAATGGTGAGTTGGGTCACCACATTGGAGGCTTTAGCTTGTCAAGGAAAGGTTGATATGTAGATGAACGGAAGGACATGGGACAAGATGACTTGAGAGAGCACGCTTCTCCCTTGTAGGAGATCAAGGAAAGACGGTTTAGTGCAAGCCTTGCTCGTCGGAAGGTAGCCAAAGGTACAACACAGAGGTGTTAGATGCTAAGTACCAAGAGCAGAAATAGACAAATCCTCTTTGGTGACTTGTTGAAGGAAAGTTGGTCGTTGGGATATATGATGGTGGAACCTGATCTGGCTCGGGATGTGGGGGTCACATGTTTCAAGTCGCTACAATGCAACTCTACGGCAGTGCGGAGAGTTTAGCATCCCCGAATTGCGTAATGTGCCTTCGGAAATATTCTAGAGACACTTTACTATCACAATGTCTTTTCACTTTATCTTGGTGTTGATTTATAGTAGTATTTCCTTCGCAAGCATTGGAGCTACATTGCTTAGCTGTAAAAACGTGTCGAGGAGAGCTCCATAACTACAGCTATGAGGCTTTAATTGATTAACGCTGGCGATCATTCAGAGACGTTTCGCTAATGTTGTATCGGTCTTCATACCAGTCGGTAGTCGGGATTGGCAAAACCGACGCTCATATAATTCCAGAAGCGGATTTGGTACCGGGCAGGGATGCCGTGCCGTGCCGGACTTCGCAAAAACTCCGGTCGGCTGCGGTGACCCCCACACTCCCGAACCCCACATTAGAGTCCGATGTATAAACACACCGAACTTCCAACCTTTAGACCATCAATCGCTCAATGGGAATCAACAATCATCCCAGTCATCGAGAATGGCTCTAACGACTTATCTTAGCACGCCCGTGGTGGCCGGCATCTTCCTCCTCCTTACAGCAACTTACACCCTCATAACCGCCTTCTCCTCACCACTCCGGCACATCCCCGGACCCTGGTACACCCACTTCACTCACCTCATCCTAAAATACCACGTAGTAACCGGCAACCGCATACACTATATCCACGCCCTTCACGCACAATACGGTCCCATCGTCCGCATCTCTCCTCACGAAGTTACCATAAGCGATCCAGAATCCGTCTCAGCAATCCACAAAATCGGCTCTGGATTCCTCAAGTCAGCTTGGTACGATGGCAATACATCAATGGGAGAACCTGGCATTTTCTCTATGCGTGATCCACAGCAGCATTCCGCACGGAGGAAGCTTTTCGCAAGGGCTTTTAGTGTGAGTTCGCTTTTGGCGAATTGGGAGCCTGAGATTAGAGAGAAGACTGGGTTGGCGGTTGAGAAGATTAAGGCTGATGCGATGGGTGTTGGTGCGGATGTGTTTAAGTGGTGGACTCTCATGACTACCGACGTCATTGCTCATTTGTCCTTTGGAGAGTCGTTTCATATGCTCGAACAAGGAAAAGTAAGTACATTTTTCAAGGGCAAACGATTACCTACTCACACGTACAGCAAACATCTTACATCGATTCCATCCAACTCACGATGATCAACAGCGGTATCAGAGCAGAACTATCTTGGATCTACCCATTCCTCAAATTCATTCCCTCAAAAGGTCTAAAGAAGCTCGTAAACGCTGACAACGTCGTCTGGGATCATGGCGCAGTAGCAGTTCGCAACATGCAAACTGCCATGAGCAGAGCTAATCTGTTCAGCCAAATGGTCGCCGAGGCCGACGGTCAGGAAAAGATTGGCCTCACCGAATCAATGGTTCAATCAGAAGCGGGTAATCTCATTGTTGCGGGGTCTGATACTACTGCTGTTACACTCACATACCTTGTCTGGGCTGTTCTGAAGCACCCTCAGCTCCAAGCTCAGTTGGAGGAGGAACTGGCAGGTCTTAGCGATGAGTTGAACTTCGAAGAACTCAAGAATGCGCCGATCTTGAACAGTGTAATTGAAGAGACGCTACGATTATATGGTGCTGCACCAGGCTCTCTTCCTCGCGTTGTTCCTAGCAAGGGCGCTACCCTGAGCGGACACTATCTTCCGGCAGGTACAGTCGTCAGCACACAAGCATACACAGCCCACCGCGACGAAAATCTCTTCCCTGATGCAACAAGGTATGTCGCTCCCCATCGTGAACTGTCATATACTAATTGGCAAGATTTGACGGATATCGATTCATGGACAAGTCAAAGGTAACACCTGGGCAAAAAGCAGTAATGTCTCCATTTGGTGGTGGGTCAAGAATCTGTCTCGGAGTGCACTTGGCTTGGATGGAGTTGAGACTTGGCGCTGCTTTGTTCTTTCGGGAGTGTCGCGGTGTGAGACTTGGTGCGGAGATGACCGATGACATGATGGAGATGGAAAATCACTTTCTAATTGCACCCAAGGCTCATAAGTGTATAGTCAAGCTGTAGGCCTCCTGAGATAAGGTATGCAGCTTTGTACTAGAGTATATAGAATACTTTGCTTACCCGTTCATTATCCGAGCTTCAGTTAGCATACTATCTCGTGGAACAAACTCACCCCACACTTGCAAGGATCACAACCCCGCGTGATATATATCAATCCACTTTCGCCATCACCCAATGACGTTTGCATGTCAAATTGCCTCGGGTAATATCCGTGCAACTACATCGGTCTTCGCAATCTGCATAGAATGAAGATCGTCGGAGACATGTCCGAGTTACTTTGCGAAACACCCTCACCATTAAAAGCGAGCTTGACCATCGCTTATGACTGGCTGATGCGACGACAGATTCATACTTTCACTGTAATTCATCACCATGCTCAAACCCCAAGCCAACGCCTGTCGAGACCTCGTCTCTCTAGACGGTGTTTGGAATTTCACACTCGACGAAGAACCTTGGAACCGCTGGATTCCATCAACCCTCCAAGTCCCTGTCCCGGCAAGCTACAACGACATTTTCATCGACCCACAGATCCGCAACCATGTCGGCTGGGTTTACTATCAACGCAGCTTTACCGTCCCTTCAACATGGTCTGAACAGCGATATTTCCTTCGCTTTGACGCCGCAACTCACAAAGGCCGTATTTACATAAACAGTCAGTTTGTTGCTGAACATGTGGGCGGTTATACCCCGTTCGAAGTTGATCTCACGGATATTGTTCAACCAGGGTGTAAGGTTAGGCTTACTGTCGGTGTGAATAATGAGCTGGATTGGCATACAATTCCGCCTGGAAGAATTGAGACGCTTGATAATGGGAAAAAGAAACAGCATTACCAGCATGACTTTTTTAATTATGCTGGCCTTGCAAGATCGGTTTGGCTGCATAGCGTGCCGAGAGTCTTCATTAATGATGTTACTGTTGTGACAAGGGTGGACGAAACGACTGCTTTTGTGGACTATGAAATCTCGACCAGTTCGTCTTTACAAAGTCATTCGCTCAATGTCACCTTGGTTGACGAAGAGAATGTCGATGTCACACACTCGTCTGGAACGAAGGGGTCGTTGACTGTCACATCCCCTCATCTTTGGCAACCGGGAGCAGCATATCTTTACCAGCTAAAGGCCGAAATCATCAGTCCGAGTGGCTTTATCGTCGACACTTATGAGCTACCCGTCGGAATTCGCACTATCAAAGTATCCGGCAACAAATTCCTCATTAACGGCAAACCATTTTACTTTACTGGCTTCGGCAAACACGAAGACACACCAATCCGAGGCAAAGGTCACGATCCAGCGTACATGATCCACGACTTTCAACTGATGAAGTGGATGGGGGCCAATTCCTTCCGAACATCTCACTACCCCTACGCTGAGGAGGTGCTCGAGTATGCAGATCGCCATGGGATTGTTGTCATCAATGAGACTGCGGCTGTCGGTCTCAATCTTACTATCGTTGCTGGATTGTTTGGACAGAAGCCTACGCCTACGTTTTCGCCTGACACAATGAACGATGATACGCAGAAGGCCCATAAGCAGGCTATTCGTGAGCTTGTTGCACGGGATAAGAATCATCCTTGCGTTGTGATGTGGACTATTGCGAATGAACCAGCTGCTAGTGAACCTGGTGTACGCGAGTACATGGAGCCTCTGGTCACTTTAACAAAGGAACTAGATCGCACACGTCCAGTGTGTTTTGCAAATGAGAATCAAGCCAATATCCACACCGATCTAATAGCAGATCTCTTCGATGTAATCTGCCTCAACAGGTACTACGGCTGGTACCTCCACACCGGGGATCTTGAAGCAGCAGAAAAAGGCCTAGAAGAGTGTCTCCTAAGCTGGGCAGGTAAATACAACAAACCAATCATAATGACAGAATACGGAGCGGATACTTTGGCTGGATTGCACACGGTCGGAGATGTTCCTTGGAGCGAAGAGTATCAGAGTCGGGTGCTGGAAATGTCGCATCGGGTGTTTGATAGGGTGGACAGTGTTGTTGGAGAGCATGTTTGGAATTTTGCTGATTTTCAGACACCTTCGACGTTTATTTTTAGGGTTGATGGGAATAAGAAGGGGGTTTTTACGAGGGACCGGAGACCGAAGGGAGCTGTGCAGACGCTGAAGAAGAGATGGACTGAGATGGCGAAAACACAGTCTGGACAGTAGTTAGACTTGAGAATTGAGCACTTGATCTAAAGACGGTGCTTTTGTTATCTAAGATTGGCTTACTGTAATGGTTATCCTCTTTTCAACAAAGTCTACGAAGAGTTATATAGCAGTTATGACTATGGCTCTGGACTGACCGTTGGCGGTGCTTGGTACGCCAAGGTTAAACCATCCGCTTGGAAAGTCGGAGAGAAAGCCCCTGATGCTCAATGACTGGACATTCTTGCGATATCCGCTAGAAACCTTCGGGGAGCACTCCGTCGTTAAAATTCCATCGCGTGATACAACTGCCAGTCACTCTTTCGTCTTAGGTCAATCCTCACCATTCTGGGCTGTCTTGAACTTTTGTTTAACCACGACTTTTCCGATGTTTCGCCGTGTATGGGCATTAGTGAAGGAGGCTAAACTTATGCTGGATATCTTCCGTTGGCCGATGCTGCTGTGACCAAGCTTTGCATCCCTGTCAAGGTAACATTGACGCTAAATCAAAGTAACATTGTGCAACTTCCCCGCATTCTCCAGGTTGTAGTGGTCGATTCATGGAGTCTGGGGTACAGAGATAGCGTGCGAGTCATGTGTTTGGGCAGGTTTATCCTGAATAGATTCTGTCGGACTGATGGCCGAGCCAGTAATGTATATAATTAACATCCACCTACTCTGTGGACCTTTCGCTATGTAGATAACGTCCAAATACATCATTAATCATGGATAAAGCAGCCGATACTGTCGATGTGGTACACGACGAAAAGGAACATCACAATGCGGTACCAACATCAGCATTCGCAGCTCTCACCCGAGCCCAATGTGTCAAGAAATTCTGGCGTCTGTACATCACCGGTCTCGGAGTGTCCCTAGCTGGAATGTACGTTATACTCCCCACGAATAATTCCCCCTCTAATGACTTCCTAGGTACGCTGGATACGCAAACTCAGTCATCGGAAGTATCGTCGCCAATGAGGGTTTCATCTCCTACTTTGCGACAGTCAAAGACCCCGAAACCGGTAAACCGGCTTTGAATGCTCAGCACATTTCTCTCTGGTCAGCTTGTTACTTTATTACGTCTATTTTGATCCAGTGCATCGCTCCTATCACTGCAGACAAGTTTGGCCGCAAGTTCAATATGTGGGGTGTTACGCTCTTCCTGACACTGGTGAGTTCATCCATACCTGTCTCCAACATGATGCTGATATCGCTAGTCTATCGTGATTCAGATCATCGCACCAAACTGGTGGACTCTTCTTATCGCAAGGTTGGTGGCTGGATGTGCGGGTGGCATGATGGGTACTTCGGTCATGGTCTACATGTCTGAAGTCGCGCTGCCGCAATTTCGAGGTGCTTTGCTGGGTAGTTTCTCTCTCGCTTTCGCCCTTGGACAAGTCTTTCTTGCCATTGCTCTGAAGATCCTTGAAGATACCAATCCGATGGCTTTCCGACATATCTTCTACTCCGAGTTTGTCTTTACAGGTCTTTGGCTATTCCCAATGCTATATCTGCCCGAAACACCATGTAGGTACAGCCACTCACGCTAAGAGCCCGTCTAACATTTACAGCCTGGTATGCTTCAAAGGGTAGACACGACGAGGGCAAGAAGGCACTACGTCGGTTAGTCGGGAATGTCAAAGACTACGATGTCGACCGCGAATACTCGGTCCTCCAATACGAAATGGAAGAATCGTCATCTACAGCCAAAGGTGAAAACTCAGACTGGAAGGCTCTTTTCACGAGCAGAATCAACATGAAGCGCGCCGTCATATCGACTCTTCCATTTACGTTCCAAAACGTGGTCGGAGTTCCACTCATGTTTGGATACACGACCTACTTCTTCCAACTCGCCGGCGTCGATGATCCCTTTCTGGGCAACATGGTCAAACAGATGGTGCTTGTTGTCGGTATCATTATTGCTTTCTATACAGTTGATAAGGTCGGGCGGAGAACGTTGGTGATTTATGGCGGTGCTGCTATGGCGACGATCTGTTTCATCGTTGGTGGTCTCGGATTCATGAAGCAGAATAGTGCTTCGGGAATGGCATTGGTGGCGCTTTGTTCATTGTGGGCTTTTGTTTATGCGAATACTCTTGCGCCAATCGGTACGCTAACACTCTAACTACATGCTTCTCAACTGACCTTTTTAGGGTGGATCAGTCTAGTAGAGATCTCGAGTCCGAGTCTACGAGCAAAGACAACCTCGATAGCCGTTACCATTCAATACGCCACTGGTATCTTATTTGTATGTGCGAGCCTTCCAAACAAGGACTCCTCTAACATGAACAGAACTACACCGTGCCACTCATGCTATCTAACCAGAATGCCGGCTGGGGGCAGAAGATCGGGCTGTTCTTTGGTGGTATTACCCTGGTATATCTAATTCCTTGTATCCTCATGTTTCCGGAAACCAAAGGACGCACATATCATGAGCTGGATGAACTGTTTGAGCGACGTGTTCCTGCTTGGAAATTCGCGTCTACTAAAACATCGCATCAGGAAGGGCTCGAGGTGAAGGTCAGTGAGGGAAAGGTCTGAGTTACGATGTATGTAGGTCGATACAATATCTATCTCCTGGTAGAACGTCGATGAGATCATCTTTGCCTATTCAAGCCCACCGAGCTTTGTCAGCTTAGCCGTGCTGCACCAAGTCACTCCGCTTGACCTTGACATTCGCATTCCTTCCAACCTTCTTAAGCGCACTAGTCTTCCCTTTGAACAACAAATCCATCCACCCAACCAAAATCTGATTCGTAGCCTTCTCAACCTTCCTCCCATTCAACGTCCCAAAGATCTCATCAACAACACCCTGTGACTCTTTCGGAATCTTAAATTTGGTCAACATCAATGGAACATCCGTAAACGCATAATGTTGAGTCTTCGTGATCTCGGCCACCATCTTAGGTCCGTTGATCTTGCTGTAGAACTCGTCCCAGTCAAAAGGATCTTTCCTGTCGGCGGCAACGAGGATGAAAGGTTTTTTAAAGCCTTCGTGGTTGACGGATCCGTAGATTGGAGCATCGAGGCCAAGACCGCCGATGATGCGTGGGTCGCGTTGGACTGTGACTGCTGCTGTTGAGCCGCCGAACGAGTGGCCGTAAATGGCTACCTTTTTGGGGTTGAAAGTACCGGGGAAGTTGGCGAAGATAGAGTTTGTGAGTGTCTTGTTCGAAAGTTGCGCGGTGAGGAATGATGCATCCTTCGTACGAGCCTGGGTTTGTTAGTCGGGATCTAGCTGGTTATGGATTCGCTTACCTCTAGCATAACCAGATCAGGAGTATCATTCGTAGTATGATACGCAGCACTCCCGTCAGGGAATTCAACAACCAAAGTCTCATAAGTATGATCCATCGTGAAAACGATATAGCCAAGACTCGCCAATGATCGCGCCATAGCACCATACACAAGCCTGGATCCCTGTGCGCCAGGTGAGAAAATCGCCACTGGAAAGTGCTTCTTGCTCTTAGAGGGCTTGATGGTAGAAATGTTACAAAATTCCATTTCAAAACTTTCAAGGGTTCCGTTTGGGATGCCGAGCGTAGTACCTAAGTCTCCAAAGACACTGGCTGTAAGAGCTGGCATGTAGGGGATAACCTCGGGCTTGCAGTGGTGCTTGGCGTCGATGGGGAGATAGGCCGATACCATAATGCGCCGCTTGGTGTTTGGCTTAGGTGCAAAGTTGTCGATACGATTTGGGTCGATGAGTTCGAAGTCGCGAACGGCGACGCTGTAGGAGCCTGGTGGGGAGGGCATAAGAATAGCCTGAGCGGCTCCCAAGAATGCGAGAATAGGAAGAAGATACATTGTGATGTTTGACGAAGTGATGATGGCTCTGTCTTACTGGAGTTACATCATGGATAGGCTGGTCATTTATATAGCTGAATGAATATCTCACCTCGGTCTTTGAAAGAGCTGGTAAGCTGATATTTCATCTCGGTCTTTCTAGTAGCTGATAGGGTGAGTAAGACGCTAAGCCAAACTCCGCATACAAGACGGAGCTTACTTCTAGGAGTTTCAATTCATATAGTACGCCACGTCATTTTCAACCGGCCGCATTGTCATCAATTGATATGCGGCTACTTTTCATCTCGGTCTTGATCGAATTTTTGATGATCGACAGGGCGGGGTTCAGGCTGACGCTCTGGAATATGTGGAGCATGAAAGTCAAAGACCGAGCGACGTAAATCAGCCAATGACAGCGCCCTATGATCTTACCCAGACTGGTGTTGCCTGCAAACCGAGAGTTTTTGTATTGTTCTCAGTCTTAAGGATCGCTTTTAAAATCGGAGAATTTTGTTGATCGACGTGTGACTTTGGGTAGACTGTTTCCGCATATGTACGATACCTTGCATTCGATCTTGACACAGGCACCGGTTCCTCCCACTGGTTGTAAGCCGGCCTCAAATCTGTCCGAGCACTACCGTCTTATTCCCGAAGGCACCCACTCATTCCACGACGCGTCCACATTTCGCGATGCGAGAAAAGAATGCAATAGCGGACTTTATATATCCAGTGTACTCAAACAACTCATAGAAACACTTGCTTCTTGGAGGCTTTTCTGCTGTCGATATGACCAATAACAAAACATGAAACGGACATCTTTAAACTCCTTGAGAATGAGCTCCGATGATTGGTCGAGTAACCGCCGACAACCCTGATGCTTGTCTATGCAAATACACAACTCATCGCAATAGCGGGCCAGGATTAATTGATAAAGTACATGTTCCCGAACCATTCATGGTCAGCCTGAACGGAGCTTTTCTACTCCATAAATCCCGCGTATTCAAATTATCGGATTCACGCCTTTTCATCGCGCCGACTCCACTCTACCCTGGACGACCAAAATGGCCTCTAAATCCATGCTGCTCTTCGTTCTTGCGACCGGAGGTTTATCTCAAAAAGTCGACATCTTCTTTCAAATCCCGTCTGATGTCAACCAATGCGTGAAGCCATGTCTCTTCCGCCCCAACAACGACCAAATAGACGTCGGCAGCACACTGAACTGCCGAGCTCCCTATTTAGAAAAATGTTACTGCGCCACAAACGACAAACAAGCAGACTTAGTCAGCGAACATATCGATAGTTGTGCTCAAGCTAGTTGCTCAGCAGGCATTGAAACAAAAGATGCATCATCCATGAGAATGTACTATGCATCCTATTGTATGGAGAATGGATATACCGCTGATGCCATGACGGAATGGTTTACAGGGACTGTTGTACAGGAAGCTACGAGGGCGAGCAGGGAGGATATGTGGGGATGGGATCCAACGGCTACCGGCAGAGCTGATTTATTCGATGGACGTGACAAGGAGATTCCTTCTTGGGCCAAAGATGGAGACAGCAGTGCTACAGAGTCAAGCAGTGGTGCAGAGTCAAGGGCTGTTGGGCTTTTTCTAGGGATTTCTCTCCTCGTGGCATCACTTCAATTGGTCTAGACTTCGGCACTTCAGATACGCGTCACCCAGTCGGCATTTACCTGTTGTGGGTAGACTTTACCATGTGAAGAAAGCAATGAATTCAGCGATTGGGTTGACGTTGGTAATATCATGTAATACTGCGCAGTTGGGCTGACCCGAGTCTCCGAGAAATTTGGTCCCTGCTTTTCCGTTTACGCCACGTCCTATAGGAACCTCGTAACGGGGATGTAAGCGTCGTATAGCGGCGCACAGACGGTGACAGCAAGGTCCACTTTGTGAATCCTTCCAACTCTATTCAATTCAGCTCCGAAGCATGTGAAGTGTTGGAGAATTTCCATTACCTAACCCGACGGAATACTTGAGGATAGATAGTAATGGAAATGTACATCGAAGTATCATAGAAAGAATATTTTACATTAGGTCACCTCAGGAACCATTGCCGGCTAAGCGAGCCAAGACTCGGCTATTGGTTGTTAGTGTCTTCCATTAATAAACCAACAAGCTATTCCCAATCTGGATCAATAATGCCTTCTCGACGTCGATCTAGAACATCTGTCATGGGTCGGTAACTGCCGAAAGAGGCATGTCAATCTCCCAGGCTCCATCTGAAACTACTGCCGCGACTCGTCGCATCGTATGACAGATTCCGCCTTGCGGATATAGGGCTGTGCATCCCTTAAGCACCTGCCATTTATATCGCCCTTGTTCCTTGGGCTGCCTCTTTCTTGCTGATTTTATGTTTCGGCGTTTCCACACATTCGTTCATTATGGGTCTCTTGCAAAGTTCAAGACGTGCGTTGCTGATCAGCTGCATACTGGGACTTATGACATTCTTTTTAAGCACTTATCTCCTCTTTTCATCCCAACCACCAAGGTAGGCACTTGACTGCGTTCTATCCTTGAAAATAAAACCTAACTAGCCATACAGCCCAACCAACATAAGTACTCCAACAGTCTCAAGCCAACCCGCGAAACCTGCGAAACCACAAATCACAGACTTCGTCAAGATAAACTGCCACAAAAGGCCCCGCGAGCATCACAAGCGCAATGCTACCGATGCTCAAGAACAAACCCTGGCTTCGACGCTTGCCGAATTATGGAAACCTTTAGTACATCCGATCGAAGAGCGTGTGTTTGTCACCGATAAGGGAGAGCGATTTGAAGTACCGGAAGGACAGATGCGATGGATGAGACCACTGGGGAAGAAGGTTGTTCTTATCGATACGGATACACGACTTGATGCAAGCAACGAGAACACCATGTTGAATGAGTGTCCGTTGTACTACCCGACTCTTCCTGGACGGACTGCGGGTCATCTCAATCACTATTTATACGGTATATCACATACCCCTACCAATTGTGAACATCGCTAATGCTGTCAGCTATGATCCACGGCTACGACTACCGTTTAGTAAAAGCAGCAGACTACCCCGACCGACACGGTACATGGATTAAACCCGCCATTGCGAAAGAAGCCTTAAAGTCGTACGACTTCGTCGTCTCGCTCGACTCAGACGCCGTTTTCACACATCTCGTCCTCCCACTAGAGTGGCTCATGAACCTTTGGGACGTGCGCCCTGAGACCCTGGTCGCAATGGCCTACGACCTCGACATCAAAGCCGACTACGACTCCCACAACAACCTGGTTCTCAACACAGGCTTCGTGATATCCCAAGCGAGTAAGCGCACACAAGAGTTATACTCCAGATGGGAAGATTGTCCACGAAGTATCCCTGGCTGCGAAGCGTGGAACTTAAAATGGGCGCATGAACAGAGTGCCTTTTCATATTATATCCGCTACGAGTTTAACGGCACGCATGAAGTCAAGGGGATACCATGTAACCATGCCAACGGAAATGAGTTTGCGAATGAGGGGAACTGTGAGTGCCAGGGTGTTTTTGTGAGCCACAATTGGCATACAAAGCATAAGGTTCCTGAGTTGTTGAGTAGGAGTGTCATGACTGCCATGGCGAGGAGATTGCACGGGCAGTTTCAGAAGGATATCGGGGCGTTGTTTACGGATGTTTCGAATCAGACGTATCCTTTGAAGGACATCACGATATAGAGTAGAGACTGTACCACCATTAATGGGAGATCAATTGCGCATCTTCCTCTCTGTAGATCGGAAGGATTACATGGCAAGAGCGATTAGATACGCGGATTCACTGTCAATACAAACCAACAATGAACCAGCATGCATAAGTGAACGTCATGAAACCGCCAAGTGTCGTTGTACAACCCAGCAAACGGTGAAGGGGATCCACCACCATTCCCGACCAACCACTCATAACCCACGGAACCGCGAGCCGGACATGCGATATGATGGCGCAGTACTAATCAGATCATGGACGGATAAAATGGATATAATTATAACGTAGAACCAACAAGTTATGAATGCGTTGAAAAGGCGACCCCGCTCCAGTTACTTCCCACATTCCGGTTGTTTTAATCTCTCGCTTCTTTTTTTTGACTTGAAATTTGTCAACTTGAACAATATGGCGAGCGCTGCTGAAAAGAAAGTTGCTTCCGGCAAGACAACCCCGAAGAAAGAGGTGTCTCCCGGAGCGTTGTCTCCGGCACATGGGTCTGACACAGATGATGATCGTTTGGCAAGTTGACAAGATGCGATTGATCGTGGTGAATGCCTGACATTATCGATAGGAACCGGATGTCCACGCCGATAATGACTCGGCCATTGGGGTTGTGAGCTGCCTAGTTCTTTGACTTACATGGACTGGTCGTTGACTATCTCAGACCGACGACGAGATATCCACTGCCTCTTTGCGATCCTGCATTCGAGAATACCATATGATCAACGGTCGCGGATATCACCAGGATGAGAGTTCGTAATTAAGTTGGAAAAACACGTACTCAACATCACTGACATCATCTATAGCATACTATCTTCCCAGTGACGAGGTAAAATACCAGACTCAGGTCGCTCAAGGATCCGACTGACACTTTTCCAGCACGAGTCAGAAAGACTGGGTATAGCCCACGAGGATACTTTGAGAAAACGACTAATCAGATCGTGACAGACCTTCAGAATCACCAGCTGTTACTCACGTTCGGTGGAAAAAAATGTTTCGCGCCAAATGTCGACACCGCCAAGCGAGTTCTCGATGTCGGTACAGGCACAGGAATTTGGGCCGTCGAGTTCGGTACGTCGAATTATTCACATCTCGAACGATGGAATAGATGACTGGTATCCTAGCCGACGAACATCCTCATGCTGAGGTAAGAAATCGTACCGAGTTTAGTTCACATGACTCACCAGATAGGTCGTTGGCATCGATATCGCCGCGATTCAGCCAGCTTTGTAAACATCACCATTCCTCAGTTGAGCACTACTGACGACGCTAGTGTCCCTCCGAATTGCACCTTTGAGATTGACGACGCGGAGCAAGAGTGGACTTGGACCAAGCCATTTGACTACATCTTCGTCCGTCTTATGTCCGGTAGTTTCACAGACTGGGACAAGTTCACTAAGCAATGCTACAAGTAATCATCCTTCTCCTCTTTCACTCGCTCTAATATTCCCTCGAAACAACCCTCTGACCAGTTTCCAGAAACCTAGAACCAGGTGGCTGGCTCGAAATAATCGACCCAACCTTCCCCGCCAAGTCCGACGACGGAACCCTCAAACCCGCATCTCCCCTGCACAAATGGGACGAGCTAACCGTCAAAGGCGCCGCGACACTCGGTCGTCCATTCATCGAAACCGATGACCATGAGCGTCGCATGAAAGAAGCTGGCTTCATCAACATCACCAAAAAGACATTTAAATGGCCGAGCAACACTTGGCCCAAGGATCCCAAGTACAAAGAAATTGGACTTTGGACTCTGGCCAATATTGAGAGGAACTTGGAGAGTATTAGTTCGTTTTTGCTTAGGCAGGGACTGGGCATGACGCATGAGGAGATCGTGGTTTTTATTGCGAATGTGAGGGAGGAGATGAGGAATACTAAGGTTCATGCTTATTGGGAGGTGTAAGTCCCATTTCTGCCTATGGAAAGAGGAAGTGCTGACAAGATGCAGGATCGTGGTCACTGGTCAGAAGCCAGAGTAATGCTGTCACAGGCGTACTCCCCATCCTACGTCTTCACAGATACAAATCTTCAAGTAACAAGTAGCTATGCAAGTTGTTCCTCTACCACCACTACACGTGACATACCCGTGGGGCTATGACACGCGTTCAGCTGCCAAGACCCTACGTACATGCCGCGCCGTGATGGATTGTCTAAGACAGCGTCTAGATAAGAACCGAGCATAAGAATAAGAGATTACCAATCTAATCCAATCATAACAAATCACATGCACGCGCCAGGCCTGTGAAGGATTATATACAAGGCAAAATTCAGGCTTCTTCTTGATCTGCCATGGTAAAGCAACATCAACTTCGTAAGAGGCAAGAGTTTGACATCATCATTGTCAGTTCACTTCCGACATCGTGGACATATAAAAGATGTATGTTCTGCCGTGTATAAAAACAGCGAACCATCAGTTACAATTTCCATACTTCAAGACTATATTAAAGTACCATGCATTTTTTCAAACCCCAGACTATCGCCGCTGCTCTTGTAGCCTTACATTGCCTTGCCTCAGCTCTGGTATTGATTTGATATGTATATTGGGGACTTACGCCTCGGAAAAACTCAAAAAATAGCCTTGCCTCAGCCGAGTGGCAGGGTCCTGTGGAAGATGGAGATATCGTCAAACTCCCACAACTGTCCAGGATTACACCCCGGTGTCATCGGAGGCATTGCCAGTGATGCCGGGCTAGATTGAATCTGCCAAGGCGTAATTGAGTGAGTGCACAGAGTCCACCTCCTACTCAGTCTCTAACCAATTAGCAACCCATGGGAATATGGGAGTATTCTTCTTGGCGATCATGGTCCTGGCATCATCCAATTTGCTCCTAACAAGTCCATTGACTGCGAGAAGTTTTCTGGACCGAAAGATATGGCGGAATGCAGGGAGAAGTACTTGAACTGTCAGGTCAATGCCGGTGGTATGGTTGACAAGCAGGTCATCATATGTTCTATGAAGCACGAGGGCGAACACGTTGCAAACATCGGCTACGTAGGAAGTAAGTAATGGTGCCCCTGTCCATTTCTTTGAGTTGTGCTAATGGTTGCAGTCTGCCTCCCGTCTGCCGGCGGTAAGGTATAAAGGACACTGTATGGGCTTCTCCATGTCTGAATATTACCTGATTAGACCACCTGAGCTATATGCGCACAAGACATGTATTATCTTCTAGCATGGACATATGAGCTAGATATACATCAAATAACACTTGTATGAAACTTTCATTTATTCACTGCCGGGAAAGAAGTTCTTAAATACTTTAATTGGCTGGATTGCATGCATGTCTCAGGCGGAACATTGTTTCCCGATTATTCCGTGTTTTGTGCGACCCAACTGTCTGCCTCGTACGGCTGAAAACGACATCTGACATGGCCTCAATCATTCCCCTCACAGAGACTTCCCAACTTCAAAGACGGGATGGAACTAGCGGCGCGCACCTCACGCCCGGCTGTAGCTGGTCCAAATCGAGGAGATGAAATCTTGCAAAATGCAATAAATTCATTCCGCTAGGTTCTGACACCCGAACAGCTTACCGAGTTCAATTGTATCCAATCCCTACCTGACACAGATGCGGTCTTGGTTTTTACAGCCGAGCTGGACCTTCGACGACAAAGTCAAAAAGGCAAGAGTATCGCTAGTCGCTTGGCTCCCGTGCTCCAAGCTGTGCATAGCTTCACCGGCGTAATTGATACCCTCGTCTCATCCGATCCTACAATTGCAGCCCTAGTTTGGGGAAGTGTGAAGATGACGATTCAGGTAATTCACGCAGGAAGATTCACAATATTAACGTTAACTGACCGGTACCACAAATAGATTATTCTAAACGCTGCATCTTATTATGAGGCATTTGCCGAATTGTTCGTGAAGCTTACCACGGTTTGCCCTAGATTTGAGCAATACCAAGCCCTATTCCCGACGTCTGCGCGCTTACAAGTAGCCTTGTGCAACTTCAACGCATCGATAATCCGGTGCTGTCAACGTGTCATTCAAATGCCTAAGAGTTCAAGCGGCTGGACTTCACCACTGAACCCACTTAACTCTTCATTTTGGCAGTCGTTCCAGCAGTCGTTCGAGCCGAACTTGAAAGAGCTACGTGAGCACAGCGAGAATGTCAAAGAGGAAATCCGACTTGCACAGGCTGAGTCTGAGCATCGGAATAGAGAGATCCAGAGCGTAGAACGCGTTGAAGCAGAGAAGTCCAGGCGATCTTTGAGTCGTTTCATGCCTCACACGCGCGCCCAATTGGATGAAATGCGCCGTTCGCAGCTGATCAGAGATAAGGAAGTAGAAAGTGAGTATGGAGGATTTGAACCCAAAGCCCAGCTAAAAGAATAATTAGGGGCGAGGAAGCAAAAGCTTCTGGATTCCTTGTCCTCTCATGACTATATGAAACCCTTTAAGCAAGCTCGCCAGAAGCGATATCCACAATCAGCTACTTGGATCTTCGACACAAACGAGTTCAAAGGCTGGTCTGAAGGGCAGGGTTCACCTTTACTCTGGTGTTCTGGCAAGAGTAAGTCTTGTCTGTTGCCTGGCTCAAGCAATGCTGATTCGTCATAGTGGGGTCGGGAAAGACAATCTTAACGTAAGTGAAAATACCTTCAAGCGAACTAAGTACTTACAACTGCAGGGCAAGCGTAATCGACTTTCTCTTAACAGAAAAGACCAAAAAGAATGGCAAAGTGACATTCTTTTTCTCGAGATTCGATGAGTCAGAGTCACTCGGAGCCGAAAGCATTCTCCGAGCAGTTGCCAGGCAGGTAATTAATATTCGGGATATCTCGGATGATACAGAGCTGTCTTCGGAAGACATCCACGATGAGAAAGGAGATGTATTGCAAAAGCTCAGTCAGCTGCTTGGATTTCTGCTTGTACGGAACCAGCAAACTGCATGGGTGGTGATTGACGGCATAGATGAATGTCCTCGAGACGAGCGTCATAAGCTTGTTCAGGCATTATCAAACATCTTAGCTGCAGGTCCTGGCATTAGGGTATTTGCTACCAGTCGGGACTATCCTGATTCTACGACTACAAACGCGTTCCCTGGCCTCCACCAGGTGTTAATGAACTGCTCTGAAGCCCAGGAAGGTATGGCACAACTAGTCGGCCAGGCTGTGCAGAAATGCATTGATGCCGAAGAGCTACTAGTAAATGACGAAAGGCTTGTCAAAGATATTCAAAAGACTTTGAGTGAAAACGCGGATGGGATGTAGGATCTTCCGGCCCCTTCGGGGCTTGACCTTAGCTAATTTTTGAACAGGATTCTGTGGGTCACTCTTGTCCTTAGAGATCTCTGCATGCAACCGAACAACGAGAGCATTCGAGATGCAATTTCTCTTAGAAATCTACCCAAAAGCCTCACTGATGTGTTTAACCGGGCGCTGGAACGGATTGTCTCTGAAGGAAAAGAGGGTATTACTCAAGCAATTCTTCCGTGGATAGTGGCAGCAAAGCAACCTCTTTCACTTCCTCAACTTGAAGAGTGCTGCCTTATCCGTGTGCTTCAAGAGTACTCTATCAGAGATCAATACGTGAATGGCATTCATCTGATTGACTCCTGGTTCCAAGGTCTCGTCGAGGTCGATCATGAGACTAAAACAGTTCATTTCATTCATTCCTCAGTTCACAATTTCTTTCTTACAGCAACGAGCAACTCAGCTCTTGGGGGTTTCTTCATCGACATGGAAGAAGCGGATCTACATATTGGAGAAGTCATCGTCACCTACTTGAACTTCACTGATTTTAAGAAGACTCTGGCTCAGCGACGTCCAGTCCTACCACCAATCTCTCCGGAGGCGATTTGCAAGCAAGCCCTCAACAATGAATTAGGCTGGCGCAAGTTCCTACATATGGGCCCTGGGGCACGAACTGCTAATATCAATGAGACTGTTACTACGTGTACACAAGCTCCCAGTGCGACAGTCCAAGAGACAACAGATATGGAACATCCGTTTCTTTCGTATGCTTCGACCTATTGGCTCTCACACTCTTCCAACTTTGACACGGAAGATTGCCAAGTTTGGTATCTTTGGAAGGACTTATTAGTCAACGGTACATCACCCCTCTCCACGGGGCACCACGGCCCCATAGATGAAGCCATTATTCGTTGGGCCATGTCCACCCGGCACTTCCCGCTCCTATATGCAGTAGGCACAACCAAGGAGCTTCTTGACCAATTTCACTCGGTTATACTTCGCTATGCCATGGACGTAGCCAAGCACGAAGACAACAATGAACTGATATCATTTATGCTCAGAACAAAGACATGGGTCTCTGAACTCAACTCTGATGACGTCAAGACGTGTTGCTTCGCGGCTGAGTTGGGTTTAATCGAGCTTTTAAAGCACCTTATTATAACTGGTGTGGACGTGAACGGCAATGACACGCGACGTCCTCTCATAGCAGCTATTCAGTCAAATCAAGTTGCAACCATCGAATTTCTTCTCGCCTCAGGCGCAAACCCTAACTTATCAAACACCTCCTACCAAAACGCCCTTGAAACAGCGGTGAGACTTCATGGCTCCCAAGGCGTCCAGGTGTGCCAGATACTTTTGAAGGCTGGCGCTGTACTGGGCGACGGATTTGCATCTGAAAGAGGGTTTACCGCCTTTCTAGAAGCTTGCGATAGAGACGACCGAGAGATTGCCACATTCCTCCTTAGCTCAGGCGCAGATCCGAACGCCTGTGTTGGGGGTGTCTCCATTCTGGAACGTTGCCTTGCGAAAGAGAATATCCAAATGATCAAATTGCTCCTTGAGTTCGGCCTCAATGTTGATAGATATAACCTGTCAAGGGCATGGAAGGGCATGAATCCAAGGTTGGATATTATTGAGCTGTTGCTCAACGCTGGAGCCACGTTCGATGAAAAGCAAGGTTTCGATATGTTGGAATTGGCAATACGAAGAAAGAATGACGCGGCAGTAAAGCTGCTATTGAAGGGGGGCCTTAGTGCGAATGGGGGTCCGACTCCATGGTTGGATAATCCCATACACCTAGCTGCAAGATTTGGTTCGTTAGAGATCGTGTGTATCTTACTAGATGCTGGCGCCACCGTGAGGGATGCTAGGGACGTATTGTCACAGATACCACGAGATCTTCAGAACAGCGAACAGTATGAAGAGATTTTTAGGAGGGTACGCAAATATGGGCTGATCGAGGGGCGCTATTCAGGTTCTGCTAGTGATACATCTGGTAATAAGATGTCCAGCGATGCTTATAATAAAAGATGCAAGGGTCAACGGCTTTCCTATCTCTGTGAAGGGTCGTATTCTCATACTGTAGATGTCGAGGTAATGACCACTACGTTGTATTTTAGGAGACAGTGTCTTAACTATTACTCGCCCTGGTATGGAGTCATCTCTCTATATCCTTTCCAAACCCCCTCTCACATTCCTGGACGAAGATACTTTTTCAATGTCCCAGATGCTAACATAGAATACCAACCCAGCATTGTCCTATCTGCCTAAGACTCGTCCACTTAGAACCCCAGCCGCAATGCCGTATCTGCTTAGCCGTGGAGTACTCGTGATCTACCATAATGTCCACCGTATCGTCATTCTCGCCAATATCAATCATGTTAATAGCAGTGAATACCCAAGGCTCACTCTTGAAAGGACCACCAGGCCAATCTGTCAACTTCCAATCTTCCTTCGGTCCAAAGACAGTACTTCCTCCTTTGATGGCGTCATTATTGTCAGGGTACGCCAGGTATGCAACACGAGCACCATCGAACTCTCGCCCATCCCAGGTTTCGATGATGATCCTCATACTGGTAGGAGTGATGTCGACAGCAGATGTCCTGAGACTTCTTTGACCCTTTGGTTGGTATATCTCGGTGAACCAAACAGCCACCTTAGGCGTCTTGGCAAATGGTTTGGTAAATGTAACGTGGATGGATGCATTGTCTGTGGACTTTCGACCACCTGGGTTATCACTAGCATCTACGAAGCCATGCTGGAACGGAAAGACGCCATTGGGAAGAACCATGACATTAGCTTCCAGGTTCCAGGTGGGGTGTAGGAAGGATTTGAGGCCCAGGGAGAAACCCCATTCAGTAACCGATGGTAGAGACAGGGCCACACGAGGGGAATCTTTGGCCGCAACGTTGATGTGTCGGAAGCCGTAGATCACCGTGGGGATAAAAGGAAGAGGTTTGTTGAAGGATTGCTCGATGGTTGCGCTGCGGCCTGCAACTCCGTCTTTCCAGCCAAGACGGTCTGCGCAGTTAATCACATGTCTTTCCGGTTGAGTTCGAACAAGAGACATGTCGGCCTCCATCGAAGTGTCTCCTGACTCAGTAGTGTCCTATGATATCTGGTTAGTCATTGACTCACTCTGTTTCTACCGTTACTTACCTCTTTATTACCCCAGATAGGAGCCAAACGGTAAACACCACTCGCAGAATTGAGCCCAGAGTTGGTCGTCAGAGCATGGCCCCAGAATCCCTTGATATGAGCATTCACAAGCAAGGGATCGAAATGGACCAACTTCAAACCTTCAAATTCCACGCCATCCCTCGTGCCAGTTTCATCACGAGACTGTACCCAATCCTTCGAATGGCCCTCCAGGTCAGGACCGCGATTGGTATACAGTCGCAGCGCCGTGATTCGGGTCGAAGCATCGGGATTATTCTTCCAACGTCCCGTCTCAATAGAACAAGCAATTATTTTCTGACCGTCCGCCGGTCTCAGTGTAAGAGAAACCTTGTGACTTCCACCAGGGGTCCCCATCGTCGCTTGTAGACCGTTAGCGTAGCGAACACTGATAGCAACGACTACACCCTTCTCAACTTCCACGGTAACTGTTCTCAGACTGAACTCAGCCTTGACAAAGTCTAGATTGCAGAAGAGTGCTCCAAAAGCAGTTCCCACCATGGGCGCAAGTCTCATGGATACACCCACGTCAGGTTGTGTCTGGAGATAGCTATTCGCCTTTTCCTTCTCGACTTCCTGCATACCGTCATCCTTGGCAGGTTCAATCAACTTAGGTGGCTCTTCATCCACCCCAAAGATTTTGAGATGAGGCAGTTTCTGCTTGTTCACCACGACAGGTATACGTTCTCGAAAGACGATACTGCTTTGGAAAGCTTCAGGCCGGTCCTCTTTTGCTGCAACAGATGGGTCTTTCTCCACAGCATCGACTTCGTTGACGATCTTGATCATTTGGAAACGACATGCGCGACGGGCGAGGTCGAGCCCCTTGATCGTAGCTTCGAAGGGGAGCTCGATTTCGTTTTTGCTCATCACCTCGTTGGTGGTAAAGCTCTGGGCCGCGGGGTCCCAGGGCTGGATTTTCTTCGTATCGGCTTGGATATCATATAGATGAGTACCAATGTTGCGGTAGACATTCTTATAGTCCATGTAAGCATCTAGTAAATAGTTGGTATAGATGGCCGCATTTTCGTAGTACATGGGCCCGAGCTTTGGGGGCTTCAACGCCATGAAGCTGCGAAGCGACTCGTATTTGGTGAGTATAGCGCTTGAATAGATTAGCATGTTTCTTAGCTAACTGAGCTAGATATTAAGCTTACTAGGTTCTTTGGGGAGTACTAGCGACGAGGTCCGGAAACCTAGCAGCCGTCTCCATTAGGGACTGGATCGTCCAAGGCTGGTCCACTACTAATTGTCAGAGGTTGTATAATATTTTAACTGGGAAAGAATACTTGGCTTGATATGACCACCGCCGGACCAACCAACCTGGATCGTAGTCTCCGTTTGAGACGAAAAGTTGGACTTGTCAACGTCGACCTTGGCCGTTGCTTTGAGATCCGCTGCGCCAACGCTCAATGCGATCTCGGCCCTACAGACAGTTAGCAATTGCATGATCATCTCTATAAGATCAATGCTGACGTACTCAGCTTTAATACTCATAGACTTAGCCTTGTTAACGACCTTCATGCTGACAAGAGCATTGAACTCGCCACCTTCCAAAAAGCCAGCGATATAACAATCGCCAAACACACTGCGAAAGTTCGTATCGTCGACTGAAGGCAAACCTTGGAATACAAGAGCATCTTTGATGTTGATGCTTTGGTTGATAACTTTGACGCTGATAAAAAAGTTGAGATCACTTTCTTTAAATTTATCAGAGTCAACAAATGAACCTTTTCCTTTACCGCCGATAGAGCCGTATTTAATTGACAGAGAGCCTGAGATGTTCATGTCCTCGGTAATTTCGCTGCGCAAGTCAGACATTCGTATCATTAATTGGACCGAGGGATTGTTACCTGATCTTGTTCACGAACCGGGAACTGTACGTGACAATCTGACTTGGTCCTCGTTGAGACAGGGCCTTGACTGTACCACGTAGCTTCTTTCCCTTCAAACCGGTGCCATTGGTCTTGATCCGGGCCAGACGCATGCGTTTCTTCTCAAGGAGAAGAATGTTCCGCTTTGTTTCAGCGTTGTCAGGGTCAATGGCTTCTTCGATCTGAGTTTCAAGTGCAGCAACATCTGACACTAGCTTCTCCACTGTTTTTGCGTCTTCGCGGAGTTGAATGGCGATGGTGTCCAATGCTTGAGTAGCAGCAGGAGCAGTAGCCACAGCCTTATTGGTATCCGCTGCTGCTTCCGGTGCTATAGTTGGTAGACTGGTTGGCTTTGGAAGTGTATCAAGTTCATGCTCATCCTCGTCCTCATCATCGTAATCTCCAGCGCTTGTTCGAGCACCAATGGCTTCACGGAGTTCTCGCATGGTGAAACCATCGTTTGTAACAGCATTATCAACACGGTCTGGGTCGATCACCACCGCGTCGTCAATGCATATCTGCTGTGTATACGAATTAAAGCTGGATTCAGGTGTTAGAAAAAAGCTGAGCATTGACCAGTTGAGAATTCTAGGCACTTACCCTTGACCCAGGCGCATGCCATTGTTGTACGGCGCCAGTAGCAACGACATGATTGCAACAGATTCAATATTAAAACTGTTGTGAGATTATTGTGAGAATCTCAGGTCGGAGAATTGGACATAACATTTACTTGATAACAATCTATTTCGTGCTAACATCAATTGGGGTGTTTTCCGTTTTGGGCTTCGCTTACAGCAGCAGTCAATAGTCCGGCACTAGTCTGAGACACTTTCTTTCCAACGGCGCTTATTGTTCCGCATCACCCGCCCGTCCAAGTGTACTCCAAAAACGGACTTGCCGAAGAGTCTCAATGGGCACCAGCTGAAGTTCAACAACGACACCACGTTGACAAAGCTGGGAACATTGTCGACCTGTAACAGTCTTCCCGTGCCGCACGCCAATCTCGGCTAGAACCTTAGCGACCCCATCCTCCAACCCCTGCGCTCGCTTGTGGATCTCTCTTCCCTGCTGGATAGCGGCCTGGAACTCTGAAGTCCCCAGCTGAACTGTCTTGGCAACAATAAGCTGCTCAAGCGTGGAGTATGCGCTAACGCGGACGGTGGCATTGCTTGATGTGCTCGCTAAGCTGGTAGACCAGCTTTCTTCGTAGTCGCCAAGCCAAGATTCGACCTTTATCTGTACTGACTTCTTTTCGCTTTCGCTGTGAGAAGTTGCATCGGTGCTGAAGAGAACCGATGCGTCTCCTCCGATGCGGTATCCTCCCACATAGTAATCGCCGTAAACAGACTTGAAAGCTTCAACACCTCGTCTCGTCAATATCTCAAAGGCAGCTTCGGATAGCTCTGGAGGGCGAGCATATCCGACAGAACCTGCCCGATAGCTTGTTGTGACCGAAGCTTTATTCGAGTCTCTGTTTTCCATAACATCCTTGTCATAGTGCATTGAGACGCTAGCCTCGAGGCAAACCATGTCAACGCTGGCGCCCATAGAAACGCTCAGATGATCCATAGAAGCAGACGAGCTCAAAGCTTCGGACGACCGAAAGCTGCAATTTCCATCATTTGCCGTGAAAACGATCCGTGTTGAATCCAATGAATCTTGGCTAAATGCCGTTTCGGGAGCGAAAGGGTTGTGCGAGGTCTCAGCTACCGTCGAGCGGAAGAACATGCCTAGCGGCATGATGCGGGGCTGCCAGGGTAGTAAGATAGGCGACCTCGTGATGGCTTGTTGCGCTATTCTTGGGACTAGCGGATCGAACGTTTCGGGGTCGAAGCCCTCCGCTGTCAAAACGGCAGGGGCTTGCGCTATTTTCGGGGTCGACATTTTATCGATTCGATGGTGAAGTTTATCTGATCAGCGTGGGAGGTACCGGCGTAGAAATGCGTGCGAGAGAGGCAGTGCTTGGCACCGTGGTCTAGACCCGTGGGGCTGAAGACGCTATTGAGAGACTATTGATAAATATCGATATGCGGCGTGACAACTTGGGAAGGTTAATGTGATCATATGCAAGACCACAATTTCATCACAGAATTTGTCTGCTGGCGAGAAGCTGATGATCGAGGCTTTGCGGGATCAGTATCTGGTTTTACATCACCTTTCATAATCGTGCCAGAGCCATCACGTCTTGTTTTCTCCAAACTTTACCAATCGAGCCGTGAAAGATGGCAACCGGTCCCCGTAGATCATCAAGAATTCAGTCCACGGAAATTTTCAAAAATATCTACGGCGTCGAAAGTGCAGCGGATAGTCCTCCAGTTGTCGTCAAATTCCAGAGACATTTAGCTGAGACTATTGATTTCGACAATGGAATAGAGACGGGACATCTCAAATACGCTCCAAGCCTGAGGAATCCGTATTACATGTGTCTTCACGTCAGTCAATTCGCACAATTGCTTGGAACTACGCGTGCCGGGGTCGAATGGGCAACACCCGCACGATATCATCGGACTACAGCAGGGGTTGCTTTTCGATCTTATTTTAACATCTCTCTAAAGTTTTTCCATGACATAGCTAATGACGAGGTTGATTGGCTCGCCTTGAGGTACGTGAAAAAAGACACGAAAACTCATTATTCCAAGATCTAACTAACGTGCCTATAAGCTGTTTAGAAGACCCTCAAGTGGTCGATCTGTCGGATGAAGAGACAGAAGCGGAGGCTGTAGTCCTCAAGGAAATGGCATTCACAGGACTTTTGGAACCTCCAATGATAGATCCAGTGGACAGAAAGCGCTATGACGAGCCAGATCCAGGGATGGAGATCGAGGGGGAAGCCCGCCGCGTTTACATCCCAGTACGACACCCGCAAGGATGGCTGATGTGGCTCCGACTAAGCGATTGGAGTAAGGATCGCCAAAGGAGGCGTGGCCAATTGACCAGGATGAAGGTGGTTTTCAAGGAATTATGGATGCATTTGACAGCCACAGATCCAGAAAGTGCTGCTGGATATCGGCCAAGATACTCGTCCGCTGAATTGGGCTTTCCTCTCTATTTTGTTCCGGCCCCTGATCGTTTGACCCTTCGACTGGGCTGGGGGACCCAACAGCGTGATGCCTTATTTGAGGGGCTTGTCGAGGCGATCAGGAAGACACATCCGAACACTGAACTGGTTGTCGCTAATAGTACGCAGGTTACTGGCACAGGTTTCGTGAAGGTATGCGGAATTGCCTGGGTCGCATTATACAATTCTCTCGGCTAACATTTCCAGATGGGCGAAAATCCATTTGGCCTGTTTGCAACTTATGTCTCCGCACAGGCTTTCGACATTTACATGAAAAGTCTCGAGACTCTGAACGGCTACACAGGTCAAAATCTCAGTAGGCAAGATGCGCATCGGCTCCAACTAAAGGCTGATACAGAGCTGGAGTCCTGGATTGGAACAAACTATCGTCCTAAGGATCAGGGATACACTCCTCCGCAGGACACTGCAAGAGAATCAGTCCGGGAATGGCAGACTCAAGCGGAGTGTCCATACGCGATAAAAGAGCCGTGCGGGTCTACCTGGCGCATTGGAGTCAGCAGTGCGAAGATAAATGACGCGTTCGGGAAGCGGATAGCGAAGTATTCGCCAAAAGAGATTATGGGTATGTCGGCAAATGAGGTAAGTCACGGTCACCCCATCACGATTGAGATTATCAACTAAGTTATCAGGCTGCGCAACATGCTTTCGGGTGGAGGATGCTGGATCAGGCTGGAAAGTATCTGGGGCATATACATAGGTTGTCCAATGGAATGTATATGGCCGAAGTAAGAGCGACCTAATTATTTACCATAGTGTACTAACATCCTTCAGTGGCTCCATCTGTGCGCCTTCTCTTGGGGCGGGCTAACTAAAAGCCCAAGAAAGGCACCTTTCAGGTATCGCTCGAGCGATATTCCGGAAAACTTGATAATCGGGACTTCTGAAACGAACTCCGTCATGACAAGGTTAGATCTCTCCCATCCATTGCATCGATAGATCCTGACAAGTCCGACAGATTCGAAAAGGCGTGGCAGGCTCTCGTTATAGATGAAAGCGCTCTGAAGATCAAGCGCCCGAAGAATACTAGCTTCAGGGCTAAACTATTCGTTACGAGGAACGACAGGACAAAGCTTGTGATAAGAGACGAAAAAGCAAACGACAGATACTCCCGAACCAGTTCCCCGATATCTCTCGAAGAGTCTAAGATAGCAAAACAACACCACTTCGTGGCCTACACAGTTTCTTACTCCATCCACTTTCCATACGGCTGTAAGCTTTTGGAAATGGGAAGGGACTCAAGTCTTGAGACTACCTTTTACCCGTTCCTACGGCCATTGTACCACAGTGTCGAGGATCAGCTGGACAAGATGTTGTATAAAGAGATAAAAGCGCGATACAATCGGAATACTGTCCCTCCCGGGGTGGTTCCAACGTCTACCAGCGGAGAGATACCTGATGGTACAATGGTACAGAGTCTTTCTCTTTATGATGGGAGAGATCCTTACACGACTAAGAACAAAAAAAGCGCTTCTGGAAAAACCATAGGGACCCGTGCTCATAATAAGGCAGGGGAGATACGGGGTTGTCCAGGGACCACTTCGTCCCGTGATTTTAATGACTTTGAGACGTGGGGCAAGAAGTTGAAGACGAAGTCAGATGACCTGAGCATTCCCTTCTAGGAACCACTATCATGTTAATTATTGAGGGTTCAGCTGAATACAAAAAGCTTTATTCGCTCCTACAGAAATAGTCTTTCTTGTGTGCAAACGTAATGATATTACAACTGTTTGTGTGATGGTGTGATGGTGTGGGAGGTGTGGGGGTTATGACTTCCATTGAGATGAGCCTACCCCTCGACCTACCCTGGAGGGGTGATCCTTCAATTGTAATGACATTATTCTCCTGGACTCTCATATCAATTACAAGGGAAAAAATCGTTGCGGACTCCAGGGACGATTTCTCAGTCATGGGCTGAGTTCTAAGTAGGCCATTTCAGTGCACGGTTAGAGTAACGAGGGACTTCAAAACTGAGCGATCCCACAATGCAGGATATGCTTAGCTCAACTTGTAATCAATCATACCACAGTAAGCCTTCTCAGAAGTAACTATCGTTTAGTGCTTTCATGATCTAGGTGTTTATGCAAGTAGTCTTTGGGCTGTACAGTTTACTAATTGAGATACGCCATAACAGCTATCAAGGGGCAACGAAATCTTTATTTAATATCACTCTCTTATCATTTGAATAGAAACATATCCAAGCTCAAATCCTATCAACTCAATTAGGTCCAATCATATAATCCTACACACTGTTAGGCTGTATCTCCCTGGACTACTATTGATACAATCCCGAATTAACTAAATCATCTAGAAAGATAAACAACCAAATTGCCCCTAACTCATCACATAATTCACACATCTCGAACCCTAAAGGTGTTTTGATGTTTGAACATCTTCCGCTTAGAGCTGGATATTGATTGCCCTCTTGGACTTCTTGGTAGCCTTGTCCAGGTTGGCATTCGAGATACGTCCAGCGCGACGCCTCACCTCACCAGTATTCATGTTCTTGTCGGAGACGGAGCGCTTAGGCACCAATTCACTGCGACGCTCAACTGAAGCTTCTTCGGTATCCGGGTCAGGATCAGAGCTGGGTTGGGCAGTGGGCTGGGCAGAGGTGGAATCGGCCGAAGCCGTGACTGCAGAGCTGGCTTCAGTGGAAGTAGGAGCTTGAGTGCTGGAAGTGGTGCTAAATCCAGGGCCCTTGGCGATAAGATTAGCTGCCCAAACATTCTCCTCGGCAGTGGAACCATCGACAGAGCTGAAGCCTCGGCAACGGCCACTATCAGGATAATAGGCGGCAGCGACACAATCCTGAGTGTTATCACATAGCTCGATGCAGCCTTCGAAAGATCCGCTGTTGCCGATGTCGCGAGACAAAAGGGCATTTCGGGCCGCAACCTCGTCACGCTTGGCGTTGATTTCGACACCACTGAGACCGCTGAAGCACTGGATCTGGAAGGTTGATCGTTCGCCAGTGAGGAAGACACTTCGATCACTACCAGGACAGCTGAGAGCTCCCGAAGTGGGAACGGCAGTAGGGGCGGCCGTCGCGTCAGAACCGTCAGTGACGGTCGGAGGGAACACTGGGTTACCAGAGTCGTCAGTGCTAACGGGAATATCGGTGGGGATATCTGCACCAGTAGGGTTTGCGATGACGGTGGTAGGGACGAGAACAGTTGTTGGCTCCGTAACAGTAGTTGGGACGGTAAGAGTCACAGTACTGGGCCCGTAGGTGGGATTGTTGATAACTGTGACTATGACGGTCCAGCCAGGAGGGGGCACGCATGTCGCGCAGGTACCGATGGGGCGAGGTTGGTAAGTAGGGTGGGGGGACTGATGTCCAGGTCCATCGATGAAACCGCCACCATAACCACCGCCATAGTAGCTACCGCCGTAGTAGCCACCGGCAGCGGGCACAGTATAAATTGCGGACAGCGTGACAAACTCCTCGTGGACTACGGTCACATATGGAGCCTGAATGACTTCGCAGCCGACAGGAGCGGAAGGCAAGCATGGGAGAGCAGTGACAGGAGGGCGCTCAAGACGGGTGTAGTACCCAGAAATTCCCTTAGTGTAGACACGAGACTCTCCCTTGTGAACCTTGGTAGTGGTGGAGTACTTGGGCTTGCACTTTCGAACAGCATCATAAACCACACAGTTACCATTGTGGCACTCTTTAACCGCGACATTTTGGAACTCTTCGCGCAGGTCGTTGGGTCCACAGGCATCGGCCGGGCAAAGTCCGCAGCCCTCGTAGTCAGGAAGAGCATGCTTTCCAAGCTGGTTGAATGGAACGGTGTAGATGTACTCGACAACATCGATAACAATAGCGGGAGTTGGAGCAGGATACCCGTCTTCCTCGTGCCAAGATCGAGAGGCAGTCTTGCGAGAGTACTCCACGGTGATGATCTGATCGATCTCAGTCACGAGAGTGGTGGTGTAAGTGCCGTCGGTACAGGCTGCGGGAATACTAGTGGACACAAAGGTCGACTTGGCTTCATCGCAAGCGTACCCGGTAGACGCATGGGTGGTAGTCATGGAGCAGTGCTCTAGTTCTTGGAACTGAGCAGTGATCGGGACGGGGGTTGGTCCAACGCCGGGTGGGCAGTCAGAGCAGGGGACGTGGGTACCAAAGCCTGAGTCTTCAGCAGCAGCAAGCTGTCCAAGAAGAGCCAGAGCGGCACCGGGGATAAATTGAGCACGCATGATTAGAATGCTGAAGAGAGGTAAAAACAATTCAAGAACGAGTGAATGTGGACTAAACGAGTGTCTTGGTGAGTGAAGCGTATGTTACCATCATGAACATCAGCAACCTTTATATAATTATTCTACGCAAGCCAGAGGTTACAACTTCAACTTTACATCTTCATCCATAGCGAAATTACTATGAGTCAACAGCACACGATCCGTGCCAATGTTTGTAGTCTGTTGGAATGAGTATTGGCTGGTGAGATTCCGTGGAGCCCAATGCGGCAAGTCACCACGAGAGTAGGGGGACAATGACTGATTCTGTGGCGTGACTAAGATTGACTGCCGGAAGTTCGATAGTGTGATCCAATACTTACACCAGTCAGACGGTCCTTGCCTTGCATTAATATTAAGGTTCCAGTTTTGCATCAAATGCGCTGCCCTCCTTCCATCCGCATTTCTCTTTCTTCATCCCACCAGCATCTACATTGCTTAAGTGGCGTAGCTGAAGTTGGCTGCAAGGGCGGTGATCAAAGAGGATTGCAAAAGGTTCCACGTTGCTCAGTGATATAAATAGTAATTGCCTCCGGTATCGCGCTATTGAGGAGTACTCCAGAGGTATGTGTATCCCCTTCTGCGCGGCACAGGTCGCGTGGGGGAATAGCTAGCTTCTAGCGGGAATCTTTCTATACTGAAAGACACACATAAAGACCCATGTATACGTATAGTAAGAGGAAATATCTTTAATAATAGAATACGGTACATTGTAGACTAGGCAGACTTGTTTTGTTCATGTAGCCGTTTAGAGTATGTTGGCAATACACACGGTGTTAAAATGCCTGGTAATGTGTACTTTATAAAACAACACTTTTGATCACGCCAACTGCGATCCGAAAGTACTTTCTTGTGGATCAAAGTCTTGGACAAGACCAACTCTATTGTCTCACGTCAGCCTTACCGCCGCGTAGGGAATAGCGTTATTCTCTAGCTTAGGTGACTCTTTCCATACCTCAAAGGTGATTGAAACATACGTCTGCATTGTTTCAGCCCTGGGCTTGGCAAATATTCGGTGGCCGAGACAGAATGTGCAGCCCCATTCAGAGAAGAGTGGGGTCACTGCGTTCCGACCCCCGGGTAGCCTTCATGTGGCGTATTATCATTGCTGGTGGCTGTCAGACAACGTCTTTCGTTTTTTTCAGCCCCTACGTTGGCAAATAGTCAAGTCAATATGGTGGATTATGGTGGCCGTGGCTGTGAGACAACCAGCGATGGGCGCACCGACACAGAAATATCATTCGACTACCTTGCTGCAAGGGCGTGCTGCCAAGCTTCACTTTGCTTCTCAAAGTTAGTGAAGTCCAGAACACGGAGTGGTCATCTCGATTGAGCTAGATTCTGTCCAGGGATCAAATGGAGAGTTGTCAATATCAAGCACGAATGCCATCTGACACTCAATCTGTGGCAATAACCAAGACGATCTGTCAAGCAACGAAAGCAATTGAAGTCTGTTCCACCGCCCTTCATGCAAGTTGCTACCCTGCAGAACATAACAGTTTAATGGTGGGTCCGTGTTTGCGTTGCCAAGCCAATAGTATAATAGCCACGTTCAGCCCATATTCATGCCTGTGAACTTCTTCTGTTCCTTGACAGCAGCCGGATGCCAAGACGACTCGGCATGCTGATCAATGAAGCAGGGATGAAATGACGCCCCAGGTCCAGATTCAGGTTTTCATTCTTTTTCTTTTTTTTTTCCTGGTAGCGACACCACTCATACCAGCGGAATCCAGAACTGCGAAAATGCAAGTTCCGGAGGACACAGTGGATCAGAATCATCGGGGTACCATGGTGAGGCTGAATAACGGAATCCGTACAGAGACGATAAGCAATATCGAAGCTTTTCGCAGTCTCAAACCCCCTGAAGCCACTTTCGTGTCGCCCTTTCTGACGGCTCTCAGTCAGCGTATCTGCATTCGAATTTATTAATCTTACTCAGGGCATGTTCAGCTTTCCTCGCCAACCTCGTTCCCTTGTACTGATTTCCTGAACCTACCTGCAAATTGAAACGTTGAGGTTCTGTCCTTTTGAGCATGCATTCTTCATATCACCGCGATAAGATGTACTGGAAAGCCGAGTCACGCAGCTGGCTGGCCTTTCGAAGCCGGGCGTGGCCATGGCGAGCAAGGACATACGTGCTTTGCGCTTGTGCCATCCTGACATTTTGGTTGACGCCAATCGTCCTCAACATAGGCAGCAACCACTCATCGCCCCCAACAACCAGACCATACCCTCCTCCGTCCATTCCCAACCCTGAGTTCCTGAACGATGGTTATGGCTTACCTAACAAGGGTACCACAACTGATCTGTCTGGACCGCCTCCACCAGAAGAGCCAGTTGGCGAGTCTGAGCCAATCGAAGTATTGCCCACACCCCCTCTCGACAGCATCCCCCTCGAAGACCCAAACAGTCTTCCAGAAGATGGCATAACACAAGATAGCTCAGCAAGAGGAGAGGACGAGGCTCCTTCCGGCGACTCAGATCAACACACGATCAGTTGGAGCGACGCTGAAGCCTCGTACAACTTCCCTCCTGACAGTGAAAGGTTGAGTCTTGACGCAAAGGCGGACACCTTGCCTGATCTTATCCATATCCCATTCGAAGACGCAGTCATCGACGAAGAGCTTGTCGGTTGGGAGGACGACTGGTTCGCTCATGCAAACTTCGACGCCGATCGATGGGGGTCTCTTGAGGAGCCCAAGATCGATTTCATCTACACTTGGGTAAATGGTAGCGAAGATGCCTTTGCAAAGACCATGCGCCCGTATGAAGAAGCATCGAGCCTCAATGACCCAGAAGGCGAATGGATGCAAAGCCACGGCTCGAATAGATACAGAAGCTGGGACGAGCTGCGTTATTCTATTCGGAGTGTCGAGAAGTTTGCAGGGGATTTTCGCAACAAGATCCAACTGTTGGTCAACGCTGTCGACAAGACCTCCGACCCTGAGTTTGGACGCTTCAGCAAACAGCGACCTCTGTGGCTCAAAGACGATGACGACACCAAACTAGTGGTCGAAACGCTTAGCCAGGAAGATTTCTTCAATGAGGAAGAACACGGCGCGCTGCCCAGCTTCAACTCTCTTACTATAGAGTCACAACTCTATAATACCCCTAGCAACATCGATCGCTTCTTCGCAATGTCTGATGACATGCTCTTGGGTCGCCATCACTCTGCCTCTGACATCTACTCTCCCTTATTCGGCCCGACTCTCGGATTCAAGTCCAATGGTTACAATACCCAAACGCCGCCTGGGGAGGTTGATGCTCGTCGGTTTGGTGAGAAGCCATACCTCATCTACACATCTTGGATGTTGAACCGACGTTTTGGCGTCCGGAAGCGAAAAGGCCAAGTCCACTTCGGCCATTCTATGTCGCGCTCTATCGCAAGAGAAGTGAGAGACGCTTTCCCGCGTCCCTCGCTGAAGTCTGCCTGTCAGCGCTTCCGTGGTGAAAGTGGCTTCCAGCTATACACTTGGTACGCCGCGTTTCATTATACCATCGAGAGACATCGAGAGGCTCTTCTCTACTCGTATATTGTTCTGCGCTCTGATACCAATGGAGACGGAAACCTTGGCTGGAGTGAGCGACAGGCTGTTATGGCCGAGCTCGAAGCAGGCATGGCGAATGAAGGCGATGGAACTCATCGAAAACGTATCTTCTACCGTGTTGCCAAATATCACCGTGAGGCGGGACTTGAACCACCCAAGGTGAACATTGATACACAGTGGACGTCGCTCGATGGGCCAATTACAATTCGTGACATTGAATGCTACGAATTCGACGTCAACGAGTGTCTTGCGCCTGGGTTCTCTTCGCCAGCTTCTGATGTCAATCATAGGTCAGTTGTCTTCGACACTGCTGCCATGTATGACCGCGTGGCCCGTCAAGACCCCAGGTGCGGTGACTGTCTTCTCAAATTGATTCTCAACCAAAAGAGAAGCGGCCTTGACCCCTTGCTTCCGCCGGCAACCATGTCAAATGAGAGGGCACTTGTGATTAAGGCTCTCAAGCGTTATCAGTATTCCATTGTGGAGCCGGACGCGCTTTTCATGATGATCACAGATACTGAGCAGGTTGAACACATGCTCCTCAATCGATTTCTCAGAGGTACGGAAGGGGGGAAGCGAGAAGTTGGGCAGCTCTGTCTGAACGATGATGTCGTGACTACAGACCCGAAGGAGCTGGCTGGACTGCAGAATGCGATGCTGGAACTGTTTGAAGGCTTGCTTCCTGAGCCTAGTCGATTTGAAAAGTAAAACACTGATATTATGTAGCCTCGTGTTCAATGACAGGCAGATTCGTCGCTATTGTGTCCTTTTCCTTATGCGTTCCCTTCTCTTTCTTTTCTCTCTGCGTTCCCGATCATGGTTAAGTTCGAGCCGCGGGACTCGCGCCTCGGAAGGACCTTAACTAGTTAGACTTATGTTCTATTTACCATAAGTAATTCTTTTAATTATACATCGCCTTTCTCTAATATATGGTATTTATGATCCTTTGGGTGAACACGTGTTGAGTAGAGCACTCTTGCTGACTCGAGGTACAAGTTTCGTCAGGCGCCAGTAACCTGGTAAATGGCGAAACATGCTCCAAAGCCACTGGCATCTGCCCTCCCTTCGCCAAGTAATCTAACCCTACTGTCTGTCCTGCTGCAGCCGGCTTTCTCCACTCTTGCTGTAACGGCTTTCCTGCTTGCTACCACAGGATATCTGTAACAGGTAGCTAGGTATGAACACATAGATACATCTTAGCATCGAAAGACTATCGATAGTACCTAAAGTTTTCCACTTAAACGCTGAACAAGCATGCCACGGCCAACATGCGGATAGCGGGTCTCCTGAATTCTTACATTCTACTTGAGCTTACACCTACAACGAGGTCACACGACAGTGAGACACTGCACTAGTTGGATTCTGTGAGACTTCCCACGGTACAGGTCGAGAACGGCCATGTCTTGTAAATGATCCCTTGCATACCCCAGTACCCAGTCGATCCCTGTCTCACTTGCAGAATTCTCGCACACGCCCCTTCGATGTCTCACACCTATGTACGCAACTAAACGCCACGTGCTAGGTACCTCCGACCTTGCACGGAGGTATGCCACGGCATTCTGAAACGGGAGTAGTAGTTTCAGAGATTAACAGGGAATTGGTTGTATGCATGCCACTCATGATGCTAACCACTTTGCCAAGATATAGCTCAGCTAGCCACGTCAAACTTTCCACATAAAGTAAGAATCCCATAGCGTTCTAAGACAGAACTATAGCATTGACGTCTTGGCGAAGGACCGGTTCAGCCACCCACCTCCTTTGAACTAAACCGACCATGACTTCCCGCATAGGTGAAGTCGTATGCTTGATAAGGTATCGATGCGAGATAACAAACCGATGATCGCATCCCTTGATCGTTTCACTATGCCTGTCTAATCGGTCTTTCTCCCTTGCGAAAAACATTGGATTTCAGAGGGCGACTAAGATATGTGGCGTCGTGAATTTCTCTGTATCGAGCCAGGGGAGATTCAGTATGTTCATCCCGCATGAACCAACGGCAGTGGGTATCGGGAACTCCAATTGCCAAGTTTCTTTTTCACTTTGCTCTGAACATATAATCTCTTCTGTTGTTTTGCTGTAGCTTCGGGACCAACATCAGTATTGCTCTGCACCATGGTCCGCACATCGTACATGCCCCTTTCCCAGCGGGAGAGTCGCCGCAATGACGACAACACCTCCTTTACCCATCATGATCATCAAAACCTCTCTACACCGTCATTGCACTTTCTTTCACGAGGCCTCAGGACTATTGCAACGACACTGACTCCCAGCTTCCTACACCGCAGCCCTAGAAATGCGCGACCAGCCGATGTTGATACTCCTCGAGTCCCATCAAGCACATTGAGTACTGATTGGTTAGATGGTCTTCGTGGAGTAGCCTCTTTCATCGTGTTCCTCTTCCACCACTGCATCTGGAGTCATCCATTAATTAGGTGGGGATATGCCGCCGATGGGGTTGCCACAGGCTTCCTACAACTGCCCATCATATGTCTTGTTACACATGGCCGCGCCATGGTCGCTATTTTCTTTGTCATCTCCGGGTACGCTTTGTCATTCTCGACTTTGCCAAGCATACTCAAGAACGACGATGACAAACTCTTCACGCGATTGTCATCGTCCGTCTTTCGTCGCGCGATTCGGCTCTATGTGCCTGCACTGGCGTCCGCCTTCCTACACTATATTGCTCAGAGAGTCGGGATCAAGGGCAGGAAAGAACACGCCTCAACGTTCAGGTCTGATACGACCGACTTCCTGGTGGAGATCAAATCTCGAATGAGCCCATTCTCGTGGTCCGCCCAACCTATAGATGCGTTTTACAACCAACATCTTTGGACGATACCAGTCGAATTCCGAAACTCAATTATACTGTTCGTTACTGTCCTTGGTCTTTCACGGACCAAGTGTAGTGTACGGATGCTGACAATTACTGGTCTATTTTTCTATTCTCTGATCGAGCATCGGTGGGATACAGCGTTGTTTATGGCGGGAATCGTCTTGGCTGAAGCCAACATACTGCAGGAGCAATATGTTGAGAGAATCTCCAGCATGGACGACGACGTTGAAAAGGGCAGGGCAGACTCTGCGCTATCCTCGAGGATAAGGAAGACTATACAAGTAACCATGAACGCTGGTCTGGTGAGTTTGTTGATTGGTGGGTGTTACTTGGCTTCATTCCCGACAAAAGGATCGGATACCTCACCCTGGTTCATGTGGATGCATAGACTGGGACCAGAAGACCCCGAGTTCAAAAGCAGGTTATGGACGAGTCTTGGGGCTGTGATGATTACGACATCTGTCAGTTTTATGCCGCGCTGCCAAGCTGTATTTGAAACGGGTCTTATTTGTTATCTTGGTCGCATATCCTACTCACTGTACTTAGTACATGGTCTGTTGAACAAAGTGATTGGAAAGCCCATCATTAAGTGGATGTGGAGCATTTTTGGCAAAGAAGATTGGATTAGATATGAAGGTGCGTGGCTGTTGGGGACCATTGTTTACATTCCGATTGTGATTTGGGTCGCAGACATATTTTGGAGGATGGTTGATACAAAGACTGTTATGATGGCGAGGAATATCGAGCGGAGGTGCTATATAAGATCGTAATTACATGTATATATTCTTAAAGTTAGGCTTGCTATCAAAGTTATCTTCTGCGTTATAAGTTTGAAGCCTTAATTGTTAATTGCTTGATGCCGTTTTATGAACTGCTGGACCAGCTTTCCTCGTAGTCGCTCAGCCATGGTTAGAATCACTTATCCGTAAAGGTCTCACACGCTAACCGATTGTGTTACCCTAGATGGAGGAGTTTTCATCCGTTCAGATTCCATTGGTCGTTCAGTCATTCAAGAGGTGTACGATTCATTCCCAATCATCTCTTGAATAGCATTACAATAGGTCTTCCCAGAAGTAACTATCCTCGAGGGCCTTTGTCATCTGGCTGTTCATATGCAACCAATTTCCGAGCTGTGCACCAAACTGATCAACCTCCGTATTGAAAGCACCAGACGGTCCAAAACATTCAGGGTTCCATCCAGGAGCTTCTCCAAACGATCTCCCTGTAGTCTGTGTTTGACGTGTAAAGTTGGAAGTAGGAGTTATTGCAGCAGCTTGCTGGTCAGCTGGTGATGGTATAAGCGAAGCCGGGGTTGCCCACTGCCCGAGCCTCACGTCAACTTTGTTACTTTTAGCTTCATGGTATTTGTTAGCAGCATCATGAAGAGCTTTGAACAGATGTAGCTCCCTCTTTGCCCCAGAGGAAAAGAGGTCAGTCGAGACAGCTTGCAGCGTGTCGATGATACTGCCAAGTAGTTCGAGGTCGCTTTTGTTGCATGTCTCGATACTGTGGCAGAAGATTACAATAAAGGGCACGAATGGAGATAGTAAAAGAGCCCTGTAGTCACCAAGTATCAGTTATGATGTCGCTTGCGCCCGTGTCGAATACGCTCACCAGTTCACGTAGCTATCAAGAAAGTCCTCTTCGAGTCGAGCCACGACAGACATGCATTCCTTGTGTGCCTCCAATGCTCTACGTGCACTGCCGATGCACTCTTGTCCGAATATCGTTCCTTGGTTCGGGTTGGCTGGTATGGCTCGGTAGATGAGGCAGAATAGTGATGCATGGATGACTTTAGAGGTGCATATAAAGGCCTGGAGAGATCTGTTGCCAATGGCCTGGCGCATCGTGTCAAGGTAGCTTATCTATGACCATGTAAGTCAACTAAAGCCACTTATATATACCGTTTTTGCAACGGCATCAGGGATGGGACGCTAAGTATAAACATACCTCGTGTTCTTCAACACTGCTTGTATGCGCTTCAAGTTCCGATGCAAGAGATCTTGCCCTGGTAGTCCTGGAAGCTTCCGGTTCAACTAAAGCAGCAGGACTGTAAAGTTGGTCATAAGTCTTGCCTTGCAAACGCGCAAGATCTACCATCTTTTTCAGTCCCCCGAAACAGGCTATTTCTGATGTCGAGCTCATATCGGGAACCGCAATAGTGATGTCACTATCACGGAAGGTTGAAGACCGACCGAGTCGTAGAGAAAGCCCTTTTTCGAGGATATATATAAGCCAGAACACTCTCGTCTGTTGCGATCTAATTTCGGGGCTGATTTGGGACATTGACACTATGCTGTGTATGCCTAATGTCTGACTCATGTGCGACGCAGTCGCGATGAAGTTCCATGCGGCAGATGGTTTGCAGATTTCGAGGCAGTATATACCCTATCAGAATTAACGGAAGCTCAAAACTGTGTTCTGATTGACATACACCAATCATCATAGCAACGGTTGCCTCAGGGGTGGATGGTTGATGGAAGGGCAAATTAGCGAGAACGGTCTCTAGGTTGTCTCGACAGATGATTGCCTGGTTCCCAAAGTCTTGCATCTCGGTCGGATTTGCAGTGGCGTTCTTGCATTCTCGAAACAGCCAATATAGCCCCGCATTCACCACTATAAGGTCAGTGTGACTGGCGTCGCCGGGTGAATAGACCTTGAGGAAGTATTCAGTAAAGGATGCTACGGAGGTTGCCTCATGATTCCAAAAGAACCGAACTCGGGGGTTTTCTGCACAGCGACGTTAGCCGTGTCATCGCTGCTAAGGATGGAAACACATGTATACCTTTAGCCATTCTAAGACATACGAAGGCAACGTCTACCGGTGGCATGGGTAGGTTGCGTAAGTTGAGTCCGCCTTCAAGGTGTCTGGCATGGGGATACAGGTAATCCTGGTCCTGCTGGCTCGAATCCCTTCCCAAAGCTTTTCTTAGGGATTCTAAAACACTTGTCATCTCAATGGCGATACTAGTACCAACGGATTTATTGATGACGGCATCTTCCAGAAATCTGTTGGCAAAGCTGGCTTGAGCCGAAAGCGAAGATTCTCCTTGGTGCTCCACTCCTGGTGTAAGCAGCGAGCTCCCACCGCTGTTGGCCGGTGGAGACAATGCAGTAGAGCTTTTTGGTATGGTTGACTGCATCGTAGGCACAACCCTTGCACCTGTGATTGGAGTAGTGGAGGGTACACAAGGGTGAGGACGGCTTTGCATAGCGCTCAATACATTGCCAAAGTCGTCCAGCTTTTTCGCGATGTCATCAATTTTCTTTTCACTATAGGATCTGATTTAGAAAAGGACAGTGAGAAAAGAGATAAGTGCACTCACTATTCTTCCGAGATGAATACGCGCTTTCGTCTCTCTTTGGGCTTATGCCTTGGCTGGTATGTACAAGGAATACCAGTACGAACGCAATAAGAGCATGGGTTCGTCCTGTCACAGCGCACCTAAATTGGCAACCTGAATTAGCTCTGGGCTAGTCGGGGAATATCACATACGTACCTTCCGCCGGCGACAGCGATCGCACTGGAGGCAGACAGCCTTGGTCAGTAGAGGAAAATACCTTAACCATGAATCGGACCTACTGAAACTGGGGAAATAGAAACATTGTCGTCGTCTTGTTTGTGCTTGTCCCGATCTTGATGGACATCTTCTGTTTCCTGGCCCGAGATGAGAGATATCTCGTCATCTTCAGTTGCCATCTGCATGATTTTAACGTTCGGGGATGTATGTGACGGAGGAAGAGAGTCGAGAGATGCGCAAGCCGAAGACGCGAATCATCAACGTCAAGCAAAAGTCAGAAGTGTACGCTAAGCTGCGTCCTGTGGGTCTCGCTTCTATGACGGCCCCATTGCTTATGTCCGCTTAGCCAATTGTTGTATGGCAAGATCATGCTGGTTTCTGGAAGCGGCTAGTATAAACCAGGGATGCGGTATCGCGGTATCTTGGCATTCCGCCCTCCGAATGGGAAAAGACTCGGCTGCGGTCTCTTGGTCTACCGCACCTCAATGGAGAGGTTCAGAGTCCATCGTCTACTGCTTTCTCGCCAAACATGTTCTCACCTATAATTTGACTGTACTTTTCCTATTACTATACATCAACACTTTTCACAGTTAATTCAATCTTACACTCCTTTACATTGCCACCACAGACGCCTGCGACATCCTCTGTCGACTCCTGTCCTTACAATATTTCTTTCGTTATATCACTACAAATCATACCTTTCTATACTCGCTTCCACCTAATATCCCCCAAAATGGAGAAATCCGACCATGCCGCCGGTGCGACAGCATCAGACTTGTCAGCCACCACTCCTGAGCCTGAGAAACAGCAGACTTCCGGTTTCCTCGCCTTTCTGGTTAGTAGCCAGTTTCGAAACAAGCTCTTTTTCTTCCTTTCAAAAATACTAATTACACCTGGAATAGCGTATTTTCACCTACTGCGAACCCCTCGATTGCGTACTCGAAGTTATCGGCCTCGTCGCCGCCATTGGCTCTGGCGTAGCATTGTCAATGATGAATCTTGTCATAGGCCAGCTTATGGACGTTATGAGTGACCCTATGCGCATTTCTACCGACCCCGATGGCTTCATGGCGGATGTTAGCAAGAACGCGTAAGTATTCTGGTACTCCGGGCCCGATCCTGTTGTACTTAACCAACATTATCATAGACTGTACTTTGTCTACATCGGAATAGCTCGACTTGTATGCACCTATATCTACTCGACCTTGTTTACCTACGTTTCCTTCCGAGTCACAAACAACATCCGAAAGTCCTACCTCCGAGCAGCCTTGATCCAGGAGATTAGCTATTTCGATCATGGAACATCTGGGTCTATATCGATGCAAGGCGTAGCAAATGGAAAGTTAATTCAGTCCGGTATTGCTGACAAACTGGGGCTCTTCTTCACTTCGCTAGCTACCTTTATCGCAGCTTTCATCATCGCATTCGTCAATTACTGGAAGCTCACTCTAATCCTTATATGCATCATGCCAGCAATCATCTTCGTCATCGGTGCCATGGCCACGATCGACGCTGGAATCGACGGCCATAACCTGAAGATTCTGTCTCAAGCTGCTCAATACGCCGAAACCGCTCTTGCGAACACCCGTGCTATTAAAGCGTTCAACCTCGAGTCTAGAGTTATGCACAAGTATGCAACATTCCTAGACGATTCCCAGCGTCTTTGTCGGAAGAAATGTCTTATCTACGGCATCATGTTTGGGTGGCAGTACTTTGTCATTTATGCTGGAATGGCTTTGGCATTCTGGCAAGGTATCAGAATGATTGCTCGTCAAGAGGTTGAGGGTATTGGCACAGTTTTCACGTAAGTTCTTACTCCTCCACAGATATATTTCCCTTTTAACAGTTCACTAACCAAGGATCATTGAAGTGTGCTTTTCTCTGTCGTCATCGGCTCGACCGCCATCAACGGAATCGCCCCCAACATTTCCTCTTTCGTTCGCGCCGCTGCTGGTGCAACTGAGCTTTTTGCCCTCATAGATCAAGACTCGGACATCAACCCACTAAACGAGTCTGGTCAGAGACCGAGTCAGGTTTCTGGTGTCATCAGCCTGGAGTCGATTAGGTTCAGTTATCCCACGCGACCAGACACCCAAGTTCTAGACGATTTCTCCTTGAACATACCTGCTGGGAAGGTAACAGCATTAGTGGTAAGATATCTACTCTTTTCCATACTTCAAGTGTTACTCATCGTGGAGGACTGACATGATGACAGGGTGCTAGTGGCTCAGGTAAGAGTACTATCATTGGCCTTTTGGAACGATGGTACAATCCTACCTCCGGAGACATCAAGCTCGATGGTATAAACATTAAGGATCTCAACGTCAATTGGCTTCGCACCACAATGCGACTCGTCGAACAAGTAGGTTATGTCACTTACAAAATGCCTAACTATTTTCACTTTGCTGGCAGGGCTGACTCTTAGTAGGAACCTGTTTTGTTCAATGGAACCATCTTTGACAACATCGCGAATGGCCTAGCAGGGACTACCTTAGCGGCAAGTCCAAGACAAGATCAAGAAGAAGCTGTCAGAAACGCGGCCAAGCTTGCCTTTGCGGACGAGTTCATCCAAAGTCTTCCAGACGAATACGACACCCGTATCGGCGAAAGAGGCGGACTGCTTTCTGGAGGACAGAAACAACGAATCGCCATCGCACGCAGCATTGTCTCCAATCCGTCCATTCTCTTGTTAGACGAAGCGACTTCGGCGCTCGATCCACACTCGGAAGGCATTGTGCAACAGGCACTTGACAGTGCATCAAACAATAGAACGATTGTTGTCATCGCCCACAAGCTTGCGACCATCCGACACGCCGACAACATTGTTGTCATGAATAAGGGTAAGATTGTTGAGCAAGGTAGGCATGACGAGCTGGTCGCCCTCGGTGGAACGTATGCCAAGCTCGTTCAGGCCCAGGATCTTTCTGCCACCAAGCAAGATCTTGTCAACCCGAATTCTGATCAGGAATCCATTGCGACCACTGAGGCAGTAGAACCAGTCCAGTCAATCACCAAGTCCCATGCTACTGCCGACGACAAGGTTCTCTCACAAATTGTCCGGGAAGACTTCAGTCTCTACAAGCGTACAGGACTTGTACACACAATCTTGTTGTTGGTTCAATCATCGCCTGAGCTCAAGACCTGCTATTTTATAACGTGTGTCTGTTGTTTCCTCGGAGGTAAGTTCGCTGTGCAATCATCTCTCCATACTTACTAACGACTCCGTGTAGCTGCCGTTTTCCCAGGACAGACCTTGCTTCTCGCAGAGGTCATGGATGTCTTCCAGTCGCCCAACTTGACCAAGGGAGGAGATTTTGTTTCTCTCATGTATTTCGTTCTTGCCCTTGGGGCCCTCGTAGTATTTTTTATCCTCGGTTGGAGTTCCAATATTGTTGCACAGGTATGTTGAATGCGCCAACTCGAATATCAGTCCACCTAACAGACTCACAGACTCTCAGCCAGAAGGTCCGAAAGGGCCTCTTGCATGGTATGTTGAGACAGGATCTACGGTTCTTCGATAGACCAGACAACACTGTTGGGGCCCTCATCAGCCGCGTCGATTCCCATTCTCAAGCTGTATTGGAACTCATGGGCTTCAACGTGGCCTTAGCCTTGCAATGTATCATCAACGTTGTCGCCAGCAGTATTCTTGCCCTCGTTTATGCTTGGAAGCTTGGTCTCGTCGGCGTTTTCGCTGGCATGCCACCTCTCCTGCTAGCAGGCTATTCTCGTATACGCCTCGAGACCAAGTTGGACACTGAAGTCGACAGTCGATTCTCCACAAGTGCTTCTATCGCGTCTGAAAGTGTCAATGGTATTCGTACAGTTTCTTCACTTGCGATTGAAGGTGCTATCATGCAGAGGTATAGTGAGGGGCTGAATGATGCTGTTTCGGGCTCACGCGGGCCACTCTTTCACATGATGATATACTACTCGTTGACACAGTCCGTCGAATTCTTCATTCTTGCTCTTGGCTTTTGGTGAGTATTGTGGATATCTCTATTCAACTTGATACCTAACGTCGGTCATACTAGGTTCGGCTCGAAGCTTGTCTCCCAGGGCGAAATTACATTTCTGCAATTCATTGTCTCCTTCTTAGGTGTTTTCTTCTCTGGTCAAGCTGCTGGTGTCATCTTCAGTTTTTCAAGCAGTCAGTAGATCCATTTTCTTACACACTGTGATACTGACATGAGAACCCAGGTTTTACCAAGGCCAACTCTGCCGCAAATTACTACTTCTGGCTCACCAACCTGCAGCCCCTCATTCGAGAAACTGAGCAGACCAGGGACAAGGGGCCTGCTAGTGATTGCACATCGATAGATTTCCAAGACGTTCAGTTTTCTTATCCACTTGCTCCCGAGAAGCAGGTGATCAAGGGACTTGACCTCACTGTAAGTTCATTTAGAATCGCAACTAAGTCCAAGCTGACCTTATTTAGATCGAACGTGGACAATTCGTCGCCTTTGTCGGTGCTTCGGGATGCGGTAAAAGCACAATGATATCCCTCCTCGAACGCTTCTATGATCCCATCAGTGGTAGCATCAACATCGACGGCTCAGCGTCCCTCACCGACATCAGTCCTCGCCTCTACCGTGGCAGGTTGGCTTTGGTCCAACAGGAGCCAACTCTTTTCCCTGATAGTATTCGCGACAACATCGTGGCTGGACTTGATGTCAGCCCAGCCGAACAAGCTCTTGTCAAGGACGATGTGTTGGAAGAAGCTTGCCGTGCCGCCAACGCCTGGGACTTTATAAGCTCCCTTCCAGAAGGTCCCAACACTCCCTGTGGCCAGGGAGGAAGCCAACTTTCGGGAGGACAGAGGCAGAGGATTGCTATCGCTCGTGCCCTTATCCGCAGCCCAAAGGTCCTTTTGTTAGATGAAGCAACTTCGGCACTTGACACCGAGTCTGAAAGAGTTGTGCAAAAAGCGTTGGCTAGCGCCGCAGCTGACGGGAATCGTATCACCATCGCTGTTGCTCATCGTTTGTCGACCATTCGCGATGCTGATAAGATTTGCGTCTTCTTGCGGGGACGTATTGTCGAGTCTGGCACACATGATGAACTCATTAGGCAGGATGGTATTTATAAGCAGATGTGCGACGCTCAGAGACTTGATAAAGCGGTTTAAGTCTAGTTTGTATACAGTTCGATCTATCGGTGGTTTTAATAACTTCAGTCTCTCTCGTGTATCTAGTTCTTCAACCTATAATATACATACTCAGCCATTCTCACCACAATAATATCATGCGCTTGATGATCGGCGCGATTGGACCTTGCTTGACACAATGCTACTCGCGGCTCTAAATACGTAGAGTTGACTAAACAATGCAAGACGTTACCTTAATCATACGTCTTACACCACGGACGGCAAAATAGCTAATGATGGGGTAATGTCAGTGGTAAAAAGGAAAACCCATCAGATAAGGTTTGAAGATATTTAGACTTTACATAACACATCATGACACCTTTGCCCGCATATGACCTTGTCTTTTTTTTTTTTTTTTATCTTGCCCAGCATGAGGGTTAGGCTGGCTGCGACATGCCTTCCTTCCCTGCTTGCTTCCATCCGTTCTTTTCTTCACTCCACCAACATCAACGACCACAATCGCATCCACAAAACAACCTCACCTCCGGAGTTGGAGATTAGGAGTCAAGCAACACGCAAAGGCCACTGACTCAATTATTGCCATTACAATTCTCATTAAACAAAGGAAAGATAAATCAGGTTGCGAGTGTCAGTCATTCGTAATTAGCAGGAACAATAACTACAGTAAGTAGAAAGAAAGATGAGGATCAGGATACTTAAAGCTATGGGGACTTTATTCAATTTTACTATGCGATACAAAAATGTGGCAAACAGAAATACGGTCACGTTCACGATTACACGCGATTACGTTTAGGCATTTGACGTAGTCAATCACAGTCATGGTGTTACAGCCACAGTCAGTCACAGCCACAGCCGAGGTCACCTATGGACCTGACAGACTACCGACTACCTACTGTGGACTATGGACTGTAGGCTATGGGCTATGGGCTATGAACCACATTTTTAGACCACAGCGTCCGTTCGAACCCCAGACCGCCAGCTATGAAACCCAAATCGTACGCCTGCAATCTTTGACCACTGCGACACAACATAGAGCTACATACGCTATCTACGGAAGGAATGGCGAATTTACAACTTATATAGCTCAATCCCCTGGCTCCCCTCAGGCTGCAGCTGATCTACTGGACCTATCACAGGGTGAATACTTGAACTTTCCAAGACGTACCCCATGACATCTCCCCACCCATCCTCCGGCAGAAACCTTACATCCCAACCTTCTTACCAAGAAAGCTTTTTGACCAAGTTACGATGGGCGCTTGAGTTAATACATGCTGAGAACCAACTAGTGTCGCGCTCGCTTCCAGGTGCTATGTGATGGCATCATTCCATGGATTCTTGATCGCAAGTTCGACGCTGCACCGCTGGAACCGCTCTGTACTTTGCTCATAACCGAGTTCTGCGAGTGCAGTCAGTATGTGGACGTGCGTCGTGCCGAGCTATCTTTGGAATTGTAAAAATGATTTGCCCTCAAGTTCTGACGGCACAGCCCTATGGTCACTTCTAGAAGATTCTCAAGGTGGACATGTGGTGTTCATGAAAAACTCAAATTGATCAAAGTAAAACACTAAAACGAACTACCACCTCCTCTGTGGTCCCTGTCGTGGGGCGACCTTGAACTCTCTAAGTTTACAGCCAGTCGTAAATTTTTGTTGTGGTACGCAACTAATTCGCCAACTCCACATTTTGCCAGTCGTCAAGAGGGTCTAACTGGTTCATCTCATAAGCTTCTGGCTGCATGTCCCGTCGTGCCTCTGCCGCCTGCGCTGCTAATTCCGCTACAGCAGGTCTCGGTCGTGGTGGAGGAACTGGATCTGGCACGCCCCATGCTGGTTCGTCCACGTTAGGCATAGGGGGCATCTGCGGCATCGGGGGCATCGGCGGCATCGGTGGTGGTGCCTGTTCATCCAAGTCAGGAGTGTCTTCTTTCGCGTCTTCGGTCTGGGACTCGCCAATGTTTCGCGTCCATAGCCCAACAGCCAGATAGGCAATGGCGGTAAGGGCCTCGGGGAGCAGGACAAAGTAAATGCCCTGCATGCTTGTTGCACATCGTTCTTGTTGAGCGAACGCTTTTGTCATGACGCACATCGAGTAGATGACGCGGATACAGAGGCAGACGGAACCGAATGTCGTTGCGAAGAGGAGCTGGGAAAATATTAGTTGGATCTATTTAAAGGTTTCTTCGTGACTTACTCTGCTCTTGTCATCTTTCCAGGAGCAATCTTTTTCGACGATGGCGACGATGGCTTGGATGACCATGAGCTTGGCAGCCACTGCGAGACATCCCAAACCGATGCCGATCTTGACTTGTGCGCCGCTGTTCGGATCAGTGGCACCCAAGATCAACAAGAGCTCGCCCACGATGACCAAAATATGGATTATGGCAACTTTGATCTTTTGAATCGCACCGTTCGTCTCCCAGTGGTGATTTCTACCAAATGTCAGCATTCCAGATAAGAATCTATCTCTGTTTTACTTACAGTTCAAACCAAATAGCTGAGGTGGCAAGGATGAGGATGCCAACGCAGATGTTCAAGATTATCACAGCATGCCTGTGTTCGCAAAGCATCATGATACCGCCGATGACATGGGAGAGGGAGAACAGTGTAAGGTACAGCGACCATAGAAAGCCTGGTTTGCCATGGAGTTTCAAGAGATAGGCTACTGGTAGGAGCAGTATGCCGTAGACGATGGGCTCGATGACGAGCAAAGCGCGGGATATCATGGTGTCAGTGTCGTTTTAGTGTCGGTATTTGCGTTGGTGTTGGTGTTGGTGTTGGTTGATGTGTGGTTTTTTTCTTGCGAAGTTCTGGGTGGGACATCATAATGTGTCCTTTTTATTTACCTGGAATTGTGTTACTTTTGGCAAGACTGATAGAGTTCAATGTCTGCAACTTTGAAGACATCACACGATTGGCTGGAGTTTGACTTAGACTTTTTGAGACGCGATGGGATGTGACGTCATTTTCTGTCAAGCGCCGGAAGATCGACGCTTGTCTCGGCTAAGAGATTAGATAACCTTATTTCAAATCTGAAACGTGGCACGAGTGGGGACAGGCTGAAACAGGCAATGCAAATTTTCCACTTTAGGGTAATGACACTGCGACCTGGTTTTCGAGCGGCATAAGTCACGTCGAGGATCAGATAATCACGAGCAAAGGGTCTTCCATGGTGCATGAGTGAATCTTAAGTTTGGTCGATATCCAAATTTATTTGCCCAACCCGTTTGTTCATTTACTGCCTGTAAAACCTCGGTCTATTGACGCGATTATTCAATCGAAATTAACAAACGACTTGTATGTTCCGAATGTGAAGATTCGGTCATCGAATCCACAACACAAACTACCTGGGCATTCATACTAGACCGCATCGACAATGAACCAATGCTCTACATAGACAATAATACCCATTCCATTACCACTTTCTCTATCCGGATACGAATGTTTCCCATCGGCTGATACCTACGCAATCCAATACTGAGGCTCGATCCGGGCATTGTCGGAGCAGCTACGAGTATCAAGATAAGTGGAATATGCGCACATGATAGGAAAAAACATTGCGGCATCACTCATCCACTCTGTGATCGAGCAAGATATTACGTTGGCAGCTTCGCATGTGTTGAGCGCACTGGCGGCTTGTTATTGGTCGCCTGCCTCCCCAAGAGGGTCCGGTTGTTGTACGCCGCATCTGTTGTGGCTGGTGTGTCGCCGCACCGCCGCACGCCTTATCGATTTGCGGCCCGCACCACGCCGCAGCGGCAACCTCTCTCTCCCGCTCTGCATGCCACACCTTTACATGTGGGCAATCAGGCGATTAGTTCCCGATAACGCCGTTCGGGTGAACCCGCCCTGACTAAAATTGAACGGCCCCGGAAGCCATCCACTACCGGCAGATGCAGGAAGCTGATGAGACTACCCCGTGATTGGCTAGATCTTGGATGACTGGGTGCATACATGTTACAGTATGGGGACAAATGATGCAAAAGGTGATGCTGTATGGTGCATTGATCATGAACATCAATGGATATGGCCGGAGCGCTCGGTGGTTCGGATTGTGTGAGTTGAGTCAAATCGGTGCTCTGTGAAACTTGAGACTTGGTATAAATATCCAGAGTTGTCTCGTCCAACTCATCGATATCACTCTCATAACCACTCACAACACAAATACACCATCAAACAACTTCAACAAACAATTTCAACAATCTTCATTATGGCTATCACCAAGTACAAGGCCGCTGCTGTCACCTCCGAGCCTGGAGTAAGTCTCCTTCCATCAGCCAATTCCCTTCCAAGTCACTAACGATACCAGTGGTTCGACCTCGAGGGCGGTGTTCGCAAGACCATCGACTTCATCAATGAAGCCGGTCAAGCAGGCTGCAAGCTTGTCGCCTTCCCCGAAGTTTGTAAGTTGCTCATTCATCCATCTAACCTCTACATGCACTAACAACTCAAGGGATCCCCGGATACCCTTACTGGATGTGGAAGGTGACCTACCTCCAGTCTCTCCCCATGCTCAAGCGATACCGCGAGAACTCCATGGCCGTCGACTCCGAGGAGATGCGCCGCATCCGACGCGCCGCTCGGGATAACCAGATCTACGTCTCTCTCGGTTTCTCTGAGATTGACCACGCCACTCTCTACCTCTCCCAGGTCCTCATCGGCCCTGATGGCAATGTCATCAACCACCGCCGCAAGATCAAGCCTACTCACGTCGAGAAGCTTGTCTACGGCGATGGCTCCGGTGATACCTTCATGTCTGTCAGCGAGACTGACATCGGCCGTCTCGGTCAGCTGAACTGCTGGGAGAACATGAACCCTTTCCTCAAGTCCCTCAATGTCTCTGCTGGTGAGCAGGTCCACGTTGCTGCTTGGCCTGTCTACCCCGGCAAGGAGCGTCAGGTCCACCCTGATCCTGCTACCAACTATGCCGACCCTGCCTCTGACTTGGTCACTCCCGAGTACGCTATCGAGACTGGTACTTGGACTCTTGCTCCTTTCCAGCGTCTCTCAGTTGAAGGTCTCAAGATCAACACTCCCGAGGGCGTCGAGCCCGAGACTGATCCCTCCGTTTACAACGGTCACGCTCGTATCTACCGACCTGATGGAAGCTTAGTCGTCAAGCCTGAGAAGGACTTTGATGGTCTTCTCTTTGTAGACATTGATCTCAACGAGTGCCACCTTACGAAGGTCCTGGCTGACTTTGCTGGTCACTACATGCGACCTGACTTGATCCGACTTCTGGTCGACACACGTCGTAAGGAGCTCATTACTGAAGCTGATCCCAACGGCTCCATCGCTCACTACACTACTCGTCAGCGACTCGGATTGGACAAGCCTCTTGAGAAGAAGGAGGCTGAGGATACACCTGATGTGATCTAGGTATTGGATAGGAAACTGGATCATCGATTACAATGGCTGGTCTCCCGTCGCTTATTAGTGGTGGAAATTTGTAAGATATGAGATAGTATATAGAATGAAAACGTTCAGGCCCATCAGGATAAAACGAAAAATACTACCACTATATTGATTCCTCTTCGAAAGATCTTGAAGGATCAGACCTTTATTATTATTGTTTGCGCCAACTGTGTGGTGTATAGAGATACTTTATTAGAAAATCGTACACTCAATTGAACCAATTGATAGAGTCGCGTGGCAAACAGAGCCTTACTGTCAGCCCTGACTGGGTGATCTGATACTTCAGAATGCCCATTGGCTGAGGTCAAAGTCCTGCATCACTCGTATTGTTTCGAGCCAATTGAATGCCGGTTGATAAGAGATTCGTGTAATGTCCCCGCAAATCACATGGCAGTAGCACATATGTCTTCACGTTTGTACTTCCGTAATCATGCAAGGGTATGCATTTGTGCCCAAGGTAAATATGCCTTGGCTTAGTGGCTGAATCTGACCTATGAATATGAATTAAACCCATTAATGTTGGCCGCCCATAAGAGCACTGTGCCCCGGTAGATTACTTGTGCAAGTTTTCTACACTGAAGAAGGTCTGTCAAATTGAAGTCGTGATTCTAAGGTCCAACAATAACAATGACATCTGTCGGCGATGTTCTTGCTATCATCGATGCAACTATAAAAGTCGTCGATGCGACACGGACTATCTACAACGCTGACAAAGAAATGGACGAATTGCGCAAATGGATACAGACCCTGGAAGACACTCTACGTGGATTCATAGGTGTGTTTACTGCCTTGACTGACCAGAACAAGAGAGCCTTTGACAATATCAATGCCCAAATTCAAGATCGGATGGCCAATCTCCTGATGGAAGTATCCGTGGATCAGCGCATTAAGTTGCCAGTGCGCGCGATCGTTTTTTAAATCGTGTCTAGAACCAAGGATGTGAGTAGGCAGGAGTCCGCACAAAGCCTTGTGAGCACTACGAGGGGTTGGTTTGACGTGCGCGTGACAAACGGTGATGAACGATCTCAACCACTTAGGATCCAAAATAGTATCCACAGTGAAGATAATATGTGGTTGCATATTAATATCTGGGATTTGGAACACTCGGACACTCTATCGCCTTTACGAGCCAAGCTCACCAAGAGCTTAGGACACAATAGCAAGTTGCAGATATTTGCTCACGCTGTGTGGAGCTGTGAATGCGAATACGAAGTAAGTATGATACGGGTTAGTGTTTATGGACGGGCTTAAAGAAGAGTGAATCTCTCCTTTGTATTTTATCTTTAGATCCGTAGCTTATAAAAGAAAAGAAAAAAGAAAAAAGGAATCTGCAGTCTGTATAGCTGAAAGTGTAAAAGAATTACAAATTTTCACAGCGTTACTCTAGATACCATGGCAAAGCTAACTTCAACTCGTGATAACCGTAGAGCTGTCCCTGAGATCAATTCTGGGAACATGGTAAGTTTATTTGGTGGGAAGACAAGAGCATTCGTTGAGCTGAGCATCATCAAACTGTCGACAGATGACAAATGCAAGAATTGAACCACAGGAAGAGGCAGTTTGTTATTCGTCAAGCTAGACTCTATTTATTAACCGTCCAACCTGGAGGAAACGCTTCACAAAGCTCGCTTGGTACGTGGACCAACTACCACAGCCCCAGCTCCATCACCAACATGTCAGGGTTGAAGATGATAGCGCACTATCACCAGGGTCTACCTCATCTAGGACAATTACCACAAAATGGGGCGATCAGGAACAACGGAAGACAAGATAACAACTCCTCAGACTGCTAGGGAATACATTACTGGTTCATTCCCTGAAAGAATGGGATGAGCGGGAATCACACAGACGCTCAGGGAGGTAAGGACAGTAGCATTTTAGCTAGCGCTATGATCTGTGTGTTTATTGGTAGGGCGCCGCCACACAGGTTTTCAGCTGAGCGCCTCAAGGCATTTTAGGTAATTGTTTCTTGGCGAGCTAAACTGCTAAGGGTTAACTTAGAATCTGTTTGTCTTTGAGAGGGGTTGTTAAAAGAGCTGTATTCCCCCAGCGCAGGTTCAATCGCCTTTCTTCAAAGCCCAAAACCCTTCCATACCAACCGCAATGACAACCTCAACAGCCAGCAACAATGCTCAGACTTCGAATTCTGCCGCTTGGAAGAAAAGTTTGAAGTTTGGGGCACTTTCCTGCCTAGCTATTTTTACCATCAACCTTTGTATGACGATCTGGTCGAGTACACTGCCTCTAGAGAGTCACAATGGACAAGCAAGCGGGCGTCGAGTAATATTCGAAGGGTCGTGTTCAACCACTCGAACTCTCAACATCCTAATTCATCTTATCATTAACATTTCCAGCTCAGTTCTGCTTGCTGCCAGCAACTATGGTATGCAATGTTTAACCGCGCCGACTAGAGCTGAAGTAAACGCGGCACATGCGAAGCTAGAATGGCTAGATATCGGAATTCTCAGTATCAGAAATTTAAGGAAAGCGTCATGTGACAGAGTCTTACTATGGTGGCTTCTTCTTATCTCGTCACTTCCTTTACACTTCCTGTAAACTAACCCAGTGGCAGCGATATCTTAATTTTAGACTAACATTCCATAGGTATAACTCGATCGTCTATTCGTCTTTGACTATCTACAATTATGAGGTATACGATCGACACCACGCAGAACTTGCAAACGGAACATACTATTCGAGGCCTACTGGTGACACATCCGGTGAAGCGGTGTCCGGCATTTTGCAGCTTGCAAGAGTTGGTCAGCTTGATAATCTCACGTCATCACAATGTATCAATGAATACGCCACAACATTTCAAACTTCGAGAAGCGATGTTATAGTTGTCACCAGCTCATCGCCTGAATCAACGACTGAGGCAAGTCGATCCTTGGACTTTGTGGAATCACATCTCTTCCGGCGAAAGACCTGTCCCCGGGACCTACCATTTGGGTTCGAGTGGATTTGTCCTTCGGCCTCCTGTGAAGTAACATGTAGGAGCCTTTTACCAAGAATTAAGAGTCAGCCGGATGATTGGAAACCATTCGGGGACAGCCCGGTAAAATATTGTCTTAGCCGAAAAGAAGAAGAAAGGTGTCGCTTGAACTTTGATCTATATATTGCAGCGATCGTTCTCACCGTTAATATTATAAAAGTCGCTGTACTAGTACGGATTGTACTTCATGCGCCAACTGAGCCCCTCCTTGTCCTTGGAGATGCCATTCAGTCATTCTTAAAGTCGCCGGACGATGTTTCCCGCGGGCACTGCCTGGCATCTAAGGACAATCTTCGGCGCCGGTGTGGTTGGTGGGAAGCAATTACTATCAAAAAGACACGCCGGTTCTGGGGCGCAGCTGTCACTAAATCAAGATGGTTTTTCATCTTTGCATTGTAAGACGATATTCCCTAACTCAATTTTTAGGCTAACATACGAGTTCAGGTATTTCACACTAGTGGGGATGACCATTTGTTTTCTATATATTATTATTGAAGAACTTACTGGCCCTCGAGACTTCAAAAGTCTCTGGAACCTGGGGTTCGGAACTGTGACTGAGGTGGCGCTCCTATCGACTGGGATGGAAGACCTAGCGGGCCAACTTTTGCCAGTCGCTGTTATTATTGCCAACACTGCCCATTTCCTCTTCTCTCTCCTATACTTTCAGTATAATAGTCTCTTAACGAGCATGGCTGAAGCAAAGGAATGGAGTGACTTTGGCTATAAAAGGAAGCCGCTGCGCGTTTCACAAAAGCCTAGAGGAGAGCAGAAGTCACGGTACTTTCTGCAACTCCCTTACCGTCTTAGCCTTCCTTTATTGGTGATGTCCATCCTAATGCACTGGATGTTATCACAGAGCATTTTCGTCGTGGCAGTTGAAGGCTACCGATTTGATGAAGAACACCCAGATAAGCTAACATGGGTCTATCTAACTTGTGGATACTCCCCGCTAGCTTTCATGTTTGTGCTTATTACATCAGGGGTAATGATAGCGGCATTGGTGGCTACAGCATTTCGTCGATTGCCAACTAATATACCTCTTGCAGGGAGTTGTAGCCTAGCTATAGCAGCTGCCTGTCACCATCCTGACTCTACCCCGCAACCAGAAGCTTCGTTGTTAGCATTGAAATGGGGAGTAATGAATCGAGGCGGAGAAAGTCAAGAGCCGACCTATCACTGTGGGTTCTCGTCCTATCCAGTGGAGGAACCTCAAGAAGATGTATGTTACTATTAGGCACTTGGGAGTCGTAGTATTCTCAAACCAATACTTGTTTACTCTATACTAAATACCGACTCGAATGTACCTGGCTTATGCGTGTTCTACCTCCGCTACTTTAGCCTTCATCTGAGCCTGGCTCTTGGCGATACTAGCAGCCGAGTTTTCCCCGTCGAATAGTACAGCGATTTCCTCCAGGGTGGGACCCTTCGTCTCGACGAAGAAGAAGTAAATGACGAGACATTCGATGACCAACCTGAGAGGGCAAGTTAGTACGGGGTATCTAGTCAACAGACAGAGTAACTTACACAGCAATGTAGACAAAGTAAAACTTCCAAGCAAGCTGCTGTAAACCAAGAGGATTAACCCACTGGTTAAACACTCCAGACAGAGCAGTAAAGCAGAAGCACAGAGTAAGACCCTTGGCACGAATATTATACGGCAGGATCTCCACTGTGTAAGAGACAGTCAGGCCGGGCCAAGCAGCACCAGCGACACCGTAGAACAGAAAGATCATGGCGACCACGGCGATACCAGCAGAGGAGGATTCTGTCTTTGCGTAGACGGCACTGCAGGCGGTCCAGATGCTGAAGGAGATGAGCATTCCCACACCAGCGAAGAGGAAGAGGACTCGGCGTCCTACTCGGTCGACGAAGAAGGCGGAGAAGAGGGAGACTAGCCAGCACCAGATTGTGAGGCCGCCGTTGATGTATGCTTGTGTGATGGCACTGGCTTGTTAGCATCGACAGATACTAGTGTTCTGGATGTTACTTACTCGGTGATGCCAATAGTTCTCAGGATGGCAGCAAGCTGCGGTTGTTAGTTCGTACGTTGAGTCATGATATTGGGGAATAAACTTACATAGTACGAGACTAGACCGTTGCCGCTGCATTGAGAAAATATGGCAGTAGCAATGATCAGACCACATCTCTTTCTGTTCCCAGGTGTACGCCAAAGCTCAGCCCATCCATTATCCGACATCTCGCGCTCAAGTCTGATTGTGTTGACAATCTCAGTAAATTCCCATCTCACAAACTCATCGTTGTCATCATTGTTGCCATGATACTTGACAAGGATCTTGCGAGCCTCATCTTCACGACCCTTGCTAACCAGCCATCTTGGACTTTCAGGGACGATAAAAATGGCCAAGAGCTGGATACCAGGCATAAGGCATTGTAATCCAGTAGGCAGAACCCACTGCAAAGTACCACTCTGGTTCCTCAGCGTACCAAAGCAAACCCAAGCCGCAATAATACTTCCAAGGTACCAAAGCGTATTATAAACAGTCGTGATCTTTCCTCTATGTCTCGGATGCGCGATCTCGGTGATGAGAAGAGGACAAGTCGCGTTCGAGATGTTGGAGCCGCAGCCCATGATGAATCGACCGACGAGGTATAAGGCATCGCGTCTGGCACCGTGGCCCCGTTGGGGAAAGCATTGCATGAGGGCTCCGATAATGACGATGATGCAGCCGACTGCTGTGCCCTTCTTGCGACCGAGACCGTCGGCGACGTAGGGGGCGAAGAGGAGGACGAAGAGACCTCCGAAACCGGGCATGGCGCCGAAGATGCCTAGACGACTTCCTTCGGGGTTGTCGAAGACTAGACATGACATTAGTTAGGGATGGGATTTAAACTTGGGTACTAACAAGTTTGCCATGAGCCCATCGTCTGAAGACCGTTCAGTAAACTGGAATCGTACCCAAGCGTGGTAGATCCCATGAAGAGAAACACCATCATGAGATACAGCTTCCTCAATTCGGTCTGTTTCCAGAATGGTAATGTTGATCCTTTGGGGACATGGTCGTCCTCCATGATATCGACTTGGGTCTCCTTGGAACCCATGATGGGATAGTATCGTGGTGATTGCCGATTGTGCCGATTGATCCTAAGAGTTGCTGCTGCAAATCAACCGCTGATCATGGGTCTCCGGGAGGTCTTATATGTCTCGAGGGACGGCTAGAGTATTGCAGCATAGATCTGGAGTATGGATAGAGTCAACGGCTAACACTCTCAGAAGCCATCCCGACGTCTCGTGACAATATGCCGGTACAATTCCCAACATGGCATGATTTTCCAAGGTCACCTCCTCCCCATGGGGAAGAAAACGCTAAGAGACTAACAAGAGACTAACCCGCAGCCGGCTAGGATCACAACCTAGACCCACCATTTCGACAGGTTTCATTCGGTCTTCGCGACTTTACCAGTCCTATTTGAGTAAGGTCATTGAGGTATATCCGACATTTCGGCGAACTGGCGCGAGCTGATAATCCGAAGATTCTCCTCGCTCGGAGTTTCTCAACCCCAGACCTTTCCACTCACATATTCGCTCCGAAGTAAAGGCTTGAGTATAATGGCTGAAACCGCAAGCCCTCGAACTGGACAGAAGCCTCGCAACCAAACAGCCTGCGACATCTGCCGAGCGAGAAAGATCCGAGTAAGTGGACCTGTCACATCGACCCCTCATAACTGACACCATCAACAGTGTACGTATGAGCCCAATCAGCAACGGTGCCGAGGTTGTGAGTTTCTTGACGCAGAGTGCACTCACGATCGGCCTAGAAGGAAACGGGGACCTCCAAACAAGTAAGATAATACTTTCTTTTTTGGGTGGGTCGATATACTGACGTATCACAGACATGCCCAGAATGTGCAACGACCGATTGCAGGATCTCCAGCCATACCATCTCCAGCCAATATCATCTCATCACCCGAGACTCACCAGTCAAGTACATCGCCACAAAGTGTCCATGTCCCGACTCCCATCGCCCAAACAGGCAATTGGCTTTCCTTATTCGCCCCAGAACCAATTGTTTCGCGTTTATACGGCGACTGGTTCAATGAGATTCATCCTCTAGCTCCGATCCATCTCCGTCGCCAATTCCTCCGTCGTCTCCAACAAGGCGAAGCCGACACGGATGCAGACTTCTGCGGTCTCGTGATCAGCTTATGCGCTGCAACAAAAGCTACGCTTCCGAGGCGCGACTATGGCCTCGTCACGGTAGATTACTGTGCCAACTTTCTCGATACTCATGGACTACTTAAGAGTCAGTTTGGGAGGGATTGTTACAGTATCGATAGGTGTATCGCTTTGTATCACATCGGTACGGCGATGAGCGCTATCAGCCCATCGGGATTGAGTAGTATGCGCGCCTATCAGGCTTTGAGCGAGGCAGCTGCGGGGACGAGATACCTTGTCTATTACCGGCTGCATAACTATGATGAGGCTGAACAGCAGCTCCTGAGAAGACTAATGTGGTTGCTATTCGCTGGCGCATGGTATGTCAACCCTCTTTTCAAACTCTGGGTCAGCGCTAACTTGATTCCAGCAGCGCGGATGTCTTTGGCAGACTCCCGATCAGTCTGCTAAGTCCCGAGGGTATGGATACCTTCCCGAAGCCACTAGCACTGTCGGATAATCAGATGGAGCCTTCAGCTGTTGAATCCGCTTGGCACGGCGATGACACGAGCTATATCCCCGGCCTCAACTCGCTAAGCGATTTATTCCTCATATGGCAAAATATGCAGCGGACGCCCAAAGATACGAATCCCCAAACTGCCATCACGACATACCTTTGCAAAGTGCAAAAAGTGCTAGACGATCTTCCGCCCGAATTACGATGGCGCGGCGGCTTATCGCGCCCTGCTAATGTGACAGAAGGGCATGATAGTCAAATAGCCAACCTCTTCGTAACAAGCCTCAACATCCGATCCAATATTCTGCAGAAATTTGGTCCGACGGAAGATACACCGAAGGAGCATGGAAAGATCATCGATGATTTACTCGAGATTCTATATCATCTACCCAGTACTGTCTTCCACGCAAATGGCAGCAGTCTGGTTCCGAAAATCCGGGACATCGGAGCTGCGTATCTCGAACATGGTGGGGTTGGAGACGACGCGAAAATCAATATCGCACGGTTGCTTTGGAAGCTAGAGGATTTGGACTGTTGGCAAGGAATTGGGGTTCTTGGTGCGCCGGGCTCTATATAACTGCAACACACCTGAATTAAAAGAAAGTCCGAAGCAATTCCGGAGTACGTACTGTACGATGCAACGCTGCGAGTCATGATCGGCATCTCGTATTTCTCCGCGCTGTCATAGAAAGTGCGGAGTAAATCCGAGGACCCCTGCACCCAAGCGTACTCGGAAGCCGAACATGATCTGATCCACTCGCTGTGTACTCCGCTAACCCTGTACCCCATCATTATCGCAAAGATATTTCAATCATCTTTTTCTCTGGAAACAAAGCACAATCATCATCAGACAATCATCACTATCTTCATAATGACTGCAACTCGTTTTCCATCTCACCCTCACCTTCGACGCTCTGACAAAGGCTCAGTGCAGCTCATCCTCAAAGATGAGCCTTTCCTCATGCTCCCAGGCGAGCTCCACAATTCATCACTAAGCTCTGCCAAATTCATGAACGAAGTATGGCCCAAGATGAAAGCGGACCATATCAACACTTTACTTGGCTCAGTAACATGGGAAATGATCGAGCCTGTTGAAGGTCAATTCGACTTTGCTGAGCTCGATGCTGTTCTCGCTGGCGCAAGAGAACATGATATGAAGCTTGTTCTCCTCTGGTTCGGAACATACAAGAACGGTCTTTCTACATATACGCCGGCTTGGGTTAGGAAAGATCCTAAGAGATTTCCCAGAGTTCAGGTTCTTGAGGCCGGAGGCGTCAAGAGAACTCTGGAGATGATCACTCCTCTTTGCGATGCCGCGTGTGAAGCTGACTCAAAAGCATTTGCTGCTTTATTGAGACATTTGGCGGAAGTTGACTCGGAGCATCAGACTGTTCTTATGGTGCAAGTTCAGAACGAGACGGGAGTCCTCGGTGACTCTCGGGATCGATCGAACAGAGCAAACAAGGCTTTCGCTGAACCTATTCCTGAAGATCTTGTCCAGCATCTCCGCCAAACTGATACACACTCAAGATTCAAGAAGCGCATCCCTGATGTTCCTTCGGGCTCTCATACTTGGAAATCTCTCTTCGGAGCAGGACAAGCGGCCCATGAGGCTTTTATGGCTCATCTCTTCTCCTCATACGTGGGGCGTGTCGCTGCAGCTGGAAAGAAGGAGTATCCCATTCCCTTATACACAAACACATGGCTCAACATCGAAGGACCATCGGATATCGACTTCGGTGGCGATGGTCCCGCTGTTGTCGGTGGAGGTGATCAGCCTGGTATTTATCCATCTGGTGGTCCTTGTCCCCACGTCCTGGACATCTGGCGGTTCAACACACCTTCTCTCGACCTTTTAGCACCGGATCTGTATTTCCACGACTACGAAACTGTGTGTAAGAATTATACCGAGCATGGAAACACTCTTTTCATCCCTGAGCAGAGACGCGATGAGTATGGAGCAAGACGCATCTGGCTATCATACGCTACATACGGTGCCCTCGGCGCCAGTCCCTTCGGCATCGACACAGGCTCTGATATTATCGGTCGAGAGTTCAAGCTTCTCAACCAGACAAAACAATTCTTACTCAACGCCGCACCCGAAGACCGCTTCGGCTTCTTCTTCGACGAAGAACCTAGCGAGAAAAAGCCAGAGCAGTGGACTCGTGTCTTCGGCGACATCAAAGTCATCGTAGAGCGCTGTTTCGTCTTCGGCAAGCCTGGTCCTGGCGGTGGCATGATCATCCACCTCGGCAACTCCAAGTTCTTGCTTGTTGGTCGCGGCTTTCATGCACGCTTCAAGGCAGCGAGTCAGGATGCTACTTTTGGTGGTATTCTCCGCGGTGAGGAGAAGGAGATTGATGAGAATGGAGAGTTGAGGACTTTGAGAATTTTGAATGGTGATGAGACGAGACATGGGGAGTTTATGATGATGCCTAATGACGATCCTGATTATGGTGGCTTTCCTATTGCTGTTACGCCTGGGGCGAGGACTTGTATTGCCGAGGTGGAGGCCTATTGCATCACTGAGGATGAAGACGATCGATAGAACTACAGTGTGAATAATCATCATAAATTGCCAAAACCAGCTTCCAGAGAGAGAAAGAAATACTGACTAGGCAATTAAAAATCTCTGATACCGTTGACAAGTTCGAGAACAATTTTAGCGGTAAGTGAATTCGCATGTCCAGTTCATATAATCAAACTCGAGCTCCCCTGCACACCTGGCACCCCTTCCACGCAAAAGACAAATAATACCGTCATCGTTAGCATTAATCAAGCGATGTCTTACCTACAGCAGATATTGAGTGAATATTAACCTTGCTTGTATCAAGTAGTAGCCTAACGATAGCCTCAGAACACCCGCCGGCTGTATATGACAATGGTGTTCGACCCTCAGTGTTCCTCGCTTCAGGGTCAGCGCTATCAGTGCCAGATGTAGACTTGACGATCGTTTCTCCCCCTATCCAATCTGCTTACATCGCCGGTGTCGGTTCAGCAAGCCAGGAGCGAGTAGCGTTTGAGTCAGGGTCAACCCCGCAGGTGTCAAGGAGAAACTCAACAATTGTCCTGTGGCCTTGCTCAGCAGCATATGACAACGGTGTTCGGCCTTCACTATCCTTTGAGTCAGGATTTACTTTGCCGGTGGCTAATAGTAGTTCAGAAACCACCATATGGCCGTTCTCAGCAGCGAATGGAAAGGGGGTTCTGCCATCTCCAGTGAAAGGATGCGGATCGGCCCCTTCCTTGAGGAGGAGCTTTCCAACACTCGTGTTGCCTCCTTGAACAGTACCATGCAGCGAATATCTACCAGACCGATACGTGTCTCTTAATTCCGGATCAGCGCCTTTCTCCAAAAGTAGCCTGGTAACACCTGCGTGCCCCTCTCGAGCCGCGAGAGCAAGTGGCGTGCTCCTACTGCCTTCATTTGGCTTGGGATTCGGTCTGGCGCCATTCCGAATTAGAAGTGAAGTCATGCTCAAATCGCCGTTTTTTACAGCAATTAAAAGTACCGTCTGGCGTGGATTATTCTCTAGCTCCAGGCTTACACCTTTCTGAGATAACTGGGCTATGATGGATGTGTTCCTGGACTGTACTGCCCAGTGCAAGGCTGTGTTTCCATGACCGTCCCGCATGTCGATTTTGATATCAGAACGCTCTAATATTAGGCCAACAATAGTCTGGTGTCCGTTCTTGGCGGCAAGCATAAGTGGTGCTCTTCTTCCATACGGATCCGTAATTGATGAGGAGTTGGGATCTACGTCGTCCCTTGCGAGCAACAGCTTTGCGACCCTCTCTTGCCCAAACTCAGCTGCATATGATAAGGCCGTCCTATCGTTACGGTCCTTTTCATCTGGATGGTTGCCACTATCAAGTAGACAGCTTTCAAGTAACCATAAACCGAAGTACGCCGCGAGGTGCAAGCCTGAAGTCATTAAAGAAGGGCTGTCCCCATGTTTCCTATTGGGAGGCATCCTAATGTAGCGGTAGAGCCCAATATAGTCATCAGAAGTGAGGAAGCGTAACAGTAACTGCGTTGCCTCGGTTGTAGCTGACTGTGCATGGTATCCCCAGTAATGGACCGCGAAATCGTGGAAGGGATGTGCCGCGAGTTCACTGTCACGTCTTTTGAGCTGACGGCATTTGTTTCTATATTCCACATTATAATCCTTCCGAAAAACGTCGAATAAGAGGTAGGTGGCGCAAGTCATGGTCATCTCTGTTTCGGGATCTTCGAACCACTGTTCCTGCTCTCGCTCAAAGTATTCTTGCGCTGTGTAATGGACGAGCCGCACTATGGTCCTCTCCTCATCAAGAACGACAAGACCAGCGCATAGTGATAAGATAATTTCTGAAGGAGGAATAAAGTTTACATCAAGCTTTTTAGTATTCTCCCGCACTACAAGAGCGTGCTGGAGCTCCTGCAAAGAGAGCGGTCTTTTGGAGCGTACGACCCAAGTTGAGATCTTCATAGCGAGCGCCTTGCGCTTGAGTTCTTGGTCTTGAATCCGCGTCATGGCTTGATGATAATGATCATCCAACCCTAGTGCTCCCTTGTTGAAGCTTTCCAAGATTTCCAGTAAATCACCTTTGGTTGGCTGAGATAAGACAGTACCTGTTTGGAGCGAAGCGAGTAGGAACCTGGGTAACGAATTAATATCGAGGTCGTCCCAACGTAGGTCTTAAATAACATACATTCCATCGGCGAAATTGACGATCCTGCCCCTGATTCCGGCCTTTCAATGAATCGTCAATGATCAAAGAATCGTTCAATGAAATCTACCTATCCAAATACCTTCCAATATCATCATCAGTTGCAGCAATGTTCTTTGTGAGGCTACCACTAAAGAAGTCGGACACCTCCTTGTTGGGCCTTGACGTGGCAAGGATATTAGCAGTCACATGTTCTTGAAGGCGACATATCTCCCTCAAAACTGTCGCCCGGGTGTGATCGGATGCATTGCACTCATCCAGGGCGTCTACGACGATGTAAATCTTTGAATATTGTTCCGCCACAGAAAAGAGAGCTTTCAAAACTTGTTCAAAGGTCGGATGTGTTCGGAACTTCTCATGTGCTTTGTATAGGTCTTGGACGCTATTAGGAAGTGGGGAGCGTCCTTGTGCAAGTTGTCTCAACAGACTAGAAAGTGTATCAACGGCCGTTTGTTAAGTATACCGCTGGTAATTGCAGTAGATATATGCAATGCCAACGTCTGGTACTTGCCAGAACTTCGCAAGAATATGATTTACAACCATTGATGTGATAACAGTTCTCCCTGCGCCAGGATTGCTCAAGCACAACATATTTCGGTTACCGTAATGTAGCCATATTTCAAATTCTTGGGAATATATGAACTATTGGCCCGTCCCAGGTTCTGCTTTTGTGAAGATGTCTTTATGAGAAATGGCATAGTCGTAACTAGTACACCACTCCAAAATGTCTCGCTCATGGTTGGAATGATGTTAGAAATCGGCTTAAAGTTTTCAATCACGTCGTTAACTGATTCTTGCAGCTCTTCATACTGGTTTAGTACCCTTCAGATCACGATCTATTAGATGTTGCAACTCACCTGAAATAATATCAGCTATTTTCCTTTGGTTCTCAATGCTGCTTGGAACAATCTGCAAAAGTAGCTTTTTGGCATATGCTACTGCCACCATTGATGCATACCCTTGCCACTGATCGTTCTTGTGCGTATCAGAATAATCGCAGATTCCTCGGATTACAAGACACGGAAAATGATTCATCAGCCCCGCAGCCTCCATCTCAAAGCAAAGCACATCGTGATCTCGCGTAAGCCTGTCGCGGATGGTTGCATCCTTCATCAGCTTGTCCGCCGATGCTATGACACCATGATGGATTGTCGGGTCATCGTCATCTTCATCGCGCGGTGGCCGAGCGACCAAGACAGTTTCATCGTCTCCACACTGCTCTGGGCAGCTGCCGTCTTGATGGATGATATGACTCTGGTACAGTCGGTCGTTTTCGTGGCCCGGTAGCCTATACTTCTTTCGTAGGCGGGTGTTCTTAGCCAGTGCTTGCTCAACAGCTTCTTGAATATTGTGACCGTCTATCTCATGGCGGGCTCGCAATCCGGCGATCGCTGTTCGCAAGATATTGGGCGCTTGGTTCATAGGCCCAGTCATTTCCAAGGGCTGATTTTGTATTGCCTTGCCAAAGTCATACTGTAAGACGCCGCTCTTCCCTCCGCGAGTAGCACTAACAACGATATCTCCGAGGCGGATATCGTGCTTGTTGCTGGGTGCGCCACTTCCAATACCGACCATAAGACCAATCCTGACGTTAGGAAAGCTGTGCAAAAGGTCCCTCGCAACGCATGCTGCTGACGATGTTCCATATTCTCCATCAGGCAGAACTGCAATAACAACCATGTGTCGCCCGATTTTACCCAACCTGTAGCTATTGTTATCATGCGGAGAAACAGAGGCTGGCAATTCGTGCACTTGATCGAGGAACGCTTCTGTAGCTACACGCTCAGTGCTTACTGCGCAGATCCAAGCAACTGTATAGTGATGCGGGTTCGACATCTTATACCAGCCATGCCAAACGTTGAGACAATATAGGCTATCAAGGTATGCTTTGCAGAGCTGAACACACCAAATGTCAATGACCGGACGGAGAGGTTATGTAGACACATTGCTGCCCTCATGCAGATGTGCCTGACCAGTCGGGCAGCTATGCAGTGCGTTTTGACCTCTTGGCAGGCCGGTCCGCTACAACGCCACTGCTTATTGCTTTACCGTTCGTTCTGCTGTGCGACAAAGTTTTACTAAAGAAGAAAGAAGAGAAGACTGTTCAATATCACCATAAGGGAAGCATTCGATAAGATAGTCCAGCAAGTCCTTTCTAGGATATAGAGAAAGTCTGAGGGATACCATCATCTCCAAGACAAACGCTTCCCCAAGTGGGGTTTATGGAAAACGATAAGAGATCTTTTACCTGCAAAGGAACTACGTGAAGCTGTTGGGAAGACGTGCAATCTATGGTGAATTGCAAGAATTCTTGTGTGCTGAGTGGGTATTCCCCTTCCAACAGTAGAAATGTAACTGAAAGAGAGAACGAGCACCGGATTCAAAGGAAGAAGCCATATTATACCGTGCCCAAGTTTTATATATAGGCAGGGCAAAGGGGTCATAATGATGGGAGGAAAGTGTAAATATCCTTAAAACCTTATCCAATCCACCCGTCATTCAGAGGTGAGGGTGCCCCCTGCAAGATCCTGGGGACCTGGTCATCGCAATGTACCGTGCTAACAATATCACTAAATTGGTTAAATGTGTTCTTTTATCGTGATGAGCCAAGGCAGTGACTTACTGTATCCCGTGTCCGGTCTGCTTCCTGCAGCTGTCATCGAGGGAGAGCAGACGTGCTCTGCCTTCAACATCATAGCCGAATTGGACGAACTGAAACACGAGCGTGTTGAGGGGTTCGTCATGCATGGTTAGGTGGTTGATGGCCCTGTGGATCGGCCGTTCTACGTTCGTGCCTGGCTCCCATACCCCGTCAGTGTAGATGTAAACGTTTGTAGGCTTAACCCTCTTCCCATCAACAAGAATCTTGTCAAGAATATGGTCAATGCATGCCCCCATGTCACATTTACCTTGGACTGTCTCCATTTTATCGATGGCTGTCTCAGTCTGCGAACTCGTCTTGTATACACCAGGCTTCCTTGTGATTCCTGACGCTGAGTAAACCTCGATACCGTCATGATTCGTTGTTTTGGCGAAGTAGCTGATTACCCTAACAGCAACTTTGACCCGTTGCATGTGCTTTCTCATAGAACTAGAATCATCGACAATCATGATCTGGAAATGGTCAGTGAGTGGATGATGCACTGAAAGACAACTATCGTAACGAACCTGAGCTCGTCCCCCGCGGGCCTGAATCACACGACTCGCTTGCTCTATTCCCGGAAGATACATTATGGCTGTTGACTTATCTGATCGCAGTGCAAGTGGGGGAAGTCTGAAGGGCGACCGATCGGCATTTTCCATTATCGCAGAAATTCGTTCGATGGTTACCATCTGTGGCACAAGATCGTCACTGACCGAGGCCAGAGACTGTAGAGGTGGAGGAATTGGAGACGGTAGCTTATTAGAAGCTGAAAGGGGGTGGTGGGAACGCTCAGGCAGGTCATGGTCTGAAAGAGGCCCTCCCTCTTGTAGCCGCATAAAAGACAGCACCTCCGTATGTTCCCAAGCGGGAAACATCTGTGCCAAGGTAGTCGCTGATAAGGGGATCCCCAAGTCTGACACCCCGTTCTTGATAGCTTTGAGAATACCTAGCGGTCGTTCCAACAAAGCCAACAAGCTGAAAAGTAGCCGCCTGGAGGCGAGTCGTTCCTCCGTGAGTTCCTGGGCATGTTGATATGGCCGATAGTCCCAAACCTGCTCGGTGCAGTAGTCGACTAGCATCATGTCTTTTACTACGTCTATGGAGACCAATAACTCGTGGAGGAAGTCGCGCAAGGCTCCTCGGGTAATTTCCTGGACGAAGATGTCAACAAAAGCTCCCACCGCACCCCCTGCTTGCAGAGCTGTTGTCATCTCAGCGGTGATCGATCGGCAGGTATTTGATGCTAGTTCGAGAAAACGGCGCCTGTTGTGGTAACTCTCTACAGCTGTCGCCAAAGCTGCATCCAAGAGACCATTGCATTCTGCACGAACTCTTTGCATATGCTCGATCTTACTGTCTCCCTCAGTGGCTGGATGTAAGTTTGCAACAATACTCCAATCAACTGCTTCTCCTGTTTCAATCTCTTGAACCTGCTGCATTGCCTGATCTGTAGCTATCTCCTCTTGACGTGCTCTTTCAAAAGGTGTGTCCACCTCCGAAAGCTGAGTCCTATGGCCTTTTGTAGTTGCGAAGTGATCGGCTAATGTACTTCTTTCCCCAGTGTCCTGACCACTACTTAACCCTTGGTCACTGGAAAAAGTGTCTCTTCCTCCGTCTCCCAGTTTTTCAGTTGAGAGTCGAGGTGTTAGGAGGGCCAAAAACTGTAGATGACCGGCGATGTGGTCCAATATCATCGTCCTCTCTGCGCTGCTGGTAGCTTCCGTGTCAACCGCGACTGGTAATCTTGATTCTGCAACATCAAACCGTACCGTCTTTGAAGCTACTTTGTTCGGGGAACCAGTATTTTGCTTCGGCAACGATTGACCTGGGTCCGGGGCCCTGGAGATACTACCCTGGAGATTTGCAATCTCGGCAAGAGGAAGGCAACAAAGAGCGCAGATGTCCATGGTATGGGCAGCATCTGACGTTCGTTGGGAATCAAACTTTGATCTTGAGTACCAAACTCCATCATGATCCTGCGCAATATGTGTTTTCCAAGCCGTCCGGCTGGTAAAAGCTGGAGACTCCATACATTCACTAGAAACACACAGGAATGGCATCAAGTCATTATTTACATGAGATCTAGGCCACGTCAGTATGCGAACATGAGGTTCTTCGGTTCAACTTCCCTCCACCACTTATTGTCCACGAAGTCGTCTTTGAGAAAGATCTTTCGACAGAAGGGACAAGGCTTTCGTTCTTCTCCGTCCTCGAACTTGGGAGGGCTGGGGAACTTTGCTCCTATCTCTAGTACTGTGGATGCAATAGCCCGCTCACGGTACGGCATCTTGGCCTCCACGGTGGGGATGATGATTTGTGATCCGAGCTCCGACGCTCGAGTGCCAGAGAGAAAAGAGGTACCGCCACTGACTTTGCTTCCACTAGCCTTTGGCCGTACCGGGTCCTCGTCTTGCACTAGTTGCCGGGGTAGCGATGATGCCCTCTTATTTAAGGGTGCCGGTTGGAGTTGTACTTGTTTGAGATTCTGTCGTTGTTGTCTATCAGAACGACTGTCCGCGCGGAGCTTCCTGTCATGAGATCGCCAGTATAACAGCTTCATATACCTGTGAGCCATCCACTTGCTCAGATATCTGCGCAGGCTCTCTGGAGCCTCCGGATAGAGACCGTTCACGGCAAGTGTGGCCTTTACTTCGTATGAAGAGACCTCTGAAGGCTTCCTTGCTTCAAATGCCTTGACCCGAGTATCTAGAGATGAAGTAGAAGACTGCCGGATGTGGATAGCAAGACGGTCTAGCTCGTTGATGGACTTCTGTATGCTCTCGGCTTCGATCTTCCTCGTATCTACCTCATCGTCCGAGGATTCATCTGAACCTGGCTCACTGGGCTCGGCTATCGCTGATTTCGGTAAGTCACAGTTCCAGTCAAAAAAGGTTCCCAAATCTTACTCTGATTGATGCTCACGTGAAGCATGTCTAGCAACAAGAGGATTAGGTCGCGATATTGAGGGTGACGCTGGAGCCGGTGATCAAGACTTCCGTTACCGTCTGCAAAGACACCGAGATAAGCGGCCCAGTTCAAAAACTTCTTCTCGAACTGCCGAAATATCATTTCATATCTTTTGTCTTCTTCCTTACTTAGAAGCTCGATGGCACTATCAAATTTGGAGGCGCAGATAGAAGCCAGAGTTGAGATAAGGCTCTCGGTGGGGTCCACCAACTTATCTGATTGAGTTTCAGGATGGGTGCTCGGCTTAGTGGTATCTAGGGCTTGCGTTGAGGCTAAACTTTCCGATGGTGTCGCCGTGCTGAAGGGATTATTGGAATCGCACATCAGGACTCTGAAAAGCAGGCGGTGGGGTTTCAACGATTGTAGTAGTGGCTGGAGTCTGATAAAGGTATATCAAGTTGCGTGATAGATTAATCGCAAGGAATTCTATTATATGGCGAGTTGAACACTGGGTGATATGTTTTTCTTGAAACACTATTCTTTGCCAAGGCGTGATATTGTAGACAATGGTGGCAGTGCTACAGGGTCAACAGAGTCGGGTGGTCGCCGTTGACGATGGCTATTGAATATAGGCAATTATATTGATCACTGAGCGGCAGCAATAGAAATAATCGTGGAAGAATCAACGAACTCAGATCTTCGGGACAAAAATGCGACTGCGACGCGTTGAGTTATTAGGTTAGTTAGGTGATTGAAATTTGATTGATTGAGGCCCTCGCTGTGTAACCTTACCCCTCTTTTGAGCGACTGGAATTCGAGGATTAACGCTTATGTTATCCATCCAATGCACCCGATCCTTAACCGTGTCTCAGCTAGCCAATCCGCCCTGCAGGTCATGCTGACCCAGAAGATATTTCGCTTACCGTTAGAAGCGGGGGTCAATGACTTCGAGGTTCCGTATTGTGGTTAAATTTACATTCCAAGTTTAGTTCCCATAACTCACACCATCTTCCTCAACCTTGCTATACTCGAAATGGCGTCTTTCAGCTCCCAACCTGCTTTCCATCTATGCCCCGACTTCCACATCCCGCCGCCACCTGATGGCCACCTCGAACTGGGCTCGATGCTTCGCGGCCTCGACTTTAACGGCGTCTATTCCCCGCTCGACGGCGGTGATACTGTCGAGATCCCGGATGAGCAGCTGAAACCGATTTCAGCGAAGACCGGCTTCAGTCGCACTCTCAAGGAGCTGCGAGGCATCGAGGGCAGCATCTGGGCCAAGACTTTTGGCAGCGATGGCCTAGGGGCCATGTTCTCGTTCCTGCGGAAGAGAGAGAACGACGAAACCCTCACCGTCGACAAACTCCTCGTGCAGTACTTCATCCCCACGTCTGAGTATATGAAGAAGGCGCTCGAGATCGATAACGTTGCCCTGCACATTAACACGAGCAAGCGCAAAAAGCCCGTATACCTCGTAACTGGCCTGATGTGGGTCGAGGGAGCTAAGCTGTCGAAGGTGCGGTCTTCGCAAAGAAAGCTTGGCGGGCAGGCTGCAGCAACGGACCCGCACTCCGGACCCACTGGCGGCGGTAGTGGAACGTACGAGGGTGAAGAAAGCTTCTCCTCCAGCTTTGACGGGTCGACTCCATTCATTCTTGGGATTCGGGTTCGCAAGGTTTGGTGGGAAAGGGACGGTGTAAGACAGGAGGAGGAAGATATTGTTGGAGCGACGCTTGGCGATCGCAAGGACAGTAGCGAGAGCATACTAGATGGGCTCAAGTACGTCGACGATGAAGTGGCTGGTGCCACCGGACAGAGCACCGTCGATGAGAGAAAATTGGGCAAAGGAGATCCTGTAACTTGGATCTTGCCTTGAACTATGGCGGCTTGTTGTTACTGAAATGCTGTGCTGCTCGTCTTATTCTCAGTCCTATTTAACAAACTCCCGCGTGATGGTATCCCAAACCCATCTCCTACTTGACTCGTCCATCTCCCAGCCACTCGTCCAGTGATGCCACGGCGCCATGTAATACAGCCGATCTCGCTGATCGCCTTTTGGCGTAGACATCAGCCTTAGTACCCTTTCCATTCCTTCAGGCGTTTTGAGCTTCCTCTTCACACGAGAAGTAATTGTGGGTTCCCGAGACGCGAGGTCAAGGACCGTCGCCGCGATTCCTGCGGCGATCGGTGTTGCAAAGGACGTCCCGGACTTGACTACATTTTTTAACCTCGAGCATGCCCTCCCTTTTTTCACAAAATATTCTTTTTCCATGAGTTCAAGCCCCATCCCAAGCGTCATAAAGTTAAAGCCGCTCTGAATTTCCGGGTTTATCCTTCCATCTTCACCATTCCCCTCTGATGCATGAACACAAATAACCGGACGACCAGCGTTCGCCGGGAATGGCCGAGGATCATTTTTGCCGCTATTAGAGGCGGCTGCGAATATGAGTCGAGGCCAGGCGTCTTGGAAGGCCGATTCGATCTCGTCCACGATCTCATCGTACTTATCCCGGGCTGACTGCTGCGTCGCTTCATCTACATCGTCCCGAACCTTGGGCGGTCTTAGACCAAAGGACATTGAGATTATGTCTACGTTCCAAGTATTCGCTGCATACTTAATGGCCTGGTACGTTGTAAGTGGTAGCATATCAAGTTCTCCCGAAATTTAGAAACTGAGCTGTCATACCTTAGCTATGTTCTGGGCTTCGTAGAATTTCAAAGTGTTGTGGTTGAATACTTTGGCGACAAAGATATCCGCCTCTGGAGCAGCCTTATGAAGGAGGTAGGCGCAGTTCGTCCCGTGGAGCCCTTCGTCTTGGTCACTTGAGTCACCACCAACCCAGCTCTGGCACCACTCCTCCTTCAATCGTCCCTGCTCCTTGGCTTCCATGATTCCGGCATGGTTGAAGTCGATTCCGGTGTCAATGACTGCGATGCGAATCCGCCGTGGTGGCTTGCTCTCTTCTACTCTGCTGCGAGAACTGACATAGTCTGAGCATGACTTGTGGAATGTTTCGAGACGTGCCCAGAACTCGTTGGCCCTTTGAGATGTACAAAGTATTAGCAGCCGAAATACGGCAAGTCTATCAGGGAGGTACCTACGTTGAATGCGTCGAGTCATAGCTTGCATCGAAAAGTACAACGCTGAGTCCACTCGCGTCGCCATGTTGAATTGAAGTTTGTTTTTTAAAGGTGTCCTCTGCCATGTCCGTGCATGTAGATGTGTCGGGAGAACTGGAGTTAGTAAGGACAGAGGGTCGCTGCGCTCCCGCTTGGCCTGCAGATTGTAAGGGCTCTTGTGCAGCATACGGATTTTTCAGACCGTCGATCTTAGAGGCAACGACTTTTTCCAGAGTTAGATCACTATCAATCTTGGTGAGAATAGTGTCAAACACTAAACTCCAAGCAACCTCTATCCTATGATCAGATTGACTCTCCCTCAAGCGGTTCTGATACTCCATGTGAAAGTTCAAGCAGCCGAGGGCAGCGTGTAGCAAAGACAACCTCTCCCGGTCGATTTCTGGTCCGTAAGCCAACCTCTTGCTATACAAGTCCACTGCTCTACGCAGCTTATTAATCGTATCCCAAATAGTCTGGCTAGAGCTAGGTTTGAGCTTCAACTTGCTTAGGCGGTCCCCGTGCACGATTTGCAACAGAGCTTTAGTGAGCAGCGCGAACTGAGGCAGAGGCTTCTGGTCCTCCTCATCTTCCTCGAGACTACCGGAGGGGTAAATACTGGACAGTGAAAAATACTTTCGATGGCTTAATGTGCATGTTGTCTTTGGAATCGAGACAAATAACCTTCGTGACTCAACGGGGTCCAGGAAGTGAATGCGTTTTGGATTCCAAGTCTCAAAAACGTGATCAGATTCCATGGAGAGCATCAACCCGACAACAAGCTTAATAGCAAGAGTCTTACGTTCATCGATCTCGAAAATGCGACCATTGTTCAACATCGAGTCCAGGGTCGGCTCTTTTGCGAAGTGGCCATGCTCAATGAGAGTCCGTAGACTATGATTGGGCAAGCTATCGCCGTACATCCGCGTTCTGTGAATTGACCTGGGAAAGTGTATTGATATTCCCGCGTCTGAAGCAATTTTGAAGTCATTTGAGACATAGAATTCGAGGTCCATGTCATCTCTGTGGCAGGCTTTAAGCGCGTTGCATAGCCCTCGCTTTTTGCAGCTAATGGTGTGTTCCGGTCTGACCATCGTGAGTATCGCAGACATAATCATGATAGTAGTGACTTACTGCAAAAGATACATTCTGGCGGGTTGCCAGTTTCCGCCCGGGCAGATCGCAAAGAAGAGATCAATAGGTAGGCTCGCTGACTCGCCTGCTGCGACAGAAGTTGTAACGTCGTCCCATTCTGGTAGCTGTAGTAGGGCTTTGTGCACGTTCTGGGCGCAAAAGCCGAAGTGCGATAATACGGCACGACAGGCCGTTGCTGTCTGGCGACGGAACTTGTGAAGCAGAGCAAATGACGAGGGAGATCCATTGGAAACCAGTGTCTGAGGAGACAAGGGAACAACAGTATCTAAAGAGCCACCCGAAATCTGCAACATATCAACAAAGCTATTAAATGATACTAATACTTCTGAAAAATATCTGACTGCTGCAAGCATTCTCTTTCGGGTGTTTGTGTCAGGTCGCTGCCCGGGTGTCATCAATGCTACAAAGGCGGTTGCTGTCACTTCATCCTCGGCGATATTGAAGATGAACTGGGTTGGTGAACTCCTGGATGTTGGTATCAGTTCTAGAGTGATGGTAGAGGACGAGAGATGCTGGAGATGTTCGACCAGTCGCGTCAGCCGCGAGAACTTTGATATGTCCTCTGTCTTATCATACTGGCGAGGAATTAAGAGAGGGTTGACCCGAGCTTCGAGAACATGGCATAGCAGTGTTAGCTGAGATAATGCTTGGGCGGTTGATGGAGAAGACGAGTCTCCTCGCGTTTCCCAATCTTCTTCGGTCAGAGGCATCGGCTCAGACTCTGAACTTGACTCTGAAGATGTATCCTCTCTATCGGAATCATAATCTGTTCCAGAGTCGGTTTCAGACTCTGAGCTATCCTGGGACAGATCGTCCTCAGCCTCGGATTCTAGGTGTTGCAACATGTCAAGTCGTAGGACAGTGAAGGTCCGGCGGATTTGGAAGTCCAGTTGGTTGATTTCGTTGCGGATCTCCCGCGTCTTCGCACTGCCATTAGTGAAGGCTGGGCCTTTCTGGCTACCGAATTCATGGTCGCCATAGCGTAGTGCATTTATGAGTCTCCACTCTACCCTTTCCTCGATGCCACCGCCAGAGACCGTACCGCCTGGGGTCATGCTACCAACCAGGATCGTGGGAACAACTGTCACGAAGTTCAGATGGAATGTGGCAGCGTAGGCCCGCGACAAGACACCTCGACTCCACTACCGCTGATCAACAGCAGCTTTTGAATCAAGGCTGTGATCAGTCGACGGTCGGGTTTTGGCGCTAATGTCACTGATGAGGAGAAGGCGAGGTATGTAGAGCTGGACCTTACAAAGCGACCAACGGCCGGAGCGCACTGAATTTCAACGAGGAAGACAACGGTGCATCATGCGAAGGATAGCAGCAAGGTTTGCGACTTCGATTGCGGTGGTGAGCTAGCCGCCGCGCCACAATTAGAGTCAGCTGAGGGGTTGTTCGGAAATAATTAGCGACTATGTACCTTCTGAGTTTTGCCACCCCCTTATGCGCGAATCGTGAACTTTTCTGATAGATGCTTTTGAAAATTAGCAGTAGACTGGAACTCAGATCTCTAACCTTCGCTACACTAGGGTATTTGGACTAATTGGTAACGAAACTAAGTTCACATTTGCCCAGCTACCTAGGCTTGATCAGCTCCATAGTCAGCTTTGCCCGTCGCCTATTGGTCCGAAACCATCGGGTTCCACAGGGAATTTCTATCCACTCAACATAAATGATGAATTTGGCACTGGTAGGCTGCTCGAGAAGGGCGGCGGTTGGTTTCTCTCGAAACTAGCCACTAGGCCAAGTACCCAAGCCAAAGGCTGGCTGAGGCAAGACGCATTAGAGTTTACATCGCAGCTTCATCCATTTCTCCAACACGATAAGCGACGCGGTCCAGGACTAACTTTTCGGTAAAGATGCCAGCGCGGGGATTCTTTTCAAGGGGATATATAAGACACAGGATAAAGAATAAAATCAAAGGCCTTTTAGTTTAGAAATTGCCTCTCCTTATGTAATTTCTTACTACATTAGATTTTATAATATATTAACCTTAGAATGCTCTTAACTACCCGGGACTACAGTCTATAGAGATAATTAACATAGCGCATAGCTATTGAGATCATAAGTAACTTACGCCTTTGAAAGCAAACTGCAATAGCATGTAAATAAAGCTGATGTACTGTATCAGGCTATGACGTCTAGCTTGAGCAATAATCTGAGGTTGACGTTTTAAAGAACTATCGTCGAGCTTTTCATCAATGAGGTATGCCTCAGTTGAAGAGCTACAAATATAAATAAATACAGCACTCTACCATAACTGCCTTCCTATGACGGGAGTCTAGTTACCTGCTTCTTGAAGATCCTCTGCTTTAACATGTCCTATCTGCGATACCATGTCATGGAAGCGTGCTAGGAGGCTGCGCTGATACCACCATCCCACCAACGCAACTATCACTAGAAATACAGCACCGGCGACGCCCGAAGGGAACCAATACCTTTCTGCATACCAAATCTGCTCCCTCGTTCCAGTATTCCAGAATATTTGAGCTTTGGGGTTTGTTCGGTCCAGCCAGTATCTCGCCTATCATACCAGTTGTCAGTGCTACTGTATGGTATGGGAATCTCGTTTAAGGACTCACTGGCATTGCACAGACGCAGTTGTTGAAGAGACCGATAAGGATGAAGACTATGTCACAATGAGCCCGTTGTCGCAGAAACTGGTAGGGCGGCTGGGGACGTACCTGTGCCGATAATAGAGGTAAAAAAGCCGAAGCCAGCACCTAAAATGAACCAAAAGTCTCGGCAGATCTTAGCTGATATGTGCAATTTGGTATCTTTGATAGGAGTGCCGAAAGGCATGACCTTGCCATTGGCATCTCTCTTCCAGAAGCACCAGTCCAATAGTACCAGACTAATGAGAAGTAGCTGAGAGATGCCGTAGGTGAGCATCAGTAGCGACCGACAAGCAAGGCCAGTTTGTGGAGTGTTATAGCTATGCATTCTGTCAGCTGTGATAAGGGCACAGAAAAGGCCGATGAACGAACCTGACTAAGCCTCCAAGGAATGCGGGAAGAAATACAAGCACGACCGAGGAAGCTGTACAGACCCACAGGTAATTTCCAAACCGGCCTTGCAGTACCTCAGTCTCCAAAGCTTGGAGGTTGTAGTTCTCACTAAGCCGGTGTATCCATTGAGCCTTATCTGGACCGCGGTTCCATATCCATGCCGGTTTGTAAAGCGACCCACCAAGAGATGGATTGTAAGACTTTTGCAAATGCCCAGAAAGTGGTTCCAAGACGCTCTTTGTCGTCTTCTGCAGAAAGTTCAACATACCCTTCTTATCATCTTCGTCAGATGTATTGTTCTCATCTTCATCAACATCAAGCCGAAACACGGCATTGATGGGATCGAGAGATGCCGCTTGCCAGATACTGGGGTTATTGCCTGCGAGCAGAAGGCTGCAAACGATAGCAATATGCGGGATTGTCATCCAGAACATTCCGAATGCAAGTTGGTGTGCCGTTATGCTACGTGCCTATTAGTAATGCGGATACTATGGTATGGTCTATTTGTAAACCCACTGTTCGCCAATGTTGCTCTCAACATCAAAGACAGAGTAAATGAAAGAACTGATGTAGAATAGGATTGGAGCTCCGACAGTACTCCCAAACTTTACCTGAGAGTCAAGCATTGCACTAAGCTTGACCTGTACCGTTTTGATACGTGCCCGCTCTTCTTCGTTGTACAGGCTATTCGGGTCAGTGGTCATTGCGACCATGGGAGTCACTAACGTGTTGTCGTTGCTTGATCGTGTCAGAGGCGATGGGCTCGTATCATCTGGAGCCAGATGACTGCCAGCTGCACTCGTACGCGAAGTGTGTCTGTCTCTGTATTGAGAGAACCGACGGCGCGGCGCGTCTGTGGGTAATACTCTCACGAATTGGACCGAGTGGTCCCATGCAGGAGTATAGTCCAGATTCCCAATCAGAATAACAAGAAGCAAATGTGCACGCTGCTGAATTGAAAGAGTGTTACTCTGCATTCTCTTGGAGAGGTAGTCCAGTATCTGAGCATCCAGATATGCCTCATACATTCCCGACATAAGTACCGGGCCTGCGATTGCGAAGAGTACCGAGAGCCAGACGAGCAAGTCGAGTGTGATGATCAGCATGGTCAAAGGCACTTTGAGTGCGAAGAAGAACAAGCGTCCAAAGGAAAGCGCTTCGATCGGGAAGAAACGCTTTGCGAGGGAAACCTTCCGCCGACGCGGAACATTCAATGCAAAGACCAAAGATGGAAGAATAAATGAGATGAGAGGCTTTACCCAACTATCGTATGCGTGGAAGGGAATGCCTGCCCATCCGGGGCACTTCTCAGTACACCAGTCGTAAGGAGTCCATAGGAACTGGGTAGGACCCTTGAGAGATGCCGAGTCGTTGAGCTTGGCCACACAGGGAAATTGAGGGAATTCCTCCAGCATAGAGAGGTTGCCGTGAAGAAATGTTTGGTCTGGCCTGATGCGAATCGTGCCGTTTTCCATCATCAGGGCCTCGCTGACCGCTTGCATGCAGCATCTCGTGTGGTTTGCGCCGCCAATACTTGGCCTAGGATTGAAGCCCGGGCTAGAGGCATCGCGAAGCCATGGTTCATATATCGAATAAAGGAACTCAGATTCGGGAATGCATATTGACATGCGTACTAGAACAATGAGGAAGACATATGAAGACAGCTGTTTGCGTGGTCCAAACATCAGGACAGTGAAGCTGCTAAACAGCGAGGAAAAGAGAAAATAAGTTAGGTAGAATATTGTAATAACAGTTCAATTGTTGCATTATTTCGTTGGCAAATTTGAACAAGACGCATTTAAATTCGAGATAATCATAAATACTGGCAGAATATGGCTTGACCTGAGGCAGCAGAGTGCAACATCATAAGGCTGGTCAAAGGTGCAAAAGCCTCCTGCTTAATTCAGCATCAGATCTAAGCCCCAATTTCAATCATAATTTGCAGTGACCATGCAATGAGCCCCAAACCAGCTGTAGGCAGAGTGGTTGCCGTGCCCTGCAAAGACCCCTTTTGCCGATCTTAAATCCCATAGCCTCATTTAAACACTTACGATTGGCCCCCAAACCCAGTGCATGACCCTCCCCTCCTCCATGTGCCGTGACTAATGTTCGTAGTAAAGTTGGGTGTCAGAAAGGCCGGCCCTATTTAACTAAACTGCCGCTGTTCCGCTGAGAGCGCTAAGCCCTGGGGTGACAGTGGCCCTTGGGCCTCAGTGCATGGGTCAGGCTTTCTACACAACCGTCGGTGATGGTGACTCTGAGGATCGACGTCACTTTGTTGTAGAGTGGTGGTGCTTGTTTCTAGAAAGGCGAGCGATTTGTTGCGCTGCAGGGCGTTGAGAAAGCGTCCACTCATGACCAGCATTTCGACGCGACGTTATCCAATTGCAGGTCAAAGGTGGACCGTGGAGGTGTATAATTAAAGAGACTGGCCTATGCTGGCCGACTTTCACATGCCTCTACTGATATCATGCATTGTATACTGAAGGGTCCCTTCTGATTCCAGTTACCCGGTTGTTCTTAGTGGCCAGGTCGCATTCGGATGCTGCTGTGGCTGAAGGTACCAAGATGTTGCTCAAAATTGACAGATCATATGGTATGAAGCAGGACGCAGGAAAAACCGAGTTTTGACATTGAAAAGGGACATTCACAGATGTCAGCTACAGCTATCTCGGGATGGCTTCATTTGAAGCGCGCCGTTTTACAACGGAAACGTATGAAGACACCATATTTTTTCCTAATATTGTAACAAGGGGTTCGTCCTTCAACAAAGCATTACACGACCCCTCCAAATCAGATGGAAGTGCCTCTGTTATTCCATATTCTGCACGAGCTTCATCATCCAGCATCGCCGGGTCCACTTGGAGACAGAGTCAGTTCAATCAGCGAAAGGCAGTAACGTAAAAAATCCTTACCTTGACAATCTTTCATTTGCAATTCTAAATGACTTCCAACACCAATACCTCCGCAATGGATGATGGCAGCCAATACAAGATAGAAATTGGAATAGTCATCTAGGAACCGAATTTCCCAGAGTCCTTCGGATTTTTGGCGGACTGGGACGAATCGGTTTTCCGTTCCCCACCCTATGTGACGTCCTACGCAGCCTGAGCTGGGTGCTGTTCTGTCATAGCTCAAAGGGTGGGAAAGACCAAAGGCGCAAATAGCTGGTGAGTGATTGAGTACACCGGACAGAAAGCTGTTATAGAGATCATCTTGGCCATAGGAGCATTTAGGAATAACCGATAGATTCAGATGAATACCATTTGCAAAGGGTGATTCGGGACTGAAGGACGGGACAAGTGAGCGACTGCGACAAACATTCCATATGGTCTCACGTGCTATTACCAGTCCGTCAACGGCCTCCATGGGGCTCATAGGCGCCAGTGCAATCTCAAACTGATGGATCGTAGCTTCAGCGTGGAAGTGAAGGATTGTAATGCCTGCTTGCATGAGGTTCTCCGTAATCTCACACAAAATGGGCATCATGAAGCTTTCCAAAGTTCTTATCCCAGACACTTCATGGGCCATGACATGTGTTTTGTCTACCGAGGGTGCGCAAGTGAACTCAATCTCGAAACCAACCTGAAAATCCACTTTTGCCACTGCATACTGGATTGCCCGTTGCAGGACGTGGCGGGGACATCTGTCCCCAGACTTGAGGGATAGTGGCAGGGCGAGCTTGTCAGGAAAATAACAAAATATTAATGCATGCGTGTCATCTCCAGGCTGGAGGCGAATAGAAGACGAGTCTGGAACAAGCCAGCTTTGGCCAAGACCCCAGTCACCCCCATCATAGAGGTCCGGGGGCGAATTGTTGGCTTGGAACATATTGAGGCTGCCCAGTCCATGGTATTGACCCTTCTCCACAAGGTCGCGAAAATGAGTAATTGTCAATACTCGGCCTCGAAGTACTGATACGTAGTCCAGCCAAAGGAGGCGCACGAATCTCAGGAGAGGGTGGTCATCCAAGAAACTGAGGATCGCCGTATCCGATAGATTGACGTCGTACATTTTGGATCAAGAAGTGCTCGGTGAGTTGGGGCGGTGCAACATGATTACACCCGTGTCTCAAAAGTACAGGCGATTTATAGTGATGACAAGATTAACTCTTTTAAGGGGATGGAGAGGAGGGTGTTTCAGCCTTAAAAGGTACATACTCAATGTCACTTTGTTTCGCTAATGACAATTGCGTCTAATGGGCCATTTTCAAACCCCCTACAGCGGAGGCTTGTGGCTGTTTTAGCACTGTAACCGGTGTGAGAACCCCCTGGACCTGTGGTATCATTCGGTGTAAAGTTGAACCGCTTCGGGTGACACAATCACAATGGCAGTGAGATTTATGACGTGGAAGACATGCCTCACCTCCTTTTACAGACAGAAGTGCAAGATTGCACATATTTTAATTGAGAAGTCACAACCCTCCAAGCAATACTCATACATTCTGAGCGCACACAAGTCGGGCGAGAGGCTTTTTTCAAGGCGTATCGATCGACATGGTGTATATGCAGGGTGCCCTTTTGATTAATTTCCTCGCTGTCACACGGCTAGAGAGCCTACCTTGCTGGTTGCCAGGTGGCCTCATTTCCTTGGAATCAATTACACCATCACAACAGAGTGGCAAGTGAGGCTCTGCCCTGGCGATGAGAGCTGCACCCATCATCCCCACGATTTACTCCAGTCGTTCTGTTTTCTTTCGTCGTTCAAGTCACGTGAGACACTCTAAGAAACAGCTTCTGCTATGCAGCGACATAATATCCGCTATCACAAACCAGTATCAGCGTACCCATCTATTGAAGTCACAATGATTTGCGGGGCGACTTTTATTCTATTCTTGACTCTATACAGTCTTGCGCTGAGTTCACCGACAACAAAGCCGAAGCACGGAGCCAAGGTTGGCGGTGTTTCATCCCTCGATGCAAGATGCAGTCGTGTCGGCACAGACATGCTCCGCAAGGGCGGAAATGCAGTGGATGCTGTAAGTAAGCTCTTAGCAAAGTGGAAACCACCAGATGCTGATTTGTCTAGGCCATCGCCACTGAATTCTGCGTCGGTTTGATTGGTGCGTGCTTTGTTTACGTTTACTTCTATTACTGACAACGCGACTTAGGCATGTACCTTGTCGGCATTGGAGGCGGAGGGTTCGCTGTGGTCAGAAACCGCCATGGACGCTATGAATTTGTTGACTTTCGAGAATCTGCGCCTGCTGCTAGCAATGAGACTATGTTCAATTCTGATCCGGAGAGCTCGTCAAAGGGAGGGCTGGCAAGGTATGTCGCCGCCCAAGTAACTTTACGCAATATAGTACTAAGAGGCTACCATAGTGGTGTTCCAGGCGAGCTGCGGGGGCTCGAATACCTTCATCACAACTACGGAAGCCTACCATGGGAGGAGCTCGTCGAGCCATCCATCACCCTAGCTCGGCAGGGATTTATCGTAGGAAGGGACTTACAAGGTATCATGGACGGTGTCGAGGACCAAAGCCTATTCCTCAGTAAAGCATGGAGACCAGACTTTGCACCAACCGGATCAAGGATCCAAGCTGGGGATCTCATGACAAGAAAGCGATACGCTGACTTCCTTTGCTTGATCCGTGATAACGGCGCTCAAGCATTTTATTCTGGGAAGTTGGCCAAGCAAATTGTGTCCGCAGTACAGGGAGAAGGCGGTATCCTCACCCTCAAAGACTTGCAAGATTATAGAGTAAAGTCGCGCCCTACCGTTGATCTCAAATTTGGCCAGTATCGGCTAGTAACCAGCGGCGCTCCTTCCGGTGGAATTGTCGGCTTGAATATTTTGAATACCTTCCAGGGCTATTCCAAGACCGATGATCCCGCGCGTATTAACTTGACTACTCATAGACTCGATGAAGCGTTTCGCTTCGGATACGGGGCAGTATGTGACGCGCTTTCTGGAATGGTTGACATGGCATCTAGCTAACCGTAATCAGCGTGCCAAGTTGGGAGATCCGGATTTCGTCCCTGGTTTGGAAGACTATCAGAAGCGACTCTTGGCACCTGCCACCGCCAAAGAAATCCGCTGGAGAATTCTAGATGATCGAACGCAGCCAATTGAGGCATACAATCCAGATGGATTGGAAAGCCTTGAGACGTAAGGTCACCTATTTGTTAGTTCATGAACATGCTAACACTACCTAGTCCCGGCACGTCTCACGTTTCCACGGCAGATGCCTCGGGGATGGCTGTGTCTCTAACAAGCACCCTCAACCTTGTATTCGGATCACAGTTAATGATTCCTGAAACCGGACTTATCATGAACAACGAAATGGATGACTTCTCGGTTCCCAATAGATCCAACGCCTTCGGCTTTATCCCCTCTCCTGCTAATTTCATCCGACCCGGTAAGCGACCATTGTCTTCAATGAGTCCTTACATCGTTGAATACGGCCACAATAAGTCGCTAGCATTGGTCATCGGTGGAGCTGGAGGCTCCCGAATCATAACATCAACCGTTCAAGGTCTATTGAACATACTGGATCGCGGCATGGATGCCGTTTCAGCTGTGAAAGAGCCACGGTTTCACGATCAGTTGGTTCCTAATACGGTATGTCACATACAACGGACCTTGATCTAAGTTATTGGACTAACTTATCAGATGTTCTTTGAGTACGATTTCAATAACGAGACACGTGCCTCGATGATAGAAAAGGGCCATAAGGCAGGATGGCTTGATCATGGTTCGGATCTTCAGGCTGTTCGACGCTTACCCAATGGGACGTTCGAGGCAGCAGGTGAGCCTCGCCAACATGATTCAGGCGGCTTTGCAGTGTAGCTTGGGCGGGGTTTTCAGGATTTATTCTGATTTTGACACTTCAAAATAACATTCTGTCACCGGAAATATCACGTACGAGATTTCTGACGCCGCTGTGGTGGAGGACGTCTCTTCTTACATTAATTAGCTTTTTGCTTATTGGACTGCGCTCGACATCTTGTTTGAAGTGATTGTTGATCCAGACTGGCATATTGTAATTCACTAATATTAGATCTAATCTACACGAAACCATGATTAAACCATTTGGCAACATGCACAAGCTACTGAATCATTTACTTGCAGTGCCCACCCAGTTCCTTTTTAAGTCGACATTGTCAGCCTACGGTCCATATCAAGATAGATTTTGTAAAGGGAGGTACCTGAACTGAGTTATCCCATGTTGGTCGAAGCTTGGGTGTCAGCCAGATCACCCAAGTGAAGCTCGTCGCTGTTGTACTTGGCAGTGGTGTCAAGTTCATCCGAGGCGAACCATTTCTTCCAAGGTTGGTCTTGGGTCTCGAGGGACGGAGGTGCGTCATGATGATCCTCCTTGTTGTTCGTCTGCTTCTGGTTTGATGGGTCCATTTTGATGATATTTGATTGCTTTGTTCTCTACGTAGAGTTTTGAGATATTGGTAAGGTTGGTTTGAATGATAGAAACGCCGAAGCCATGAGCTTACTTTGCCCTCTCTTTATAGCTCCGACCTTCCGAAATGGGCAGCTGGTAGTTTCACTTGAGCCGCAAAACCCCCCAAAAGCTCTTGTCTCACATGTCAATCTCGAGTCTAGCTGGGAGAATAGTAATGACGTAATTAATCAAAACGGACCGCAGCGAAGACTATATACTTTGCGTTGACCGGTAAGACGTCTCCTCTTCATTCAACAGGTGGCGTTGCGCCATTGGCCTGGAACTAACTGAAGATTGTCGCAGGTGATCTGATCATTCTGGAGATGGGTGCTGACGACAGAAATATGGTTGCAATGCATATCAGGCTCTGGAAACCAAAACACAACGGAGCAACAAGTGTGGTGTGAACCCCTCATCTACTCTGCACTTCTTCATCTCTGATAACGGGCATCACGTCATTTACCCGAAACTGATTTTAGCCTATATCTAGGATGAGAGTTCATCAAGTCTAAATGGAAGCTTATGCCGAGTAAAACCCAAGAATGAACCAGCTACCAAATTGAACCTTTCGTTATGACTGGCGACACAGTGATTAGTTTAGGGTTCCTCAAGGACAAGCCTCTCTACGAGCGAGAGAAGCCGTACGTTCTCTTCGTCGGCAAACCAGGCATCGGAAAGAATGAAACGAACACCAACGTTGAGCTGGAAACAGTCAGAGACATACCTTTGAGAGACGTCAGAGGGATATCGGACTCATTTACCCTCGACAAGCACGGGTTTCAATTCATCGCTCACCAACAGACTTTCTGCGACTTCGAAGATGAAGACTTGGTTAAGCAGCTGTATCTCGAAGAGGTCAAGGAAGTGATACAGTTCCATGTTCCTTACGCCAAAAAAGTGCATATATTCGATTGGAGAGTATGTTACAGCCTTTAATCGATCCACATGTATCACATACCTAACTTCTTGTTACAGCGGAGAAAGCAATTTAGCCCCAGCGAGGCGAAGGAACGAGTTTCTGCAGCGCAGCTAGTCAGTCGATCAGTCATTCTTGCTCCGTCACAAACAGTTCACTCAGGTAAAATGTTTACAAAAACAAAACACTTTCTGTTCGTTTTAACATGCCTTGCAGATACTACCGAGTTCAGTCTACTCAAAAGAGTCAAGCGTGAGCTTCCGGACGAAGCCAACGAACTCATGAAGGGAAGAATCCAAATGATCAAGTCAGTGAGATCTAATACAACCCACAGTCCTTGAGCTTTTTGAGTCATTATTACTAAACCTATCTTCAGCTTCTGGAGGCCAATTTACCACGAGGTACAAAACTGGCCACTTGTTCTTTGTGATGCCCAAACAGCAGATCTACAGGACTTGCGCGCGGTCGATCAAGTGACAAGAAGATTCATAGGAGATATCTATTACTCAGTCTACAATGACGCTATGAGATGGCACTACATGAGCGGCATGCAACCAAGTGAAGGCGCGCTGTTCAAGAGTTGGGACACCAGTCCTGATGGTACTGCCAAAGGTAGGCTCTCTAAATCCTTCACATGACCGGCATTCTAATTCTCAAGCCTGTCTTCATTCATCCTCAGCGCTTCCCTTTCACCTTGTGCCTGAGGGTCACAATCCTCGATACAGCATTGAGGTCCGTGCTCTTGTGTTCTCGTAGCTAGCAATAATAGTAAGTAATGTGGATACTCTATGGGTCACTTAACACTCAAGCCTCAAAATGAATTCTCCTTAGCTTCGTTTTTACCCCGCCCTTTACAATTCGCCTTCAAACAAACCTCGGCACATTCACCACCCTACTTAACAATATCACGATTTTGGCTTTTTCCACCTATGCAATAGATATCAGTTTCAATCGCCAACTCACAAGCACCTGTGTCAAAATGACCGTTGTTCACGGCAAGTGCAGCGATCGATTTCAGAGCGTCCGTTCCCTTCTCGAGAAGTATATCGAGTCTGAAGAGGAGCTGGGCGCCTCGATAACCATCAACATCGACGGCGAAGATGTCGTCGACATGTGGGCTGGTCACGTCGATCAAGAAAGAACGAAGCCATGGGATGAAAATACCATTGTCAACGTTTTCTCGTGTACGAAAACAGTCACCAGTCTCGCGGTCCTCATCCTCATTGATCGAGGATTGATCAACGTTAATGAACGAGTCTCACACTACTGGCCCGAATTCGAACAGAACGGCAAGCAAGATGTTCTTGTCAGACATCTGCTATCCCACACGTCAGGTGCATCGGGTTGGGAGGAGGCTCTATCAACCGAGGACCTTTATGATGTGGAGAAAAGCACCGCGATGCTGGCGAGTCAAGCACCGTGGTGGACACCTGGAACGGCTTCTGGTTACCATGCGTTAGCTTCCGGCCATCTTTTGGGAGAGCTTATTCGACGCGTCTCTGGAAAGTCGCTGCGCGAATTTGTCGCCGATGAGATTTCAGGCCCCTTGAACGCTGACTTCCAAATTGGTGCTTCGGAAAACACCTGGGATCGAGTTACACCGATTGTGCCTCCGGGCTTCTCAGGTATCACGCCCGAGTTCAAGGCTGGATCTGTGCAAGCGAAGACGTTGCTGAACCCTCCTCTGGATCCAAATTCGGTGAACACTGAAGGATGGAAAAAAGCAGAGCTAGGTGCTGTGAATGGCCATGCCAATTCTCGCTCGCTTACACGCATTCTCTCTGCGATCTCCTTGGGAGGGTCGACTGCAGGCAAGCAAGTGCTGAAGAAGGAGACAGTTGACTTGATATTTGAGGAACAGCAATCTGGGGAGGACCTGGTTCTGAAGATGCCGATCAGGTTTGGCGTTGGGTACGGACTGACTCCTTGCCCTGCACTTGCCTGGATCCCGGAAGGAAAGATTTGCTTCTGGGGAGGTTGGGGAGGTTCTTTCGTCGTGATGGATCTTGACAGACGGATGACTATTTCTTACACTATGAACAAGATGGGTAGTGGTCTTGTGAGCAGCGATAGAGCTGAGGTCTATGGCAAGGCTATCTATGATGCACTACGTGAGTAGTCTAACCAAGAAACGTGCCGTTTCATAATCTAGAGACTGAGATCTATATCGAGATGAGCTCTTTTAAACCCCAATCTGTGCGATGATGTCGTTCCATCTACCTTTGCGCATCGGATCGAGTACGCGTAACTTAGTAAGCCAAGTCTGCAGATCAATGAGATCTTCCTGGTCTCTGTCGCGCCGTTCTAACTTCTCCAGAGTCAGGGTATACTCAAGCAGGGCCTCGTATATGCACTTGACGTCTTTGTAGTCATCTAGCAGGTCCTTGATCGCGTCGACTTCATGCCTGACATAAGCTGCTTTCTCATTCGGATCCATAGGTGCTGCAGTTTGTGGGTCGTCATCGCCGACGATTTGTGAGATCAAGAAGCGGTGATAGTACCACAAGCTTTGGTCTTCAGGTCCAACATCTAAACCCTCTCGCACAAAACTCAGCTCTTCGCCGAGGAATGTCGCTCGCATTCTGGAGTCCACGCCTCGCTCGTCAAGTAATTTTGGGATAAGCTGACTTCTGTTGTGCCACGCGGAGAAGTTGGATAGGTTGGTCTCTATCATCTTGGTAGTGTACGTGAACTCCTCCTCAACCATGCTCTTCCCTTGTAGCTCGGCACTTTCAAGCTTAGATACCACAAATCTGCGGTAGCCCCAGGCATAAAAGTTGCGCTGATCCTTGCTAAGCATTAGAGACGTGAGACGAAGTTCCTCCTCCCATACACCACGCGCAAGTGGTATGGAAAGTCGCAGTATAGCTTCCGATAAGATCCATTGTCGGAAATTCCAGATCCATTAGCACTTGGGTGATCCGATCAAGATTGGTACTGTGAAAGACAGTTCAGACTTGAGTAGATTGATATCTGATTCTTGACACGCTTCAATCTGATTGTAGTGCTCTTGTTGTCCTAGCCGTTTGGTAAGGATGCTCGACGCCAAACAACGGCGACGAACATTCCATATCGTGTAACATTCAGGGTTTCGACGGAGGAGCTCGTCGGTCAATTGGTAGAGATTATAGTCATATTTTCCAGACGCGACATGTGAGCGTATATCGTTCTCAACATCGCGATATTTCTGTATTTTTGCAAGGTCTCGTTGTCGTTGTTCCTCAGTGCGCGTCCCTATGGTGCGAGCTACACCATGCTACAAAAGGCGGTGAATTAGCCAAGTGAAAGGTTTAGTGAGGCTACATAAGAGTCGACATACACTTGCCATATTGAATCTGAACTCCTTCTGGTTGATAACAGGACAAGCTTAATAAAGCGGCAAATATGTTATGTGGATTGATGTTTAGGCAGCAGTAAAGAACCCAAAGTGTTACAGAGATAACTGGGTGACATCGACGTGAGAGGGCGGTGACACTCCGCATAACTAAAAAGGGTTAATACTATACAGGGACAGCCCACTTGCTTACCCTGTCGTGTTAGGGTGACAGGTGAGTTATGAGTGTTTTCGCTCCTTGCATTTTCTCAACATATTTAATAATTGCTATCTACTCTATCGCCTAGTCGTTCTAAAATTTACCCTCTATGTACTTTACCAAATTTCTTTCCCTCCATCCAAAACTAGAACCCATCATGGACCGATAAACTGATCAACCTCTTCATCAAGTAAACCCGTTTCACCTAGTGCCAATCCTCCGCATCCTCTGGGGCCGATTTACGCCAGACGACCATGCTTACCAAGGCGCAAAAGCTCGGCAAAGTTTACCATCCTGTCGCTGGACCCAATCTTCACTTCCAACGCATCGAGGACACCACAAAATTCCTTCAGGATCATATTTCTCCTTGATGTCACGGAGTCGCGCGTAATTGGGTCCCCAGAAAGACGACTGCCAGTCAGGTTCTATTGGGTTTGCCTTGTTTCAAACAGTTAGCAAAGAGCGTCAGGGAAGAGTATCAGGTGCTATCTTACCTCGTTCAAGTAGGCTCCCTGGACAGGATCCAACTTCCTCATCAACGCAAGCTTCCTGTATGTCACATCGTGAATGATATTTCTGATTTCGGTTTGGTTGGTTGAGTCTGTCCAGCCTTGGCCAGTGATCAGATGGACGGTTGTGTTTCGCCAGGATGGGTTCAAAGAATTGTTGACAGGCTTGGGGCTGATGGTGAGGGTGCCAGACATGGACAGATTAGGCCGACCATTCTAGGAGGTTGTTAGAGTGATGAGAGACATCAGAGTCTTGGATATATACGTACAGGTGGCGCACTCTTGGTTGGGCCAATCTTCTTATAGACAGCCGCGAATTCCTCTGTCCTTTCAGTCACAGTTTGTCGTGAGATCAATCGGGTAGCTCTGATGTCATGGCCTGCACCCACTGACCCGATGTTAGGTAGTATCTTGAGCAGTCCCTGCCAAGAGCTCACCGGCATTTTAGTCAAAGACCCAGTGACGGTGCTGTTGGATGCCTTAAGCAGCTTCTTAAAAGGTTCCAGAGCGTCGTCATAAGTTTCGTTACTAACGCCAAAGCCCATGAACGATCCACTGAAAGTTAGTGCCTCGGCCTTGGGAGGGCCTGAAACTGTATAATATCCATGGATACCCGCGTCTTGAATTGCAGGGAAGAGCGCATGGGCATCTGCAATAAATTTGTAGAAATCATCTTCCGACGTGCGGTTCTTGGCACTGATGTCGTAGCCTCCGATGACCAGATCTGGTGCAGGATAAGCCTTGAGACTCAGCTTTGTAATGACACCAAATGTGCCACCACCACCACCGCGAATAGCCCAATACAGATCCTGGTTTTGACACTCGTTGGCGATCAGGACCTTACCGGCTGGAGTGACAATCTCTGCCTCGAGAATGTTATCAGCTCCTTGGCCGTATTTGCCTGTTGCGAAGCCATGACCACCTCCGGTAGCCCAGCCAACAACTCCGACATCCTATAGCCATGGTCAGCAAGGTAATGTAGCCTAGTTTAACAGAGGCAACTTACACCGCTGGTACCTCCAACCGCTAGCGCATCCTGGGCTGCTAAAGCTTCAAACATCTCACCATCTTGAACTCCAGCACCCACGGTGGCTGCCATACGCGAGTTTGGCGCATCTTTGGCGTTGGGACAGGTAAGGTTGAAATCCTCCTGTAAGTCAATGCTCTTCAAGTTGTGGGTCCAGATACTGTTAAGAAAATTAGCATCAAAGTGACATCTTCGATCACAGATTTGCTCACGATAAGCTGCTATTTCCCAAGTTCCTAAACTGTCTTAGCACATGTCAACAGATAAGAACCGATGTCGATATTGTTTTACCTTCCATCACCAGCATGGCCAGTGTTCTTGATCGCCAATCGTAAGTTGTGTTCGGTAGCGAACTCCAACGCTGCTACAACATGATCTGTCCCAGTGGCGTTCACAACGTAAGTAGGAAGAACTCCATTTGAGCAACCTCGCTTGCTAGCTTCGGTGTCGCCGTAGATGCTTGTGCCGTTCTCGTATACTGGAGTGCAGCCAGCATTGGCCCATTCGGTGTGGAGGCTGGCCGGATCGCTGGAGTGGAACTTCGACTCAGGCCATTCCTTGATTACCTTATCACAGGCTTTGCGGTCATAGCTAGGGTGGGAGCTATAGCAAACGGCACCTGGTGGAATGTACTTGATCAACTGTCCGCCAAGCGTGGAGTTCAATGAGTTCCATTTCGTTGTAGAAGGCCAGCAAGGATCGTCGGTTGTCTTGTATATTGTTAGAATGCAGATAGAATATGGCCAACGTGACTTACGCATCGGCATTGTTCTTCTGCAAGTCCAGATACAGCAAATGATCCTACGACAGTGAGCGCGGGGAAAAAGGAGTTCGCGAAGAGGCGCATCTTGGCTTGTTCAAGGCAAGGTGGACAAAGAATGAATGAAAGACTTGTTGGAACCCAGAGAGAAATGCCTTCCCATTATATACCTGCAAAAGCTGATAACCTATAAATAAACTGAATACGTTTGACGTCATGGTCCAGACTACAAGTACGCGGAAATGTCAGTACGAACGTTGCGCAAATACGAATATTTGCGAAGGAATGCGAAAATGACTGTGTTGGGTTCAGCTTGTTCCACGGCTGACGTTTCCCGGCCCATTGATCTTGTGGCTTTGTTCCGAACTTCCGAAGAGGAACATTTGTACGTAATACGCGATACGCGTATAACGTGGTGGGACGCGCTGGTCGTATTTTGACTAGACACTGACGCGTAACAGCCAAGCTATTATTCCGCAGTTCAGGGGAAGCCGATTTTGAGGCTGCTGAGCGCTTCCCAACAGACAATTCGCCTACAGAAAACTTGACAGGTCGCGATGTTGAGAGACATGATTTGTTAGGGTGTAAGCATAGCCATACATCATAGGTCCTGTTCAATGTGCGTAAATGCACATATGGCTGTTCCTATTCAACTATCACTTTTTACTAATCCCGGTAGTAGAACTTAAATATCAGTTCCGCAAAATGTTTCTAGAGAAGTCCGTCTCATCCCGAGTACCGATGTTAAATTTCGGCAGATAATCCATGATAGCCTTGTCCGACACAGCATCAAAAACCACACACCGATCCAAAATCTTCCATGCCCCATCTCTTTTCTCGAATTGATCCACATATCGCACCAAGAATTTTATCCAATTATTGTCACCATCAACAGTCGTTGCAGTACAATATGTCTCAGCGCTCGCAATTGTACCGTCGTTTCCCAACTCAATTAAGGATCGACCAATCTGATGATGCACAGCGTGGGTCGCATCATTGGCAGTCATCGCGTCGTAAAAGTCCTTTGCGGGCCCGTCGAATGTGCCGTGGTTGTCATTGGCTTCGGGGTGATATACGGACTGGACCAGGTCTCGAATCTTGCGACCGGCACCACGGACGAATTGGTAGATAACTGTAGGGATTTTTTCTGTGTCGACCACAGCTTGGAGAGCTGGACAGAGAATGTTATCCGCTGCTGGAGAAGCCATGTATACGAAATCGAAGATAGTAGGGAAGGATTCAAGAAAGTAGATAGGAATCTGGTTATGATAGTCGGTTCTTCCCCCTGACGCAATTTGTACCAGTGTTCCATACCAAGTGTGAAACTTCGCAAGTCCTGAACTTTGTTTCTGTCGATCCAGTAGTTGTAATCAACACTATTGCAACGTGTCAAACACAGTTAGGTCCCTCACACTAGCAAGTTGGAACAGAGAGACACCTTCAATCCCATTTAAGTGAAACATTATAGTTTTACAAAGTTGATATAACTGATGTTTGACTTTTCAAGGGTACCATATACCTCTCTTCTTTGGAAAAACAGAAAGGTCCCGGGTAGGTCTTCTTATCTATCTCTGTATCTTATCTTATCATATCTTATACTTTCGCTCTTACGTTATCTTTTCTAGAGAAACAAGCCAACGCGTGTTTTTCAGCACAGTATGGTTCAACCAACGCCACGCCTATTCTCCACGGGAACATGCCTAATCCAATTTTTTATGTTACCTGTGATCTATCGAAGACGCAATAAAACATCAGGAGTGCGGGAAAAAAAAAAAAAAATAACAGGTAGAACAAAGCTATGTCGGTATGGGGCGAGTCTCATAGATCAAGACCAGTCACCATCATCGACGATATTCTCCCCACGCTCAGCCACCTTACGCATCTCCTTGACAGTCCAGATCTTAAACGTATGGCCCGCGGGGTAGTTTGTGTTTTCAAAAGGACTGTCACTTAGGATGTGGTTGGCGCATTTACCATACATCTCATAAACGTACTGCTCAGGGTCATGCTCAGAACTCCACAAACCGACCATAGGAAAGGTCGGTCGCGTCCCCTCCTCAGCCGGTTTGAAGGTGGTCTCATGGTACTGTTGACGGTTCTTGAATCCCATTTTCTGTGCACAAGTAACCCTCTGAAATCTTGATATTCCAAATGTTAGCAAAGTCATGAGTGACGAATTCCTCGACGTACCTCAACTTGTTGTGCACCTTTACGGCAAGAGCCACGTTGCTCTTACCACCAAGCTGAAGACATGCAGCCAGAGAGAATGCGTCTTCCATAGCCATGGTAGCCCCGCTGGCCGAAGTAGGGAGAAAGGCATGCGCGGCATCGCCAATTTGCACAACTCTGCCGTGCGGCGAGGCCCATGTCGGATAGGGATCGCGCCACAGGAGCTTATAATCGACTGCGCCCATCTTGGGAGTAGCCTTGATCAGTTCAGCCAGCCAAGGAACCCAGCCTTCGACGTATTGCAATGCCTCTTTAGGATCCACCGAGGGTGCTCGATCCTTTCCATCAGGATCTTTATCCTTTTGACACACTGTAATTAGCGTAAATCCTATACTGAGGTGTCGTTCAACATACCTTGTGAGTGAGCATCCACGACACGTTGTCGCCAGTGCACCCTGTAATGACGTGTGCGCCTGGTCCCACGATACCTTCCGTTGAGGAACGATCCTTGAGGAATTCAATCAGAAGAGGGTTCTCACGGATTCTTTCCGTCGCATAGGTCGCACGTAACATGGCGTAGCCCGAGCTTGTGGGTTGATCACGTTTGCCCTTGATAACAACGCCGGATCGAGAGCCAATGCCATCGGCAGCAACCACAAGATCAGCTGTGATCTTGGCTCCAGTGTCAAGGATAACACCACCCTTGTCAGAATGCTCGAAATAATCCACGACTCGAGCACTGAGACGAATGTCAATACCAAGATGCTCTGTGTACTGCAAAAGACAGCGATGAAAGGTAGAACGAATTGTGCCTAAACCGAATCTGACATAGCCGACAAATCAGCCATCGTGGGTATGCATTTCTCCAATCTGAGGTATGCGCTCTTGTCGGCGAGTTTCCATAAAGCCTGGCCATTTCTCAGGAGTTCTCAGCGCAGAAGATTGAATGGCGATAAAATCTCCTATGAATGACATGAGTCTTTGTCGGCGACTCAATGGCCTTGGACTATCCTACCCTAGTCATTGAAGTGAGGTCGGCGGTCAATGACAGAAACTTCGTGACCTTTGCGGTGTGCCTCACTGGCAAAACTAAGACCAGCAATGCCAGCTCCCGCAACGAGGATATTGATACCACTAGATGGATATCGATTGAAGCGAGGGATTTCATCTAAGGGGTTCTTGATAGGTGTCATGATGAGAAGATGGGTAATGATGAGATTGTATTTCTGTAAATGAAGTCAGAGGATCCGGCTGGCTCATGCCTTTTGTAGTTGAGAAAGGCATGGAGCTGTTGATCTCAAGGACTACAATACTATAACGGAGACGGGTGCAAATTCAACCGCCGAAGCAGCGGATTGTTTCTGGTGATGATCGCCAGTCAAAGTAGGGTGCCGTTCGGAGACTCTGTGTAACCCGAGTCTCTGCACGAGCTCAAAACTACTCTTGGAACCAATACCGTGACGTCTTTGATCCACTTGTGCTCTTACCTAAGTGGCACGGACGCTGGAATCGATGCGTCGCTGTCATCAATATCGTGTTATATATGTATACCAATACAAGGACGGGAATTAAGTCAGGAGGAGAGTCCGAAACCTCGAAGCCTGGTGGATATGTGTAGATGGCGAGGTGCTTCGTTTCACGTAAGAGAACAACGTAACACTCATATTTTGTAAAAGTCCTAGGATCTACGTGGACTGACTGAGCACTTATGGTAATAAGCATAGAGGTATCTATATCCCCTACATTGGTGTTCTCCTGCCAAAGACTATCCCGTATGTGACATAAGAGTTTCCATCTCTCTCCTACTCCCACGGCTTCATCAGAGTGTTCGCTTCCATCTGCTGATCAAATTGAGGAATGTGTGTAGTATGGCACCAAGGCTTGTTGGACATCTCCTTGCGGACCGTGCACGCGAACCAGGAACACCAACCGTGACGAGGGAATGAGTTGTTGATGCTGTCACGAGTGGTCTCATGAACCCAGCTACCAAAATCATCGATACCTTCATATACGCCGACATTGTCATACAGTGTGGCAAGTTGGATCAACTGACCGAGGAACGTAATAGTTCCATCTACACCCATGTCTTGATGGCGAATGATGGCCTCAGCAATAGCATCGGCCTGATCAACGCTACCGCCCAGCACCTTGAGAACTTCCATCGCTTTGATGCCGCCACAAATGTCGAAAGACATGCGCGTCGAGGTGAAGTAAGCTTCCGCGGTACCAATGTCGTGCAAAAGGCAAGTAAGTGCCCAGGTGGATGGTGACAGCGCTTGAGCATGCTCAGGCAGCAAGCGCTTTGCAATGATAGTTCCTAGCCGAAAATTTAGCATTGCTTCTAACCCGTGTCATTTTATAACTAACCCCAGTAAAAGACACGAATAGAGTGGTTGTAGGCTTCTGGGCTCAAGCGTGCCTTGACAAACGCTTCAGCTTCAGCGACAAGCTTGTCTTCAGACGGGAACGGAATGTCTTGAGTCTTATAAGGAGGTACTTCTTGAAGCTTTACCACAGAGTCAATGATCTTTTTAGCGCTTACGGGAACAGCAGTCCAACCGTTAGCCTGAACTTCGTTGTGAGACATGTTGTTCCTTTGAGCGATGAGAGTGTGTAGTAAAATAGAGTTTAGTAAAAGGTGAGAATTTGTGTGAGCAGAAAGACGATCGATTCCCAGGATGAAGGTTCCTTGGACATCTATATATACCCGAATCGATGCTTTTATTCACTTTCTTTGCCCCAAGGGCTATAGCTTGATGATGCGGGATGAGGAAAGTGGAGGATCATCAACAAGCACTAGACTCAAAATGGTATTTAAATGAAATTTAGTGGGCCTCTGACGTTGAAATCTCCCCGCTTCTGGATTTGACAATATGGAATGTCGATAGACTCATGGAAAGTCAGGTTTACAACTCGAAATGCCGGAGCGGATCGACCGGATAACGTAATTAGCCTTTGTTCGCTACTGAATGACTAAATTGCACTCACTCTGCTTGACTCATCAACCAGTACCGTTCCAGGTCAGACGTCAATTCAACTCCAATGTCTGCGGAAATAAGAAGATGCTGGACCTGCAAAAAACGGCGCCTCAAATGTGACGGAGGTGTTCCGTCCTGCCAGAAATGTTGGGGCCATGGCGTGGAATGTCTTGGTTACAAGAAACCCCTGACTTGGGTCAAAGGTGTGGCTCGACGTGGACCCATGAAGAATCGAACGTTTGGAGCGTCCGAGCAACAGTCAATGCCGTTCAGCGAGAAGAATGGATTATCCACCTCTCAAGCATATCATGATCCAACTCAATCGTCATTTTTATTGACGGCCAGTTTATCAATGCCGGTGACTCTCACGGAGCCTTTGTTCAAGGACCTGGGCAACATTCCGCGATTCTTCATCGACTATTGTTAGTTTTTACCAACCTTCTATTATCCCAGTCATCATCTTATTCATCTGTAGTCTCGAAGCGCGTTTGTGGTAGCCTTGTATTTCAAGATCACGCCGAAAATCCATATCGTAGGATAATTCCCTGGATTAGATCACCAATGGTGGCAACCACTATCGTGACAATAGCCGCGTGCCATTACATTCAAAGTCTCACGGGCTCTACTCTGCCTGGATCACCAGCGCCAACGACAGATGAAGCAACTGTACTTATCAAGCCCAAGTCTGATATCGTTGGGCTAACTATGTCCGAGAGAGCGTTGATTGACTTCTACCTGCGATCGAAGGAGCTAAGTTTGAGCCTCGTTTCGTCACACCTGACTAGGCATCATCTCGGAGCCAGAGACAATTCCAGCGTTATTGCAATCGTGCTTCTGGCCGTTCTTGATATTTTTGAGAGCGGTTCCGGAGCCTGGAATGTTCATCTCGAAGGATCCAAAACGTTGATCGAAGCTGGATCTATCGACAGATCTTCTGCTTGGGATAGCAGTGTTGAGACTCTGCTTTGCGAAGCCGCCACGTGAGTACCGCTGAGTTAGGTATTGTTATATTGACATCAGCTGATACCAATTGCTTGTGTAGTTTTCAGATTCTTGGTTCTTCTCTGGCGAAACCAGGAGCTTTGAACAGTGAATCTACTCTACCTATAACACAAATCAGAACTTCCTCGACCGTCGCGCCAATCGGATGCCCTGTTGATGTTCTGTCAGTCATTGAAACCTTTGCCCTGAACCGACGAGTCAACGGTATGTTTGCTTTACAGATAGTTGCTGATGTCGGATACCTGGAGCACACACTGCATCGACTCCGTGCATACGATATTGCAGCCTGGGCGATGGGTATCACAGTCAACGATCCGACGGTGCCATACATGGATTTAATACGACTCGGCACAATTTGGAAGCTAGCAGCTGAAATCTATGCCTGCCACGTCTGTTTCAATCTTACTGGGAATGCTTCCATCCTAAAACCATCACTTGTTGATGATCTCATAGCAGGATACACATTCCTGGAACGCGAAGACGATGATCTCCTCAAGTGCCTGATTTGGCCAACGTTCATCGCCGGAGCAGCGACTATCAATCAGCAGAGAAGACCTTGGGTACTTAAAACTCTAGACAGGATCTGGCATATCGGATACTGCGCAAATACCAGGAATGCTGCAATGGTGCTAGAAAGCCTGTGGAAAAAGTATGACTTAATATCCTCCAAGGTTATGCCTCTAGACAACAATCCAGCGACAGCTGAAGATTTATCACTTGGTCATAACGCTTACAATTGGCTTCTTGAGCTATCACTCTTAGATGGCTCGTGGCTCTTCATTTAACACCATTCAATGTATATGATGAGTTAGTACAATAAAAGTCTTCCAATTTACATCTACCTTCCAAGCTCAACTGGAATAACATCGACTTCAGAGTCTACAAAAGCTATATCCACAGTTACTGCCGCCTCGATGAAGCGTGTTCACGGACGTAGTACTATCGTGGCCATGGGAAGGCTGCGGGTCACTCCGTCTCTCGGTTTTGCTGCGGCGGAGCTATCCGCTAACCGGCATGATCCCGATGACCCCACATTCCGCAATGCATCATCCCGCGTCCCTCAATCCCATGACCATGCAGACCTATCGGTCTCATATGTAATTGCCATTTGCAACCTTGTTTCGGCCTGATCATCTGTCCGATACTCACCACTATCCACCGCAATGCAATATCTTCTTGTCCCTCGGCTCGCCAATAGCGGTATTTTCTGTCGGGCATCTCATTTGGCTCGGTCGCGTTATGCCGGCATTCGATGTTCATCCTCCAAAGCATCTGCACGCGTCGCCGTCCTCTACCAGGCATTGGACCCTCCTATCATCAATGGTATCCGCAAGCCCAAAAAGCCAGGCGGTTATCAGGACTCGGGCGCTGATATCGCCTACAATCTCGATCAATGTGATGACGTCCAAGTTATAACACCAAACAAGACGCCGGATCCCCTTAAAGATGGCGACTGGTGTTTTCCAGATACTGAACAAGGTATTTTGGAGGCCATTGATAAGGGCGCGAATTATCTCTGGTCAAATACCATTGTATTTGCCTCGCATCCATTGCAGACGTCGACTCAACTCGATCCCTTCCAAGATCGCGTCCGTGTCATTGGCCAAGGCCCGTTAGTGGTCGAGAAATACGATGATAAAAAGTTTGTCAACGACTACTTGCGGGCCGTTGGTGGATTTACTATGCCACAAACCTTCACTGCATCCTCGCTGACCGAGGTGGCTCAATCGGCTGATAACATCTCTTATCCTGTTGTTGCCAAGCCAATTCGTGGGCGTGGTAGCTTCGGCGTTAAGGTGTGCTACAACAAAAGCGAGTTACTAGCACACGCTGAGGAGCTATCCAGTAATTCTATGGCTATTATGGTGGAAGAGTTTCTGCAAGGCGAGGAGGCAACAGTGACTGTCATGCCCCCTACTGCAGAGGGTCAAGGCTATTGGTCTCTTCCCATCGTCACTCGCTTCAATCATCAGAACGGAATTGCACCATACAACGGCGTTGTAGCGGTTACCGCCAACTCGCGAGTAGTACCCGAGAGTGAGACTAGCCCTCTTCATGAAAGGGTAACGAGAGAATGTGAACGAGCAGCTAGTCTTCTCGGGCTGACTGCTCCCATTCGCATTGACGTCCGAAGATTCAAGGACTCGACTGAATCGCCATACGCATTGTTCGACGTCAACATGAAACCTGTAAGCAAACCCCATGTCCTGGATGCTCGTTCCTCGACTAAGACAGATACAGAATATGACAGGTCCCGGGCGGCCCACTCGTGATGATCAAGCCAGCTTGACTTTGCTAGCAGCAAATGACTTAGGATGGGATTACAAAGAGCTTTTGAGACGGATTTTAGGTACTTCAAGCTCTCTCAGGGCACTGAGAGCACTTAAGCCTGTCGAAAAACTAAAGGATGCCAAGAGCTTCCAGCCGCATTCTTTAAGTAGCTGAAGCCTGGTTCTTACAAATAGATAAATGATAAGGAACTAAGTCGTCCATTAGGATGTCCAAGTTGAAACTGGGCCAGCAGTTTTATAGATAACTCTAGTTGGTTATCTAAAAGTACTTATTATCACTCCTCTTGATAATACTATTGTAAGATCCCGGGTAGGACTTGTTATCTTATCTTTTTATCTTATCTCTGGCATTCCTCGCATCCCTTGACTTGTTTGCAGTCACTTTTACACGCGATCCAAGTTTAGTTAGCTTCTGACCAGGGTAGATCGATAGCGCCTTACTATTGACAGTAGCGGCGGATTCGAGAACATCTTAGCGCCATGTAGTATTACTTTCCTTTCTTCTCAACAGGCGTTGACCAACAGATGTAGGTGCACACTAAACTCAAGGAGGGAAATTTCTCAATACCCCTATCTGTGCTTTTGTGTTATCATATGACTGCGCATTTGGACGCATAGCGGCTAACAGGGGTTTTATTACGCTATATATAGAAAGGTTCCCCAAGAACAGAATACTCCCAAAACCCTCCGATTCTAATGTCATTCTGTGCATCCTGATTTTCTCTCTACACTTTCTGTAAGCTATTGTCGCTTCCACCAGTATGCGGAAACAGCAAAGACTTTTGGCGTTCTCGGCGTCACTGATATGCTCTTGCTCAGGTCTCACCATCGGGTCGGCGAAGGGTGGACTGGCCCTAGCGCAAGATCTCTTCAACAATTCTCGGGATATCTTCTCCCAGTCGTCTGGTTACAGTGGAGATCCATCTGCTATCAGACCGTTTACCAATGGCCCTTTCGGAATGGAAAAGGGTATCATTTTATCAACTGGAAGTTTAACATCACCATCAGCTCCTGGTGACACCTGCCCTAGCTCCTACACTACCGACCTGTATGATGTCTATACTCGTACGTACTGTGGTGCAGATACCTATAATGGAGCTTCCTTCCTGTTGAATGTTCTTCCAACAAAGGCTACTACATTTCTCGTCGACATGGTTATTGCCAGCTGCGACCTCATGTAAGTCAGTTACTCTCAGGAAACGTCTGGTAAAAGACTAACAACAATGAGGTCTGGCGACAAAGTCATGCTCATGGTCAATGGTGTGAACTATGCCAAGGATGAAAATGGCTTTGCACTGGATTTGTCATCAAAGTATCTAAGTGAGCCCTGGGGTATACCCTCACCCAATGGTGATACAGCGTTCCTGTTGTCATCGCCGCCTCTTCGCTTTTCCATACCAGTTCCCAAGTCGAATGTAGAGTTGAAGATTGCTGTATGTGATCGTCTCGATGGCTATGGTGATACTGCTGTCATGGTTAAGATCCGACCATGTAACGACTGCGATCAGTCTTTTAAAGTGGACTACGACACAACAACTGTTACATCCACCACGACGTACGAAGCAACTTCTATAATCACACAACCAGCTTCCGGGACTGCCCGAGGCACTATCTCTCATGTCATATATGTAACTCCTTCTGCTGCCAGTACTACTTCATCGTCGCCAGAGTCTACCTCGGAGGACATTACGACCTCAGAAGTATCAGCAACTTCGACGTTTTCGACATCGTTCATGGTATCAACGTCAGGTTCAACTGCATCTGCCACAGCGTCTTCAGCGCCACTTTCCTGCAACGAAGTGAGCAATCCCTATCAAGCTCCTTCTGGATCAATGTTCCAAGTTGATTGCGGTTCATATGCAACCGGCGGCAATGAAATCGGTCTGAGTCACAAGACTGTCGATTTATCGACATGCATCGACTTATGTGCTACTACCTCAAACTGCCATGCGGCACTACTCGATCGAAGTCAGTTGCTATGCTACCTACTCGATGGGACTGATGGTCCGGCAGTTAACAACTTGTATGACATGGCTACTTTACTTTTGTCTACGCCATCTACAACCGAATCGTCCGAGGCATCATCCTCAGCGGCATCAACGACATCAACAGTGCCAATTTCTGGTTCATCATCAGACTCCACATCAGAGGACTCTCCGACGTCAACTAGAGTTTCATCGTCGCTAGACTCTACAATAGCTATATACCCAGTTACTACAACCTCGATTGACATAACCACCAGTCTCGCGATGCCAAGCATTCAAACGCTGAACACCAAAGCATCGACTACAGAGACACCAGTGATTGACTCTTCAACTATTATAACTTCAGCCACCGCGATCAGTCAAAGTTCAATGTCTGAGGGGGCTGGCTGCAGAAGGCGTAGAAGATTACAAGAATAAGGTAAATAAGATTAGTGTTAGTTTTACTTACCTATGTATTTAAGCGTTTATTAAATGTAAAATAATCGTTATAGAGTCTTTTGTTATTTTACTTGATTTTAAGTTTATTACTCTTAGTCTCATCTCTACCTTGGTTACTCCTCCCTGAAATCTCCTTATGCTTGCCCGACTAGTGCCAGCATATATGCATGATGTGCCAGATAATGCTTTACAGCAGTAAGACATTTCCCCTCAACGATTTGTAAGACCTTACAGGCTGCAACTAGCGTACGTTATTAAAACCCTGCAAGATTCAAGTATATTGCTTGCTTTTATTACTACCGCATCTTAAACACGACTTTGGAATTAGTATCAGATGTGATTACATTATAATCCCACCGATGATCAAGCATTAACCGGGATATCCTTGCTACATGTGAAGGAGCCTTCTGAAAGGTACGACGAGATTGGGATCATATGCCTTTAAGTCTAAGCAATAGTTCCGACTTAACTTAATTAAAGAGTCAGGGCTACAATAGAATTTTCCATCTTTCTAGATTCCGTTGCAAGCGCTCCATATAATAACAATAACAATAGACATAACCCTAAACCGTCGGGGAATATAAGTAATATTATCAAGGATCTAAGAGAGTAATACGCAGAACTGCTTTGCTGTCTACTACCTAAGAATATTACTTTGCTATCTCAGCTTAGCTAACAGGCCTAGAAATGTTATAAATATTTACTTAAACCCTTTCCTGTAACAGCTGATATACTGCAATCAATCCCTTATAGGCTTAAGGTTAGCGGGACTTTGTTCTATAGCTTGCTTGATAATCTGACTTACTATTAACCCGATGTCTCCTTTTTTGGTTATTAATTAACCCTCTAATAACTGTAGTTTGTGTGTTCCTGCTATAAACGACTCTAATATTCCGAGCATTCGGATGTTTAAGTTGGGCAAAGTATTCCTTAACTTGCCGCTGTACATGATAGGACATACTAAAGCCACCTGATAGGACTATACAGACCTGTAGTATCTGTTAACACAAAGAGAAAAAGTACTGGGTTACTTTCATACAAGTTGTTTATTAGGTCTGTTCTGTACTGTCCATTCTAGCAGCATCTTGATCTTGTATATGATGCCCTTAATATAGGGATCAAACAGTTCTTGTAGTTCATTACTGTCGAATGTTAATTAGAGCAATGTTCAGTGCGAGAGCTGCAGGAAGTTATACTTATCAATGATCATGGCGCCCCTCGCAATATGAAGCTTATCGTGGTTAAAGGTATTTGACACCCCAGGTATGAGAATCCTGTGAACTGTGGCAATAGCTGCAGGATCACCAAATAGGTCTTTTACAATTTGGAATTGTTTACTGTTCATCATCTTGCGCGCTAATCCGTTAGAGATCTCGAACGGCACGTCCGGGCTTCCAGCCAGTCGCTCCTCGATAAGGTTGCCGAAAGCATAATCTATGAGTAATGACCCTGTCCCAATGCCACTAACCTCGGTAATCTGCGATATCTCTCGTATACCATCGCCAAAGTTTGTTACCTGGACCAAGGAAAGGTCTGTGGTGCTCTCACCCACATCTATAGTTAGAAATATATCCCCTTCCTCGCATTGGGCGCTGTCACTCTTGAAAGTGTCGGCGACGGCGGCCTCCGCCTCGGTGAGGTCAAACTGTACCGTGTGATGGTGTCCCCGAGTACCAAACCCTGATGATCTGATAGCATTTCTCAGGGTATTGATCGCTGCCAGCCCTCTCCATGTCGTGGGCACGCTGAAGAGGAATGCAACTGTCTCATTGGACCAGTCTGCACCATTCAGCTCCCCGTAGGTTCTCTCGATGTGATCATGGATCTCTCTAAGAAAGTCTGTAGTACACTTCTCGGCTTGCTTGTTACTGCAAGTTGCTGTCAGGCCCATGCACCTTGCCATGCTGCTGGTTTCCGGATCAAAGAACATCCTAAAATGACGATGCTCTCTCTTTCCAAGAGGCAACGGGTCATCTTGCAGAGCACAGGAGAACCCCCAGGAGGAAATTGTGTTGTCATGGTTGTAAACTAGCCGGTTGGGAACCTTGACCTCATTACCGCTGTTGCTACCGGGCCAGTTATTGAGAATGTATATCGTTCCATTGGGGAAGAGAAAGCCGACACCTAGAGAAGGGTTAGTACTGGTCGAGACATTTTGCTTGTCCTTGTACCTGTAAACGTGGTGCCGAGATCAATGGCCACGGTCAAGTCTGGCTTGTCGGTCATACTGGGAGGGAAGGGCTTGTATAGACCAAAAATACTAACCAGAAGATAAAGTGCAGCAGACTTTAATCTAGCTTTTGGGCACTCGCAGAGTAATAGTACTGAGCGGTCTGGGACAGCCGGGTTGTGGCCGTAGCTTCCTGCAGCCAGCCTCACCGGAGCCCAGACATTCGAGGCGGGGAGGTGGCTGTCATGTGTCTCAATTAACACACCTCCACTCGACATTTACGAAGCGATACCCGAGACTTTCTCAATTCCAGCCATCTACTGCGCCAACACACACACACAATACAATCGCCCTGACCACTGAGACACAGTCTGTCATCCCCCAGTAATGCAGTCCCTGCCCCTCGCAAGGCCCAGGGTTCAGTGGCGATCCAATCCTTCAGCAGCATGATGTGACATGTCGCGCGGAGGAAAGAGAGAAGTGGAAACAAGCTGCAAGGGTGGTGAGATAACTGCCAGTCAGTCAGGTCAAGTTCGATCTAAAAGCAGGCTCACAAGCCACGCCTAACGCCATGTTTCGTGTTGTGGAGAATGATAGCCCCTATTGAATAGATTACCAATTGTGTTTTCGTACAGCCGAGTCTGCGTAACGACCAGGAGATACGCTGTAGATCGCCGAGCCAATGATTCCAATGTCCAAGTTCGGATACAGATACATCCAGTATATTGGGGGTTTACGCCTTAGAAAAACTAAAAAAAAAAAAAAAAAGATAAAAAGATAAAATAGATCTTGTTCCGAGATTCGCTCAGGGAGGACGCGATCGGCATAAATCAGTAGATTATTCAATCGGCTGCTTGATGTATGTCACAGTGAAACATTCCCTTGCTGATATAAATTGGCAGTGACAATGAAAATAGCTGCGGCTCAGCGGGACGATTACAGCGTCAAATTCGCATCATAGTGATCTGTACAAAGTAAAAATGTTTCAAGGGAATGACAGCGTCGGTGAATTTGGCCAGATAAAGATCTACTGTGGCGCTCAGCTGACTGTGGAAAGAGGCTATCCAAGTGCGGGGGCTGGGGGATGAAACTGTAGAGCCTGTTGACTGAGACATCAGTTGATTTTCATGCATTGGAGTGGATTTAGTCTCTTCTCTCTAGCCTCTGGCAATTGGCTACTGAGTCACGATCACAAGATACTTGCCATCTCGCCTAATCTATAGGTAGCAATAGCTATCCTCATCTTGAACGAGAATCGCCTCTATTAACCGTGCAGTAAACGTTCTGATTGTAATATACAGCCAGCCTTAAAATTCCTTTATGCAATACAAAACGCGTTTCCTATTCGATGGAATGCACCAGGCTGGAGGTACCTAGAATTACTTGCGAGTCTATTACCCATTTGCTTGTCAGTGGCCCCTTACAAGAGGTACAAAGTTTAAGGATGAAGATTGAACTGCCCAGCTATGCAGTGTGGTCATAAGTATTGTTCTGTTGAATACGCGGGTGCTATGCCTCGTCATTTCAGAGACCAAATATTGTGCAATACATTCATCAAGACTGGGGTATTAAGGTGGATCAGAGAGGTAGATTACGATCCTCGGTAGCCTGTTTCACCTTCAGCCATGTCCTTCACGTGTGCAACATCAGGTCTGAATCGCTTCCCTAATTTATCCAGTTGTAACAGCGTGCCTAGATTCAAAAGTGCCAGGTAAGTCAAGTTTACTACTATCCTGAGAGCCACTGGTGCTTTTGGCATATTACATGAGATTCATTACTTCCAACCACTGCTCTGGGCCTAAAGTTATAAAGAACGTTGTCGTATTTACATCCAGGTCGACTCTATCTGTAATCTCATGATGTCTGCATCTATATACCGAGAGCAACAAACATCGCTAAAGCCAATGTCCCCAACCCCAAAATGCTAGGCGCAGGTCCTGTCAGTGGAGCCGCGCTCTCTTTCTCCCTCGCTGAAAAGATGCCTATTTGAGACGTGTTCATACCAGTCGCCCTAAGTTGTCGTAGGAAGTAACCATCAAAACTATTGGACCCCGAGGCTTCGTAAGCGTCCATAAATTCAGCCGGTAGTTCGCACCAAAGAGTGCAATTTCCGTAGAGGTTGACAGAGTTGGGAGAGCAGACCTGGCTCATCCCGCCGTATGAGTCATTGGTCATAGCGACCCAAGCTGTTGGTACATCATCGCCAAGAGACGGAAGTCGAGATGGTAGGCGGTTTGTGTCACACTCTCTGGTGACAATTTCTGTGAGATTGGGAAGGGAGCTGTTTGACATGTTGAAGACTTTCGGTGGTGGGTGTGATTTGTCTCTGTAAAGTCGTTGCCTATTTTATGAGTTTTTCCAGAGTGTAAGTCCCGAAGTATATCGTTTGTGGGATGTAGATATAATAATTCAGCTGGCTATGCGATCTGGTCCGAGGTACTTTTAAAGATGCTGACGTTTTGTGGGGAACTGGGGATTAAGGTGAATAGAGAAATGCCCGAGACCTGCCATAACCTTGTTACCCCCAGGCTCAGTGCTTGTGCGCCTGGCTAGGCTGGATGATGTCACGTAAAAATCAAGGCTGTACATCTTGGCGCCAGCTGTGCTCAACGACTAAGCAAATTAAACACCAATCAAGATGGTTGATTGCAAAGAGGATTAGCATCCCTGCGTTTCAAGGCTTTCTGGGCATTAAACACCCATTCACGGACAAATCTTCCGCCCCGAAGAAACATAGACCGTCTACCAGGGTTGATGGGGACCGGGGAAATCAGATGATCGTTACCAGGATGGGTAAAGCGAAGGATCGAGATAAGCATAACATGACATCACTTGATCTGCCTTGAATGATGATCTGAAATTTCTCTGCGAAGGTCAACGATATCCGTGAGATGACAGCATGGTGGGTAAATGTCTACGCTGGATTAATACACAACTTACAGAGTTACAATAAGTAATGAAAGCAGGACATCCAGACAACAGCTTCAGAATTGAGAAATGTCGTTTAGTCAGTAGGCCGCTCCAGATAATGACAATCCGGGCGCGTGCAACAGACTTCATAATAATGTTAGGTATCTCCTCAATGGGGCAATGCTCCTCTTCACGGGAATTGGATTTATCTTACTATGGTATTCATAGTGTTTAGCTGCTTTTAACATATCTACCAAGTTTTCCCCGAAAGATTCTGTGACCCATCTCGACGGATCCTGGGTCGCTAAGCTTACTGTATCATTAGGTTTTTTTTTTTTTTTTTTTTTCAATTGCTATTATTTTACATTCGCTCCTCTTCCCCGCGTCTATACCGCCATAAGACTGTAAACCATCTCGTGTTGAGGACTTTTATAATCCTTGTCTTGACCGATTTAAAATCCTAACCTAGACCAAGTAAAACATTCTGTAAACGCAAGCTTTCTCACGTGACAGTCCAAAACAGGGGTGCAGGCAAATTCCGCACTCTGAAGCATCCATTTGTTTATACTGCATTTATGCTGCAACTGGTTCGACAAATACGGCATTTCCTGTCGCTCTTCCATCCTCAATTGCCTTCTAGAATTCTAGATCGTTGGAGACAGTACTACACCATGACGCAGATTTCTGAGATCTTTCCATGGTACTACCAATGTCTCTTCATGGTTCTTGAGGTATGTAGCCTGAGACATTCTCGTGTGTCGGCACATCTAGCTAACTCATTTATAGCCCACTGCAATTGTTACTGCTCTTCTTTCAATTCCAGTATCACCAGCGAATCATTTTCACTCTCTCGCTCCTGATAATAGTGCTGGACCTTTTTGGTCGCCATCTGCATTCCAGACGCGTTGCGATGCTGAGTCAGCTTGGAATACCCCGCAGCTACGCGGTCTTTGGTACGCGTACATGGCTGCTCTTGCTTTCAGTGGAGTAATTGAGCCAATGCTTTTATACGTGGCGCGTTATAAATTGCGTGACGCAAGCGATGCTGAGCAAGTAATAAAGGCCGTTTTGGCCTCGTTCTTGGTTTTCGACATCTTTCACGCTGGCGCAACATTGGCCGTCACCGGGGTCGCGGCAGCTCTTCCAGGATCTAGTATGCACATCTACGCTATGGTGAACGTTTGGGTGCCAATGGCATGGTTGCTGTTGAGGGTATCGTGGATGTTGGGTCTTGGGAGAAAGTCAGCTGTGATCAGGGCCAAAAAGGAGTAGGGCGTCTTGTTACTAGAGGGCCATTTCACTTAGTTATGAATCATGCATATAAGCGTAGCTGAATCTATTGTCAAACCAAGCTTTAAAGACACGGCGCGGTTCAGACATAAATTGACGCGTAAGAGAGCATTGAAATTCCCGTTATCCCGCCCAGCCCACGCGTCTGTTTTCGTTCACTCATGCGGGGCTACCTCAGTCCATCGAACCTAAATCTCGGCCCGCCGGGGTCATCCGGCAAACCGACCAATCCAGGTGTCACAGTTCGTTCGCAGTTTTCTCAATCAGGTCATCTGCTTGACTGATCCCAAGTAGATCACGATCTACGTGCCCATACCTTGGTCATTCAGTAATCAAGTTCAAAAGGCCAATTAGATTAAGATCAATTGGGGACCACTTGACTGCTAAGGGGTTAGTTGCAGCAAGGCTTTCTGGTACTGTCAAAGATCATTCTTAGCATCGGAGCTACTATCCTGCCGTGTCTTGGCATGGGGATCTGTTTGGCTCTAGATAAAGACTCCAATCACAAGTCAATATGCTTGAGACGTGTTTGACTCTAGTGAGAGCTTGAACATGTAAATGGCTATCGTGTCTGATATAAGGTGGGTTAGTTCCTCAATCAAGCCACTGAGGACTTGCCGATCTGACTAAAACCAGAAATATAGAGCAAGATGAAATTCAAAGCGGCTGGTTAGTAGATCTCTAATTGCCAGCCGCCTGATCATGATCCAAGCGGCGAGAATTTACGAACGATACCTGGAAGGTGGAGTTTAAATTGTCTCCTGTGTTTCTTTGCGAAACCTGGATATTTAAACAATGAGTTATCCCCTCGACATTCTTCAATATCCCTCATCAACTAATTCCACAACACACCTTCCGCGCACTACTCAATCTCTCGAACCCGAAATCACCATGCAAGCTGCAACCCAACTCCCCGCTCACCAAAGGCCATTTGACCTACCAACACCTTCCGAGCGAGTGACGTGCTCGAAAGGCAATCAAGCGTATCGCTGGGTTCTCACCGAGAGTGAACGTCTACACATGGCAGAGATGCTTGGTGTTGACAGTAAGAGCATTGCCCCTGCATCACGACGTAATTATTAACAAAAACCAGAGACCTCTATCGGCCTTCGAGGCAACGTGATGAACCGGGACCGCATGGTTTGTGAAGGGTGTGGTAAACATTCGGGACTTGACGACATGGTTCATAATGCGCTTTACGCCGGTGTCCACTCTGCGTCATTCGTAAAAGAAATTGTCGTCGATGGAAAGCCTCCTGGTAACGGGAGTCCTGCACATGAGATATTCTGCTCGAACTGCACTACCAAGCACGTCGATGTTGGATACTGGGAGGGTGTGGAACCATGGCAGGAGTAGTCAAGGTTTCAGTTGGACGTACAACTTCTATTCAATCAACTGGTCCTACGACAAGAGGGTGATGTGCTCCTCTTGATACTTTGAGTCCCCAGCACGACATGACGTGACTGCCTGGCCATCCATGAACCGATACATGTAACACTCTCCAACCAACTGATATTCACCCTTAGTACCTTTTGGCCTGAGAACAAAAGGGACATCCGCACCAAGTAGAACAGCACAAACATCTCCAGTCTCCATAGCAGAAGGTCCCATTCCCCAATATCCATCAACCGTATTGAAGAAGCGCCGATTGACAGCATGTGACTTGAAACTCGGAGTAAATGCTTTGCGAACCTCTAAAACCGTGTTCAAATTCCAGAACCCATCGCCATCCTTTGGTTTCAGGTGAGCTTGGTAAAATGTATTGTTGAGGTGCATGCAGTAACCCGCCAACTGCTCAACTACTCGCTCACGACCGTCCATGGGCTGGTTGCCTTTATGCTTGTAGTGGCACGCAAGTGTCGATGCAAATGCCATCATTGTCTCGATCGGTCGATACGGGTGGGGTTTCTGACTTGCTACGTCCCAGCATATATCGAGGAGCTGCGCTCCGAAGTCCTTGTCCTCTTCGAAGTCGGATGCCCCAATTGTCCTTGTGAACTGATCAATCTGGCCAATGATGATGCCGGAGACCTTCAGTTGATCTTCATTAACTTGGACGTTGGGAGACCTCTGCTCCTCCTTTCGAAGACTAGCATCCCATGCTTCCCAGTAAGCATCAGCATGACTTTCCGTTTTTTGATTCCATCTCGGTACCCAAGTTGGATAGTCAGTTCCATACTTCAGACTAGCCTCCGTCTGGTGAGCCTGCACCAAGAAGTTCAGTGAATCCTGAGCCAAACTAGCAGCCAACAGTCGATGCTGTTCCTGTACATCTATTGAATAGTTTGCCTGCAACCAAGGCTTGTTTGTAACAGGGTTCCTAGCTTTTGGATGACCAAGGAAGGCATAGACGTGATCCAATTGATTGGTAGCATTGAAGTATCTTGAAGCCTCTAGAACAAGGACAAAGTCGAGGGTGCATTGACTAGCAAGCAGCTCGGCCCAAGCCCTTAGTAAAGGTGTCCGGTGTATCCAAGAGTCTGTCCTTTCGTAGGTTGACCAGACGTTCCAGACAGCGTATAGAGGAGCACCCGAGAGCTTTTGCGACGTCTCAGGGCCCAGTGCATGCCTGAGCTCCTCAAGGGAGTAGACGTTCCAAATAAACGCGGCGATCTCACTAAAGTCGACAGTGCTGTCTCCCCAAGTCGCTGTTGCCGACCTCGCAAGACCAACCTCTTGAAGAACCCACACACGGGAAAACCAAGAAAGATCAAAGAGTCTTCCAACGCAATCCTTTCCATTGGCGCCCAGCACCGAGCTATGAACTGATCTTCGTCCATAGGGCCTCGCCATCGGACGCGGCTCCGGCGACGCCTCAGTTTTCATAAATACTGTCGGCATTTCTTCTTCATCAGGGTAGAAGTACTCCTTGTCCGTTTTTGTGTGTATTTTGTAGTTGATGGTTTCTAGGCAACGAAATGCCTCAGTTGCGGAGCCTTCGGGATCAGGACCAAGCCACACAACCACATGATGGGCGTTAGTATAAATGGCGCCCATTAAATCAACCTGATGGCCCTTTTCTACATTGTCATTTTGGTTGATGCAAATAGCATCCGCCCATGCAATTTCCACAGCATCAGCCTTTCGCAGTCGGCGGAGGCCGTCCGAAAGACTTCTTGTGATTTTGCAGGCGTGTCCTCCAAGTTCGATATCGCCGACTTTGTCTGGATTGCCCCAGACGTAAGAGAGAGCTGTGTATGGTGTCGCGTCATCTAGAGTAGATACGAAGAGGTCGCACAGTAGCGGATCGTCTGAAGATCCTGGAGATATCTTGAGCAGCCGAAAATTGCGTCCGGGTGGTATAGTCGTGTACGTGAAAGATTGAGAATCCATGGCTGAGTTAATAATGTGAGAGCGTATGATTAGGGTTTGACAACAGAGAAAGAATAGAGTGTCAGATAAATATTTAGTGGTGAGAACCCCACAATTGGGCAGACGAGAAGAGCGGGGTATCATAGATCATGGTAAGGCTGCTGCTTATTCTCTGCCTGATACACGGAGTAGACTTGATGATGAAGACACAGTCGAGAGAAAATAATTATAATAGTAATTACAACCGATCGAAGAATTGCCAAAACCTCCCAACAGCTATCGTGTCTAAACCCATCTTGTCTTCTAGGGAAGACCTGGACGATAGTAGAGTGCAAGATAACTTTCACAAGATAACGCAGTCATCATCTCCTCTACACACTGAGCATACATTTGCTGAACTCTTTTTGTATCGCCTGGTGCAGTGTGGACAAGTATCTTACACAGTCAGCAAGCCACGTGTAGTGCAAGTAGCCTTCAGATAGAGACTTATGATATGCACACCATGGCGAAATCTTGGTATCATAGTGGAGGCGGAGGTAGTCGCAGCCGCCTATTCTGCATTTGATAGGGTTAGGCATGGCTTGAACTTCGGGCTTGCCTGAACAATAACGACGTAAACAGAGGAGAAAGGATGACAGGAAAGGGATAATGAATGCGAGAGAATATGTGTTCAGAAGGATGAGGGAGACTACTTATGCCCGAAAAGGTTTCAGCTAGCATTCGTAGTCATTGATCTGTCAGATCGGCGTGGTGCCTAATACGAATGAGGATCCAATAAATTGGAGCTTGGAGCTTGTTTCAACCTGTGCCACACATTAACAGCGTAAACCCAGTACACAGTAGCCTCGCTCGTGGCGTGATGCTCATATTCTACGTTTAGTGGTGGGTGTGGTCTGATCGCACTTTAGCAGGGCGTAGCACGGTTGGCTATGATGAGTCGGTATCATTGGCGGGATTTGCACAATTGCCATCCTCCACGATGTTATCTGCCGCGGGGACGCCGTTATTGTGTAGCAAATGCTACCCCAACTAGGCCATTGATTCAAATTTGCATGGATTTATGGCTTATTGTATGTAATGTAACAGCCACGGTAATAGTTTTAACACCGAGTGTTACTCTGGCGAGGCTGTTGAGATAATCATGTAGGTGGTGGACGAAGATGAGACGCTATTAGATCATATTGAGTTCCGCAATTCGGGTTTTGGTCACACGAACGCCGGACCCCGGATAAATGTAGAATGGAATCACAACAGCACGCTTCACTGGTAGATAAAGTTATCAGTGGTATATATTTATACCTCAGACAAGATTGAAATCATATAGCCGGACTGTTTAGAACCAATTGTTAACATTAACTATATACGCGAAGGATAAAGTATGTAACTATCCATGGTTCTTTGTGATTGGACGAGCATCTTTCCACCGTCTGACCAGTAGTCGCATAGGTAAAGACGTTTTTCTACCAGATCTCCTATCAGTCACCTTGCGGCTCTAGGCAACTGGAAGTCTGAATTGAACGGCTCTGTTTCCGGGATAGGTTGTAACAACTGAGTTTGAGTTGCCATAGACGTTGGGACTATTGCCGGGGAGATACCAGAAGATACGAGTCGGCCCAACCTCGGAAGAGCATGTCAGGACGTTCTGAGAGTCGGCTGCACAAGTAACAAAGTGGTAAACGTTGGGATACAGTGATATGTTATCATACGAATCGAACAGGAAACCGTAGTTGCCACCAGTGGGTATGACAGTATAAGCATAGAGTTTCGAGCCATCGGAACGGGTAACGTAAAGACGGGAGGTGTCAGTCTCGAGGGAAAAGGTCGCTTTAGTCGAGCCTGCCTCTGTGGTGCCGACAAAGCCATCCGATTGTAGATACAGCCCGACTTCACTTCCGTCGTTATACTGGGCATAGAAAGAGGCTGTAGGACCAGAGGCGGTGGTGGTGGTCTCAGCGGCAATAGTAGTGGTGGTCTCAGCCATTTTAGTGGTCGACTCTTCAGCCACAGTCGTGGTGGTTGCCTCAGCGAGTATAGTAGTAGTGGTCTCGGCAACCGTGACCGAGGTTGACTCTTCCGCCAGAGTTGCAGTGGTGGATATGTCAAGGGCCATGGTAGTCGTTGACTCTTCGCCAACAGCGGTAGTGCTGGTTTCCTCTTTGGAAGTCACAGTGGAAACGTCACTGATGGTAGCGATCGTGGAGACTTCCTCGCTTGCAGCAGTGGTAGTGGTCGCACTGACTGAGCTGGTCGTCAGAGGCCGGCATGGCCCCGCAAGAGCCAAGCCCGCCTGCGTAGAGACGAGGTAGATCGAGAAAGACTGAAGGGAGAAACGCATAGTTGGAAAGAAGGGACGTGGCTAAGTGACCACAGATCGTGTAAATGAACGTGAATAGAGAAGGATGAGTTGAAGAATTCAATCAGCAACAAGATGGGATTTCAAAGAAAACGCTTCTTGGTCTCCTTAATTTCCCATGTAGTCAGCTTCTCGAGCGACCAAGAACTATTGAATTGCTTGTACGTTTAAAGCTTGGCGCTCGTCTCCTGTGTTAACGGCGCCGTTGTAATCGGTCAGTCTAGTTGTAGGTGGTTAGACATTTGCCGTTCAGGGTTAGTAGCGACCACGATAAGGTTTCCATCGACAGATTACAATCTTGGAGTATCAAGTACTATATTGTCATCCCCATTTTATCTCCGTTCTCTCTCTTCATGGTTTTAACTAAAGACCAATGTTGTAAATTTGTAATAGAAAGAGAGTGCCGACACACTCATGCCAACTGCCGATGCAACAGATGTGTAACTTGAGAAAATCGTAAGTATTAGAGACGATGAGCTTATCCCCACCTAACTTTTATGTATATCTCCGGTCTCACTTTCCAACCCGACACCTACCAGAGGTTGCCCATCTTCCGCAACTAAATCAACATAGCCATATCTTAGTCGTTTCTGCCCCATCATCTTGACGACTTCAAACGCCTCCTTCTTCCCAGCCTCCGCGGGAAGGTTTATGTACTTGGAATCCCGAACAACAGCGGATGCATAGCCAAGAGTTTCAGGCCCGATAGCTAGATGAGCAAAGGCTATACTCACGATACCGCTGGCTAGCAGTATCAGGGAAGCCATAAGGAATAGAGATACCCACGACCAATGGACATTATAGACTTCCACGAGGTTACCCACTTCAGCTGGCGTCGTGACGTTGTACTTGGAGTTGAAGTTCGAGTCGCCCTGCATCGCCGTATTGTAGACTTGGCCCACGAGGAGATAACTGTTGAGGACTTGCGCCAAACGACGGCCGAACTGCTCTGGGATAGTACTGTTCAATAAGCCTCCATCTGCTTTAACAGTTTCACCGCTGATAGCATTGAGCCGTGGATTGTTGATGTATCGCATTGTGATATCGGCGTAGTTCCGGGCCCCACCCATAAGTCCGGGTAGCGATGACACACGACTCCAAACTCGTTCCCAAGACAACATCGTGATGTTTTCTGTAGCGTGTTGTTTTTGTGACAGACGTTGGGCGATGACGGAGCAGTTCTGAGGAGCGGATGTATCAACTCGGGAGCAGTGGACTCGCGACTCGACATATCGCTGCAACACGTTGCAATGAGCTTTAAAACGCTCGGAAGCAGCGTTAGGCCCATCTCTAAACTCCGACAGAAAAAGAAGTCTTGATGGCTTGACGATAAGGTCAGTCTCGTTTATGAAAAGACTTGGGCGACCATAGAAGTTCTGTGCCGTTACCCAGTCTAACCTGGCTGATAGGTTCTTCTGAACTGACCAGTCCGGGCCAACGAACCTATCTACCGCCATGGACCATGCACTTTGTAATTGAGAATCGTTGCGTCCATGCCATGTACCGTTGGGTTTCGGATTATAGCCACCGTATAGATCAGGGTCTGTCCAATTGAAGCTGGGCCAGATATCGAGACTCCTGTTCGTCCTTGTCAGATTCCAACATGCGAGATGGAGATAGCTTGACTCGAGCGAAAAAGTCACATTACCCTTGGTAACGTTGGTAACAGGGAGCCCGAGTAATGCTGAAAACGAGTCTGGACTTGAGTGAGATGGAACGTTGTGCCACTGATCATCCTGGATGTTAAGATTCGGAATTTTGACATTTCCCCAGAGATCCATGGGATCGGTCTTCCTTTCCTCCGACGTAAGAAACAGCGCGGCAAACATGTTTTTAATATGACCCATGGCTCGAGAATCGTCTAACGAGGACTGTGGAGAGATGGGTAAGTCGCTTGCAAGTTGATTCTCAGCATCTGTGGAGAAATAAAGCACGTTGGAGGTAGAATTAACTGGCTCCAGCTTGGAATCAAGCGCTCCAAGGGCGGCCTGGGACCCTAGCGGCGAAAAGGCCCAAAGTAAGAGAAGGACAAGACCAAGAAGATTAAACCTGCCAAGGCCGATTTGTGTGGTGAAAGTTGATCCAACAGTTCGGCTGCCGATCAATTGTTCGAGAAGGCCAAGGGTGGCACCCTTCTCCAATTTCCATCGCGCAGCTTCAAAGACCATGCGCCCGACAACGGAAGCAAAAACGATAGGGAAAGCAGATGCAATCTAAAGGACTTCGTTAGTTACAACTTAGAAAGCAGCAGGAATTGTCTGGAGGTACTAGCAATATTAATTGCATTCTTCCATTTTTTGATACTCAGCCTGTTCTGTCGCATTCCTATCAAGACGCATTATGACAATGGCAAATACCACGAGAGCGATAGGCACGATCGTCGCGGTACAGTCAGCGAGAAACCTACCAGGCATGAATTTTCGCTTGAACCCCCGCTCCCCATTTCGCACTGTATGGCTTTGTGGTAGCTCCAGGGCATCTGCATTGTCGACGCTAAGACTTGTAGTTCTGGGATCTTTCAGATCAGTAGCGTGAGGTTGATTGTCTGCGGATGGGAAGTCAGCCAAGAGGTACGACGGCTCAGAGGTTTGAGGCATAGCCGCGGATTCAGAGAAAATGGATAGCGAGAGGAAGAAGGGAAATTGAGTACGGAGGGTTGTAGAAAGATTGCCGAGGGTAAATTGGTAATTTCCAGATCTGCAAAGGATCCGTAGTCCTAGAACTAAAATCTCATTTGTCTTGGCATCAACAGGGTCTTGGGAGTTTTCGCATCTGCTTATTGGCCAAGAACCTCTAAGATGACTTTCGCGTGATCACTTTGGGACTAGAATGTGGAGATACGATCGAGCGACTAGCCCTATCTCATCTGTGATGCTCCACGGGTTATCCTAAGACCTTGATCCAGCATCTTGGGCAATAACGTAGTAGTTTAAAGTCGATAGCTTACCTTGAACTACTACTAGCCTTTGAGTTGCGACCAAATAAATATTGACAACTAGCAAACAACGAGTCCAGTAGGTGGGCCGAAAAAAAATACTTAGCCCCAGATCCAATACCAGAAACCTGAAAGTAAAGCAGCAGCGACAAAGACGACCGGACCATAGTGAACTGTAGCAGGGGTCAGTGGTACTGATGTTGGCATATAGAAAAGGCCAAATGGGAACAGCCAAGATGACCAAGCCGGAATATGAGACAGGTTGGTAAGCGAAATTTATTATGAAAGTTACAGCCCAGGAAGAGATGCTCAAGATAATAAACATGTTCGTTGGAAGTTAACAGCGACTATAATAGTACCGTTCCCAACAGGATAGAACCATACGCGGATCCAACTCTCGATTCGTCGCAACTTCGTAGGCAATAGCATAAAAGACTGGTAATAGACACCTACGTCTAAAAACCCTGTCAGTAATGTTAAGCCACAGACTTGGGCGGGAGGACAACGCAACTCCAGCTATCAAGAAACGCCGCCAGAAGATGCATCCGGCTTGCGGCATATTCTCGACCCGCACTGTTCTGATGGACGCCGATAAAACATTGAATATGTGTTATCTCTTAGCGTACATCTCCTGTGTTGTTGATTTGGTCAGGGCCGTACATACGTCTCTCCTGGCTCTGCACAATGGCTCAAGGAAGACTGCAATCTACTAAGTCACACAACCGGATAAGAATTCTTGTTCAGTGGCATCCAAGACAAGTAACAGGTTGCTATAGGCAAGTAAGCATGTTGGCTAACCATTCCCTCATCTGACATTTTGTCAGTGACTCACTATTCTGCGAGGCGCATATCGCAGCAGTTGTTTGTATACGTTCTCTCGGCTATTTATCACTGGGTTCTCAATCCACCTAGTGTGAGGATTTAGAAAGCCGAATGCCATCTCTCGGTCTTTTCCCGGAGAATGTGGCGTCCTTACATGTCTACCCGTTTATAAGACTGACAATAGCACATTTGTGCGTGACGAAAACAAGTGCTTGTAGGTAACATTATTACGCAAGTAAATAGACTACAATAGAACGGTCACAACCAGTTAAGTCTACAGTGCCAACACTCAGCTTCTCTACATTGAGTCCCGGTATACCCGATAATCCTTCCAGTATCACTTTTGAAGATCTGCAGCATCAACGTCGCACTTTAGGGTTGTCTCACCTGGGTACCCGGCAGGCTAGGTAACCAAAGTTCCCGCAGGAAGCGGATATACTCCGCGGACCAAAGGTTCCTGTCGTGAATCGTCATCAAATCAACGCCTTTTCAGCAGGTTTATATGGAAGGATTGAAAGGTGTGGGGGAATGTGTGTTATGTTCCTGCACGCATTGATAGCGGGTGATGATCTTGATTTTTCATCAGTAAATCCTATTAATGTAGATCTTGTCGGTGAAGGTAAGAGTCATTATTGCGGAGGTGAAAAGGTAAGACAGCGATGGGATACCAGTCGGGGTTGGTCAATATGAATGACGAGAGAATTCCTAGCGTGATAAACAGTGAGTGACGCTAACTTTAAAGTGCAAGTAACAGAACAGTCAGCTGACTATAGTCATATCAGAGGCGTGAAAGTAACGACAGGATCACATTCAATTGCATCTATGTGATTCTAACGCATAACAGTATTTATGCAAGTCTAACCGTTTCTTGTCCTCCGCCCGACTCGCTCTCCTATGAATATACAGAAGCGCCTCAAGAGGCTAGCTCAGCGGATTGGGCTCAGCCTGTCCAGTCCTGAATTTCTCACGTCAGCCGGCGGAGAAATTAAATATCACTGCCGACAGATGAAGACATGAGATCTGCAGTCATGAATTGAATCTGGGCCAATTAATTTTGAGTTTGTTCGAGGCGAAAATCCCAAGGTATATGGATGGAAGCAACATAATACTGGATCTGGGCCAATCGCCGTTTCGACCGACATCCGCGAAGGATCCTTCCCACTTCAGCCCCCAAGAGATGACGTGGTTTGCTTACAATTTGAGACATACCGACATGTGTACCTGTTCCATTACGCACCATTCCGAATCGTAAGGGTGTGAAGTCACTTGGATCTTTTGATTATGGAGATCTAGCTAGGCTATGAGGTGTCTAATTGCTTGCAGAGAGCGGAGAGTGTAAGCTATGCGACGAGGTTCAGCTGACAAGATCTCCATCGCTGCCACTTCAATGCCGATCCGACAACACCGGATGCTTTCCTATTGCCAGCCTCGGAACGCATTGGCCCAAGCACCTATTCACAAGAAAATATGCACGAAAAGAAGTCCTGGTGATCCCTCAGTGACCCAGTCGTGGCGATGACATCACACAGCCAGATGTAGAGTGACGCTCCTATACACTCTAGCTACAGAGACTGACAGTGTCTATAATGTTAACGTAACGAGTGAACCAGCGGAAGTACTGTATTCGAACCACGGATTAGTATATAAAAGGTAGCAATTCCCGAAGTTATCTGTTTCCAAATCATCACACTTAACTTCTTTCTCATACTATTACACACAGACACACAGACACACACACACACACAAAACACAAATAGTAACATCAAGATGAAGACTACTGGAATCTTTACTATTCTCTTTACGTCGATGGCTGCAACTGCAATCGCAAGTCCCAACGCCCTGCCCATGGGAGTTGAGGTTGTCGAACGCGACGGCAGGACCATTGTCCGGGAAGTGGTATGCCCCCCCAGACTTGTACACACCACTGGACTTACCCTCGAGACTAACGTCGTATCATAGCCACATGCACTGTTGAGTCGCGGTCTTGAACCCCGATGCCGAGAATGTGTCGGCCAAGGTGGTTCATGCACCATTGGCGATGGCAGCTGCTATGCCGAGGACCCCCCACGTAAGTAAAAACCATTCTGTCATGGATGGAGTGGCTCGACTGACCTTTCCGCAGTGTACTGTACATGGTGCGGTGACAAGTGCGGATCTCGCTGTGTTCGTCAGGGACAGACTTGCCAGCAGACATGTGTTTAGGTCTAGGCAAAAGCGGACCGATATGTCTGTGCCAAAAGCAAGAGGTAGCAGACCGAATACAATCGCTCTCAATATAGCAAATTTACATTTCATAACGATCTTTATACATATCTCGCAGTTATATAAACACAAATAAATACGCTGTTGCTGTATTAAGACACTGAGTGAACTAATTGTGAAATGTTGTGAGGTTCTCATTATGTCAATCACTTTTGCTGTACTGGCATTGATGTCGCAGAACAGGTTAAGGTAAAAGATCCCCATGTACTATGATTGCGAAGCCGGGATGGGATGGGATGGGCATACCCAAATTTCAGTAGAAGCCAAGTCACTGAGAGTATTCTGAAGATTACATATCAAGCAGGGTATTTTTCAAGTCTACCAGCACAGAGTGTTGTGAGAGTAAAGTTATTCATGGATCGAACAATGGTCTGGGCCCCGCCTTGCTAAATTGCAAGCGAAGATAAATATGTGGATCGTGTATCCACGAGAATAGTGGATACAACAACAACGATTCAAAACAACCCATTCTGCATATTGAATAGTTCCATTAAAAACGCGATCAATTTGTAAACATTCAAAAACAATGCCTCTCGAATTCGAAATAGATAGCTGGATCCAGAAGATCGACCCTTCCTCCAAACCTATCGCACGAAAAGAAGAGGCCAACCAGGAGCCCTTTCTGAAACGCCGACGCGTCAATACCCTCACGACAGACGCGTCGCAAAACGAGAACAGCATGCATTATGAAAGCAGTCTCAATTCCTCGAAGCGCTCTCGAAGTGACGATTTGGAAACACCGCGCCCGACAAGGCGAACCATAACACCGAGAAGCGAGTCTGGTACCTCGTTGCCCTTCACACAATCAGGTACCTCACGACAATCGGAAATCTCTTCACGTACCGAGCAATTGAGCATCCTTCAACTTCACAAGAAAACCGTCGTGGCCAAACAACTGAGTACTTTCCACGATAAGCCTGCGACATTGGAAATTCTCTTGGACAAAATCGATCTCGTTTCTTCAGGCATTGGCATCTTGCCAACTTCTCACGCTCCGCTATTTAGTACTCTTGACAAGGATATTTATAACGATTTTAAATGGACGCAAAAGCCGGTTTTCAGCAAGTTCCTTTTCTCAAACGACCGCGATGAGGTTGGCCAAACACCTCTGCCTGAGACTATTCAGTGGATCCTTCACGAGGCAGCTTTTTGTGACAGCAAAGGCTGCTCCGAAAAAGATTGGAATACTGAAGTTCACCATCGGATCCTTGCAGCTGCACTGAGACCGTTACATGGTCCGCGGAGAGATCAACTATTCGACTTCAGACTAAGTGCATCTGCTTCTGTCATCCCGGAGTACCATGTCACGTCAGCATCTAAGGGAGCTGACTTTTGTATGTACATCGACCCCAAGCAGGATGTAAGTCCTGAAGTAGTGGAGATCATCGGGACTATCAAACAAAGTCTACCGATGGGTGTTTTCAATCACGTTAATCTGGGCCCTCTCTCGGACAATCCCATTGCTGTTGGTATCGAGACCAAGAAGACTACTGGTGAAGGCTGGGAAAACGCCAAGCTCCAGATGGAAATATGGATGTCATCGCATTGGCAGTTTCTACGTCAACTTCTTGAAAAGCGACAATGCGCAGCAGAAAGGCTGTCTTCAATGAGGTCAAGAGCAGGGGAAATGAGTTTCTGTTCCGACAAGATTTGGGATCTACCAGAATTCATACCAGGCATTATCATACAAGGCCACGATTGGTATCTGATTATTACAACAGCAGAAGGAGAAAAGACAATATTCTGGCAGAAAAAGACACTTGGGGATACATCAAGTTCAAGAGGGATTTATCAGATTATCTATAATTTGCAGCTACTACGACAGTGGGCCCAAGAGGAACACTGGAAGTGGCTGAAGGATGTTTTGCTCGAGTGGCCACAGTCCGAAGGAGAATTGGTTTTTTAAGTGGTTCATATTACTGCAGGTTTTCAATCAGAAGATCCACTGTATTAAATCCCAACCTAGCAAAAAACAGAAATAAGTAGAATGTATCACGATATCACCTCTTATCCAGCTCAATCACAATTGCTATACTTCATCCTCCACTCTCCAGCTAGCTCCTACTCCATACTAAACGCAAGGAACTATATAATTCTAACTTCTCCCTCTTTACTACTCCTAAAGAAGTCCCCCAATCCTTTAGCTTCCCAGTTCGAGGTCACGATACCGACTCTAGTATACGTTCCAGGTGCATTCTCTACAGGTATCAAACATAGACCTCTGATATAACCTATGTCAAAATCGGCCCACAGCAAGAAGACTATTTCTGATCGATTGATCTCCTCCATAGGATGGTCTAAAAAGGTAAAATTCCAGACGGCTTTTGTCCATCGATCGTCAGGATCTGAATTATCAGAGGCTGAATCCTCCCAATCTGAGAGTTCCCATTCATGGTGTGGTCCATCAGGGTTATCTTTTCTCATTGGGCCCCGTAGAAGAAGAAATCCATCTTTGACGGCACCAGTAGGATCCTCTCCAGCAGGGATGCACTGCGCTTCTAAGACCTGGGCTAGAGGTTCACCCCAGGTCTTGTGGTACCTTTCATGATACAAGTACCAGTATCCCGCTTCTACGAGCCCATCCCATCTCGTGATGTAGCCTACAGAGAAGGGAGACCAGGAGGGAGCCATGTACTCGTCCCACCTCTGCATTGGCTTATCTGTGCGTATGTGCCAGCATAGGGACTTCAAAAGGTCATTTTCCCATATTCCTGCAAGATATCTCCCGGCCCCTTGTGATTGGCAGAGCTTCGCGAGACCGGAGAGAGCTGGTAGTCTATCAGTGTCTTTGGAGAGGATTAGCCTTCCGTAAAGGCCCAGGAGTTCGCGCCATTGGACATAGAGTCTGTTGATACTGTGGATTCTCTCTTCGTCTGGATCCTTCATTCTCGAGTTCCTGACCATGCTAAACTCAGACCAGTGGGTAGCCTCTGACTTGTCCGCTTCAATCTCCATGCGCTCGCACTTGAGGCACTGAACGCACTCCCATATCATCTCACTATCAGTAAAGTGGACGATCCTTCGTGCCAGTATGTTCTCTTGGAGGACCCAGCCTCTCTGATTCAATGGCGAGGTAGTTATTTTCCATCGGTGTTGAGATTTCCCGACGATTGACGGGTCAACACTTATAGGTCTGCTGTATATCTCGGATGTGGAAGAATCCGGGTTCTTCATATGCGCTACCTTGATAGAGTTGCTGGGATTGAGCTGCACTGAGTTTCCGAAGTAAACATCCTTTCTGTCTATAAACCCGTCTGAAGGTTCTGTTGCTTGAGACGCTGCTAGGACCAAATAGGCATTGCTGTAAATTGAGGCCATGTTGGAAGACTCGATTTCCCAGTCCAATTTATCGTCTTGGATAATGCAAAGAGAATCAATCCAGAGGTATCGAACTCCGATGTTGCGAGTAACAGTGATGACGTCTTGGAAGGTCTTGGGAAGGCTTTGATAATTGATCTTGTCGGTATGACTTGCAATAGTAACCGTCGTTGTTTGCAAAACAAGACCCTTACCCCAACAGTGACTTAATGCCACATATGGAGCGATCTCATTTTCCGAAATGTGAAGGTGTATCCGATCATTGGGTTCATATCCAATGTCAAGAACCCGGTGCGGTAACTCGGCGTTCTTGACTGTACATTCCTGGTGTTTGGAATTGCAGCTCTCAATCCACTCATTGATAAGTGCTTTGTAACTTTCTCGGCGAGCAGCTAACGATATTCTGCCAGGTTTCACCAAATCCCACGCTGGCTGTTGTGTTCCAACAGGGTAGTATAGCTGATAGGTAACCTCTTTGATGCCCGCTCTGTTAACCGTTCCCGAGACCTGGTATAAGCTATTATTCCGTTTGAACACATGAACTCGTAAGTCAGCGAGATCTTTGTTGTAATGAGAGCAACAAATAGAGACAACAAGACATTGACAACAACCGTTGTCTCTTTCCTGCCACAGTTCTTCTAGATAATTCGCGGCTGTCCTTCCAGGAGTATCGAGCGAACATGGGTATGTCAATTGATCGTTAGTCCAAGTTATCAATGGAGCCTCCATAGTACGAACAGTAGGAACTTGTGCTGCGTTCGGTACAGAGATAAATACTCGGCCAAATTACTGAAGGGTGAGACGCGGGGTACCTTAGCCCTGCAATGGATACATTACTCCGCTCTACAAGACTTCCGGGAAAGGTCACGTGGGGGGTTCTGGTCCAGTCGGCTGTAGCTGGTCAAGGGATATCTTTAAGGAATGCCTTGCCTTACTCATGACTTAATTCCTTTACTCAGGGAGCAGTCTTCCAGCATTAAATTGCCTTTGAAATGGAATGTCTCAGACTAGTCTCGGTTTTTTAAGCATACTCTTTTCTCAATGGTGCACTTCATACAAATGTCTTAGGCTCTTACCCCTTCAAGGGAGGCAAAGGAGACTGCCACCAGTTCTTTAATCTCTTGGTACTTCTCTAGTTACAACCTCGCCATTTAGAAAGTCGACTTTCCACATCTATCCGTCTTTCAAGATGGAGCTATCCATAGCTCGAGTATTTTCGACCGTCTTCGCAACACTCTTCTTGGTTGCCATAGCCTTGAAGACACTTTACCCGGGAAACGATCCTTATCGATGCCGCGCTGTCCAAAACACGGGACGGTGGATAGACCCACCACAAGATGAAGCTGGAAATAGGACACCCTTTCTTCACTGGCAGCCAGATGGATGTATACTACACCAATATGACTCCGAGGATGCCCGTCGGTGCTTGGAAGGCCGTCCGATCGTCTCAGTTGGAGACTCGACTTCCCGGAACGTGGCCTTTGCGTTCAGTCGATTGGTAAGTACCGACGAGAACAATTTATAGCTAGCACTGACCTGGCCTAGATTGGCAAAAAGGAAGCGGTCTCCGATCAAGCACACATGCCCTTCCCCAACCCAAACGCGAGCCCCTTCAATATGACATACCATGGACAAACAATAACGCGTTTGCCCAATGCCTGGCTATCCTCCCATGGCGATGCTGCGCAACAAGAATTTGTCAACAATCTTAATAATTATGCTGAGGAGAAAAGAGACGTCCCACCGATCGATGAACAAGCTAGTCCTGCTTTGTTTTATATAAGCGCAGGTGTATGGTTCGGCCAGGCCTTCACTCACGTCAGAGAGAATGACACAATACAAGCTAGCGATAATTCAACGGAGGCGAAATTAACCAACCGAACGGCTCCTACGACTACCCATCCAGACCGTCCAAACATCCCTTGGAAGACTCGCTTTGCTTTATACAAAGACCGCTATTCCAAAATTGCCCAATTCATTGACGACAACACTCCCGAAGATGACCCTTTCACATCGCCAATGGATCCGATTGATGGACTAGGTAACCAAATCTTCTACGCCGTTCCCGCAGGCCCTTATTATGTCGGAGACGACCCAGACAGACTTGCCCTTGGCGCGCGAAAAGCTGGAGAAATTCATGAAATACAAGACTGGCTCCGAGAGAATCATGATAGGTGGAGACTCCCGATGGTTTGGTCGGTCGCCATGCTTACCTTTGGTCAAAACGAGACTTGGGTTGATCCGCACGAAACAGGCTATCACGTCAAGAAAGAAGTCCTAGATACTCGGGTTAATATTCTGCTTAACCTGAGATGCAATGCGAAGCTCGACCGCATCAAGCCTTACCCGTACTCACGCACATGCTGCACTGATTACGGAGTGAAGCCAATGACTCAGCTCGGTCTTGTTGCTTTCGGCATCTTCTACCTTGTGGTATGCATCGTCTGCGAGATAGTCGATATGTGTAGTGGACGAGATGAGCCGCGGTTCAGCCTTTTCGATATGAAGGCAGGAACCCTGGTCCTCGCGCTACTCATGTGCTATTATGCAGACCGAACCCAAATGATGGCAAAGGGCAGCAAGCTTTGGCAGCCGCAAGATTTTGTTGTCTTAAGCATTCCCTGCATCGCAATTCTGCTCACAACGATTCGCCGTACCCGATCTCGCTCTCTGTTGGACACGTCAGACTTATCATTAGAGACAAAGGAGACTGAAGAACCCTTTCTCTCGCGCGAACAAACCGATGAGTGGAAAGGCTGGATGCAGTTCTTCATCCTTATCTACCATTGGACGGGGGCCGACAGAAGATCGATTTACGTCTTCATTCGTCTGTGTGTTGCAGCGTATCTATTCCAAACCGGCTACGGTCATACAGTTTACTTCATCAAGAAGAAGGACTTTTCATTTCATCGCGTCGCCAGTGTACTTCTGCGACTCAACATCCTGAGTTGTGCGCTCGCATACTTCATGGATACAGACTACATGTTTTACTACTTCTCGCCGCTCGTCTCTTTCTGGTTCGTTGTCATTTACGGAACCATGGCAATTGGTGGCAGGCGATACAATAGCGATCCACAGATTTTGATCACGAAGATCTGTGTCTCCTGCCTCACTTTCTCGGTTGTCCTTATGGGGACGCCATTTACTGAGTATCTCTTCAGCACTCTCAAGTTCGTTTTCAACATACAGTGGGATGCAGGAGAATGGCAATATCGTGTCACGCTCGACATGTTCATCGTTTATGTTGGCATGCTGACGGCAATTATTCATCGCGAGATGAAGGGAACTACAGTTGACTTTCATCTTCGTATCATCCTGGCTGTGGCTGGTTTCTGCGTGGTGCCTTACTACCTCAACTCGACATCATACCTCAAAATGTCTTTATACAAGATCTGGCATCCATTTACTTCGTTTGTGCCAATACTTGGTTTCATCGCGTTGAGAAATGTGTCCGGTCAAGCGAAGAACTACCACTCCAAAGCAATGGCATGGTTGGGAAGATGTTCACTTGAGACGTACATTTTGCAGTTTCACTTGCTTCTTGCAGGTGATACAGAAGGCATCTTGCTCGTGGATGGTCTATTTGGCGATGGGTCTTTGATGGGTGACAGGTGGAGAACATTGGCTATTCTTGTGCCAATTTTCCTGTGGATAAGCAATGCTGTGGCACAATCCACGAGCCACTTGGTCAAAGCTATTATGCATAGTTCTCCAGAGGAGCAAAAGATTGGAGCCCCACCATTTGCGTGGGCTGAAAAGATTCCTGGTAGCTCCAAGATTACGGCTGCGAAAATGCGGGTTGCATGCATCCTGATATTGATGTGGGGCATCAACATGATGAGCCCAGGGCATGGGGTTGGTGCAGCACCTGATGGACCACATGAGTGGAGAGCTTCGCCCCCGCCTCCAAATGAAACACCATATTAGTTGCATAAGGACCATATATCTGTAATAGTCAAGAAGGAGAACGGTTGTCGACAAGGAATTGTGATAAACTATACTTGAGATAAATGACGTTGTGACTGAACGAAAAGTCTATGTATCTGACAATCAGGTACGATAAGAGTCATTTAAGCGAGGAAACAATTCCAAGGCTGCCTTGTAATAGATCTCCCTCTTCTTCTCCTCGTCCATTGAAAACTCGTCTACAAACTTTATAAAGCCCTTACTCAGCTGCTCCGGCGCATGAGGATAATCACTCCCAAAGAGCAAATGCCCAGGCTTCGCAAACTCGAGAATCATAGGGAACACCTCCTTGCTCCCAGCAAGAGCTGTGTCGAAGTAGAACTGCTTGGCTTAATTGATCATATCTTCGGCACTCATGGTCTCGCCAAACTCAGGAAGAGCTATCATAGTCGCTCGCTGGATAAGCGCGATCAGGGTACCGCCTCCGTGGGAAAGAATGATCTTGACATCAGGGAATTGTTGGAGACGTCTGTTGAGAATCATGTCTATAGCGGTACGCCCAGTCTCGTGAGGCCAGTCAAAGGCAGGCATAGGAAGTCGTTGATCGAAGTACACGGCAGAGACGTTGTTGATAGGATGAACAAAGACCACCGCTTTGCGACGATTAAGCTCTTCCCAGATTGGTACATATTCATCGTGGCCAAGATATCCTTCAGGCGTGGCATAGCTAGTGAAAAGAGTCACTCCATCGGCCTTGAGATTATCAAGCGCGTAGCGTAACTCTTGCAGAACGAGGTCTGTGTGCTGAAGAGGGGGCACTGTGGCAAAGAAACCGTTCATTGGATTCTCGTTGCGGAATTGAGCATTATACTCGTTCATCTGCCGAGCGACTCTCGCACTCTCCTCTGGATCAGCGATGTGAGTAACTCCGGGTGTACTGGCTGAGTAAATTGCCGACCCAATGTTGTAGGTCTTGTTGAAGGCTGCGTCGCTTTCAATGGTCCAGTTGGGTACTTCCATGCCTTTAAGACCAGCAGCCACTCCTAAAAATGGATCAATTGAGATTTAAATAGTAGAGATGAATGTTTGTGATTGTTACCTTGAAGCTGAGGAGGGATGATATGATGATGGACATCGATGCGGGGGATATGAGACATGGCAAATGGTTGCTAAATAATGAAAGAGCCTGATGGTATATTGAAGAAGTGGATTAGAGCGAGAAAGATACCATTTTGAGGGACCACACAGTAGAGAGGAGGTCCATTTTATAGGTCGCTGCGATGGCGTCGCTGCCGTCAAAAACATCTTACCTCAATGCTCGACCAGATCTTTCAATGTGGTTGCAATCGGAAGATGAGAAGAGCTTCGGATAAGAGGTGTTGACGTCAAAAAGGCCATTATCAACAATGTTGGTACCGTTCAAAGTTGGTGATAGCTCCTCTTGATTGGCTAAATAAGTTACATCCCGGTCCATCCGAACAAACTTCCGGCTGACCCGGAACTTTTCCGTCATGACCCCACATTAAATTACAAAGGAACGCGTCGGATTCTTGGGAGCTCGAGACGAAATGCTAATAAATGCAGTACACGTGAAGTTAATTGTCAAAGAGCAGCCGTGTTTCCGAGTCTTACAAATGCTTATTAAGAATGACTTGTAGCAATAGTCCACGTCTCAAAGGTCGAACGTTCGTATTTTGGAAGAACTCATGCGAAAAATTGGAGAGGGTTATCCATTCTAAACACCTGGGACCTAAAAACATCATATTTGGTACGTTAATACTTACTATGTGATAAACGGAAAAGATCAATGCAAACTTATATCACACATATTAATACTAGTTCCACGCCTCGACCAACCGCACATTGTGACTTGTGCAATTGATCTGTTTGAGAGGGTATAGGGTATGAACGGGGGCGTTGACAGCGTCCTTGACCAATCGGGTAACGACGGATCTAACCGACGGGTAAACTGCCCGAGCTAATAAAAAAGCCGTATGGTCTTGACACGTCTCGTGCCTGACAGTACCATCGGACGCGCTTTGCTCCTGCCATGACATATGTTGGGTGCTGGACTCTTTGTCGTCTTTCTTGTAAGTACATTACGATTGTCTTAGGGACTTTGTTCGAACGGGTTTATGGAGACTTTATCATGGACTTAATGAAGCTCGGTTAAATTGCATAATGACGTCTGGGGGTTCCATGTCTCAAATCGTGGCCTCTTGGCAAATATGGATAGAGCAAGGTGTCGGGGCCTATTAACTAAGCTTACCCTTGAGAAGGATCAAATGCTGAGCGCCAAGATTCAGATTTATAGAATATGCTTTGTCTGTATATGAATCCGCCACGGGACAAGGCTGACTGGGATCAGGTAATATACGAGGGATTTATTCCCCGTAAAACTTCTGGATTCCGTACCCTAGCATGCGGAGCAATTAAGGTTAATTTACGGATGCAGTTGTTGTGGACTGGTACACATGCTCACGGTCCCCAATCCTTTGGAAATATACGGAGCCCGAGATTCCTTAGATCACGCTCCGAAGCATCACACTCTCACACAGAGTTTTAGGGTCCAGACCCGACAGTGTCTTGGCTATACTCATTCCACATTGCTTGCCAAGCACCAGTCACTTGCCACGCTGTCTTTGCGCGCGCGGGGACTGGCTCTATTACGCCCTTAGACAGCGGTAAAATCCTTCGGGTGGATCGATCAGAATCCTACGGGTGGATCTGCGGTGCTTCGAAGGATTCAAGCGAGAGACGCTTAATAAGCGCACCAAGGACCCCTTGGTTGGGGGCGGGGACACACTGGGCTAACCAATAGGACTGTTGCATTGAAGACTCTTGTAAAATTTCCGTCTGATTAGTACTATCTAAAGTAGCTAGATATCTCGGCGCATGTAACGTAGAGGAAGAAAGGACATGGGCCCATACCTAGAGCCAGGAGAATGAACCATTCATATGAAGATGTATACGAGCTACCTAGGGTTCTTGGCAGACCCCATCTTATGTTAGTCGAGGCTATGCACAGGAAAGGAAGGCGCAGTTGGGATACCTTCGAAAGGAGAGACTTGCGAAAGATATGCGCAGGACGGGAAGGTGCTAGTAAGATGCCTATGAAATCAGAGACATGAGAAAGCTATAAAGACCACAGCCGTTCTGCACTCAGTTTGCAATCAACAGCTCACTCAACAACGCAATCCTCAACCACTCTTCTGCTATAGAACTTTCTACGAATCACCAAATCCTCAAGATGAAGGCTGTCACCTCACTCGTTCTTCAATGCGCCGCCGCAGTGAGCGTCGCTGCTGTGGTAAGGCTTACACCTAATTCTCCAGAAAGGCAATCAACAGTATACTGACTCTGTTCCAGGCTCTTCCTGACGGTACCCAGTTAGCCGCTGCCCCTATGGAGGGTTACAAAATTGTTCCCATGCAATGGGAAGGTGTTATCAAGGAGGGAGAGGCTCCTGTTTCCCTGAATGGTACCATCGAGGTAAGACATGCGCGAACAATCTTAGCTGTCTGTAACTATACTAACCCTGAGTGTCAGTCGGTTATTGCTCAGATCAAGGAGCTTAACCCAGAGTTCGAGTTGGCGGAGGAAGAAGAGGACGACGCTGTCGCCTCATCCGGACTTGAAGCACGCAACCCAGTAAGATCCATCTTATTGTTATTCCTCTTAGCTACACATTCTAACCGACAATCTAGACTCACATCATTTGCGATGTTGGCGGAAGCGGTTACGTCGATGTGAAGGCTGCCCGACGCGAGAACAGGTACCTTCGATCTTTGGGCAACAGTGTATGCGGTGTGAATGGTGGTCCTGGCACGTGCGCTCGCGTCTCCTGCTCTTATGGTGATGCTATCTGGCTTTGCAACGACAACCGACACTACATCCAACCTCGGTGCAGCTACTTGGCTGACTACGTTGATCGCATCATTTCGCGCTGCAAGTCCACAACCAAGAGCCCACCTTGTACAGTCAGGCCGTGCCCTCCTAGCTGGAGTGCAGAATTCGTTCGGGGTCAGCAGTTCGACAGTGACCACTACAACGTTATTGTTGGCAGAAGCAACTGCTAATTTCTTCATCGGCCGCCTCATGGTTATGCCAATAACTATGATGAACGTTGTATCGCGGAATCCCGTGAAAGCGCGGAGCCGGGACTCGGACCTTACTGATAGAGACTTTAAGCTGCTAGACTAGATTACATTCTTCCGACGCCTTGTCAGGCCTCGTCTCAATTAAAATCAAGAACTTCTTGACTATTCATTTGACAGCGCGTTTATGTGAAAACTCAGAATACGGATCGTTTGCTCGTCTTGCTTAGAAACAAGAGCTTGCCACCCTTGTGTTAGATGTGGCAAATGGGAAGCCTGGGCGGAAATGGAGCCCAAAGAGCGGTAGGGGTTTACCACTAGATTGAAAGGAATCACAGGATAAGTAGAGTTCATCTGACTGTCTTGATTTAACCGCTTATGTGATGTTAGTCCACTGGTAAAAGTCCACTGATACGCGCCAAGTCTTGCAAGTCTCGCACCCGGCTTGGCTCTTCCATACTGGGATGGAAATCCGAGTGAGGCCAAGGATGAGGCTATCCCCCATCTTTCATTAAAAAAGAGTACAATTACCTGTCTCCTCTACTCATAAAAACTCCGGAAAGGCATCGTAGAGATCCAAGACGGGGACAATAGCGATTATACTAGGCCAGAAGGTTATCAGTCCGTCCGGTGTTCCCCCTACGGTCTTTTTAGCGTCCAACTCGCGAACCAGACCAAAGTTCAGAAGAGAAATTTAGGCAAGAAGTCCTCGGAGCAGGTGTTCAGGCTTCTCCATGAAGAGACCATCTGCTGGTTCTATTTCCAAAGATTTTAGAACCGAGAGGGCGGCCCAGACCGAAGACAGGAAGCCTGCACCACCGTCTCGAGACCAGAGGTACCCTGAGTCACTGAGATGTTCGACATTCTAAGAATTTCTAGAGTCGCTTGCACATCTTCTATTCTAAGCCATGGATTTCGATCACGAGAACGCTGCCAATACTGGGTTCTATGGTCATATTCATAGTTGGGCGAACCCTCGAGGTGATAAAGATATCGCGAACAAGGGGATTCCTGCTACGCTGAAAGATCGCAAAGCTGCGGCGGTAACTAGACAGTGTTCAACCTTCAGAGCGCCATTCCGATGTAGATGTTGACGATACATCTTTAATCGTCAAAAAGGTATTACAAATGCATGGTACCTGTGATAAATTCAACGTTCTATACTAGTGTACAATTCTTACAGTCTGACATTCGTCATAACGAGAAGCGAAGTCTTTCCTCAGTAAAGTCCAACCCTCAGGTGGTGGATGTTAAGGTTCAAGAAGAAGACGAAGCTTACTGCATACAGTTTCTGGCTCCCGACTCAGTCAACAAAGTGGAATATCGCCTGTGCAGCCATCCTCCGAACCCGCCAAACGGATCCTCCGCATCGCTCGCCTCTTTCCTCCCGTCAAAGGTGAGAACTCTGGATTTTAGGACGGCGACTTGTTTCTCGTCGTCCAAGGTTGCGTGCATCTCGACCATGTTGTCAATATCCATGGGTGCAGGTGGTGACTGGTGTGGATCGAAACAGCCTCTCATTGTGATGCATGTGGGTGTCTTGGAGAGTACCATGAAATGATTTGTGAAGTATGTGCCTGGAACATGTTAGTTTGAAATGGCTCGAGAGCGTAGCGACATATGTACCTGGCTCATATTTGCTTTCCAGAAGATCCTTCTTCTCCCATACGTCGTCCTTACAGTTTTCGTTTTTGAAGAATGTCATGATCTTCCTTTGAGGTGCATACCCTAGCTCGGTAAGTATATGCCCTCAATCCTGCGTACCTGGGTCCTTACCAAAGCCTCCCCACATGCCAGCTGCGAACCTTTCAATTAACATGGTGCCACCGTTCGTTGCATCTTCAATAAGTTTGGGGTCAAGCTTTGTAAATGGCACCTCGCGCACACAAGAGTCAGCAGAGACGGGTTTGTTCCATGGATTCGTCTGCTTGAGCATCGAGTGCGTGAAGAGTGATCTGCCATTCACGGGACCGAAGGGCTCAAACTTGCATTGCCTTGTGAGAAGGTGGAAGCTTAGTGCGCCAGTAACAGAAACTCCCGCTGCTATTCTCGTCGCCAACAGTAGTCGTTGGCGGAGTGTAGAGGATAACAAAGGCATGATAACAATTAATTGAATTAACAGGATAAAAAACCGTAAGAAGGCAAGAGAGAAAGAAATGATTTCTGCATGGACAGGGAGTTCAGGACTAGAAATAAGAGTTCTTTGAACCCACTACGTGGGTACAGCCTCCACAGCAACAACTACGCCTCCACCAACAGCTTCAGCTCTTCCAGCGCTGTCATTCTGGAAGACTTCTGCCACCTCGGAATTCCAGCCGCAGAGACCAACGGACGCCAAACCAATCAGGTACAGTCTTTCACGCTGCCCCTGCTACTATTCTTAGCTTGATCCACTTTAGCAGTCATATACCGCTGACTTATACCCGCTGACTCATTCTAGATGGCTTATCGCTGTTATCTTCCTTGATAGGATCCACCTATGACAGAAATGCAGCATTTACAACTGTAATTTTACTAAATGAAAATAAGTAGGGAAACAACTCATACCCTCGTCGATTAATGGTTTTCCTCGATGCTTAATTGCACCGTATTCTATTCACTACTCTGCTTGCTTCTCATTACGTCGCTGGTCTGCAAAGTAAACACCTTTCCGTGCTCGGATATGAGGGTCATTGGATGCCTCATACACGCAATTCCACCCTTCTCAGGTTTCGCGGTAGATGCAATCTGTTGCTGTTGGGCGACATGGTCTGCTGAAACCTTTTTGATTTCCAGCCTACCTACAGCAACAAATCTGGTGCTCTTGTACGGGTTGGTTGCATCATCCAAGATACCGTCTGGGTCAGCAACCTGGGCTTGAATGATGAAGATGACCGGCTTGTATGGGAATCGCTGCTGAACATCGTCCTCTAGGTAGTTATTTCCAAGCTGAACCAGCTTTTGCCTGTCCTAGGGGGTCTTTTAGGGGTAGAGATGAACTCCATCGGCGGGGTCAAGACGATATCTGACATTGGCAACTTAGCTATCCTTGTTCGTCAAAATGTGGGTATTGGGCTCATAGTATATGATCGTGCCATAGTTATGATGGTTGTGCTTCTCAGAGCCGACAGAAGCTGCGGCAGCTTGATTCTATGGCTTTTTGAGGAAAGGCAAGAATAAAGTATGTGCTTCATCATAAGCCTTCTGCTCTTTAGTATCACCGCGGCCCCTAGCCTTTGTCGTCTTGAGGATGGCGTTAGCGCGACCATCAGCTCCGCAGAGTCTTAGAAAATCAGAAAGTCCTCCCCGTTGCAGGATGCAAAGCCATTGAGATAATGCAGGGACTTATGGAGCTGGCATGGCACAGACTACGGGCGGTTTCTACCATCAGCAACACATGGCCAAACAACCCGCCATATTGGTTGAACCTTGCCTGTTCTGGGATCTGAATTTTACGCTTCCTTCCCCACTGCCTTCCTTACCCACGAACACCCTGCGCCCACTGAAATGCCCCATCCTAAGCCCATCATCAAGACCAATGACGGTACTATCTTGATAACCTGGCCGTACTATCTGGGGTGGAAACTACCCCGGAGTAAAGTCCACTTACACCGATGGTGCCAGAGATCCTGCAACTCTCTCGAGACTCCACGACTCACGTAACCTTATTCCGATTTCTGTAAGTGACTGAGTGCTAACTATATGATAATATTCACTTCGCGAAGGACGACAGTGGGCTTAGTAAGTGTGGAACAACGTATTCTTTCAGCAGCTGTCACGTTACGCTTAACAATTGTGTCAAGTGTCATCACACCGGCTGATTTAGAGTCAAGCGCTCGTCTCGTCTTTTTCTCTCTCTCTTTCTTTTCTAGATAGATGATAATATTGCATCGTAGTTAAAGCCCATAATCTTTGACAAAAAGCTTATCGGAGCGGTGATGATGTGCTTGTGAGTGAGATGCAGCGAAACAAAGAAACACCGAGTCGGCTGTGGCCGAGATGAATGAAAAAGACCGGGATGAAGCTATCAACGTTAATGGACCATTCAAAGGACGAACAGGCATAAGAATCCATGCAAAAAGTCAACAAAAGGTCCATTCGCGTGTCTTTAGCGAGTATCTGTGCTCAATGGGCGCGCCGAGAGATCCACCCAAAACATGACCAAAACTTGGCTAACGACGCTATGAACCGATCTAGATCATCACGAGATAAAACTTTTGGTGACGTTTAGATGGAAAATAGAAAGCGGATGGCAGGGAAAAGTGAGGTTTTTTGATAGGCAGGTAACATTGATAGGAGAGGCGACGAGTATCATTCTGCATGAGTGGGCACTGACAGTTGGCATAGCAGCCTGAACAGGGGTTAAGCGGCGAATCAAAACGCGCCTCAAACGCGCATGAACTTCACCGCTCCCGTTTTTATGCAGCAAGTTTGACAGCTCAGAAGTTGAAGTGGGCCTCACCGCGCTCCCATGTTTAAATGAAAAGACGGCGCTCAGGAAAATGTTTTTCTTCATTGACCATTTTGTCAAAATAATTCCACAATGAGCGTTTCTGTCAACTCCAAGATCCTCCGCCAGCTGAGCCGGCCCGAGGCTGAGACACTGCTCGGTGCAAGTGACAACTTGACCCCCTGTCAGGTCAAGATCGTCAATGTTCCGCAACTCGTTGTCGTTGGTGCACAGTCCGCTGGAAAGTCCTCGGTTCTACAAGCAATTACCCATATCCGCTTCCCAGACCACGCCACAAGGTTCGCAACCGAGTTGAACCTCCGAAAAGCCAGCGAGGCGCGCGTCGATGTGAATGTCAAATTTGCAGATCAATCAAAACCTCCCAAATCGTTCGAACGAGATGGCTTCCATGAGGTTGACCTGCTTGACATCATCGAGGACGCCACAGAATGCATGGATCTCGACGAGACAGAAACGGAAATTTCTCAAGATGTGCTGTGTATCGACATTCAAGGACCGGAGCTACCTACTCTGTGCTTGGTGGATCTTCCTGGCTTTTCCTCAGACGGCGAGGAAAATGTTGATGAGCTTATCGAGAAATACATGGGTCAACAAAACAGCCTAATGGTTGTGGTCCTGGCGGCTGACGACAGCGACGCGAACTGCGCTACGCTCGAAAAGGCCAAGCGCGTCGATCCCCAAGGACAACGAACATTTGGAGTTATCACTAAACCAGACCTCGCTCCTGCCGAATCTGACGTTGAGCAAAAATACGTCGGAATCGCGAGAGGTCAAGATACCTCCTTCGATTCGAAGTTCGGCTGGCACGTTCTTCACAACGGTTCCAGCAGCACAGCGAGCTTTGGGTCACGAGACGAGGATGAGGTGTCATTTTTCCAGCAGGGTGCTTGGGCGAAAATCCCCACCCAAGCTTGCGGCATCCTTCGTCTACGGAAAAAGCTCAGGGAGATTTTATACACTCAGATGAGAAGATCTCTACCCGAGGCCATCTCAGACATCCAAGAGAAGCTCAAGGTGCGAAGGGAGAAGTTGGAGAAGCTTGGCACATCCAGATCTGACCCGAGATCGTTCCTGTTGGGTGTTGCTGCCGATTATCAGCGTCTTTTGAGGGATGCTCTTCACGGACGATACAATGATGAATTCTTTGGGGGGTTGAACGACGGCGAGCAAAAGCTACGTGCTCAGCTTCGCAACTTTAGTCGAGCCTTGGATCATGTCCTTCGCACAAGAGGGTCGACACAGGTGCTGGGCTCTGATGGGGACGTTCCTGAATATGTCAAGGAGTTCCTGGCCCAATACCCTTACAACTTCCCCGAGGCGAAGGTCATGACGAGAGAGGAGCTTCGCGCTCAACTCGAGAGGCAAGTGGCCGTCAACCAAGGCCGAAAGCTCTCTGGCATTCCCGACAGTGAGCTCATGGTCCAACTGCTTAAACAGCAGGCGGAATCATGGAAGCCTATCGCTGAGTACCACGTCGAGCTGGTGGCGACAGTTGTCAAGGCATTTGTTGACCAAGTCTTTGTACACGTGGCAGGACCCCTGCACACCAATCAAACGACCGAGATGATCCTGACGGAATACGTGGACGACTTTTTCGAGACCGCCAAGGACGAAATGCACAACAAGATTGAAGAGCTATTGAGGCCTTACCTCGAAGGTTATGCACTTCCCTTGGACCTGGAGTCCGATGGTGCCGAGTGTGGAATGGACAAGGCTCTAGATATCATGCAGGCGCATTATGAGGTACAGACCCCACTTCCAATTAACCCGACTCAGCTAACCCCATACAGAGATCTCGACGCACCTTTGTGGACAATGTGACCAACTATGCGGTCCAGGGCTGCCTCATCCGCGGCCTTCCTGGTCTATTTACACCACAGAAGATTGGTAGCCTGAGTGATGAGAGTGTGGAGGAAATGGCCGCCGAACCTAGTGACAGGCAGCCACAAAGGGAAAGTCTCCAAGAGGAGATCAAGCTTCTCGAGCAAGGCTTGGGCCCATGCAAGCGATACAAGCCCAGGGCAATGACAGGTACGTTGCCGAAACCGCCAAAATGGCCTTGCCAATCTAACCTTGATGAAATAGTACCGTCGATTCGCAACACTCCCGCCAGCACGAACAGCGCACCTGAGGCCGAATCTTCAGATGCTGATCTAGGTGCCGCCAAAGCAGTGAAAACTGTTGAGGCCCCTGCAGCACAGTCTGAAGACGTCGATCTTACAGTAGAGGAGTCTAAGATCCCTGATGCCAAGGAAACGACCACCGATGCACCTGAGTCTTCGGAGCAGGAAAAGAAGGAATCGGTTCCAACAGATGCAGGTACAACACCGGCTTTGGCCAGCAGCTCCGGATCATTCACCAACAGCCTTGATCAGGTGCTCGCTACTGCCACTCCTCAAAGCGCTGTTGATAGTGCCACCGCTGAGCCCAGCAAACCGGTAGACTCTATTCCTGTTCCCGACCAGAAGCGTAACAGCGCAGCATTCATCGACATTCTGCCTGGATCGCCAGACTCTAAGCCAGCGTCGATACTCGCCAATCTCCATTCCGAGATGGAGAAGACCGACACGGCATCTCCTCAGCCCAGCATCAACGGTGTCTTGGCTTCGAAATCCCAGACGCCTCAGGAGAACGGCAAGGCGTTCTTCAACGGCGGTCCCCCGAAGCCAGAAGAACCAAGACCTACATCTCCCCCTCTGAGCCCCTCCAGACCTTTCAGCAGCGATGGTATACTCTTCAGCAGCCGCGCATACAAACCTCGGGACCCTGGCCCAGAGCTGGCGCAGCAAGGATCTAGCTCTAGCGGTGGTGGAATCGGCAACAGCTTCCGCGTTATCTTTTCCAAGGCAAGCAGCTCAAAACCCCAGACAAACACGACGAACACAAACGGATACTTCGGGAAACATTCGGCTGCCTGAGAACGACTTCAAAGCCACTTGATGAGTTATGGGTCAGCTGAAGTAGCGACGAACAGTGCATTTCAGTAAAACAGCGAGTTTCTCGGGGCGACAGGGGATGTATGGCACAGCGATCACTACACACTAACCCAATCACTTCACGAATATAAGTGGCTGTCTTCTTGAAAGACACGCTCCGGGAGCTATTAATGGATATGAAGCCTATGATTAAGCATTAGAATGACTATACATGATGGAAGATGAACTTTTAAGATTGAAGGGACGAGGGTAAAAGACGTGGACAAATTGCTTAGAATGGATGTAAATACAGTTCTAGTCTACAGACTGATAAATTGACTACGGCATCGGCCACCAAGCTTCACACTTGCCCCACCTTCGAAAGTGACTCCGAAACCGCGCCACATTCTCACTGGGAAGCGAGAATCCCATGTACGTGATGTACCGAGTCGGATCTCGCCCGCGGCACATTGACGCTCAGAACTACCGATTTGAGACGCCTGCATTGATTGAAAGGGCCGCACTTTGCAGGTCGGAAGTCGGGGCACTCTGTATTTCGTGCAACGTCGTATTTTCATGTTGACGCTGGGACGTGGCGGTGAGAATGTGAGCGATGAAGACTCTTGTTCTTTCACTGGCTATGGTGATGAGAAATGGACCCGGTTTCATTGTTTTCGTTTACTGTATGTACTCTCAATTGATTTGCTTGATTGCAATGGGTTTACAGCTAATGGCACTATCATTGACATTATAACGGCAATCGTCTCTTTCTAACATAGGATTCCGTTCCCAGCTGAAGGATCACAGGGTTGCGAAAAGCGGTTCATAGGGCAACTCTTTTACAGCATCTATCCTTATCTTTCACCGCAGTTTGGAGGACTTATTGTTGCTAGCCTACCGGGTGATGAATGTTGTTGATCTTCAGTATTACCTCCGCGTGTAGTGTCACTGGAGGTTGACTGTCAACCCTGAAGGTCGGGGATGGATTCTTGACATAACAGTCCAGCAAGACGTAGAATATTTATCCGTACCAATTGTGAGCCAGCCTTGAGACGATCCCTCGGTCCCTTTGCTGAAGGATTTATAATGCAACTCCCTGACCACGGCTCTTAAAGTCAAGAGACGCATTACGCGTCATTAAAGGCAATACCAAGACACCACCCTTGCACCATCCCCATGGGGAAATCTCGTCTCCTGGCTCAAGCTCCGATTACTTTATAAACATTCCAGTCAATGACAACCTGTCGCAAGGAGATCTCATATGTATCTCTAATGTAACGTTCGTCGCGGCATCTAATAACTTATTATACTGTACTTACCAAAATAGATAGCTGTGATACATTATGTCGGTCATCCTGTTCACAGACAAGACCAACTGCTCTTATGAGGTTTGCTTTTACTTTTTACAGCAAGGAACTCCGGATCTTGTGGATCATAGTCCTACCCAATAGTGTCACTGTCGAATCCACTACCTGCAACCAGATGGGACCTACATAAGTACTCCGACGGACTACCAAAAAGACTCGGGGTTTCAAGACCCTTGCCACTCTCATACAGAATATTTGGATCTCTGGGGTCACACAATAACAAATCCTTCGACAATCTTCAACGGAACAGGCATCTCGTTTATTTACCTTGTCTTAGCGTTCTCGATCCCTTCTCCAACATAGAGAAAGGATGCAAATCCCATGAACATTCCCACTATAAAAGACCAGAGCTATCCGACACTCTTTCAAATTAATCCAACCAGTCCTAAGCCTTTCTATCAATTCTACCTCCAAAAAGTCACACCGTTTCGTCAGTACCACAGCCATGCAGTTCAAGAACGCTATCTTCACTATCGCCATCCTCGTCAGCGCCTGCACCGCTGCTGCTGTGCCTGAAGCTCAGCCTCGTGAGTTGACCTAACAGTTATTTGTAGACATTTATTGCAATAGACCACATACTAAACTTATACAAGCTACCCCTGATCTCTCTAAGCGCGCTTGCAACGAGGACGGATACGCTAAGTGCACTCAAGCGTGTCAGATGGGCCCCGGTGGCGCTCCTCTGGGATGCTGGGCTGGTAAGTGGTTGATCTGAGATGTAGAAACTGAAACCACTGCTGACAGGATCCCCTTTACAGGATGCTGCGCTACTTGGGACTGCTGCTAATTCACTCGTCTGATCATCTCGGATCGCAGCGAAAGTGAATAAAGGCCGTCATTTGGGGCAGACTTCTAGGAGCTACTATACTGCAGTATATCAAACTTAGGCCGACAGTCTTTACCGTTGCAGTAAAGCTCCCATTATTAAGAGATTAAATACAAGTATACGTGTTTGCTTTTATTCTGTACATTATCGAGCTTAGTGATGAGGGATAAAACATTCTTCTCGTGCCCATTGCACTAACCCTGGCTGTGCCGTTTTACCAACAAGTAAACTGGAAGCAAGTCCGAGACTGCTGTGGTAAACCCTAGACTAAAGATATAGTGGTCCATTCTGCCATTGGGAAGTAGGAAGTACATGAGCCAGAGTCTTCATTCCCAGTCTCGTGATTTGCAGTTTTATGTGAGTCTTCATCCAGTAGACCGTCACTAGATCCATAGTCTGGCTGTGTTCGAGTACCCCCAGGAGGAAAGTTCCCATTTGTTGATAACTGTTTTAAACAGTAGCCACGGAGCTTATTACCGAAAACTCTCATTTGTTCTTCAGAAGCATCGTCAAACAGGCTGATGTTAGTTCCGTCCAGCGACCGACTCTAGTAAATTCGCGCTCCTTCCACCCCAAGACTCCCTGGATGGTGATGCCAGCCATAAGTAGCCGAGATGGTGTATCCCGGATGATGTATAGTGGAAGTAAAAAGATAGAGCCAGTATCGCCTGTAAGTCTGCTGAAACGGATATCAATTGCTACCTCTCTGGTTTGACCATCTGGTTGAGATAACACATGTTCAAAATTGTTATCTGCTTAAACAGCTGCTTTGTAACCCAACTGTATAAATCCCTCGAGATTGTGTTTGTCAAGCTTGTGACCCTATACTTATTAAGGCTTAGTTACCCTGGAATGCGCCTTACTTCGGAAAATACACTGTATTAGCTATTTCTGCAACATTACCTAATCAGATGTATCTGAATTAGGCATAGCATACAGTTACCCTTGAAAAGAGGGGAAGCTATCTACAGAGAACCTTAATCAATTAACAATTTGTGCAATCTTCGATTTGACACAAATTAAGAGCTGCCATAGCAACGCTCGCGTCTTCAAAAGAAAAGCAAAACTTGCTCACTTCCAGACAGGTTTGAAGCGGCCACAGCTTTCCTCCCTATACGTCTTATTCAATTGAAAGTGGACTATTCCAATAAGAATCGCAACAGGATGCCTAATACCACATTCGACTGCGCATCTCTCCACCAGTTCTCAGACTTCTTCGCAATAAACACTACGAATGTTACCACAGCAGTCGAGGCGTGTCCGGAAAAGTGCAGTCTAGCATGGGGAAAAGGAAATCCAGACCTATCTGGCATCGGCGTCTTCGTATCGTATATCCTTCAATTGGCGGTCTGTCTCTTACTGGGACCTTGCTATGCGATCGTATATCGCTTCCTTGACAGGAAACGCCAGAAGCACCTCGCTGAGATACATATAACAGCTCTTCAGACAACAGTGTTTCTTGCTTGCCCTATTGCTGTAGCGAGTATAATCGATCTGAAGAGACGACCAACGCTATTCGAGGCCAGATTCGTCTACTACCTGAACATCATGGAGCTCCTGGCGGCTTGTGTTCTCGTCTCCACCATGGTGCTACGCAGGGAGGGGGACGAGGCATTTCCAATCGAGACTCGCGAAACTATCACGTTGGTCCTGGGGCTCACTATTCAACTAGGGCTCTCGATCGGAGTAATACACTGGGTCGACCGCAGGTCACTCTCAGCGAAAGAGGTTCGAGCCTTCGTTACTGCTTGTGAAAGATCCGGGGTAGTCGTACCAATCCCTCCAAGGGATTGGGCGAATAAATACAACAAGAGTCTTAAGGGATTCCTCGGCGTTCTGTTATTGATATCGATCGGCGCTGCCGTTGGAATCTACCTGCTGATCGCGAAGTCTAAATCCAAGTCCCGGCCAGTCTGGCTTTGCCTTGTGTCTACAGGGCTTGCCACCGGAGTAGCCTACTCTTTCGCCAAGATGCACTTGGCTCGAGTAGAGCTGGCTCGACTTAGCAAAAATGACTACGCAGACAACGAATGGGGTTTTGGACAAATCGTCGCCTTGTTTGCCTGGGTTCCTCTGCTAGTGGAAGCATCCATACCACTGCTCATAGCAGGAAGCGGGCCGCTGACACCCGTGTGGACGCGAGCAAAAGAGGCCGTCAAGAGCAAAGTTCAGAAGCCTAATGATGAAGTTGAACCAGAACAATAACCACAGCATGACCTAGGCGAACAGCAAGCACAACACGAGGTAGACTCTGCCCCAGGTGCACAGGCCGGGAATCGTGCAGTAGAAGACGTGCAGGTTGCAGCCGGTATAAAGAGAAGAAATACGCCTAGGACAAAATCCCCAGTTTGAGGGTACGCACTGAGCAGTGGTATAGACGAGGCGAGTTCGATACTGATGTTGACTGCGCGCCTTCTAAGACGAGATGGTGATCTTGTATACAATAGGTAACTGTTACCAGTGAAAATCCGCTACTGATTAGCCGCCTAGATAAACTGTTATAAGTGTCGCGCTTTGTAGGGCAGGTACGCGACGCGTCTGGTTTTACTTCTTTGCTATTACTTCTTGACTGAGGTGCCCAGAGCCTCATTTTGTATAGCAAAACTAGACGTCTTGATAACTTGTAACAAGAATAGAGTTAAGAAGTTAAATGTCATATTTGGTGCTTACATGCCGCTGGTAATGTGTGGGACATGCGAAGGTCGATCAGGTTTGTATTGATTAGAACAACGACCCGTGCTGGGGTTAGTATAGGAGCGGGTTCAAAGCTGGATGCTTGAAGAGTTGACGCAATCTGTACAAGGCGATTTACACAGGTTTCAAGGAATGGAGACACTAGAATATATATGTCTATTTTAAAGTTACTAAACAATTACAACTTCGTTCCTACCCTAGATGTTAGTTTGAGTCATTCTCGCTTAGTAAGATTTTACACATTCAACAGCCTTTGTTTAACGCTGCTCTTATTTAGCTAGGTACAAGGATCCGAAACTACGCTCTTCCTGGTTAGAAGAAGCCCAAACGCCGTCCCGGAACTTAAGCCTACCGAGCCTGCCACGGAGTTCACCCTCCTCCTCCCAGCACCAACTTGATGCTGGGTTACCACCGAGTAATGTGTTGACGAATCCTTGTCGCCATCTTCAATTTTTAACTTTCGTTGGGACGCTTTGATGAAATCGTGCTTCAAAAGCATCAGATGGCACCCTCGTCGGCCGCCTGAGTGAGTCAGACCGGTCGACCGACTCACTTTACATCCCTGGAATTGAAGCGCATGCTTATTTATTTATCAGCGTTTTCTCCTTAGATTCGGCGATTTAAGATTTTACATTCCTGTTAGATTACTCTGTACATCAAGATCCTCAATGCGACCCACGCCACTGGAAAGATCGCGACTCTGTGCCGCGTGCAGCCACGCGTGCGCACAGTCCATTATCGGATGTGGACCCGTGACATGCCAGATCCACTGGTCCCAATATAAACTTGAAAAACGTCAGTACATCAGCGACACCAGGCAAGACTGGGATAGACTATCTGATGTATCTGGGTGGGCGAAATGGTCAAAGACCAAGCGAGCATTCCTTGCCGAAACAAACTCTTCTGGATGTCATCTTTGCATCATCATCGCACACGCCTTTGACGATGCGTCAAAAAGGACTTTTGGAGAAATGGAGCCCGCGGAAGAGGTTCAACTTTGCTTTGCTTATCGCACAATAGAGCGCGACCCCAGTGGAATGTTGGATTGGCAAGAGAGGACAAGCATGTCGATTAATGACATTACTCTAGAAAATCATCTTCCTGATGAGTTTTGGTTACAGATTCGACCTGGCAAGAATTCTTTATTTACTAAACTCTATATTGATTTACGGTTGAGGCCACTGCAAGGTAACAGTCTATCGCTACACGATTGACAATAGCTAATGCTTAATGCAGAAACTGATACTAATCATATTCTTAAGACTATTCCCGGGAAACAGGTTTCAACCATGAACGAGCAGAATCTTCAATTGGCCCTGAGATGGATCAAGAGCTGTCATCGTTCACATCCAAAGTGCAAGGCGTTCCAACACCAACTCACTGGATGGCGACCGACAAGACTCATCCATGTCGGATCAGAGTCTGAACAGTCCAAGCTTATAATCTCGACTGATAAGTCGGGGTCGGTACCCTATGTCGCATTGAGCTATTGTTGGGGACCTGCAAATAGCGTCACTCTTTGCCAGGAGAACATCGACGACTTCCAGAAACAGATTCCCTGGCAGTACCTGCCCGCCACCATTAAGAGTGCAATAGCCACTACAAGAGATCTTGGCTACCAATACCTATGGGTAGATTCTCTTTGCATTATACAGAACTCTGAGAATGACTGGATTCACGAATCTTCAAGAATGGGCGACATCTACGGGATGGCAGATATCACGCTCGCCGCTGCTGGAGGGTCCAGTGTCCAAGATCCCATATTCTACCGCAGAGACCCGCGAGCCGTTCGACCGTGTGTGGCAAATATCATGCCAAACTACCGATACACTAAGCTCAGCTACCCATGGGCCATATATCCCCACCAAGCAGAACGGATGCTTGATAGCACGATTAACCAGAGTCCTCTAAGTCGTCGTGCATGGGCCCTACAGGAGCTGCTCTTATCACCACGGACTTTAATATTCGGTTCGAAACAAATGGTTTGGTCTTGTGCAACTACAGAAGCAAGTGAGGGGTTTCCATTGGGATTGGATCCTAAGTTCAGTACTCCATTGGCCGAAGATTCAAGCCTATCGCAACTTCGTCAAAGACTGATGAGGATGTCAAATCTAGACGAGCCTCCGTCTACATTTTGGAACGACTTTATTAGTAAATATTCACAATCTCGCTTGTCAGTCGGTTCCGATACTCTAGTCGCTCTGCAGGGCTTAGTTGGGAGGATCATGACGATGACCGACACGAGATGTCAGTCAAATCCAGACGAACCTCGGCCGAACTATGTTGCTGGTCTTTGGCACGACCGACACTTCCAGCAAAGCCTACTCTGGCGACCGAAGGTCGGCTCAACTCGTAGTCGACCAGAAGCCTATAGAGCTCCGTCCTGGAGCTGGGCGTCAATAGATGGTGACATTGACTTCTTTGAGCGTTATGTCCCTTGGCTTTGGAACAAGATAGAGATCGAGTTTGCAAGAGTTGTTGATGTCAATGTTGAAGCCGCGGCTATCAGCTCATCTTCAGCCACCGGAGCAGTCACTTCTGGCTATATCAATGTACAGTGTCACGTTCGTTCATGCATGTTGCTAAAAGCTGGGCCGGGGCTTGACGAGTCCAAAAACTATGAGCAGGACGAGGCGCTCATTGTATCATCGGAGGAATTTCACAGACTGTCTAAAAACACCCCCCTTCAAGACTTATGTGGAGGAACCACGATAAATGAGCTCGCACATCGATTTGCGAACTCATGTACCATCGATATCCCTGAAGAAATACCCTATTCGAAATGGACAGAGGTTTACTGCATACCTCTACAGCTGGGGCAGTGTCAGACCGATCGTTACGAACAGTCAGTTTGGGAAAGCTACGAAGGCCTGGTCGTTGTTCCGGTTCATAGCGGCGCATGCGCATATAATAGGCGCAATTCTTCGCATATCGAAAGCCCGGACCTGACAAAAGCATTTCGTCGGATTGGCATATTTCGTTTTGACCTACACGAAGGAAACCGAGCATCCAGACAAAACGAACTTTTGGGCAATGACAGCGACCTTCGAGAAAAGAGAGAGCTTATTCGCATAGTCTAACTTTAACTTAAACTGCAATACCTAAAATGTTTAGTCGGATGAAATCCCACCGAGTATTACATCTCTACATAATCAATTGCGTGTACCTAGTCTCACTTCCATTGAAATAGGTGGGTAAATAGACAACGTTCGCGCTCCTTCAAAAAGTTCTTCTACCAATTGGGCAATGGAGTGGGGCCATGTTGGCTGATACATGGAAATGATTCCTTTCTCTTGGCACTTGAGCGACCCCAGAACCGTTCTACTTCGGTGTCATGAGCTAGAACCGATCTTGGCATCGTCTTACTGAGGCGTTTTACAGGCTCCTACACCGCATAGCCCATCAGCCAAGCGACTCCTACAGAGGCGCAGTACGCGTAGGATTCCAGCAACGGAATGATATAAAGAGACATGCAGCGACAGAAGGAAATTGGTTTGTTCATCAAGCACTTCACCAAGTACCTTGCAGCGATATCGATATGTTCATCCAGTCAACTCTCGCTCTCGGCCTTTTGGCCAATACCGCTACAGCTGCTATCGCCGAATGTGGTACTTCGGGTTCTGGCCAAGCTCTGAAAGATTTATCCATGAAGCTTCGGAGTGAACCCCTGGAAGTTAGAAAGCTGAGAGAGAATGTCGAGATTAAGACATACATCCACGTCATCGCAGCCAGCGAGAAGGAAGAAGACAATTACCTCAGTGTATGTCTGTGCCAGCCACTAAGATGCATGAGCTAACTGTCGGTACAGGATGAAAGCATTCAAGGTCAGGTTGACATACTGAACAAATATTACAATCCATTGGACTTCTCTTTCAAAGTGGTCAAAACCAACCGGGTTATCAATGAGTCCTGGACTTCCCCTGTCGGCACCCCCGTCGAGCCCTCAACCGAGGATGATCTTAGAGCCGCACTCCGCCAGGGAAGCTACAAGGACCTAAACCTTTTCTTCGTCCGAAGTATGCCACCTCTTGGAAAGTGTGAGCTCCCCATCCCCAATCCCACAAAGCAAGATGTGATCAACGACGGCTGCATAATGAGACCCGGAGAGCCCGGTGAAGTGCCTCCAAACTTTACCCTTACGACTGTTCATGAGGTCGGACACTGGCTTGGCTTGGACCATACATTCGAAAACGGCTGCGAGTATCCTGGAGATTACGTTGATGATACGCCTTACGAGGCGGATCCTTTTGGATTTGACGGCTGCCCTGAGAAGGATCGCAACACTTGTCCCGATAAACCTGGTCTGGACCCGATTGACAATATCATGAACTACGTTAGCCCGTGAGTATCATCAGCCTGCTGATTTTTAAATGAGACTAACCAAGAGCAGACACTGTGAGCGTATGAGATTCACACCTGGTCAGACCGACCGTATGCACATGCTTTGGAAGAAAGTGCGAGCAAACACAGAAGGTTGAATATGGCCCGTTGGGGTATAGATAGGAGAGGCAGTTGGCTGTAGAGTACAGAAGAAGAAGACTTCTGTAGCTGAAGAAGTCGTAGACATCATCTGTGTTAGAGCAAGGGAACAAAGAGAGAGGATATATACTTCGTGAGTCTTGCGACGAATTCGAAGACTTCCATTGTATATAATAGAGATAGCTTAGGTAGGCGCGTAACCAACATGCAATATTCTTCTGGCTACTATATCAGCCAGAAAGCTCCTTTCCATCCACCCAGTTTCCATGAAGTCCAGCCCTCAACCTGATATTCAGTTTAACTACTGCTCTTGGAACAGAGAAGTCAGATGTATCAACTATATGTAGCTCGCTTGACATATTAGCATAATTGTTGACTAATACGATAGTATAGCCGTCGCCTTCTGGACAATCCTCCGACCGTGGCACAAATACTGGTTCTTGAACCATATGTGTCTTTCCGGGAAAATACACATCCAGCTTTCCCGTTTCGTGGTTGAGATGTCCCAGAGCGTTGTACAAGGGATGGCCACCGCCCAATACTGGAGCAATAGCAGCAAAATCCGTTCCGAGTTTGGGGTCCATCATGTCAAAGAAGCTATGCCGATGAGGTCGCATAGAGACTCGCTCATCGATCCTTGGGAATTCCATGTCGCACTCAGAAATGACCTCGTGGGCTGGGAGATCTAGGTTTGAAGCGTTTGGGTCTATGGTGAATCGCACATACTGAGCACGGATGTCATGAGGATCTGGGGCGTTTCCGTCATTATCGGGCCACCAAAAGAAAACGTTCTTGTCAGTCAGGGGAAGGTCAAAGACAATTCTGCCATCTGGCAGTTCATACGCATTCGTTGTGTGACCAGGGAAAGCATTCGGTGCCTTGAACCACTGTGAAAGGGATTAGCCATTGTTCGACAGGTAGCTCTGGATAAGTTTCATTCACGGTGGTAGACAGAGCAGAGATTTCCACGTACCTTTACATCTGACGCTTTTGCGCCTCGCCGTGGAAGGAGGCCTAAATAAAATGGAACACTCGAATCCCATTGCCAATGTTCTCCACCTTGCTTAAGTCGATCGATATCGCAAATTTGAGGAATGATTGGAAACAGGACCTGTTGTATTTGTTAGTCAATGGAGCTACCAGGAAGCCAGATATATGCAGGTGATGTCTTACCCAGTTCTCCGTAACAGCAAAGTCATGAATCATTCCGACAACAGGTGAAACTAACCAGACAGTCTGGTTGAAAGTGCCATCAGGGTCAATGGAATAGTAGCAGACATCAGGCGTGCCATCTCCCATAGCTTCATACCCGAAACAGACCAACTCTCCGGTTTGGGGGTCGAGTTTTGGATGCGCTGTGAAAGTAAGACTGGGCAATTGACCGTTGAAGTCATGGACTCCAAATGTCTTGAGCGTGATAGGATCCATTGCAAATGGTGGAGCATCCTCCTTCATGGCTAGGAGAACTTTGTTAAAATAGAAGATGTTGGTGTTTGCTGTAGTCCGAATCTTGAATTCAACTGCATCGGTGTATTTGTTTCGATACTTTCCTATCCACGAATTACAAGTCAGTGCCACGATGCTGGACCGTTTGTGCCTAGTAATTGAAGACATACCAGCAAGTGCTCGTTGAGCCTCCCTTTCTCGAAGGAACTTTTCAGTGCGAACATATCGTTGTTTGAAGTGGACGTTCCCCTTACTAAATCGAAAAGCGCTGATATTGCCATCCCCGTTGAACCACTAGAGATATGTGAGCTTCTCTGTCCATGGATCATACTTTCTAAAACATCAGACTTACAGGGTCCTGATCAGCTAACGGGGGGAATTGGGGATCGGGCATAACCCTGTAGAAGATCCCATCGATTTCTTCTGGAATTTCACCCTCTATTTCAAGGAAATTGATGTCTCCTTCGAAACGACAAGGTTTCATGAACCCCGAGAATTGAGGCTCACTGGGGAACGCCCTGTTCGGCTTGGAAGAGACACCGCGGTAGTGACCGGCCATGTTCAGCTCGACGTTGTAGTAAAAAGATTCTGGGTGTTGGTAAATAGCAGAGTAGGAGCTACTGGCTAATTATTCGGGCAATTTGTTGCTGGACGGATTAGACTCGTATTAGTATTTTAAACTTAGTAGCACTCCCGACTTTCCCCCGTTTGCGGCATGCAGCGAGATCCGGGTTGAAGCTAAGACCGATAGCTCCGCTGACAAAGCATACATGACCCTCACTGCTTGCTCAAGGGTGGAGATGTTTTATTTTTAGAACGCGATATTTATGATGGCTTCACATTGTTCAGTCTATTGTATTGATTAGGACAGGATAGATGCGTCTTGATTTGAAACCATCGTTATTGCTAGGCAAGGAATTTACAAGCGTTGTCTTTATCACGCTCTCCAGGCTATCTCTTCTAATTCGCATATAAATCATATGTGTATTCTCCGTGCTTGTGAGACTAAATGCTACTGAACACGTTCAAACCATTTCTGAAGGTCAGTGGCGAAGAACTGTCCCAATTCAAGGTCATCTCCAAATCCAAAGTCAGACATTTCCCACGAGGGCATGGTAGAAATCAAGTCTGTTTCCAGGTCAAAACAATCGCCGTCTCCGACAGACTGTGGCTCAACAACTTGGGTCTGGAAGCCGAGGTATTGAGAGGATTTCGGTTCTGAAATATAAGGATTGAGCTGAACGAACATTGGAAGACAGAACGATGAGACTTACCCCAGTTATTGACTATCCTGAGAAGTTGTTGTAAGAACCCCACACAACGTAAAACAATCGGGTTATCGTTGCTGAGTTGTGATATGGCCTCGCATCCTTGATTCAAATACCGGCCAGCCTGACTATGTCGACTCTCGACTCTCGTCTCATCCGCAGAATCGTGGGCGATCAACATACCCCCGAAGATCGCGAGAGACGCACTGAACGCTGCGGTCTGTCAATAGTAGCACTCAATTGTTATCTACGACCTGACACGACTAACCATAGTAAAGAGTGAACCACCAAGCGCCAATAAGGTGGCGACCATGGTCTTGTCTCATCATCACGACATGGATAATATCCAGCATATTTTGTGCCACTTGGACGAATGTTTTGTCAAAGTTGGCTTGCATGCTGTTGACAGAGCCTGAGCTGCGATGCGGTACCTTCAATTGCCGATTCAAGGCGCTCAGGGACCGAATGAACGTGGGTCGGTGGAGGAGGAGTTGGGCATTAAGATATCGTAGCGTCAAAACGACTCGAAAACGTTCAATCGTGGTGTCCTGTGCCTCCGCATCTGTAAGTTGTAACAACTCGTCGGCATTGCAGGGACGTAGTTGTACTGGCAGGCTGCCTTGCCAGTCTGAGAGCTCCTGTTCAAACTCAATGATAGCTGTCATGGTACTGGTATCTGAGACTTGAGCATCGCAACCAAGGTTATTGCCATACAGAGCAGTTATTATTTTCCCTATGATCCTGTACGCTGATCTGCAAAAGTAAGCACTGATACACCGTGAGTAACACATATCTTACATGGAAGCGTTATAGAACTCGGTGCTAAGACGTTGAACCTCGTCAGAGACGGAAGTATACAGAGGTAGATGCTCGGGTAAATCCATTCGGATGTAGTCTTCTGGAATCGTACATGGGCGCCCAAAGGTCATGCTAAGGCTCCTGCGGATATTTGTCAGTTGCAGATCAATAGGTGAACAATGTAGGTATTCCCAGGTGGCATGACAGGATTTGATTAACATGGATTTGCTTAAAAATACTGACCTATCAAGGAGGATGCACCCAAACCATGTACGCTTCCGGATCTCTTGCTGAAAAGTGGTGAACTTTGTGGCAATGTCCTTAGAATGAAGTCCAATAGACATGGCAGCTTTGACAGAGAGTCCATGTATGGTCCAGGTTTGGACAGATCTATGGGTACCTTGCAGGTACTGGGTTGTCAAAAGGAGATATTGAACTGCAATCGATTAACTCTACAGCGTTCCAAATTCGTGGAAGATATAGCCCAAGAACTTACCTATCTCAAGGGTAGTGCCTCGGAGCATTTGGGTCTGGCATAGCTCTTGAGCTCGACGATAGAAGATGTCGGATTGCTCAAAATGGGAGTCGCTTCCAGATTCCTCCCAGCAAGAAGTACAGGTGGCCATGGCCAGTATCATGTTGAGCAAGCCCAGCCAAGTCCGGCTTACGTTGCTTCGAAAGCCACTTTGTCGGAATTGATGATATGTGTCAAAGAAGCCTTGCTCATGGATATATGGAAATAGAATCCCCGTGTTGGAAAAGTATGCCCGAATAAGCCTCTGCATCTCGTGATCTGGGGGTAACCGATTGGCATCAACTTTATCGGCGTCGTCCGATCCTTCCAGTGAGGCCGTGGCCAACCTGTTTGAGCTACTTACAAGACCGCCCTCATAAGTACTTTTCTCAGATGTTGTAGTCAGGGGTGAATGGTGGTTGATCAACTGCTTTCTCTTATCAACTGCTCTGAAAATATGTCGCATGAAAGCAATGTTTGAGGACGGGCCTACAAAGCAAGGAATGTAAATATCAGCCGGCCGATTTAGCTAGTAATGCTCGCTCGTTTCTGGGTGCACCTACCAAAAAAGCCACAATCCTGTTCATCGACAAATGATACCGCCATTCCATCAGTCATTCTTTGGTCATTGGAGCTGTCTTTGATCCCATCGATGTTGATGACCACATCATCATTTTCCACAAAATTGTCGGACGAACGACTGTCCACAATCGGAAGTTGATCCTGTTGATTCTGTAATCTTCTACGCTCTGAGCGAACATTTTCTAGGACATAGAGTCTTTCACCGTGACCTTTCAAAGTGGTCTCGAGTAGCTGGACTTTATGCTCCAAAGCGGCAAACACACTAGTATGAGGAATCAGTAGGTAGACCAGCTATCTGCAGTTTGGTGTAGGGTATGCAGGCTAATACGGAAGATAAGGAATGTCAAAGGGCTATTACTCTTTGGGAATTAAGAGGTTGGCAGATGTCTCCTGTTGCTCATATGTGCATTCAAATCCGAGTTTATCGCACGTATCGCATCGTGGTCGGCCTCCATTGCACTAGGGTATCTCTGTTAACAGCTGTTGTGGCCAGGCAGTGTCATCAAAACGACGACGTACCCTTGATTTTCGAATTCTGCATGCTGAACAGGCTAACGCGATTCGGCGTCTCTTGGGTGGGGGCTCCACTTGTCGTTGTTGGTTAGTATTATTTGACCCAGATCTGGGTGGAGACTCTTGATTTGGTGCCATGAATCACTAAGTTGAGCCTGACTCTGAACCTGAATACAACAAAGACAACAGTTCGGGGAAACATTGGGAGAGCCGGTTCTTGTAGCTCTTCTCCCCTGGCTGGCATGTTGCACGTTCCCCGCCCGCCTTAGTTGCCGAGACCAGGGTTTCCCCCAGAGACCAGCCTAGCGTGTCGCAGATCGTCGAATCAACCAATCAGATACATGGCGTATTCTTTTGACTTTGCTGGGGCTGTCATAGTGGGCTGTCTCCGGGGAACCATCGGAAAGGACGCTTGTAGCCTGTAATATGTAAGTTCCTAGTCAAGCGCTACACTACAGTATGACATGAGCTTGACTTGTTGTGAGTCTCGTAAACGATACATACAAACACGAAACGCAATCACAATGAAAGTGGCTTGGCAACGGTTGATTCGCTTTGTTGCGACCGATGGGCGCGTCCTGAGGGGCGAGCCCATTCTCCCCTCCCCCAATTTTGATCTCGGCGACACAACAGAAGAGACAGGTCTCAAAGCTCGAGTAATTGAAGGAGACGACATTTACGATTCAACCGGTACTACATGCGTCACGGATGAGATAGTGACTGTCAAGACTCTTCTCGGGCCTTTGTCATCTACCGACGTCCCTATTATACGATGTGTTGGGCTAAACTATGCGACTCATAGTAGGTTTACTTCCGTCCCGCCATGCCAAGTGGAGAATGAATACTGACAATTCCTGCAATCAGTCCGTGAAGCTGGGCGCAAGGTTCCGCCATTCCCATCCATCTTCTTCAAGCCATCTACAACGATATCCGACCATGGCACTAATGTAGTTATACCAAAGCTTGCTCAAGATGACCAAGCAGACTACGAGGGAGAGCTGGTGAGTCAAGCCTTTTTTAGGTCACTACATTACTTTACAAATGCTAACTACGACATTCAGGTTGTGGTTATCGGAAAGAATGCTAAAAATGTGAAAGAGAATGAGGCTCTCGAGTATGTTGCTGCTTACACTGCAGGAAACGATATCTCGTCTCGTAAATGGCAGAGAGACCCTAATCTCGCTGGTGGCGTCCCGCAATGGGGGTTTTCAAAGGGATTTGATACCTTCGCTCCGTTGGGTCCCGCTCTTGTCTCAAGCAGCTTGATTCCCTTTCCCGAGAAGCTTCACCTCCAGACGACGATAAACAAAGAACTGCGACAGGACACAGGGCTCGATGATTTGGTCTTTTCCATTTCCACTCTCATTGCGCATCTATCCTCTGGCACAACCCTTCAGAAGGGCAGCATCATCATGACAGGAACTCCCGGCGGTAAGTGTGCCTTCACTGCTTCGATAAATGACAGGGGATGCTGACCAGGTAACTTTAGGTGTTGGGGCTGGCTTGAAGCCTCCCAAGTACCTTCTGCCGGGGACAACTATGGAAGTGAAGATTACTGAGATTGGAACTTTGAAGAATGGGGTAGATTTTGAGTAGATTAACAGTAACAACGAGCATTAAATATAAATTTAGTCCCCAGAATATCATAGTTACTAATTAGTTAAGTGTTTCCGTTGCTTAGGTGTGGAAACTAGACTATGTATTGAGATATCCTACTATTTCTTATAAACTCCAAGGGATGCAAGATAGAAGCTTTATTACATAAGCCTATTTAGACTAGCTAAAACATTTATACATTTAGTTAATAATTAGTTAAACTATATTAACTTGCAGTAATAGTTACGATTTCACAGGAGATGAGACTATGTTAACTGTTTATTATTACTGCTGTTGGATATCTAAAGTTAGTAGGATGGAACTGCAAATAATATATATCCCCGTTTGGAGCAACTTCCCTAATAACGAATTACAGATAAGGTTTTCCACTTCTCCAGTGCTTCTCCACGGCCCTCTCTGCGTCATACCCATAAGCCCAAAGTTGAGTCACCGGGTCACTCCACTGGTTTGTACTCTCGACGAAAGGTTTCTCTTCGACTTCAGCCTTCATTCCCAGATCCCTAGCCTGCTGTAATGGACCATCTGGAAAATGCCATATCCTTCCGTTGACCAGACTGGCAGCTTGCATCCCATAGCTTCGACTCATTCTCTCATTCTGGAATACAAGCAATGCATCTGGAACCTCCTCCTTGCACTTGATCTTTGTGAGTGATGTTGCCAGAGCTGCACCATCTTCTACAGCCATTGCAGCTCCCTGTGACATATAAGGTACCATCGCGTGAGCTGCATCGCCAAGAATCAAGAGCTTTTGGCTCTTGGATATCCACGTCGGCAGCCGAGCACCGGTAACCAAAGGCCACTTCACAGTCTGCTTGATCTTATTGATCAAAGTTACTAATCTGCAACAATAGTCAGCTAGCTGAAGCCAGGCCGGAATAGAGATGGTTGACCTTGGGTCCCAGTCGCGGAACGACTGTCGCATTTCCTCGAGTGCATTCGTTGCATTCCATGTGCTAGGTAAGGAATGGTCAACGTGGGAGAGAACCATGTTGAATGAATCACCACCAGCGATGCAATATGTCATGACGTGACGATCTTCGCCAATCCTAAGTTACCACCGGTTAATGAGGTACCGTATCTGGGGGAGATGTGATGTTAATGACATACCAGATATTGATACCCGGCCTCTCCAGAAGCCAAGCTGTATCATTGTCGTCTTTCATGTCCTTGCTATATACAACAGCACGATAAGCAGCGAAGCCAGTCCTTTGTGGTGGTGGATCCTGACCGCCAAGCACAACTGGCCGCGCTCGCGACTTGACACCATCTGCAGCGACGATGAGGTCTGCAGTGTACTGTCGCCCGTCGGATGTCGATGCTGACGGGATTGCCTCATCGTAGTCAGTGACCCTGCTACCTGTAATAACCTCTACCCCAAGCTTAGCAGCCAGGCTATGTAGAGCACGGTGAAAGTCAGCACGATGGATGACAAAGTACGGCGCCCCATATGTCTCGGCAAAGTCAGAGTCTAGCTTTGTGTAACCGATCGGTTCGCCATTCTCCCATCTCCGAAAGGTCATACTGTCCGGTTTGATAGCGTACTGTTCAAGGTAAGGACCGATGCCCCACTTTAGAAGCAACCTGGCTGAGTTTGGGGGAATCTGGATGCCAGCACCAACCTAGATCAGAAGCAGGGTTTCAAGTTAGTCGATTGCCACAGAATGCACTGTCGATATCAAGGATGACACATACTTCACCAAGAGAGGCTGCTTGTTCTAAAACAGTAACTTCGTTACCTTGACGAGCGAGTGCGACCGCTGTGGCCAGACCTCCGAGGCCTGCCCCGACCACCAAGATACGGAGTTTGACTTGAGGCTGATGGATAGAGTCCTGTTCTTCGCCGACATATTGATGTGACCGATGAATCCTCTCAAGAAGCGCTGTAGATTGCGAGGGATAGCCAACCTCCTAGAAATTAGATCAGCAACCAAGCTCGTGAAGATGAATGTCCTGTTGTGAGGATCGTACCGGCTGAGTCTTGCTGGTTCCATTCGCAACTGCCATTTCGTAGATTTTTCGGTTCTTAGTACTGGTACGATTACGAATTTAGTCTACCTTACTGACATGTAGTTGATTTCTTAGCATTATCTCATCTTTATCTTTCAATTAGCAGAAGTCATCGGGAACGTGTACCGACAATGCCCCGAAACTACCTTGCTCCACTCTGCCGACTCGGCGCCATCCGATTCGAACCCAATCTCAACAACAGAGGTTCATATTAAATAACAATAGTCTTCACGACTTTACTGTTGGCAGAAATATGAACCCTAGCCTGAAGTAGAATACTGACACAACCAAGACAAGACGCTATTGTTCAACACCAATTTTCATCAAAATCAAAAGATCTCTAACAATACTCTTAATCGTTCCCAGGATGACTTTCTCCAGCTCCAGCGCGGGCGAAAGCCCACAGCACAATGCTTCCGCCGCCGCCGGGTTGATACAGAATCCCGCAGATTTAGTTGCAGCCCTCCGCGCTACGAATACATCGCCCCTCTGGGCCCAGATGCAGAAATTGAACCCACCTGCACCCAACCCACAGACTATTCCTCATGTCTGGAACTATGACGAAATCAGGCCTTACCTCGTCAAAGCAGGGGAACTGATCACGGAGAAACAAGCTGAGCGCCGTGTCCTGATGTTGGGCAATCCCGGAAGAGGTACCGTGCTATTCAATTGTCCGTTTCTGATCCAAATTATTAACATTCAAGTACAGAGGCGCCTTATACCACAGACACCCTGTATGCTGGCCTTCAACTAGTACAGCCCAACGAAACAGCACCTGCCCATCGGCATACCGCATTTGCCTGCAGATTTATCATTGAAGGCACCGGAGGCTTTACAGCAGTCCATGGTAAAAGAGTTCCAATGAGGCCTCGCGATGTCATCGTCACTCCCACCTGGAACTGGCATGATCATGGTAAGAAAGGAGCCAATGAGGAAGGTGGAGATGACCAACCTGTCATCTGGCTTGATGGACTTGACCTTCCCAGTTTCATCCACTTTCCTGTACACTTTGTGGAACACTATTCTTCCGCACGATACCCAGCCGAGGATTTTGCAGAGTCCGACATTGTCTATCCGTGGGATAAGATGCAGTTGCAGCTGGATGCGACCACCGATGGTTGGGTCTCCAGACCCTACTTGAAGCCAAATGGAGCCGAGAGTGAGTTTCTTTGGTACACGGATCAAGACTTCACTTACTGACAAAACTTTATCAGTTGGTAGAATTATCGGAGCCTCTGCAGAGAGACTATTGCCTTGCACCACGTCTCCAGAGATCCGGGAGACTAGCTCTGCAGTCTATCACGTCATCGAGGGTTTTGGCTCGACCAAGGTTGGCAACTCTGTACTCAAGTGGAAGCAGGGTGACACGTTTTGCATCCCAGCCTGGCACAGGTACCAACACCAAGCTGGAGCAGAGGGACGGGTCTATCTGTATAGATTTGATGATAAGCCTATGCTCAAGGCGTTGGGCTTTTACAGAGTGGAGGGAGTTGACGTGGAGACTTATGTATCAGAGTAACCACAGTGCAATATAGAGCAATGTCAGAGCAAGCTTGAATTGAACTACCACTTTTACTACAATAGACGTGCTCTGGGTGGAACCTTCTGCAATGAGATTTTCTTGGTCCTGTCGTCTTCCACACCTCTTCTTAGATACCGATATTAGGCTGGTATCTATCATACTCGAGCTGCACGGGTCGGCTTACCGGTCATTTTATGCTTGGACCATCCGGCTAAATTTGTCTATGCTTGCATGTGTCTGCCCGCTCCTTACCCGAATATTAAAACACTGCAGACTTAAGTACAAAGTACAGAAACTACTCAAGTACATCTTCCACCTTTGGGTTTAAGGTTTTTGAAGGTCAGTCATCAAGTCGTACAGTTCAAATCAACACAATTAAATAACCACAGATATGAACCACCTTTGGGTTACACTGGTAGGAAAAGGTCCAATCGACTGTTTCAACGTCTTGAGAAGGCCAAGGCCTCGTGAACGGTATCAACCAGGTTCGATAAACACTGGGTGCTTTCTAACCTATTGAAAGTCAGACTTTAGTGGATGAAGAAGTTGTATCGCTGAAAGGCAACATATTGTTCGACGAATACATGAGGCGCTCCCTGTGCTGGGTACTTCCAGGAAGGAAGCATGGGCCGGAGGTCAATCCGGATACAGGACGTTCCGATACCTTTCCGACCTTTCCCCTAAATCCGGACTATCCGAGATGTATCCCGACCGCACAGAAGCCTGGGTTTGTATTCAAGATCCACTTTGTGTAGAATAATGTCTTCCAAGAAAAGTAACGCCCCTGGCTATTTGATAACCACTTCGAAAGCCTGTAGCAGCATTCACGGTTGTTGAACATCGAAAAGCGAAAATGCAGAACTTAGCTGCCAACACTAACTCAAAGAATGGGTACATACACACACATGTCCCAATGGTTATTGATGGAAAGCCCATTCTGAGGACTTCTGATACGCTGAAGCATCACATTTTCGAGGGAGGGACCTTTCAAGGCGCAGAGATCTCCGACTGTGAAGAGGCTGCGGCTAGCTGTAGCAGAAGCTTTGTGGATTGGTCAGCGACGTCCCCAATCCATAGACGTGCTCTGCTTCTCCGACTCGCAGAGGTAAATAATTCAAGTCAAACCAACGAAATTCCAGCTGAAACATCCCTTCCAGAACCTGACCAAGCGCCAAGATGAAGCCAAAGCTATAATCAAGTCAGATATCCACTGCTCAGATGGTTGGGCCGCAATCAACATCAATGACAGTATCAGACATATCAAAGAGTGTGCGTACCTGCTGACGTCAAAGACTTTGAATGGTACGATTCCTTACACCGACACGGAAGGATCATACGGTCTCGTTTTCACTCGCCCTCTCGGTGTTATCTTAGGCATTGCTCCATGGAACGCCCCCCTATTCTTAGGGTTCCGAGCAGTCATTGCTCCCGTAGCTATGGGCAACACGGTTATTCTCAAGGTAAAGCGTTCATCAGCACCCAAGCCATCTCCGGTCTCATACTGAATACATGCTTTCAAAGGGCTCCGAACTAAGCCCTCGCACCCATTGCTTCATAGCCGAGATGTTTGGACAAGCTGGCTTTCCTCCGGGAGTTGTCAACTTGATCCTCCACCGACCGCAAGATGCACCTGATATTGTTGGACATCTTATCCGACATAATGCAATTCGGAAAGTCAACTTCACAGGCTCAACTGAAGTGGGGCGGAGTATTGCTCAACAAGCTGGTGAGGCTCTCAAGCCCGTCCTTCTCGAGTTGGGTGGCAAAAACTGTTCGATCGTTCTTAGAGACAGCGATTTAGCCCAGGCTTCAGAAGCTGTGCTCACCGGTGCAACCCTTAATGTAAGCAAGTCCTTGTTCTGTCGTCATCTCGCTCCTCATGCTGACAACAAACCAAACTGAAGGGAGGTCAGATCTGTATGTCAACTGACTTGGTACTTGTTGACGAGAGTGTCATGGATAATTTCAGAATCGAGATTACCAAGAATCTTGCCAACAGATCTGGGATGACATTTCGACTCATCGGCTCAAAGAGCCCATCAAGAATTCGGGCTCTTATCTCTGACGCTACAGGCAAAGGGTCATCCATACAGTTCTCAACCGACCTTGATGCAGAGACCGATTCACCGCTCATTCCAATTACTGTATTTGACAGTGTCAATGAATCAATGGCGTACTTTAGGACAGAATCCTTTGGGCCTTGCGTTGGTATCGTATCTATTTCCGATGAGGCAGATGCAGTCAGGATTGTGAACGACAGTGGTTACGGGCTGTCGGCTTCTATTTGGACTAGAGACCACTATAGAGCATTGAACCTGGCCTGCAAACTCCAAGTCGGCGCTGTTCATATCAACTCACTTACTGTTCACGATGAGCCGACATTGCCACATGGGGGCACGGGTTTAAGTGGGTTCGGAAGGTTTGGTGCGGAATGGGGCCTTGAGGAATTTTGTGAAACGCAGACCGTTATCCTAAACCGCTAGGATCATCACTACCATTCCCTTCATCACTTTCCTACGGTTTGATCATCGTTTAGTTAGTCCCGGTTCAGTCTCAAATACTATGCATTAAGCCAGTACCGTCCCATATCAATTTAAATGTTTACAATAGCTCTTATTGCACCAAATAATATAGACCGCATTCAATATATCCTCTTACAGTTACAGCAGACAGTACCCAGGAGTAAAATAGTTAGATTTCACATTTACAAAAGCAAGCCAATCTTTTATCGCACACCCTATTTTGGCAGAAGTCTCTGGCTTAGAAAGCACGGGAGTCATAGACCTCATCTAGGTACATATATCAGTCGTGGATTATTGTTTTCTTTCCGTTACTAAAGCCAAGCGAGAAAGAAAAGGCTTTGTTAGCAACAAACCTCCGGACTAGACTATCGGATAATCGCACATCACGATTGCGGGGATAGTCTGGGGTAAACTTATTTTAAAGTTTTGATCCATCCGGTAGTTGCGTCCCCGGGGCAAAATCGGGAAGACTGCCCCCGACCCGAAATGAGCTTGCGTAATTATAACAGACGTCTTATTAAGACACTATCACTGGCCCAACGTGTGAAAGTAGGAGTACAAAAAGTCCAATTGCATTCATTGTCACCTGGTGCTCCCACTACTCTCATTCTCACATTACCAGCCTGTAACCTACTCAGAATCCATTCGCAGTTCATTCGAATCAACGACTTTGGCCATAGTCATGTCTCCTCTCGTACGTTCGGTCGATAGTACCCAAGGACTTTTATTGCAAGTACAAACTGACCATTGTTTTCTAGGACTGGCCACTGTGGTGGCGTATTTTCGTGCTTCTCAATGTCAGCTTCTACAACCTTCTTGGAAACGCGTGGTGTGCCGGTCTCTCTCCACTTTTCGGGTTGATCATCCAAGAGTTCCATTGTTCGCAGTCCCAAGCATCCAACTTGGTAACATACGCTCTGCTCACTCTTGGACTGTCGGTAAGAAGCTGGCTATATATCGTATCTGTCTAAAAAAACAGCTGACGTTGATAGAACCTCCTAGCCTTGCCGTTATCATCTTTGTTCGGGAAACGACTTACCGTTCTTGTATCCCTCGCTTTGTTCATCGCTTGTAATATCTGGTCCGGCGAAGCATCCACTTACGACTCCCTCCGAACCTCTCGTATATTGGGTGGATTGGCCGGTGGTCTAGTAGAGGCTCTTGGGCCGATCATCGTCGCTGAGACCTTCCCAGCCCATCAGCTTGGCCGAGCTATGGTTGTTTACGTGGGGTTCCTTGCCTCTGGTTCTGCCATCGGACCTATCGTGTCTGGAGCGATAGGAACAGACCTGGGTAGTTGGCGCTGGTACTTGAGGATAATATCCATTTTCATGGGTCTGAACCTATTTTGCTCCATCATAATGTTGCCAGAGACAGCTCATACGGTTGATGAGGTTGTCAATGGTCCTTCCGAGGACGTCAGCGGCGGAGGCGCAATTGAACATAAACCAACTACAGCATCTGTTGAGGATGCCGGTTCCCCTCGCCCAGCCTCGGAGATGTCACCAACGACATTAAGAGAAGAATGGATGTCCAGGTCTTTCAGTCTAGACTGCATCCCTCTGCAGTGGACTAGAATGCCCTCTTTATTTGTTCAGCCACTTCAGCTTCTTGCGGCACCACAAGTCCTTGTCACGGTCTATGTTTTTGGTCTCACAATTGGCTGGACAGTTATTACTTCGGTTCTTATCTCTCCCATCTACGCCTCGCCTCCTCTGCTATGGAAGGCACGTTCTATCGGTCTTCTAAATGTTGCGTCTCTACTCGGTCTCCTCGTTGGTCTTCCATTCGGTGGCTATGTCGCAGACCTTCTATTTCTCCGATCGGCACGCATGAACATTTCAGGGCCAGATCCAAGAAGTAGACTGCCCATGGTGCTACTGGGGGCCCTCAGCAGCCCTACCGGATGTCTAGTCCTTGGGCATGCTCTCCGGCGTCCCGATTCTTGGATCCAGGTGTGCGTGGGATGGTCACTTCTCGCTTTTGGGTTGACGGGCTCTGCGAATATTCTACTCACTTATTCCGTGAACAGCATGCCGCCAAGGGCTGGGGATATCGGAGTCCTAGTGAATGCTATGAAGAATTGCCTGGCGTTTGGTGTTTCCTATGCTTCAGTTCCCTGGATGCAGGGCATGGGGGTGTTCGAACAGTTTGCGATTATGTCTGCTCTTCTTTGGCTGGGCTACCTACTTGTAATCCCTATATGGTTTTGGAGTCAAGTTATTATACAAAGGAGCACTGCCTACACGTAGCAAGAACCATTGGTTTAGTTTATAGGCATGTTTTCTTGTAGGAAACAGCTCTTATAGTAGCAGCACGTTTGTTCAGGCTGACGTTGATCGTCATTTCCACATTGCTTATTCCCCTGGCACTTCCATGGTCTTGTGTCAATAGTGTGTGAAGGTCCCGCTAACTTTCAGACCTATTGATTCGCTTGCAGGGGGCCCACCAACCATACCCCGAGAATTAAAATTACACCACGCTTAGACCGTATTTTATAAGGTCTAGAACAAACCTTCCAGAAGCCCAGTTCTACAATAAATATCTTCAACAGTCTCCCATTTTATGGCGCCGTCACCTACTCTGCTCTGAACTTGATCCTACAAGTAAACCACTCTTTCAGGAGTCTCCAGTCCCTCGTTAATATTTTTTCCCTCGCACCAACGATATAATGAAGTCCAAGGCTCTTCTCAGCGTGCTGGCGTATCTAGGCGCCAGCGCTCACGCTGGACCTTGCAAGCCAATCACTTCACAAATCACCCAAGTTGCCTCTGCTACAACAGAGGAATCCACCGCGGTTGACTCAAGTACCACCATCATGGCGTCCGATACCAGCGAATCTCCCAGCGCTTCCACAACTGAGCTGAGCTCTCAGACAACTGAGGAGCCTACAGTTGAGTTGACAACGACCACTACAGCTGCCGACACGACTTCAGAGGCCCCCACCAGCACCGAGGAAGCATCTACAACGGGTGTAGCTGCGTGCCCTACTCCTGTAAGCTGCGACAACCTCGGGTTCGACTGGGCATACTACAGCAATCCTGCCCAAAACACCGACACTACCTACTCCTCGTTCGTTCCTCAGTCCTTCAAACAAGTAAACCCTGTCTACGTTGGGACCACCCGCCAGATCGGTGGCCTCTATCAGCCCGGGAACGGTGCCCAAGCCGGCCCTATCTACGGCTCTTCTGACCTGGACCTCGACTACTTCGCCCTGAATCACCATGCGTACTTGTATACTTGCGACGCTGGTAGATACAAGTTTGACATCCCATACGCCAACGATGCACTTTATCTCTGGTTTGGAGCAAAGGCCTATGCCGGATGGTCTTCAGGCAACGCCGATGCCAAGGCCCTCTACAACCAGCCCGATCACATTGCAGGAAGTGCTAGCTACGAGGTTGACCTTCCGGGTGGTGTATATATTCCCCTTCGCTTTGTTTATGGTCAGGCGCAGTACGGTGGCGGCTTTACCTTCACCATTACATCTCCAAGTGGGCAGGTTCTAGTCGGCAATGACGTGACCTCGAGCCCGTACGTTGTGCGCTATTCATGCGATGGTGTTACTGCCCCAGCTTACCCTCCATTTGGACAGGAGATCTAGGCGTCTCGTTCATAGTTTGGTCTCGATAGATATTGAAGAAATCACTTGATACGTGTCTATCTTGGTTTACAAGGAACTTTTTAATAATAATAATCTTGATATAGTTTAATCTAGCTTCATTGCAATTAATGAGCAATTTTACACTAATAAATAATAATAGAGATAAATCCCAATGAAATTAAACGATAAGGTGGTTTGATAACAGAGATAAGATATGATGTGAGATAATCTCGGTTGATCTACGGTTATCAGATCGGAGAATGGCTATTCCGCCCCGCCAGCAAGCCTCAATATCTGAAAAAGGTCTAAAATACCATACATGTTGGAGGATTATTTAGAAACCAACGTCACAGCGACATAAATCTCGATCGCGAAAAAAGAAAGAGATAGTAGCGATCGCGATTCAAGTCACACTAGCTGTCGAGTCTGACCTAATAGACACAAAGACATAAGATCCGTCGCTGTAGCCTAAATTTATCATATTTGCTTTTTTGGTATCGGGTAGGGAATGCATTTATCAGCGGTACGCGCCAGCTTGAATTGGTTCGGACTAAATCGATTATGGATCATTCGTTGGCTGCAGCCTGCGGGGATCTGTAACGTGGATTTCCAAGCATCGATCGACGCCACAGTGGCTGAGTGTGGCTGTAGAAGGACAGACAGGGCACTGACAAATGGTGTCTCACTAAGCACAAAGAGTTTCGTGGATCTTCTCGATGCTTCGAGTAAGATCATAACCCTTCGATATGGTGAGTAACGTCTTGCGCAAGAACACGCTGCCTAAGTCCCAATGTAAAACATTGTTGTATAAATAAATGAGTTTCGACGGTCTTGGTGAATTTTTAATTATCAGAATTCAGTATCTTTACAACTCAATCAATCACACCAAGCACAAGCATCCACACAGCCAATCAAAAGCCCGAACCATTATTACAATTACCTTTTCCAGTTTACGATCAAATCACATTAACAAAATGGCATTCTTCCTTCCCCGCACCGCCTACCATGTCCAGGCTCCAATGAACCCACTCTACCATCTACTCAGGGAACTCGACCAGTCAGTCCTGCAGACCCAACAGCCACAGCGAAAGCGCCAATGTCACCCTCAACAGAAGAGCCGCGCTGAGGTTGCCTGCCCCGCCTACCAGGTTAACGCTCGCCCATGGGAGCCCCGCTTTGAGGCTCACGAGACGGAGGACTCCTTTGTTATCTATGGCGAGCTTCCTGGTCTGAACAAAGAACACGTCACTGTCGAGTTCCCTGAGCCTACCAAGCTTGTCGTCAGTGGCAAGGTTGAGCGATTCATAGATGCCCCCAAAGCAGATGAAACCACCTCTGAGAAAACTGCTCCCACCCCGACCATCGAGTCAGACAACGAAGACACCCGAAGCAGGAGCTCATACCAGGCCACTGTTGAGGACGATGTCGATGGTGACGACTTTGAAGTCTTGAGCCACACATCAGGAAAGTCAGGAACCAGCAACCAGCCAGAGCCTGAGACTCTCAGTGAGAAGGCCAAAGAGAAGCAGCCTGAGCAGCCCAAAGAGCCAAGGCGCTCAGGCTATCGCAAAGAGTTCTCCCGCTACTTTACGTTCCCCACTTATGTCAACCACGAGGCAGTTACCGCTGAGCTTAAGGATGGCCTCTTGACTGTAGTCGTTCCTAAGTTTGCACCCAAGTCTCATCGCATTGAAATCGAATAAATGGTCGGGTATCATTTTATAGATTATTTCACTTGTTAGTCTTACGAATAAGAATACTGGAGGGCTCTTTACAATAGTTTACTTACTACTCAATCAATTGTGTCCTTGATACTGACCATTACTACGTGTGACTTATGAACTGGAGTTTTTGATACTTTTATGTTCCATCATCTAGTCTTGCAATAGGGCCTTTCCTGCTGTAGATATCACGCCCGTCATTGCGTTGAGACTTGCCTCTAATAACAAGTTCAGCGACATATACTCGTGATAGCCTCTTCGGGTCGATTCTTAGATTTCTAATTTAAGCAACACTAACCAGACTTATCAAGCCAATACTATTGAGAAACCAACCGACAACCAAAAGGCCACCTGTCTAGCTGTGGCAGAGGTCAATGCTCAGATCCTACTCGTCAACTTTGTTATGCATACCGACCAACAACGAAACTTAAGTCTGCGGAATCGGATTTTTTAGATCACCCTTAGTCTCATAAAAGCAACCTCGCCTGTTTCCATTCTCGAGACGGTACTTGCAACCTCAGACTATAATCTTTCACTACCAGCCTTCCGAAACTATGCTTGATGTTTACCAATAAGACTTTGGTACTCTTGTTCGCATTTTCACTTTTGAGCATTTTCTTTAGTCCTTATCGACCACAAGGAAACCTTATCGACCCCGAATCAATAGTGAGCGAAGCGGAGGATATGTTAAGCAGCGAAGGTGGCTTTGATGGCGAATATTGGAATACATGGTTCCCCCGAACTGAATTTGGTGGCCGTCCTGGTGGCGGATTGACTGGATGGCCCGCGAAAAGAGGGGTTACTATAGCATCCATTGCTCAGTGGCAGAAATCAATGTCCTAGGTGTCGACCTGTTTAAGCCTACCAACAGATTAGATGACCCTCAAGAGGAGGCCTGATGCGCACAAATACGCCAATTAGGCGTCAACTGGTATCAGGATCCCTACGCACAAGCAGAAGAGATATCACACCGTGCTTATTCAGGCAGCAATGCACCCCGACTGTACCTTGGGTGGCCGGTCCATGGCGGTGTCTGGGCTCTCCAGGCAACAAAGTTCCAATCGAACTGGAAGGGTCTAGGAAGGATCGACAACGTATTTACAATGGAAGAGCGTTGGCAGAAGATCAAAGTGTTCGGTGGCACGTTTTATCCGGAGACGAAAGAGTTTCTTTATCTTGACCTTGATGGCTCTAAAGAACCAATCGGTCAACCTAAACCTATTTGTACCCCCTAGACCTTACTTGTTTATCTCCTCCAACAACGTCTTCGCAGCCAATTTACCCAGATTGTTTGAAGCCAATGGGGAATCGCCAGTAAGCAACAACCGATCACGATAGCATTCCCCAGTGATATCTTTGTTGATCGGCGTAACACCAAGCTTCTTAAGTCGCTCGCCAACCAGCCATTCCATCTTTCCAGGGATATAGCCAATGTCGATGTTCGCACCCTGGTCCAACGAATCAGGGAAGACGTCAATGCTGTAACCATCGTAGATAAACTTGAACCCTTCTGGTTTCCCGATATCAGCCGCGAGGATGCTGGCTGGTCCATGACAGAGGGTGATAAAAAAGCGATTGTTAGCATGAGCCCAGCGAAGAACATCGCCGACTGTCTTGCTGAAGGGTACGCCGTTGAGGACGCCATGACCACCGGGAACAAAAACTGCCAGGTAAGGCGTTTCTTCAGTAAACCCATTACCGTCCTTGCCATGCCAGAGCTCGGAAAGGTTAAGTGGACTGCGAAGCTTTTGCTTGTATTTGTCGTAGATCTCCTTCACAGCCTTATCTTCCTTTGGGAACGCCCACATTTCGAGTTTAACAGGGTCTCCCGAAAGCGTGGCGACATCAACATCAAATCCAGCAGCGTCAAGGTGATACATGGGTAGCAGCATTTCTACTGGGTGGTTGCCAGTGGAGAAGAACTTGCCATCTGCCATTTTGAGGTAACGCTCCTGTGTACCAATCATAAGGATCTTCCACTTGCCGCCGGTGTATTTGTTTGGATAGTCGGCTCCGTCAAAGTCTGTCTTGGAGGTGACGTACTGCGTGAGAGAGAAAGGTGATGGGAAGTAGGCGTCATCCTCTGCCATATCGCGAACAGGTGCTTTGTCATTTTCGTCCGACATAATGTCGTTGTGGTCGAGGGTCAATCTAACGGAATTAGAAACAATAATTGCTTTGAAAATACGTGTGTCTGAAATGTTCTTTGATTCTTTTACGAATGGCGGCGTTTAGAACAAGTCGAGAGAATGGGGTTCTTATCGGAGACATCTACGAAAAGGAGGAGAAGGTTTTATAGACTGCGGGGCTATTAAAATTCGATCTAACGATCCCAGAACAGAGTTCAACTGTTTTTCTGGTGATTGGGCTCTTGAGTTCTATGCATGATTGGACCCCGCATGGTGCTAACACTTAGGGATACAAGTTCTTACAGGACGGTATGCTAGATAACGGTTAGTTCAGAACGCATCATCATGACGTTTCGAACAGCATGCATTGTCATTTATCCTAGTAACAGATGGTGCTCATTGTATCGATAATCTTCTTCAAGTATCGCGAACCAACCGCCACGCCATCCTCGTCCCTAAAGTCCCGCGGGTCACCAAGCTCTGCATTACCCTCATCCAGGCATGTCAAGTATGTCTTGACTACCTTACTATAGACAACACCTATAATTACCCTAAGCTCAGTCTGGCCCAAGTGGATTAGTTGAGCCTTGATGGCTTACGGGCTCACTGTCTTCAAGCTAACTCGGCCGCTTCGCAGTTTGCCGGATATTTGTGGATTTTTGTCACTATAATACTGGACTTTTAATTGCCAAAGTCTGATTTTAGGAGTGCAAACACCGATGCTTTAATTACAGTATTGAAATGATAAACTGATAAGGCAAACAACCAAACCGATTAAGCGTCGGTTGCCTCGGAACTGAACCTAAATCCAATCACGCTTCTACAGGTCATCGAGAAGCTCATCTATTTGTGGGGTCTTAGTATTCTTTCTAGCCACCCGCTGGTACGAATTTAATTTCATGTTTCCTTTTATACTATACCTATTAGTTGTGTCGTACGGCGGTAAGCATTACAATACACCAACACTAAATTTCCACGCGCGCTTATGACGTAAAGTCGCAAACTCGGCGAGAAATTGCCCCGCCCCGTACTCTTAGTCGCTAGTAGTGTAGTGAGAACACTCGTATATCGTTATGCGCCATAGAAAGTGCTCCTTTATAGCGATTGACTGTGGGTACCATGGAAGTAAAATTGTTCCGAAGACCGGTATTTGCTGGAAATTCTAAAACGCCGGCCAAAATAGACATTTGAAGATTTCCGAACTCAAGTCCCAGTGGACATATGTGTTAGATAAGACGTGGTCAATATGTAGGCTGGCAAATGCTATAAAGACGAGTGGTCGCAGCTTACTGTCTCATCGAAAACTGCACTTTCATCCCGCGCATCAACATCAAACACAATTTCAACCTCCGTGCTTCGAGCAATAAATTCACCAAAATGTCAAAGGTTCTTACTGTTTTTGGAGCCACTGGAAAACAGGGCGGCTCAGTCATACAGACGGTCCTCTCTGATAAGAAGCTTTCGAGTGAATTTACAATTCGCGCTGTTTCTCGGGATATTAACAAGCCTGCTTCAAAGGAGCTTTCAGCTAAAGGCATTGAAGTGGTTGCAGTATGTAAGATACATACTCTATAGGGATCAACGCTGAACCTTGTTTTCACAGGCCGACCTCTCTGATGCTGGCTCTCTGGCTTCAGCTGTCCAGGGCACTCACACGCTCTTTGTCGTGACGAACTTTTGGGAGACTATGTCAGCTGAAATCGAGGAGTTGCAGGGTAGGGCCGTCACCGATGCCGCAAAGGCCGCTGGTGTACAGCATATCGTCTTTTCGGCACTTCTGAATGTGTCAGAAGCGAGCGGAGGTCGTCTGACCCATATCGTCCACTTCGACAGCAAAGCCCACATTAGCCAGTATATGCGAGATAGCGGTGTTCCCTGCTCTTTTGTCTGGCCGGGCGCATTCATGGATGACTTCATTCAATACATTCGCAAAAGCGGAGATGATGAATATGTCCTGGCGCTCCCTATAAACGGCGACAAGGCCCAGATGCCTCTATTTCTAGCATCTGCTGATATGGGTAAGTTGCAATTTAATAGCAACGTGTGGCACCGAACCTTAGTTATTAACCTTTTGTAGGCAAATTCGTTAAGCTAGCTATTGCAAACTTCCCTCAATATGTCAATAAAGACATCTTCGCTGCAACTGCTTACTTAACTCCCAACCAGCTGATGGCGGAGTGGTCTAAGGCAACAGGCAAAAAGGGAAAATATGTACAGTTGCCAGGAGATGTTTTTAAGTCACATATGCCGCCTTCGATCGCCCAGCTGATCTACGAGAATATGTTGCTTATGGAAGATCCAGGCTATTACGCTAAAGGGGAGCTGGCCCCATTCCTCGATGCTCTTGATGAGAAGCCAACGACATGGGCAGAATTCGCTGGAGTGAACCAGAATAAGTGGTAAATTATGGATAAAAACTGTTACGCACCTTAAACACTAAAACAGTCTTTCTTACCCTGGTTTCCCAAGGTAGAATAGAACACTATATGTTTATTTAAGTAGTCTAGACGTTGCTGATATTATGCTTCTAAAGATGATATCTCTAGATTATGTATCGGGATCCCTACTGTAAGAGTTTTTCATGTTTAGCGTTTAAGTAAAGCTTTCATTTAACAAAAACAAGCAACTGTAAATGTAGCTAATGCCTTGATCATAAGACCCCTTTTGCGAATGGTTTAGACCATTAGCAGAGGTTATAGATCTTGCAGCTCAATGGCTTTCTTAAGTCGTTTCCCCTTTGTCAACGTGGGACCTTGTTACTGGAAGATACGATTAGTCTTAACTGTTGGAAATTGCTCAAGGTTGAATGTTAACTGTCAAGCTACACGAACCAAATTCTTCTTGCCGTGTGGTTTTTTCAATCTTAATCTTATGATCTTTCTAAAAAGCTAGTATTTTTAACTATCAAGCGGAGGTAAAACATGAAAGTTAGGGAAGAAGTATTAATCTCGGTATTGGGATAAAGCTTTAGCCTTCTCAGGTAACTATCGACACCTTTCCGCCATCGGAGTTGAGGGAAAATTCCCCTCATTACCCCAGGGTATAGGTTATGCGGGGTTTGCGAGTCTGGGTCGTGCTAGTGCTACTCTAATTGACTTTAGCGTTTCGCCTAACCACACGCATGACTTGGTACAACCGTGCTTTGCTCGGAATGTAGACGCTAGTGGAAAAATCTGGAAAATATGGGGTAAATCTTTACGCGCGGCAATTCAGAGTTTTCTCCCTGATTCATCTGCATATATATCGGCTTCCCCAGTCCATGGGTTCCCCAGATTCATCAGACAACAACCCCAGAATTCAATTGACCCTTGTGCTGATCAAGGCACTTGTCATCAACCATGGGTCTCTCCATCAACAACATCTTTGCTGTCAATGAGGACCGGCCCACTCCCAAGGCTGTGTACAATTGGCGCGTCTACACATGTGCTGCCATCGCCTCTTTCGCATCATGCATGATCGGCTATGACTCTGCCTTCATTGGCACCACCATCGCGCTACCCTCTTTCACTGAGGAATTTGACTTTGCATCCTACGAACCCAACCAACTCGCTCTTCTCAAGGCCAACATCGTCTCGGTCTACCAGGCTGGCGCGTTCTTCGGCAGTCTCTTCGCCTACATCACCTCGTACTTCATCGGTCGACGTTACTCCCTGATCGCCTTCAGCTTCGTCTTTATGCTCGGAGCTGGTATGATGCTTGGCGCTAATGCTGAGCGCGGCTTAGGACTTATCATCGGTGGTCGCGTTCTTGCCGGAGTAGGAGTTGGCGCCTGTTCCAACATGGTTCCCATCTACTGCTCCGAGCTTTCTCCTCCTGCTATTCGCGGTCGCCTGGTTGGTATCTACGAGCTCGGTTGGCAGATTGGTGGCCTGGTTGGCTTCTGGATCAACTACGGACTGGCCGAGACTATGGCTCCTAGCCACAAGCAGTGGATCATTCCTTTTGCTGTCCAACTTATCCCCGCCGGCATGCTGCTTTTCGGTGCCTTCTGGATCAAGGAATCGCCTCGATGGCTCTTTTCTAAGGGCCGACGTGAGGAAGCCATGAAGAATCTGTGCTGGTTAAGACAGCTTTCTCCCGAGGACCTTTATATCGTCGAAGAAGTCAGCTACATGGACCAGGAGCTAGACCGCTATAACCGAGAAGTCGGTCCCGGCTTCTGGAAGCCTTTCAGTGCACTCAAGAGCCGACAGATCCAGTGGCGTTTCTTCCTGGGTGGTATGATGTTCCTCTGGCAGAACGGGTCTGGCATCAACGCTATCAACTATTACAGTCCTACTGTCTTCAAGAGTATTGGAATCCAGGGCACCAACACCGGTTTCCTTACCACTGGTATCTTTGGCGTGGTTAAGACAGCTGTTACTATTATTTTCATTCTGTTCTTGATTGAGACTGTCGGACGCAGAAAGCTGTTGATCATTGGTTCCGTTGGTGGTTCTCTTTGTATGTGGTTCATTGGTGCTTACATCAAGGTCGCCAACCCAGCTGGCAAGGTGGCTGCTGCTGAGGCAGCTGGAGCTGCCGCTCCTTCAATGTCAAGCGGTGGCATTGCTGCCGTTTTCTTCTTTTATCTTTGGACTGTCTTTTACTCACCCACATGGAACCCCATTCCTTGGGTTCTCAACTCTGAGATGTTCGACGAGAAGTCTAGGTACGTTACCGACATATGTTTACCTCGTCACATCTCGAGATTACTAACATTGTACAGATCCCTTGGTCAAGCCTCCGCCGCAGCCAACAACTGGTTCTGGAACTTCATTGTCTCTCGATTCACTCCTCAAATGTTCATCAAGATGGGCTACGGTGTCTATTTCTTCTTCGCCTCCCTTATGATTCTCTCCGCTACCTTTGTCTTCTTCTTTATCCCTGAGACTAAGGGTCTGCCGCTTGACACTATGAACCGTCTATTCGAGATCAAGCCCGTATGGAAGGCCCATGGACAACTTTCTGAAGAATTGAGACTGCAGGAGGATGAGTTCCGACGCAACGCTGAGGGCAGCAACATCAGTGTTGAGAAGGCTCAGGCCCTCGCTGATGAGCGTGAGGATGTCTAGAGTAGAAGCATGTAGAGCTTTTGTAGCGTTGAAAGACTCAGGGTTTTCACAGCTTCTCTGGCGCCTTGAAACCTCGTGGCCGCATTTGTCTTTATTTTATTTATTGAGAGCAGTTCACATATATATCTCCGATCTTTTGTTACTATTCGACTCGATTTATAAATAAAGAGGCCGGTCTATACGGTAAGATGTATTCGTCATGTAGATTTCTACAAGTTCTAGTTGCCTAAACTTCCTTCAATAATAATCTCATCTTGGGCAAGATGTTGTTTCCTCCCTTTATAGAAGCAAGCGTAAAATGCACAACCAGTAATAAAGCCTGAAATTCCTACAGCTCTATACATCCATATAAGATATGGGTCCTGAGAAACTGCACCAAGAGCAATGCAGATTGCTGCGGCAACAGCAATGGTTAGCCAGAACAGAGCTAAGATAACTGATCTGAGGCTAATAAACTGTTAGTACACGTATCAGGTTACTGAAAATGTATATGCTTACTTTTTAAGCGCCTGTGTGAAGGCGAGTTCGAGACCCGTGATGATGACAAAGGCTTCGGACAAGGCCACGAAAATATATGATGGTGCTTGGATCCAAACATGGATACTGTTTGGTGCTGACTTGTAGATGTAATGCTGAAGAACACAGGCGTATGTCATTGAGACTAAGGCGAACATAAAACCCATGAAGATGCGAGTTACCGGGTCAAAGTCGATTCTGTACTTTCGTAGCAGGGGATACACAATTACTAAAGCACTCTGTTAGAGATTAATTATAATAAGATGCTGGGGTGTAGCTTACAGTCGAGGAAGGGGATGAAGAAGCAAAGAGCGATAGGGTCCAGGTTCTGGAGAAGATCATTGGGTGTTCCGTGAAGAGCCATAGTCCCAGCTTGGGAGATGAGGTTATTCCACATCTGGTTCCAGCAGATGAAGTAGAAAGGGAAGAACAGGAACATCTGGACACATTATTCAGTACTCTTCTTCAGAATCACAGGATGAGTCACTTACTTTGCAGCTTTTGAGTCCCCGCTGGACATCTCCGACATACTCATCAGTGTACCTCTCTTGACTGGCCAATGGGTACTTTTCCATGTTACCGGTTACTATCAGGACGGATGGTCGTGCATTATCGAATCCCTTCTCCTTAATCGCGATGCTTGTTGTGCGGCAGGCATCGAGAATCGCTGAGCCAACAGGAGGAACACGGATGTACCTGTTTCGACCGGAGATGAAGACAGAGGCTGAGATGAGGATGGCACTGTATAGAATGGTAAGTATCTGTTTACGTGTTTTCAAGTAATGGTGATCCGACTGACATCAATGGTACCAAGTAGACTAGCCAAAATGAATGGTGGGCTTCGACATTGACAGTGATGAGCGGTGAAAGAGCTCCAATATTGACAACCCAGTAGAACCTTAATGCTGATTAGCAATTACATATCCCAGATTGATGGAACGTGCCTTACCACATGAAAAGCCTTTGCACGGTGAGTTCTGGATCGACAATTACCTCCTCTCCTGACTTGAGGGTCGTGAGAACGGGCCGCGAATGCTGATACTGTTCCGCACACATAGGGGTAACATTTGCTTTGATTCCGCCAGTTCCCAGGCCAATTGTGATCATAGCAGCGACAAGACCCCCAAGGCCAGCATTGTCCAGGAGGGCTGTCGGCGTTGAGGTCGAAACCAGGATGATGAGGCTAATGACATAGATGACGCATGCGCAGTAGATAGCCTAGGAACTATTAAGAGGCGATTAGCCGGATATTATCCACTAAAATAGATACTTTTACTTAAAATTTAGACTTAAATTAAGTAATATTAGATTAAGTTACTAATTAGCTAAAAATAACCCTAACTCTTACTTAGGGTTAGCTAATATCTGCTTAGGGTTAGTATTATATGTAAAAAAGGGAACTTTAATTAATAGAGATAAATAATAAGACTTCTTTTCTTTTTATAGTATAATTTAAATCCTACTTAATATAGATAATTAAGAATTATACTAGATTTATATTATACTATTCTATATAGCTACTATTAGTAAAAGGAAAGAGGTAATATTAAATAGTAATAGATAATATTATATATCTTAATTAAAACTATTAAATACTTATTTATTAGCTCTATTAATTAGCTATTTAGCCTAGTAGTAATATTAAGTTATATTTTTAATAATAGTATTAGCTTAAAGGTTAACTACTAAAGGATATTAAAGATTACTATAGTATACTTAAGCTAGCTAACTTAAAGCTTACTATAATACCCTAAGATAATAATTAGGTAATTAAATAGCTTACTATTTTAAAGGGGTATAGCTATAATATATATTAATATCTTACTATTATATAAGATAATACTATTTATTATTAGTAAAAGGTAAGATATAGTATAGTAGTAGTAATAATAGTAAATAAGGTATAATAAACTAAAGTATAGCTATAGATATAGATAAAAGGAAAATATACTTACTATTAGATTATTTAGGATAATAGTAATAGTAATACCCTATATAATATAGCTAATACTATAAGTTAAAGTACTAGGGTTAGGGTTAGGGTTAGGGTTAGGGTTAGGGTTAGGGTTAGGGTTAGGGTTAGGGTTAGGGTTAGGGTTAGGG